>CM076851.1:55520226-56120226 GCA_039519185.1 Astragalus membranaceus
TGGTTGCTGTTGTTGTGGTTGCTGTTGTTGTTGTTCTTGTTGTTGTTGTTGTTGTTGTTGTTGTTGTTGTTGCTGTTGTTGTTGTTGCTGTTGTTGTTGCTGTTGTTGTTGTTGTTGTTGTTGTTGTTGTTGTTGTTGTGTTGTTGTTGTTGTTGTTGTTGTTGTTGTTGTTGTTGTTGTTGTTGTTGTTGTTGTTGTTGTTGTTGTTGCGTTGCAGTTGTCGTTGCAGTTGCAGTTGTCGTTGCAGTTGTTGGTGGTGTTGTTGTCGTTGGTGTTGTTGTTGTTGTTGTTGGTGGTGGTGGTGGTGTTGGTGTCGCTGTTGTTGTTGTTGTTGTTGTTGTTGTTGTTGTTGTTGTTGTTGTTGTTGTGATTGTTGTCGTGTTATTGTTGTCGTCATTGTGTCTGATTAAGTTCATGTGTGTTCATCTCGCTGTTGTTGTTGTTGTTATCGATAAAAAATTATCGGGCAAGGTATCTCATCGGACATGGTATCCCAGTCCTCATAGTCATGTTGTTGATGTTGTTGTTGTTGTTGTTGTTGTTGTTGTTGTTGTTGTTGTTGTTGTTGTTGTTGTTGTTGTTGTTCTCAGGGCATTGTTGGGAAATGTATCTCGTTTGGGCATGGTATCCTGATCCTGTTGTTATTCTTGGCAGGGCCTTATCGGGCAAGGTATCCCATTCGGGCATGGTATCACAGTTCTATTGTTGTTCTTGTTGTTTTTCGTCGTAGGGCATTATCGGGCAAGGCATCACATTCGAGAAAGGTATCACGTTCGGCCAACATATCTTGGTCCTATTGTTGTTATTGTTCTTGGTAGGGAATTATCGGGAAGGTATTTCGTTCGGGCAAGGTATTGCGGTCCTATTGTTGTTGTTGTTGTTGTTGTTGTTGTTGTTGTTCATCATAGAGCATTATCAGGCAAGGTATCCCATTTGGGCAAGGTATTCCGGTCCTATTGCTGTTGTTCGTCGTAGGGCATTATCGGGCAAGGTATCTCGTTCGGGCATTATCGGGCAAGGTATTCTTGTTCGTCGTAGGGCATTATCGGGTAAGGTATCACGTTCGGGTATTATTGGGCATTATCGGGAAGGTATCCCGTTCGGGTAAGATATCCTGGTGCTATTGTTGTTGTTGTTGTTGTTCGTAGGTAGTATCGAGCAATGTATCTCGTTTGGTTATGATATCCCGATCTTGTTGTTGTTCTTGTTCTTGTTGTTTTCTTATTGTTGTTTTCGTTGTACAGCTTGATGTGTTTGTTTAGTATACTAACTGCCTAGCTGTTGTATCTGTTGATTGCGTATGAATATTGCCTTTTGCATGATTTACTGTTAGGTGTCGGGTGCGTGTGTGTTGGGAACACTCGCTGAGATTTTTATCTCATTCTTTCAATTCCATCTTTTTACAGTGAACCAGCTGTTGTAGTTGATTGAAATTGAGCATCTTGAAACACTCCCACATTGCTTAGTTTTGTGAAGGAAGAGAGAGACCAAAGCTATATAATGGGCTCAAGTTCTCCTTTACAAAATGCACCAGTCAGAAACACCTTAAGTTGTATTTGACTTTGTTTTTTCTCTTATACTCTTGTTTTAGAGTGTTGTGGGATGTAGTTAAATATTTTCTTTGGAGGGTGTGGGTGTACTGGGGCCATGGGGTGTTTGAGAGATGTCTATGTGTTGTAACAATTTTCACATAGTGTTATTCTCGAGTTGTCATTCGACAACAGATCGTGGTTTTTCTCCGGTTTTGGAGTTTTCCACGTTAAATTCTTGTGCTCCGATTGTCTGATATTCCACATCAGAAAAGAAGTTTGATACTGTGAAATTGTTGTTTGAGAAAAGTTTTGGTTAAAGAAAGACTTGGTATTTAAGCGTGTCCATTGGGACCCACCTCTTTCCTGGGAACCTACACGGTGCAAGATTTACAGTATGTATACAATTGGAATGTTAAAGTTTTCAAGTTCTTTGAAGTTTGACATAAAGAAATTTGATGGAAGAATCAATTTTGGTTTGTGGAAAATACAAGTCATAGATGTGTTGGTACAATTGGGGGTTGCACAAGGTGTTATGTCGATGGCTTTCGACATGTAAATTTTTTTGAAGTGGTTTAGCTATACTCTTTATGGTGGGGTATGATAGTTCTTTTGAACTATGATTGTTGGTGTAGACAATGAAAGCGGAAGATGTCTCGTGGATCAATTACAATCAAGGTGGAGATTGTTGGAGTTGATTGGAATTGAGCATCTTGAAGAAGTTATGTTGATGGCATTCGGCATGGAGAAATACTTGGAGTGGTTTAGCTTCAAGTGAAATATACTCTCTATGGTGGAGTATGATTGTTCTTTTGAACTATAATTGTCGGTGTAGACAATGAAGATGTCTCGTGTAACACCCCGATAGTTTCTAACTTGTAGAAATCACCGAAATGCACTACTGGCATATATCAGAGTAAATTCCTTTTTAAATACTGAACACATACTAATACTCGATGCTAAAACCCATCAAGTGCGCTTACATAACTTAACGTAAAATACATAACTTCGGTTCTTACACCACTCAAACTAGTGTTCAGTACCAAAATAGAAAGTCTGCGGAAGCGATTAACAACTTATAAACATAAGTCGTACCATCGTACATCTAAGAAACTGAGTAAAATACAGAGATACATAACATGACAAAATAAACAGCGTCAACAACTCCTCAGGCGTCTCCATGACCATGCCTCTTCGTCTTCAGCTTAACCTGCAACTCTGAAAAACAACAACATGGATTGGGTGAGGCAACTTGTCTCAGTGAGTTCTATCGAGACCCCTTACTAACTCTCTCGGTTCAATTATGCTTGATTCGTTATTCTTGATTCATAACTCATAGTCTTAATATTTGACTATGTGGCTAACATAAACGTTGTCCTCATAACCCTCATAAGCAGTTACAAGAGGCAACACCTCAACAATGAACAATGATTTTTAGCATGTCACCGGTCACTTGGCAAAATAAGCTCCCGGTGAACCCAATCCACTAATCGCTAGTGGGCAAACCTCATGGGGCCTAGGTTCATAGGGCTTATGACTTCCCCTCCCCTAGTACACTAAACTGAAATAGGGTCATCACCCTAACCTGATGTATATATTTTAATATACCTTGAACAATGAGCAGTGAACAATGATCTGTGAACATAACAGTGAGTTTATACTTTACATGATCTTAATCTTAACCTAATCTTATACTTAGCATAATCTTGTCATTAGGTGATCTCACACGGAATTACTAACGTCGTTAACTTGACTTATAATTATCCATTACCTAGTCCCCATCATAATGTATCGCCCATACTCAACATTATGATAATCTAGCTTAGTCATAATCAATCTCATAACGTCAACATGATTCGGAACATTAATTAATCATCAATCACAATCAATTTCATGGCAATGGTACTATAACATCAATTTATGAGGTTGGGGAAAGGATTAGAAAGCAATTGGAATCGTTCGGAACGGTTTAAAACACTTTTTATAAAAGGCTACCCGAAGGCCACGCACGGTCTGTGCCCAGGGGCGCACGACCCGTGTGTGTCTGAAAGACATAGCAATTTTTGAAACCGAACCTCACGCACAACCCGTGCTCTTTAGACGCACGATCCGTGCGTGTCTGAAAATCAACCCAGGCTCCCTGCGAACAGCCAGCACGGTCCGTGCCCCTATAAGGCACGATCCATGCGCGTTCTACAGTAGCCCAGATTTTCTGTTTTCTTGCACGATACCATTCCGTTCCGATTCCGATATACTTTTCGATCGAGACTCCAACATAACACGCACATCATTACAGTCAATTACAGTCCAATCAAGCATCACATAGCAATCAACAATCATAACAACCATTCGTAAGTACTTAATCAATCACATAATTCGGCCGCCCTAACGATATTTTTCATAAAACGGTTTGTACCCGGTTTTCCTAAAACGCGACACCTAATACTCAGAACACAAAATACTTGACCGTAAAATCCCTAGTGACCTGACCCCCAATGATATGCTTCTTTGATAACTTTGATATATTCTTCATCATCTTGAAGTAAGCCTAATGCAGCACATGCTTCTCTATAGCTATCATGTGTTTTGTCAGCAACAGTTCTAATGTCTTCGTACGAAGTTGGTCCTTTCACAATAGTCAACAACATTCTTAAATAAAACAATTCCCCAGTGCTTGGAGGCTCCCAAATGAGCCGACCAATAGTATAACCTGTCTTTCTTGGTTTCCAACACCTTTTTCTCCTTTCATAAACAAACTTAGAAACAAAGTTACTATAAGTGAGATTTTTTGCATCTGAATAAATTTTATTTGCCTCTAGCCATGATGTGAACATTGAATCTGTAACTGATGCTGTTTGTAGTCGTTCCTCAATGATTGTTGTAACACCCCTTTCTACCCGTCACTTTATTTATAAAAATCAGAGTTTCAAAAAAAATTTCGTTCATAGGGAATGTTACACATACTTCAGTAAAACGTCGCTTATCAAGTTAAAACAGTTCAACTCAATAATTATGCATTCACGCAGCACGTCACAAATAAAAGAATCTCAAACCTCAATTTAACGTCGCTATAAAACTCAACATAACAAAACCAGTTACGCAGCGGAAATTAATAAAACATAACCGAAGAGTCCACATGGACATAACAACCAAAAATCATTAATAAACATCGAGTTCGTTTTCCCCCCAGAGTGCTACGTATCAGAGCATGACGACTCGACTCAAGAAGTGAAGCTAAGGCATTCACTGGGAATCACCTGCACGTTACCAACACGGGGGTAACATTCAAACAGGAAAGGGTGAGCATCATTTCAATCCATATAATAGAAAATATGATAAGTACTAATCATAGGCTACACACTAGAATAATCAGCATCCAAAACACTAAATACCACATCACAGTCATCATTCACATCACTTACAATAACTCATCTCATGTCATGTAGACTCATGAAAATGCAACCCACCTCGCGGGTATATGCATGAGGTACCTTTTTCATAAAACGTCGCTTAGCCCTTAAGGCCTCATCGTCACTTAGCCACTCAGGCCCCAAAAACGTCACTGGGTTTATGCATATGGGCATGAGACACTATGACATGCACCACTCACAACACACAAACACACAATTACTCCAATCATAGCCAACTATGTGACCCGTCACTTACCGGTTTTGCTCGCAAGAGCACAGCACCTGTCAAATTCACAATCAGCACACAACGTCACTGGCCATTTAGACCTTAACATCACTTAGCCCTTCGGGCCTCGAACGTCACTGGGTTTTCATCGTCACTTACACACAGATATCAATCAACTCAAACAATAGCCACTAAGGGCAAAAACGTCATTTGACTAACCACCAAGGGCATCCTCGTCATTTACAAATCATTATCTACAACTTTGGCCACTAGGGGCAAAACAGTCATTTGACTAGCCACCAAGGGCATCCTCGTCATTTACAAATCATTGTTTTGACACTACCCACGTTAAAACTGTTGTTTATACACCAAAAGGATTTTTAAAGAGCTTCATATAATTTTTCAATTTCACAGGGACGATCACCCGGGAGGGCCACTTGGGCGCCCACAAACAATCAGAAAATAACAATTTTTCATTTTAAAAATTGGACCCACAGATAGACAACGTAAAAAGCTTCACGACACTTTTCGAATCGTTCAAAACGGACGTCTGAGTCAAAAGTTATGTTAAGAATAAGTTTGGGAAAAATCAAGCAACAGTCTGAAATTGGCGCCTTAGGCGCCCAGGCAACCAGGCAACACGCGCACTGGTGCCCAGCGCCCAGGCGCGCAACACAACGCACACACGCAACACAACGGGCGCTCAGCGCCCAGCGCTGGCACCCAGCGCCTCAGCGCAACACGCAGGCAACACACACACGGGCGCTCAGCGCCCAGCGCCTGGCGCCCAGCGCCTTGGCGCAACACACGCACGCACGCATGGGCGCTCAGCGCCCAGCAACACGTACAGACACAGGCAACACAGCACGCCACAGGCGCCCAGCGCCCAGGTGCGCACACACGCGCAACACAACAAGCCACAGGCGCCCAGCACAGGCGCTTGGCGCCCAGAATACAGCAGCAACACAACCCAAAATTTTTCCAACAACTCTTCAACACTAAAAACCAAAAATCACCGTTTTTCCAGCAATTTTCCAAAACACTAAAAACTGATTTTTAGCAATTTAACTCATCAAAATCTTATAATTTTCAACACCCAAAATAACGCTTAATTTAATCAATTAACAAAATTCTTTTGGAGCACTAACATCATCATCACTTTGGCGCCCTAGGCGCCCTTGCACACCCTCACCCAAATTGCGAAACATCATGCTCTCCAACATATCAATTCATAATTCCATGAACTCACCAATACCAACATCATCAAAACACATACATAATTCGCATTATCTCAAGGTTCAAATACTAAATCAAATTCGCATATGACATACATGTATATATATATATATGAAGATCATCATCATGGGCAACCCAAAACATTCAAGAACCTTAAAGAACATCAAGAAACACATGGTACTAGTATAAACCCTAGATCTAGGACCCATCATATAATTTATTAGATAGAATGATAGACCTCCCCTAACCTTTTCAAGAAGAAGAATTCGATGCCCTAGGAGAAATCACCTACAGAGCCACAGCAACAACGGAGATCCCTTCCTCTTGATCTTCGAATCCTCTTCTCCTTCTTCTCTTGGCCGCCTCCTTGCTCTCTCTCTATCTCACGCTCTTCCCTTTCTCTCTTGCTCTCTCTTGCAATTCGCAACAATTAGCCAAAAACCCTAACCCCCAATCACTAGTCCACTTCGCATACTAGTGGATCATGGGCTTGGGCCTCCCACTCAAGCCCAAGTCATGCAAGTGGCGCCTCCACTCCCTCCTGATACCACCACAACGAATAAAATTCTAATTAATCAAATTATATCAAATAAATTAATTTAAATCCCCAAATACTTAATTAAATAAATTAATTAAATATTTTAGGGTGTTACAATTGTGGTATCATCAAAATATACAGTCTGTTTACCTTCAAGATGGAAGTACAACCTTTCTACAGCAGGCTTTCTTGCATGTATGGGAAAAGATAGAATTCTCCAAATGGCCTCACTGGGTGATACATATCGACAATCAAGGTACTGTTTAATTTCATTAAGCTTTCTACCATTTGAATCTACCTCATCTTTAGATGGAACTATAGAAGCTGTAATCTGATCATACCCTTTATTGATGTACTTGAATAAGTACTTGATAGATGTACTTTTGTTACACCATTCCATGTTGATATGAGCATGATATTTCAATAATAAGATAGGATTATAAGGAACAACATGCTGATTTGTTAGCAGTATACCATTCTTTTCAATAGTGAAACCATTCATTCTTCTTCTGTAAATTGGGTAGCCATCTTTGTCTAGAATAGTTGACTCTTGGAAAGCCTTTGGGTAAAATTTAGTGCACATTTCATCTTTCATGCAAGGAGAAGTTGGGTTGATCCTACCACATGGACCATGTATCATGTGAGATTTTACTAAGTTGTACAACTGACTTTGATCTTGGGGACTTGGTATTTCAGCTGAAATTGTCTTGTCAATATCCTCTGTTGTGGGGTATTTGCTAGATGGATGAAGAAAAATTAATATATGTGCATGTGGTAATCCCCTCTTTTGGAACTCAATTGTATATAGATCTGTAAAGAAACATAGAATAGAATGTGTATTGTATAATCAGGAAAGAAGTAAATAAATTATTTGTTTTGTATAAAGTAGTTTAATTTGTTTCTAAGTGAGAGAAGTACTTACAGGCAACAACCCTTCCTAAAATTTGTCTCTTTGTCAAATCTGCCATTAGCTCATCAACCTTGATTTTGAAGACTCTTGAGATGAGATCAGGACGATCATTGGGTGTCAATTTCATGGGGTTAAGTATTCTTTGAATTTCAGGCCAATTAGGGTTACATGTGAAGGTTATAAACAAATCGGGAAAGCCGACACTGGCGCAAATTGCCATTCCATCAAAATAAAGTTGATCCATATACCTTCGGCTTCCAACAAAACTTGAAGGTAATACGACCCTTTTGCCCTTTGTAGAACCTTGAGTGTTTTGTTGGTCTTGACATTGATTCAGATTGCTATACTTATCCACTCGAAGCTTTGACTGATTTAATCTTATGAATTTTAGCCGCTCAGATTCAAGCATGTTGTATCCATCAACAATAAATTGTTGGAAAAGTCTCCTTGAACGCAACAAAGTTTGGGCCTCTACATCTCTAGATTGGATCCTAAATGAAAGCCATTCCCTTATTGTTA
Source organism: Astragalus membranaceus (assembly GCA_039519185.1). Classification (NCBI taxonomy): domain Eukaryota; kingdom Viridiplantae; phylum Streptophyta; class Magnoliopsida; order Fabales; family Fabaceae; genus Astragalus; species Astragalus membranaceus. Next base: position 55,528,595 of record CM076851.1, read on the forward strand.
GACGGTTTCTCTTGTTGTTTCCCTCAGGTGCATGTCTATGCAAAACATCTTTTCTGTAACCATCTTCACCATAAGGAAATAAAAGGGGATACTGGTATCCAAGGTAGCTTGTGTGCAATTCTGTTATTCTCTGTAGTTCACCACTTTGATGATGCATTATTATATCTCTTTGAGATCCAGTGTCAACATCACCCACAATGAGAGCAGCCACTTCAGATACATTTGGTAGATTATAGACTCTTCCATCGGTAGACCTATCAGAAATCAATTTAAGTTTCAGATTCTGCCCTTGACCTTCTTTCAATCTATCTCTTGCCATTCTGAAGGATTTGGCATGGGTATTGTGTTGATCAAGCATTTGCTTTAGCTTACGAACAATCTCCTTATCAATATTTTTGATGTCCCTAAAAAGTAGAATGTTATTAATTGTAGTAATGAAATGGTCAATAATTAGGAAGTATAAAGTTTAAAGTTGAAATACCTAAAAGCGTCAACTCTGTGTTCAATTTCATATTCTGTATCGTAGATATAGAGTTGTGCAAATTTTGGTGCATTTCCTGGCATAGGCAGTAGGCTACCGATTCTATGGCATGTTTGACCATGAATCCTAAGATTTGGTGGTCCTCTACCATTAGCAAATGATCTATCAATCTTTGCACCTGGTGATGTGAAAGCAAACATCATGTTGTAGACACGTATCAGCTATTGGCAATTTTTGCTATCTTCTGAGTCATTCTCAAATAATAGATGACAAAGATAATCTGGAGGCTTCTTTAATAATGGTAGCTGAATCTTTCCGTTTCCACAGCACAGCTGAAATTTTGGTGCTGCAGCATGTCTACCTTTTGCAATCCTTTCTTGGTACCACATCTTTGCACCACAATGTTGACACTCAAAGACAGGATCTCCAATGTCAAAGTATTCTGGACATAATGAAGTTAGAAGTGACATGCTATATTGTTATAATTAAATGTTGTTATAATTAAATGACTAACATACCTTTCTCATTATTTGTACAATATGGTGTAGTATGAGTCCCAGCTAAACAATCATCTTCGGAATCTTCATTTTCCGAAGTGAACCCTATATTATTGAGATTCAACAATATGAAATTGATATATAAATAATCAGATGGCATATACTATATGTATATTGAAGTATGGAAATTTAATTTTCAAACCTTGAATATCTTCTTCATCATTGTCATTTTGTGTTTGAGAAGCATAATTAGGGACATTTTGTGAAAGTGGTGTTGATGAAGAAGAAGCCATCTCTATAGGAATTCTGTAGTCATTTCTAACAGAGCTAAATTTCTTAATCAAGTTGATGCCAAGATAATCAATTGTTGATGTCTTTCTTTTCCTTGGCATGGGGTTCATGCAAGCCGTTGGTTGCGTATAGTTGGAAGAATTATGTTGTTCCCTAATAATTTGATTGGCCTCATTTTGTGAGTTGGAGTTTACATCACTAAGGGCGTTCGTTGGGTGATAGAGGAATGTGTGGTAGGTGTTAAATTAGCAGACCGACAATAATTAAGTTTTCCTTTCTTTGCCATCAGACTTCTTCTTGCAGATCTTGCTATTGAGGCATTGTTGTTTGTATTTTCATCTCTATCCATGTTCTGCAACTGTAAGTATAGTTAAATGAATGTGAGTCTCTTTTGTTTTTAGAGAGAACCACTTCAAGAATGATGTAAATGGTAATGCAAGTTGTATTTCTTAAGCTCTTCTTTATTCCAAGATGTAATCAATAGGAAGTTGAAGTTCCTAACGGGTATTCCAAATTTTAAGGTGAAGTTCCTAATGGTTATCACCAAATCCTAATGGGTATTATGGCATTAATGGTATCACAACCTTAACATCACAAATATTGAATAACAACAATATTTACTTGCTGTCATTAAAAAATACAACTTGCATAAATACCCATTTTAACTATAGAACTATTTTTACTTGTAGCAATCATTAAATTTTACCTCTATATGCTTTGAATGTGTTTCTGTGCTACTGCATACTCATTCTAACAATGATGCTAACATATTAACTAACTGTCATAGTGAGTTAAGTTAATAGAAAAGTTAAATTTGACCTTAACATAGAAGATTGAGCAGCCATGTGTTTTTTAATGACAGCAATATTTAACAGCAATATTTGTGATGTTAAGGTGGTGATACAATCGAATGTTGTGATACCATTAATGCCATTTTGAATAAAGGAGAAGAAGATGACTTACCTGAATATTTTCTTCAGTTTGAAACCTCTGTACCGTGAAGACTGAAGACCCACTTGTTCTGGAAAAAAATTTGACTCTGTATAGTCTCTTTGGAAGAATCAGAGCAGTTTATTCTATTTGTTTTATTAAATATTGTTTTTTTATTAGGCCTATAGTGAGCCATCTCTAGGCAAGTAGAATAAAATATAGGGTACTAATTATGCAGTTGGTCTATGTTTACACGGGACTGTGATAGTATTTAATGCTACAGTACATGACAATGGTTATGATGGAACAAAAAGTGAAAAGGCTGAGAAGTATTAGTTGGAGTTATTAGTTGGGCTGAAACAATATTATTAGTTATTAGTTTGGAATAGTAAGTCCTAGTTTGAGTTATTAGTTGGGCTGAAACAATATTATTTTTACAATAGTTGAAGCTTGCAAGAGCATGTTTGTGAGGTTTCTTCTTTCGGTTCCTTTAACCCAAGGGCTTTGTTGTTTGGAAGCAGAAATTTAAACCATATAAATTAGCTTAATTTATTCTCAAGGTTACAGCTTATATTTTGGGAAAACCAAATAGCTTATTGTCCTTTTCTTTTTTATAAAAAAAAACTGTATTGCTGTATTTTTCTTTTTTTTCACATTTGATAATACAGTGCATGTTTTCCACACAGTTTACATCATCAAACTTAGGCTTCATTCTTATTCTTCTTGCTATATTTTGTTTTCCTAATAGTTTCCTAATCAAGTTGTTCTAAATACAGGTATGAGTTTGAAAGTAGTAAAGATTTATTGGTATTGGTTAATATTGTCAAACATAAGTAGCCAATGTTGCTAACGAAATGAAAACTACTAAAAATTGAGAAAATAGAACTATCCTCTCATAACTTCACAAAATGTATGAATAAATCTAAGGTAGGATGAAACAGTTTGCAAAATATTAATACGAAGAAAATGGGTTGTTCTGTATGAATAAACCTTATAACATTATGTTTTTCAAACTTCAAGTGATTTATTTGAGTAAGTTCAAAAAAGAATCAAAATCTCTAGGAAAGACTTGTATGATGATCAGATAAAATCACTACTATTGTAGTGACCTGTAATGAAATTATAGTGACTAAATAATGAAATTACTAAACACCATATTGACTCATATAAAAGTCTTGCAATCTTAAAGGAGACATAAGTACACATAAGTAGCCAATGTTGCATCTCAAATGACAAAAGTTCTGCAAGGTTAAAGTAGACAGAAGTAGACATAATATAAAGGAGCACGGATAATTTAAAGTAGATGACAAATTGTGCTATTGAAAACCTAATGTCATAAGGTTTATATTCCAAAATGCAGCCACAGTTGCTGTCCATGAAACTCTCTAAATTCACATCTTCTCAATCTTGAGATTTTTGGTTGCCTTTGTTGATGATTGCTGTGTTGTTTTCAATGTCGGTGTGGTTAATTCATCTAGACCTTGATGAACTGCTATTCTTTTTGCTGGAGTTATTGGAAGGGGATTTTGTGGATCATGGTCAGCCATGCCAGATTGAGTTTGCTGTAGGCAATGAGGTATGAATTAGTAACGAATAATGAAGTACAGAAGCATGATTAGGGGGCTGTGCATTAAATTGGAGGGAGGTTGGAAAAAATAATCATCAACCATACTTACTGAATCAATCTCTATTTCTGCATTGATTTTCTGAAGCGGATTAAGGGATTCAGATGTTGCCGCCTACAAAGACATTACTTCATTGTTAGTTTGCCTAGATAGGGAAAGGAGATAATTCACGAAAGTATTAAACAGGATATGATTCACTCTTGATTACTTACAGAAGTTGAGATAATCTCTTGACATAGAGATCCTTTCCCCTTTTCCAATTTGGATGAAGTCTGTTTATGAAGAGTTAGAAACTATAAAAAAATGATTTGGTATTATTCAGGTGTAGATGAAATGTATGCATTGATTTACCTCTTGGCTTGCAAGGTGCTCCTGAACTATTTTAACATATTCCGGGTTGTCCCAAGCTTTCATGACAAAGCATTGTCGGGATCTAGGTTGCACCATGACGCTTAAAACTAATGTTCTGTATATCATCTCATCAAGCAGTTCTGGATATGCTTTTGGGTCTTGCTCCCCATCCTTGTGAGCATAAGATACATAATTAGACCAGAATGTAGGTAATATAGAATCAACCATAATAATTGCAGATAAAATTTATGTTTAAAAACAAAAGGAAACCTCATGCAGTTTGTTAATTAGGTCTTGGGCTGAGTGTTCTATTATAGCTTGACAGTCGTGATCCCAGAAGATAAAGTTATAAGTTTCTTTATTATGTGCAGCTTCAATTTCCACTTTGTACCTACAAAGTTATGGGCGAAAGAATAAGAATTAATTTGTAGTTTTTGGTAGTATCGCAATAGATGATGCATTAGTTACCTTGGAACAGTATGATCATGGTATTTCTTACAATTACAAAGGAAACCACTACCAGAGGTTTTGGTTTCTTTGGGCAGCTTGCACAGCCATTAAAGCACCAGCCGAGTTCGTTGATGACAATTTTCACAGTAGTTGCTACTGTCATACAATAAGTGTTCTACAATGAAATTGTAATTGGTTAGGTTTTTTGACAAATCTAAGGGGAACTTGTAGCAATATAGGTAAGTTACTTTTGTAATAGATAAAGTTATGTATTAAGAAGACCTGTTTAAGTTGTTTGATTTCTGCCAGACTTTTTATTGGCTCCTTTGCCACTGCTCTTTCAAAATCATTGAGCTGAGATCCTGGAGTTAGTTGGGCTTGTGTTTGGGTTGATAGCTCAAGAATCTGGTCATCTGTGAACCTGTGAATACAGATTTGAAGTTGTCGTTAGGGTAAATTTGTAAGAAATGGCTAATTGTAGGTGAAAGATTGGATTCCGAGGTAACCTCGTTTTGAACTCAGAGATAGGTGTCAATTGTTGATTCATGATGAGTTTAGAGGTAGACCAGTTGTTGGTTAGTTGGAGAGGGTACGTTCCTATGAAGGCATATGGAAGTAAGAGTGAATGTTGGTGTGAAAGAGAATTTTTAATTGGGAAGCACAAGACTTAGAGAAAGAAGAGTTCACCTTTTTGTGGCTGAATTCGTACATTATGCAAAATTATAATGAAAGGTGTCGCATCAGGTCTGTCATCAAAGGCGTCAGAGAAGGAAAGTGCGTAATCTCCCCAGAGAGTGCAATGAAGCACATTGGCACTAAGATTGAATTAGAAAATTTGTCACTCAGTAGGCAGCATGTTCCTTTAAATTGAGTGGAGTAAAATATTCATCACTATTGTATACCTTGCATCTTTTAGAGTAAAGCCAATCCTCTTGTGTGTGATATGATCCTCAATATGTTTGTGTTGAATTTGATGAACCGCACCAATGACATCTATATAAGAAATAGAAAACAATATTAGTGATAAAAAATATAAGTGAACAAATCCTGTTATGTCAATATAACAATAGAGGTAGATTTATTTGAGCTATTTACCTACTAACATATCAGGTTGATAGTTTCCATTGAGGATGTCTCCAAAATCTTGAAAGTGGAATTCTAATGGAGGGATATGGGGTAATTCAACATTTTTTATGGTAGTCTTGACGTTGAACACCAATTTAAAGGGGTGGTTTGAAGCCTTATATGGGAAGTCATTTTTTTGCAGAGAGAAATTTTGGATTTCTACAGTCATGTTTTCCTGCAACGATGTCAGCATCCAGCAAGGCATTTGTTTCGGAGGAATCACGAAATGAATTGTATCTCCCTATAAAAGAAAAGAAGGAAATTAGTTGATGTTACGGGCGAGGATTAACAAATGGAAGTTGATAGAAAGATAACCTGTTCATCCTTTAAAATGCCTTGGAGATGTTCGGTGTCGTTGTGCGAAACTGTCCAAACGTCCATGACTCGAACCGCAATTTTCCATAATTCCTTTGGTGGAGTAAGCTTTCTGAGAGGCTCAGCCTTGCGTGCCATGACTGTCGACATTGATTAAATGTGAAGAATAGGTTTATCAAAGATGGATATTGTTAACAGTATATGATGAAGGAGAATGAAATTCAAAAGAGTGTTAAAATTTGCAGAAGCAAAAAAGGGGGAAAACAATGAAGCCTGGTGGAGGTTTAACAAAATAAGACAATAGGGAGAACATGAAAACCATAACATAATTATTGAACCAAAACAGATCCGAAGTAGCTAACAGGTCCTATTTGTAAAAATTAAAAAAACTATTTTGAGTCAAATTGTAGTAATCTTGATTTGTTTACTGAAGATTAAGCTAAAATCCCCAAAATCTTCACTGATTAATGCATACAAACATAGTATTTTACCCAATCTGAAAACAAAAACTCTAAGATGAAAACCCTAGTATTATTTGTGAAAACAGAAACCCAATCTGAAAATAACTGGAAGATGAAAATCATAACATGAATGATTGCCGTAATGGTACATGTAACTGGAAGATGAAAATAACTGGAAGATGAAAAATAACTGGAAGATGAAAATAACTGGAAGATGAAAAGCATAGCAGGAATAATCAGAAGAGATTGAAGAGAGCTTACTTGTATTTGAAGATCAAATCAATAATGAAAAACAGAGATGGAAGAGAACTTCAGTTTGGAAGATGAAATCTGGACTTGGTTCTTGCGATTCCCGTCTTTCTTTGGCCGTTTTTCGTTCGCGCTGCCGCCGGCTACCACCGCACGTTCGTCTCTTTCTCTGTGGTTGCCGTCCCGTTTTTTTTGCTTTTGCTCTCCCTCTGCGCGTTTTCCAGCTTTCCCATCGTTTGAAATTGGGTTTTTGGAATTTGAAGACTGCTTTCTCGTTTGCGTGGGTAAATTCTGAGGTGACATGAGGAAGCTGCAGATTTCATGGCAGTGTGAAATCAGAGGCACTGTGACCGGTTATAGGTCTAGGTGTGCTCTTATGACCAGCCCGAGGCACTGCTTTTTCAGTGCTTTTTGTACTAAGGAGTCTAAATTTGTAATTTTCATAGTATCTGTTTTGATTATTAGAGAAGTAGACTGCTGTTGTGACCAGTTATAGGTCTAGGCCTGCTCTTATGACCAGCCCGAGGCACTGCTTTTTCAGTGTTTTTTGTGCGAAATGTCGAATTTACCCCTAAAAATTGACAAATGGCAAAATACTAAGGAGTCTAAATTTGTAATTTTCTTAGTATCTGTTTTGATTATTAGAGAAGTAGAAGTAACTAAAGTCCTTTCTTTCCCTTCACCACCAAAGTGACTTGGTGGCCTCCAAGATTTACTTACAAAATATTGATCATATTTTTGGTCTATTGAAACCCCCGTCAGATCATGATGATATTGATACTGAATTAGAATATGATAATCAAGATGTGGTTGATGTAGCAATTCCTGAAAGATTGTTTGTAACCAGTTTTCTGGATGAATTAAAGGTTTGCTTCAATTATAGTTACCAGCCTTATCACATCTTAATAAAGGTAAAGGTGCTTATAATTGAAAAGAAGCATTTGTTTTAATTTCGAGCAATATGTGGTCAGGTGAAGGTTTCTATCAGAGACAATAATATTTTTACTGGCACTATCTTGAAGTCTGTGGAAATAGAAGATTGGCTGTTTTTTTTTACCCCCTATTATACCATCTACCCCCAAAATGACCAAACGGACGAAACTACCCCTTAAATCCACAAAATTTCCAGAAATATCTCAAATCCAGATAAATTCGGAAGGCAGTTTTTTGATTTTCCGGAAATATTGCATTTTACGGTATTTTCGGAACACATTTTACATTCCGGAAATACCGTAAAACGCGATATTTCTGGAAAATCAACAAAACAGCCTTCCAGATTTATCTGGATTTGAGGTATTTCCGGAAATCCCTCAATATTGCCTTCCGAATTTATCCCAATTTGATGTATTTCCGGAAATCCCTTAAAATTGCCTTCCGAATTTATCATATAATATGGTGTTTCTGGAGTGCAAAAATAAAAAATGGTACATTTATTTGATTAATTAAAAACCCCTTCTACATTGATTTAAAATAACAGATTGCAACAACAAACAAAACGAAAACATAATAGAAACTACTGAGATGGTGGAGTGAAACGACGAAGGATCTCAGCGACGGTCCTTCTGGTTTCGACGTATAAATGCAGATAACCCTTCCATTTAAAGATAACATGAATGGCCATCATGCCTTGGACGTCATCGTCGTTGTTGACATCCATTGCAGACCAGTGCACACGTCCATTAACCCAAGCTGGTTTCCGATAAATTATACTAGTTATTTCAGTCCTACTTCCTCTCTTTCCCTTCCGGAGACTATTGCGGGTTCTATATAGCTGTGAAATGTTACTCAAATTGTTGGTAAATCTCCTATTTATTGACTCTAGACTTTTTGCTGCTTTCACTGCCAACCACATATGCTCATCAACTGCTAACCGCTCCTCCTTGTTGAACTTACCAAATATTGCTGCTCCAAGGATAGTCTTAAGAGGCTCATGGTTGTGAATTCCACACATAATTTTGACCTTCCAATCAAGACTAGGAGGATCGAGTGGTTTAGCTTTCAATCTAAATGGACAACCACACCTTTTTGAGGTCTTGTGTCTATTAGAACACCCAACATCTACTCCACTATATCTCCCATGCCTATCACAACCAAAAAAAATCTTATTTTTCTTTCCTTTACCATTCTCACTCGACTCGGATCGAATAATAATGACAATTACCCCGTTGGCTTTCCCGATATCTCTAGCCCAACGGGTAACAATATCCCGAGTAGGAAAAACTTGTGATGTGGTAAACGCATCCGATAAATCCATAAAGGGACCTCTGCCATCTGTCGTAGCCATATTGGTAAAAAAAAGCTAAAAAATTAATTTTCGGAAATACCGAAAATAAGGTATTTCCGGAAGTTTAAAAAATTAAACTTTCCGGAAATACGTCAAGAAAATGTATTTCCGGAAGGTTAAAAATTTGAATTTCCGGAAATACCCAACGGTGGGTATTTCCGGAACGTTAACTTGTATTCCGAAAATATCCTATTTCCAGAAATTTGAACCAATAATATTCCGGAAATACCTTTTTTTAGATATTTTCGGGAATCTTACAATTTTGTGGGGCCTGATTAGATTTTGGTAAAAATCCCTTGTGCTCCCTTCAATAAATTTTTTGCTTATCTAAAAAAATGATTTTGGTGGCAAAAAAAAAACAGCCTAGAAGATTTAGGTCACTGCGGCCAAAAATCTCAACCTTCTTTGACAAGACCATTTATTAGAAGTGCTAATTATAATTCACTATTCTATAATGTCCGAGAGAAATTTGAAAGTAGTGGAATAATTCCTACGTAAACTATTATAAGTTTTATGAGGCATGAGACTTTGCAGAAAGTGGTGATAAGGAACTTGAACTTAAGTGTTACATTGGAGAGTTTTTGATATGATCCTATAATGCCCATTTTTTTTTAGGCTACCGAAAATAAATGCTTAATTATAACAAACAAAATCTGACAAAAGTGAATTGGGAATTTTGTTCAGCAAAAAGTACACCAGAAAAGATAAATGGAAATCACTTGAGAGGAATGAACCTGGAAGAGTGAGTAGCACCAATACCAGGTCTACCATGCTTAACAGGTTTATACGAGATTGAAAACTCAGCAAGATAATGACCAATCATCTCAGGTTTAATTTCAACCTGGTTAAAAGTCTTACCATTGTAAACTCCAATAATGCTTCCAATCATCTCCGGAACAATAATCATGTTACGGAGGTGAGTCCTAACCGGTTCTGGTTTCTCACCGGCCGGTGCGTCCTTTTTCGCTTTGCGAAGCTTCTTAATTAAAGCCATTGGCTTTCTTGTGAGACCTCTCTGGAACCTTCTGCGAGCACGAGCACTGAAAAGCTTGACGAGTTCGTCGGTTGACATGTCGAGAAGCGCATCTAGATCAACGCCTCTGAAACTGAACTTCTTGAACGTTCTCTTCTTTGGTACTCCTGCTGCTGCAGTAACATCGACCTCAGCATCTGCCATTGTTGCCTGCCGCTCGCTGCTTGATAGCTAGGGTTTTCAATTTCAACAACGAGAGACCACGTCCTATAATGCCCATTGTTGACAAGAACAGTCAAATAAAAGGGGGTTGAGCACATGAAAGGTTGCCCATTTTACTTTGTTTTATTTTAGGCTAAATTGCATTTTTAGTCTTTTATCTTTAGTTTTAGTTTCATTTTGGTCATTTATCTTTTTTTTCCGTTTTGGTCCCTCATCTTTTTTGTGTGTGTCATTTTTGGTCCTTTTTTTTCGTATTTTTTGTCCATTAACTTAAAAGAGGCCACACTGATAGTTAACTGCTGACGTGGTGTCTTAATTGTCAAATCTGACGTGTATGACATAGCAAATAGGGACCAAATTGAAACTAAAAAAAAACATAAGAGACCAAATTGACAAAAAAAAAACCCATATCCATCTTCATTTTCCCTGGCGAGCCACCACCACCCTCTCCTTCTCACATCCACCCCCACCCTCTCCTCCACTATCACACCACCACCACAACACCAAAATAGAATTCTAAATCCCAAATCCTAAACTAAATCCCAAATCCTAAATTAAATCCCCAACGCTCTCAACAACATTTTTGCGAAGTGTAGGTTCTGTAACTTCATGAACTTGGTAATCGTCGGAAGGGAACCCATAATATTTTACGTTTTGGTTTGCCATTTCCTGTTTAAAAGAGGTAGTGCTTCAGCTTTTGTTTTTTTATTCTAGTATTTGGCTATTTATATACTAATATCATCAATGTTATGCTTTTTTGCTTTGGTGGGTAAATGTTTCAACTTATTCTATAATGATAAGGCTGAATCTGGTACGAACTTAAACTGATTTAGGGATTTAAGATTTGAGATTTACGGATTTAGTTTAGTGTTCTGGACTGGACCTTGGGCCCAAACCGATCCGGGGCAGGCCAAAGACCGGCCCATTATCAAGATGGAGGAATCATGACCCGAACCCACTGAGATTAACGGTTCAGATCTACCCTTGTGGAGGCTCACTTGATCAAATGGTCGAGATCAACCAAACTGATCTGATGGCCAGCACTGCCCCTCTTGCACTATATAAAGAGTGATTGCTCTCACTAAAACAGGTAGACACAATCTCAACACATACTGTTACTCTGCTTAAACTCTTACTCCACTGACTTGGGCGTCGTAGTGTCATTGCAGGTACAACCCGGACAGAACTCTGCGCGTGACCAGATATCGCTCACCCCATCAAATTACACAGTTGGACTCCGGACTCGACTACTCGTACCCGCTTCAGGTTGAGCACATCAGTTCATTGGCGACCACAGTGGGAGATCCACTCTAGGCGTGATCCCGACCTCGTTCCTATGGCTCCGAGAGGCAGACCACCCTGCCAGAGGAACCCTCTCTTGCAAAGCGTGGTTGGTACCCCTGACCAACCACAACCGACCCCGGAGAGTGTTCTGATTACCTCAGAGAACACTGTTCAAAGCACACCATCTGGACCGGCCACTTAGGCAAACATCGTACTACCGCACAACGCCGTACAGCAGATTCTGAAAATACTAACTCAAGTGACTTCAGGGCGGGGGAGCGTCACACCCGAAAGAAGGAATCCATCTAGGCGACATAGATCACCTCCAAGAAGGCATCTCGTTCACCGCTCCCCACCTCGACGAAGGGATCGAGGAGGGACTCTGACGCCACATAGAACAACACCCTCCTCGACCGATCCTACTTATTGGACAGAAGAGTCCTCTTACCAAGAATCATCATACGACTCATTTGGGTCGCCCGCCCGGTCGAGAAGCAGGTCATCTGATTGGTATGCCCAATCTCATCACGAGAGTCGGTCATCAGAACGACGGAACCGCTACGAAAACTTTCCAGAGCAACGTGGTCATCGAGGACGACGCTTCAAGGACCGACCACCTCGCAGAGAAAGGATTGGTACGTGGATGGGACCCTTTACCCGAGACATTGACGAATATCCCGTCCCTCGTGCCCTCAAAAAAACCCCGTCGGACTTGAGAATGTACGACGGCGTCAAAGATCCAGATGCCCACTTGAGATACTTTAATTTGATGATGCAATACCGGGGAGCGTACAGGCCAGTAAAGTGCAAGATATTTCCCCTAACCTTGGAGGGGCCGGCCTTGGAATGGTTCACGGAACTGAGGCCGAACACCATCTCATCCTGGGTGAAATCCAAGTCACATGCAATTCTGAAAGCAATCAGACAGGAACCCAGGGAAACACTCCGCGACTATGTAGAACGGTTTAACAAAGAAGCTGCCAACGTAAGAGGACTGGAAGACGATATGAGACTGTGGTTCCTCCGGGGCGGACTTCGTACAGGCACTTTGTTCGAAATTGAAGTGGGCGTAAACGAACCACCCAATTTAGAAACTTTTCTCCGCAGATCTGAGATTCATGAACTATGAAGAGAGGGCAATGGCAACGCAAGCCCTTGTGGGGGGAACGATTAAAGACAGCCAATGGGAGCGTGACCAGAGATCGAGAAGGGATCCGGAAATTCCCTTTAGGGACTTCAAACCCAGAAAGTTCCCAGACCGCACTAAGCTGAACACGTCCTACGCCCCGATTCTGAATGAATGTGCGAATACAGAATTCAAAAATATGAGTAGACCTGAACCAATGGTCCTTAAGGAAGGACAGCGCCCGTCCCGTAAATACCGCCGCTATCACCGCAGTAACGGGCACGACACCAACAACTGTATGGCCTTGAAGGATTATATAAAGGACCTGATTAGAAAGGGAATGTGCGAATACAGAATTCAAAAATATGAGGAGACCTGAACCAATGGTCCTTAAGAAAGGACAGCGCTCGTCCCGTAAATACTGCCGCTATCACCGCAGTAACGGGCACGACACAACAACTGTATGGCCTTGAAGGATGATATAGAAGACCTGATCAGAAAGGGAAAGCTTACCCAATACGTTAAGAAGGAGAACGCTCTACTGCAACCTCCTGTACTGACAACGCCGGAGCCAGGAGAAACTTTGTACCTCTACCTAGCGATCACCGACGAGGCATTGGCCGCAGTGTTGTTACGGGAAGGCGGCTCCAAGCAAAATCCTATTTATTTTATTAGTAAAGCCCTTTAAAGTCCTGAGCTCAGGTACCAGAAAATTGAAAAGTTGGCCCTGGCATTGGTTGTGGTCGCTCGAAGATTAAGGGCATACTTTGTAGCCCATCAGATCGTCTTGAGGACGGACCAACCCATACGGAAAATCCTCCACAGACCGGACCTAGCAGGAAGAATGATAAAGTGGGCGATTGAGCTATCCGAGTTTGGCCTCAAATATGAACCCAGGTCGGCCACTAAAGCCCAAGCATTGACCGACTTTCTGCCTGAGATGACCCCAATCCCTGCAACAGTGATGCTGGTTTGGACCTTACATGTGGACGGCTCGTCAAACAGCAGGGGCAGTGGGGCGGGCTTGATTCTTAAGAACACTCAGGGAACGACTATCGAAGTGGCTTTAACTCTCTCTTTTTCAACCTCCAACATCCAGGCGGAGTACGAAGCATGTATTGCTGGACTTTTGCTTGCCCGCGAGTTCAACGTAAAGAGAGTAGAGCTGCACTCAGACTCACTCCTGGCTATATCCCAAATCAAAGAAGTGTTCGATGCCAAGGACGTAATCTTGCAAAGGTATCTGGCAAGAGTGAGAGAACTACTCGGACACTTTGAATACGCGGCAGTGAAACACGTCTCTCCATCGGAAAACGTTAGGGCGGACATATTATCAAAATTGGCCAGCACGAAAAACCCTGGGAACCATAGAGGCGTCATTCAAAAATTCCTACTTCAACCCAGTGAACAACTGTTTACCGTGTTTTTTTGGTAAACATCGCTAGTTACAAATTAATGTTGCTTGCAGGATCAACTAGAAAATCCTAAAACATTTGTGTTAAAATTTTTCCAGAAATTATGAGTGTTCTTGCGGTTTAAACTTGAAAGTATGAAGATAACCGTCGAAGTTATCTCCAGAAGGGAGAATTCTGAGTAGAAGGCGAAGAGAAAACAAATAAAATGCAGAAAACTTAAGAAAGTAAAAGTGAAATTGCATTAATTGTAAAGAGAATGGTGCACAAGTTCATACATTGTTCTCTGACTCGTTTTCTCTGTGATGTTGGAATTTTGAGTTTCAGAATTCTGTATGTGAGTTTGTGACCCGTTTTTCCTATGAAAAACTACTATTTATACAAGGAGGGAAACACAATAACTAACTAACTGTATATAAAATTTGAAAAATGGCAACTGCCATGTCTTCGACCACAATAACTGCTATGCTGCTTCAACAACGAGCACTTGACTTCTGATCTATCACTAACCTTCTTCTCGTCGAACCATTGGCTTCAATTCTTCAATTTCCACTAAGTTAAGCACTGCGTTGAACCTTCTTGGGAAAACTTCTCACTGTCGAGGTAAAGTGGAATGTGGAGGTAAAGTGGTGAACCAAGTAAAAGCATTTTTAGTTAGAGAATTTGGAAAGTATTTCATTCTTAAATTCTCATTGTGTGCTATGTCACCAGCCTCAGTTAAATAACGGGCAACGTGTTCGACAGTAGATTCGCTAGTTTCCCCAGCAAATTTTGTGAACTTAGGGATTTTCCATCCCTTGGGCAATTGTGTTTGCAATATATAATCCGACAAATGTGACACAAAATTAGGTCTATGTAGGTCTAAATTAAGACCATTCTGGACTAGAATATTTTCGACAAGATTAGCCAAATTGTTTTGCATTCCAAAATTATTTTGTTGGAGTTGCCTAACCACTTCATCAACATCTTGGTTCCTATTAACTAACACAACATCAGGAACAGGCTCTTCGATAACAAGTTGTTGCCCTTGATTGATGGGAACTGCATTGTTGGGCCTTTCTACGGGGATTTCAACAGGCCTAACATTCTGAATTTGAGGAATTTGCTGGTTATGCACTGGTGGAGTGCCAAAGAAATCAGCAATTCTTCCCATTTGTGTTGCTAACATTTGGTAACTATTATTTGTGTTTTGTATTAGAGGGTTAAACACTGTACCAATTTGTTGTGTTAACATATTAACCATATCATGATTACTATCATCCATTTGTTGCCTTAATGCCAGCAAAGATGATGTGGTCAATGTAGGTTGAACATTTCGACTAAAAATGTTCTCTGATGAACTATGTGTAGGCGAAAATCCTGTAATTGCATTGTCTGCATACGTAGACGAATTTGTCTGAAGGCCTGCCATCAAGGCTGTTGGCATGCCATATGGATAACTCCTACTGTTAATAGGCAAATTAAATGGCATATTTCCAATCATTGGATTAGCCATTAAAGGACTTGTTGGTCCTAATATTGGTGGCACAGAAGCCATCGCGTTAGTCTGTGTCAATGCTGCCGTTGTCATCATCGACACAGGAGTAATTACAGAGCAGTTACATCGGTTACGCCTATAACTGTCGAAGAAGGCATGGAAGCGGTTACTCCCACGACATTCGTAGCGTTAGCGTCACTAACTGACGCTTGTTCTTGTGAACTTTGTGCATTTGATGCGGAAGTATTGTTTACATTAGAGCGCGCCATCTTTGAAAGATGTCTACCACTCCTCAAACGCATGCACAGATTAAATCACAAGTTTCAAGATTTCAACGAGAAAACTTTAAAAATTAGCACAAAGGTCCCACTGGGCATGCCAATTTGTTTACCGTGTTTTTTTGTAAACAACGCTAGTTACAAATTAATGTTTCTTGCAGGATCAACTAGAAAATCGTAGAACATTTGTGTTAAAGTTTTTTCCAGAAATTATGAGTGTTCTTGCGGTTTAAACTTGAAAGTATGAAGATAACCGTCGAAGTTATCTTCAGAAGGGAGAATTCTGAGAAGAAGGCGAAGAGAAAACAAATAAAATGCAAAAAACTTAAGAAAGTAAAAGTGAAATTGCATTAATTGTAAAGAGAATGGTGCACAAGTTCATACATTGTTCTCTGACTCGTTTTCTCTGTGATGTTGGAATTTTGAGTTTCAGAATTCTGTATGTGAGTTTGTGACCCGTTTTTCCTATGAAAAACTACTATTTATACAAGGAGGGAAACACAATAACTAACTAACTGTATATAGAATTTGAAAAATGGTAACTGCCAGATCTTCGACCACAATAACTGCTATGCTGCTTCAACAACGAGCACTTGACTTCTGATCTATCACTAACTTTCCTCGTCGAACCATTGGCTTCAATTCTTCAATTTCCACTAAGTTAAGCACTGCGTCGAACCTTCTTGGGAAAACTTCTCACTGTCGAAATCAACACCTTTCCTCTTGAAATTGGCAAGTCAAACCTCGTTGACTGCATTTAATTGAGCCTGTCGAAAATGCAGGCTAACAAATTGCCCCCCAAAAATGTCTTTTTCGACTGAGTTTTAAATGAAGGCATAAAATGACGTTTTTGAAATTACAATCAACACCCTTATGTCGAATCTTATGACGTCACTACCATCAGTTTTCTGAATTGAAAAGACACTTCCAGTAAAGGCACTTAATGGCGTCATTATCTCAGATTTAGTGGGCCACGTTTTGTGTTGTAACTCCCCACTACTCATTGCAAATAACTGCTCTTTAAAAGAAAAAAACCCAAAGGTTTACCTTTTCTCTCTCTTGCTAAAACAGCTATAAAAGCAACTTCTCCATTTCATTTTCCCCCTTTTCTTTACTCTCTCTCTCTGCTTTTCCGAACCCTCTCTCTTCTTCTTCCTTGCGAAATCCAGCGTTTACGCACCAGAGAACTCCATTTGCGAAGCTTCATTTCTTCATCCAACACTACGCGACCTCCATTCATGGCAGTTCTGATGAACTTGCTCTTGAGTAGTCTTTCGATTTCTGCTTTGATTTCCGACAGGATGTGTGGTGCAAATCTTCTTGGTGTCTGCTTCACTGGCTTCTTTTCTGGTCAAATAGGCAGCTTCAATTCCACTACTTCTCGACTCAACCCTGGCATCTCATTGTAGTCCCAAGCAAAGAAGTCTTTAAATTCCTTCAAAAGTTCGACAGTTTGCACCCTGAAAGCTTTGTCAATCTTTGCACTAATATATGTTGGCCTTTTTACAGAGCCATCTCCCAAGTCAATTTCTTCCAAGGGATCTTGTGCTTGTATTTTCTTGGTTGAACCCATTGGGTCCTTTTCAAAACCTAAAGGCTCATCATCATATACACAATCAAGCTTTTGGTCTTCGACCAAGTCTTCCTTACTATTACTGTCACTGGCTTCAGCAACCATTTGTTGTTGTAACTCGGCTTCCAAAGCCGCTTTTTCTTTGTTTTCGGCCACTTAGGCCGTAATTCTATACCATGCATTGGGCTTAGACATAAATAAATTATTTCTAGTCCATCCCACCCAGTAGGCTTGCAAAGGCCTCTTGGGTGATTATCCTCATCCATAACCTCCCTCTCCCAAATAAATCCATAGTTTGGGTGAAGAGTAACTGAGGAAAACACATTATCTTGGTATACATAACCAAGATCAGAAGAAGAACATGGCGCAATGTTCGCCAATTGTTTGTCGAAAGTTTTCTTAGTGATAGTATTTACCTCCGCTTTGAAGTAACTCTGATCACCTTCAATGCTTTAGACCAAACCATCTTCTCTCCAAATAATGAGCCTTTGGTGAACAGTTGATGGTATTGCCCCCACGCCATGTATCCACTCTCTTCCTAGCAACACGTTGTAGTTAGCCTTAGAAGGAACTACCAGAAACAACGTTGATCTTTTAATGCTACCCACAGCTAACTCGACTTCAATGGCCCCAAGTGAGTGGCCAGTTTTGCCTTCATAATTTGTGAGTACCACGTTGTGTGGCCTCAAATCAGTATCACATTTACCAATTTTCCTCAACAAATGTTGTGGCATCAAGTTTACAGCAGCACCACCGTCGACCAAAATTTCGTTGACACCTATGTTGTTCACTTTAGCTTGAATGAACAAAGGTTTGAGATGGTTCATCATTCCACAATCTGGTTTCTCAAATACAGCATGTTGTTCCTCGACACAACCATTCTTCAGCACATAGTAACAAATTGGTTTATAAGTAGTCTCTTCGTCGAAATCTTCCTCGACATCATTCACTTCAGAAACTACATCATACTCAATTGGTAGAATTGAGACCACATTGCATAAGACATCAAATTCCGACCCAGAATCAGCAAAATCAGACTCCATTTCTTCGCCTAAGTCAAAGCCTTCTTTGATTGCTGAGAGTGGAGGAAATATCCTCTCAGTAGCTGGCTTTCTAGCCACTTCGACAGCCACTTGCTTACCTTGTTTTTTGTTAGAACTCTCTGCTTGTCCTACACCAATAGCTTTCTTTTGGCGTTGGTGTCTGCGCCATTGAGTTCTAGTCATGGGATTCTTCCCCTTGTAATTGTTGTTATAGGCATACTTGTTTGATTCAAGTGCCTTGTTTTGGCCAGTAGTACTGGTGCTGCCCTTGACCATTTTTGTGGGTTTTGGTTGATACCTAACACTTTTCCCACCAGAATTCACGGGTAAGTATCCAGTATTCTTTCCACCGGAGTACACCCATTTATCTACAGGAGACTTTGTTGATGGAACATAAGTCTTAAGTTTCTCTTTCTGAGTATGCTTTGTCGAAGTAACTTTGTATGGTATCCCTCTTTTGTTGAAACTGAACTTTGGCCTTTTGTCGACCCATTTTCCCTTCCGCTTCAATTGAGGTCGATAACCTTCAAGGCTCTTTGCAGCCTCTTTGTCAAAGACAGAACTGCATCTTGGACATCTCATCACTTCTGTGTTGCTTATGTTGCAACGATTAAGGAAATCAATTAATTCCTATTCTGCTTTTGGGTAAGCAGCTTTCATTTTCTCAGCATATTGTTCTTCAGTGACCATTTCGACATTAGCCTTAGAAACTTCAGTATCTTTTGTCAAATTATCATTTCCAGCAACAATTCCAGTGGCTTCGACAACCATGATGTCGACTTCAGCATACATTGCCTCTGCTGTTGGAAGAGGATCAGTGTCAATTTGCATTGGAGGCCTTGATTTGTCACCAAATTTTAGCCTACCTTCATTGAGAGCTTTCTGGACCAAATCCCGGAAAACAACACAACGAGAAGTGTTATGGCCTAAAAAGTTATGGAATTTACAAAAACCCCTTTTCTTTCTTTGTTCCAATGGTGGTATTTTCAGGCCTTTAGGCACCAAAATTAGGCATGGCAACATAACCCGAACCCGCGGGTACCCACCCGACCCCGCCCCGAGTTTGACGGGGAAAACCCGCTTTGACTGGGGACGGGGTTGGGTTTGGGGATGTCGATACCCACCCTGTCCCCGCCCCGAACCCGCTCGACAAAACATAAATTAATTATTTTATTTTATTATATGCATATTTACTCATTCATTTTATTTCATAAATTTTGTTTATTTTTAATTTTGATCTATTTCCTATAGAAAAATCTATTTTAGTACTTTTAACTTTATTTTATCATTGTATAATTATTATTATTTTATTTTATTAATTATTATAAATATATTTTTTGTATTTTTCCTATAAATTGTGGCGAAAACGGGTACCCGCGGGGAACCCATCCCAGTTTGGGACGGGGTTGGGGGATGCAAAACCCGACCCCGATAGAGGTAGGGGCAGGGACGGGGAATGCAAAACCCGCCCCCGACCCGCCCCGTTGCCATGCCTAACCAAAATTTGACCATCAGTAACCAAAAGATCAAATATTTCATCACATTTAGAAACATCAAAGGTGTAAGTTTTTGTAACAAACTTATCATTTTTAGGCTCGACAGGATTTTTCCCATCTGATGGCTTCAACACTTTACATGTATAAGGAGGCCCAGGTTTTAATTCTGCAATATTAACCTCTTCTTCGACATCCTCATATGATATGTCGAATTCCTGGTCGCTGTCATTAGTGTCGACATGTGCGACTTTTTCTTTTTTATTATTGAACCTACTAGTCCTAACCTTTTCAGCTTTAAGCCTTTCGACCCGTCGAACTCTATCAGTCAACTGTGCCATATCTCTTAAGTACAGAGTATCTAATTTCTTTCTTATAGAATAGTCTAGGCCACCAGCAGCCATTTCGACTAACTCGTGTTCAGACACTTGAGTAAAGCACCTTGCCTTGAGAAGTTTAAATCTATTGAGATAGTCATCAATAGACTCCGCAACTTTACGTTGAACGCTAGCCAATTCCTTAAGACTAATCTTGCATTGGCCCATATAGAATTGCTCATGGAAAGCCTTTCTAACTGATTCCAATTAAAAAAGGAATGTGGAGGTAAAGTGGTGAACCAAGTAAAAGCATTTTTAGTTAGAGAATTTGGAAAGTATTTCATTCTTAAATTCTCATTGTGTGCTATGTCACCAGCCTCAGTTAAATAATGGGCAACGTGTTCGACAGTAGATTCGCTAGTTTCCCCAGCGAATTTTGTGAACTTAGGGATTTTCCATCCGTTGGGAAATTCTGTTTGCAATATATAATCCGACAAAGGTGACACAAAGTTAGGCCTATGTAGGCCTAAATTAAGACCATTCTGGACTAGAATATTTTCGATAAGATTAGCCAAATTGTTTTGGATTCCAAAATTATTTTGTTGGACTTGCCTAACCACTTCATCAGCATTTTGTTTTTTTTGACTAATCAACATCAGGAACAGGCTCTTCGACAACAAGTTGTTGTCCTTGACTGATGGGAACTGCTGGTTATGCACCGGTGGAGTGCCAAAGAAATCAGCAATTCTTCCCATTTGTGTTGCTAACATTTGGTAACTATTATTTGTGTTTTGTATTAGAGGGTTAAACACTGTACCAATTTGTTGTGTTAACATATTAACCATATCATGATTACTATCATCCATTTGTTGCCTTAATGCCAGCAAAGATGATGTGGTCAATGTAGGTTGAACATTTCGACTAAAAATGTTCTCTGATGAACTATGTGTAGGCGAAAATCCTGTAATTGCATTGTCTGCATACGTAGACGAATTTGTCTAAAGGCCTGCCATCAAGGCTGTTGGCATACCATATGGATAACTCCTACTGTTCATAGGCAAATTAAATGGCATATTTCCAATCATTGGATTAGCCATTAAAGGACTTGTTGGTCCTAATATTTGTGGCACAGAAGCCACTGCGTTAATCTGTGTCAATGCTGCTGTTGTCATCATCGACACAGGAGTAATTACAGGAGCAGTTACAGCGGTTATGCCCATAACTGTCGAAGAAGGCATGGAAGCGGTTACTCCCACGACATTCGTAGCGTTAGCGTCACTAACTGACACTTGTTCTTGTGAACTTTGTGCATTTGATGCGGAAGTATTGTTTACATTAGAGCGCGCCATCTTTGAAAGATGTCTACCACTCCTCAAACGCATGCACAGATTAAATGACAAGTTTTAAGATTTCAACGAGAAAACTTTAAAAATTAGCACAAAGGTCCCACTGGGCGTGCCAATTTGTTTACCGTGTTTTTTGGTAAACACCGCTAGTTACAAATTAATGTTGCTTGCAGGATCAACTAGAAAATCCTAGAACATTTGTGTTCAAGTTTTTTCAGAAATTATGAGTGTTCTTGCGGCTTAAACTTGAAAGTATGAAGATAACCGTCGAAGTTATCTTCAAAAGGGAGAATTCTGAGTAGAAGGCGAAGAGAAAACAAATAAAATGCAGAAAACTTAAGAAAGTAAAAGTGAAATTGCATTAATTGTAAAGAGAATGGTGCACAAGTTCATACATTGTTCTCTGACTCGTTTTCTCTGTGATGTTGGAAGTTTGAGTTTCAGAATTCTGTATGTGAGTTTGTGACCCGTTTTTCCTATGAAAAACTACTATTTATACAAGGAGGGAAACACAATAACTAACTAACTGTACATAGAATTTGAAAAATGGTAAATGCCATGTCTTCGACCACAATAACTGCTATGATGTTTCAACAACGAGCATTTGACTTCTGATCTATCTCTAACTTTCTCCTCGTCGAACCATTGGCTTCAATTCTTCAATTTCCACTAAGTTAAGCACTGCGTCGAACCTTCTTGGGAAAACTTCTCGCTGTCGAAATCAACACCTTTCCTCTTGAAATTAGCAAGTCAAACCTCGTTGACTGCATTTAATTGAGCCTGTCGAAAATGCAGGCTAACAACGACTAGACACCGCTTTGCCTTCGGATATTTGCTTGGTTGATCTAGAAGATTGCTGGATCGAGCCCATCATCAGATACATTAGAGATGGAGAAGAACCAAGAGACCGTAAAAAAACTACCTTGATACATAGGCGAGCAGCATCGTACTCGGTGATTGAGGGGAAGCTATTTTGAAGAGGATTCTCCATACCCCTCTTGAAATGTCTTCCCCCAAAAGAGGCTAATTATGTCTTAAGGGAGATACATGAGGGGGTTTGTGGAAACCACCTCGGAGCTCGAGCTTTAGCAAAAAAGGCATTAAGAGCGGGATACTACTGGCCCACGATGGAGGACGACGCAAAAAAGCTAGTAAAGAAATGTGATAAGTGCCAGCGACACGCAGACATTCATGTCGCTCCACCGGTCGAACTCAACAGCATGACCGTGCCATGGCCGTTTGCATGGTGGGGGATCGATCTCTTGGGTCCGTTTGCAGTCGCCCCTGGGCAATTCAAATACTTGATTGTTGCAGTGGATTATTTCACCAAGTGGGTGGAAGCCGAACCTCTGGCTACCATCACGTCCAGAAACAGTCTGAAATATTTCAAGAAAAACATCCTCACCCGTCTCGGGATTCCTGAAGTACTGGTCTCAGATAACGGTACCCAATTTACGGATAAAAACTTTCAAGAGTACGTGACCAATCTAGGGGTGAATCAGTGCTTCACCTCAGTTGAGCACCCCCAGACCAACGGTCAGACAGAGGCCGCCAACAGAGTGATCTTGCGCGGGCTGAGGAGGCGGTTAGATGAGGTAAAAGGAAAGTGGGCAGAAGAACCCACGCATATTGTGGGCGTACAGAACAACCCCCACTCTACCATAGGCGAGTCTCCTTTCAAATTAGTATATGGTACGGACGCGGTCATCCCAGTCGAGATCGGAGAACTAAGCTGGAGAACAACGAACCCCAAGCCGCTCCCAAAAAATGAGGAGGAGATCAGAGAAGAACTAGATTTAATCGAAGAACTCTGTTCACAGGCCGCCCTAAGAGAAACGCTAATTGTAACACCCCTTTTCTAATAACTTTACTTTTTAATAAAATCAGAGTCTCTTTTTTTTTTGAAAACATATTAAGCGAGTGCTACACTTACTCCATAAAAATCAATCACTTCACGTTTCACAGTTCGGTTCAAAACACAAGGTACATAGCACCGTAAACAAAAAAAAACGTTTAGTTCGCATCAACTAAATTCAATCACCACCAGCAGCGGAATAATAATGAGTTCTATCAATAAAAACCAATACATCACCAATAAAAATCTAACGGTTAATGAAAATAACACATAAACATAGGACACCCCCCCTGGTGCTACGTATCAGAGCGTGACACTTCCTACCAGACGAAGGCATAAAGGAAACCTTCACTCGTTATTACCTGCACGTTGCCGACATAAGAAGCAACATAAAAGCAGTAGGGTGAGTCTCTTTTCATAATTAATAACATATGAGAATTAAGCACTGCATAGGAAAAGGGAAACAGACACACCAATTCACAACAAAGGCAATAACCACATCACAGTTACATTCACCAAACAACAATGCAAAAGGTATGGTTATGCATGAAATGCAACCCAAACTCCACGGGCACATGCATGTCGGATCCGTCACCAAATACAAATAGGCCGTAGCCTCTGCTCACCAAATAAATTTAGGCCGTAGCCTCTGCTCACCAATAATGCACATGATTTCATGAGGTGTTATGGAAATGCATCACAACACACTACAATTAAATATAATCACCATTTCATTCAGCTCACCATTTTAATTCATAATCTCACCATAGTGCATTAATCAGCTCACCAAATCTCACCTTATCACACTCACCAATTCAGCTCACCACTCACACCAACACCAATTCAAATAGACCAATTTAGGATATTGACACGACATAGGGAAAGTGGATGAAATTAGCCATTTGGACACATGAACACCATCAGCCCAGAAACACCAGTAAAATAATTTATTTTTGCATAAAACTGGAACAATTGGATAGACACTGAAATTAGCTTCGAAACGCATTTTGAACCGTTAAATTTGGATAACCGAGTCAAAAGTTACGTTAAAAACAAAATAGGAAAAATACTTAGACATCCTGGAAACTGGCGAATGGGCGCTGGGCGCCCAGGAGCAACACGGGGCTTGGCGCATGGGCGCTTGGCGCCCAGGAAAGGCGACACGCATAGGCGCATGGCGCCCAGGGAGCAACAGCGCGCATAGGCGCTTGGCGCCCAGGAAAACAACACGCGCATAGGCGCTCGGCGCCCAGGGGGCAACAGCGCATAGGCGCTCGGCGCCCAGGGAGCAACAGCGCGCATAGGCGCATTGCGCCCAGCACAGCAACACGGCGCCCAGGCACTAGGCGCCTAAGGCCAACATGCAACAAAACTCATTTTCCTTCGAAATTGATTTTACACGAGCCAAATGCTCAGAACATGAAAACCCAATGAAAATTTTGTCAAAAACTGAACATCATTTTTGGCGCCCATGCACTAGGCACCTAGTGAAAACACGCAATCCAACTCTTTTGTTGCCCAAAATCATTTTGCAGGAGCCATTTTACCTGAATATGAAAACCTGAAAACAATTTTTACAAAACCATCGCCAGAACATTGGGGCCCTTGGCGCCCATGACACAAGCACCTAGCGCCAAAACTGGCAGCACAGTGACACAGAACACAGCAACACAGGGCAACAGGCACAGCAACACAGTGACACAGAAACAGCAACACAGGGGCAACAGAATTTGGGAAACTGGCGCAGGCACACTGCTGGGCGCCTGGCGCCCATGACTAAGGCGCAGGACAGAAAATCCAGCAACATGCATATGGCGCCCAAGGCGCCTAGGGGCCTCAAAAACCAGAATTTTTCACTTTCAATCACCAAATTAAATTCACCAAACACCCAATTATATATATATGATTCAAGTGTCACCATGATTCTCAATTTCACCAAGTAAGCACCAATGAGTCATATTCAAACATATGATATCCAATTCGCATTAGCAACAACCCAAACATCAATCATGCGATTTTCAACATAGAAATTCAACATCAAGCATCACAATACCATAAATTACTCATCAACATCACAATTCATTCATGGAAACTATCCTAGAACCCTAACCCTAAGCATCACCAATTCGCATAAATTATTAAAAACAAAAAGAGGACCCCCTAACCTTATGGAAGTCGAATTGCTAGCAAAGCTCCAAAGAAAAATGCAAGACTCCAATCAAGCTCTTCCTCCTCTTGAGTGATTCGCCCCCCCTTTCTCTTCTTCTCCCCTTCACTTCGCACTTCTCCTCTTCTCACTCTCTCTTTTACGTTTCTTTTTCCTTTTCTTCACAATAGAGTAAAAAATGAAAACTAACTCTAAGACCCCTTGTGAGTCGAATTCTTTGACAAGGCAATGGGCCACGGGCCTAATTGTGGATCACGGGCCCTTGCTCGCACCACTCAATTCGTGACAACACCTCCTAATAAATAAAATAAAATAATTAAACCTTGAATTATTTAATTAAATTAAATAAACATTGTAAGCCTTAAATAACTTAATTAAATAAATAATTAAATTATTTTGGGGCGTTACACTAATCAAGCAAGCGATGGCGACTAGGCACAACACCAAGGTCGTCCCAAGAGATTTTGCACTGGGACAGCTCGTCCTCCGAAGAGCCAGCATCGGTCAGAAGAATGCTTCACAGAGGAAGCTCGCCCCCCAATTGGGAGGGCCCTTATAGGTTCGTCTCGAAGATGGGGAAGGGAGCCTACCAACTTGAAACGATGAATGGAGGGCCTATTCCAAGAACTTGGAATGCGATGAACTTGAGAAGATACTTCATATAAATTGGAAGCAATGAAAGAATATTGTTGCAAACGAAAGAATATTACATTGAGAAACGAGTCATGTAAATCGGCCAAAACGATCTTAATCATGGTCATAAATAAAACGAGGCATTTCTCTATTTTTTTTATTTTGAAGTGTATATTTTCCTGCCCTAGGTGCGATAAAACCTAAATCGATTTGGGCCGACTACAACAGCGACTAAACCGAAGTTTGGTAAATTGCCCGTTCGTAATAATGTACTTGGTCGAACCAAACTACAAATGAAGCGGCCTAAAAAGATGGTCGCACCTCCAGGGTCCGAGTTCAAACCAGATAGAAATCTGGTAAACTGCCTGTGGATGACACCGAGTGTCCTCGATGGATAGTCGCACCCCTAAGGACGGGTTGAACCCGGATAGAAATCCGGTAAAACCACTCAGGGGCGACTACTCGCCCTTGCGAATAACACGATTTAAAGAAAAACAAAAGAGCGATCATAAATTGATGATAAAATAAAGATAAGGCAAACAAGGATCAAATAGAAGTACTTATTACAACAAAAAGAACGACCTCAAGGTCGCCCAAATACAGAAAATGGTAAACCAAGATTACAAAAATTACAAGGGTCGTTCATACACCACAGACTCCTCCCTTATGATCTTCCCCTGCTCGTCCCTCTCCGCGGGATATACTATGCGACCATTGATGAGAGAGTGGGCATGATTGATTATATTGGGGTTGATCTCGAGGTCGAGATGGACGTACTGCACTTGGGCCAAAGCTTCATCAAATCGCTCTTTGCAGATGGCCAGTGTAGACTCAACCACCCGGTCACATTCCTCCAAAGCCTCGTCCCGCTCTTTCTCTAGAACAATAATGTTCTTCTTCAGGCCGGCTACTTCATTCCCCAGCTCTTTGACCTGATTCGACAACCCGTCCACCTGGTTCGACAACTCGTCGACCTTGGTCATCTCCAACTGCGCCTTGCGCTATGCTTCAGCTTGGGCGGCCAGGGCCTTGTCCCGCTCTTTGGTCATCGTGGAGATCGATCTCTTCGTCTTCCTAAGAGCATCAGCAGTAGGCTTAAGAGCGGCCTCAGATTCTTGATACTTTTTCTTCAGGGATTCCAACTCCCCCCGCAACTCTGAGATATAGTCATAAGCACGATTTAGCTTGTCGGTTTTATCTAAATTATCACCCTCCAACCCCGAAGTTTTGAGCAAGAAGACGTTTACCTCAGCCATGAAGAGGAGGGGGTCTTGACGAAAGCGGTCGAAATCTGCCTCAGAGATCTCGTCCAAATCCAAGTTAGAGGTCAACCTCCTCTGAACCTCCTTCGCCCCCTTGGTCTTCTTATGCGGGGGGTCGATCTCAGCGTCCTTTCCACTGGTCCCAGCAGCGTGCTGATGGCGATCCCTCTTCTTCTCAGAGCCAGGCACGGAGGAAAGCGAGTCACCTCCTCTATCTGCACCTGTGGCCGTTTCCCCGTCGCCCGGGGAAGGAACGTCAACAGTTGCTGGAGGGGCGGTTGGGGGTTTCTTTGCCCTCCTAACCTTCCTCATAAGTTCCTCATATCCCACACCTGCCATTTCACCTACAAGCAAAAAGAAGAAACGTCAGAAACAATTCGAATTCATCCCCGCAAAAAATGAGAACGGCTCGCACTAAGAACGACTTTGAATTCATCTTCGCCTTGAGCCCGAGTCAACTGATAGCACCTAATCAATTCCTCATCCATCCAGGAGGCCATGTTCTCGAGCAATCTTAGGGTTTCCAGATCGTCCTCACCAAGTCGACATCTGGTCCTGTAAGTAATTGGGGTACGGCGATAATGCGCGTACGTCCATGCAATGGGAAATTTATGACCGGTCACTCGACCTCGAGCATCAAGAGACACGACCGCTTTACGAGCATTTTCACAAACAGGCACGACCCACATAAAAGAATGCTTCCAGGGCTTTAAGGAGTCCGAGTAGGGCTTGAAGATTTTGAAGTCTTGCTGACCTTTAATGCTTAGATGCTCCCACCGATTCCTCTTACTCCCAAGTACGAGCCGTCTGCTCATCTCGAAGATCTTAAAGAAAACTGAGCGAGAGCAATCACGCCCCATCACGCCCATGAGTTGCTCAAACACTTTGATGAACGCCCAGGTATTTGGATGCAACTGGGACGGGGAGACCCCAAGATAGCGAAGAACGGAGCGTTGAAAAGGGGTAAATGGTGGCTGAACTCTCATGTCTCGCAGGACATTCAAATACATGATAAATTTTATAGTCGACGAAACAACCGCTACATGCTCGTCTGCAGAAGGACCTTCGATCACCCATGTCTAACCCGGGTCGCCCACCATTTCTGCATAGTAGTGCAGCAACTCATCCCTAGGACGGAGTATCGAAGGCACTTTGTCAATCACAGCCAGCGAAACCCAAGAGCGATCTTCACCAATCATGTCACCCAATCCGGTTCCGCAACTTCGTCAACTTGATCATTTCCCCGCTCAGAATGGGCAGCCTCTTCGTCAACTTGATCGTTTCCTCGCCCAGAATGCACGACCTCGTCACCAGAAGGCTCAATATTGTATTCCGTTAAACGAAAGGGCGACCGCTCGGCGGAAGTGGCGGACTCAGACGCCCTCATGAGGGAAGGATGAATAGAAGTATCGACAGAAGGAGTACTCTCGAAAGATGTACTCGAGCTAGACAGGTCTGTAGAAGATGTAGGCGGACGATCTTCAGATTGAGAATCAAGGGAATCACTCATAACTCCACTCTCGACTCTCGACTGGACGATCTTCAGATTAAGTGTAAGGAGGGGGCAAGGGAGTCAGGGTCGTCTAGAATTTGCAGAAGGGGGCGACAAGGTCGACCCCGGGCCTGACACCCCCTCCTCACAAAAGTAAAGATAGTAATTAAATTGAAGAATAGTGAAGAGCTGATTACCTGGAGTGGGAGATAGGTTGGTCGACCCAGTAATCACAAGGACAAGACGGTCCTGAGTATAGTCGCGTTGGAGTATAAAGTAGTTCACCGAGGAGCACCTCACCAGAATATCCCCGAAGTAGTGGTCGCTCGCCGGAAAATACAAGTCGTTCTCAGAGCAAATTCAAGTCGTTCTCGGAGCAACTGATACGAAGGTAAAGCACGAAGTGAAGGAATGAGAGCCATATATATAAGGGGACCAGCCAAGAAAAATCGAAGCGACACGACCCTCCTTCTTCAGCATTAATTGCATTTCTTGGAAATTGAACCAACATCATTACACCCCCCTTCGGAAAACGCAAAACGTCATATCCATCAAAGCTTGACTGCCACGTCATCACATGGACGACTCTGGCTTGATTCCAGCATAAAAAGCATAAACGGGTTACCTCAGCACAGGTGACCGCCCAGAAAATAGGCCACAACACTGGGGGCAATCGTTCTCAAGCCTGAACCCGTCCCGTGGACGACTCCGGCTTGGGGGGCAACTGTTCTGGACTGGACCTTGGGCCCAAATCGATCCGGGGCAGGTCAAAGACCGACCCATTATCAAGATGGAGGAATCATGACCCGGACCCACTGAGATTAACGGTTCAGATCTACCCTTGTGGAGGCTCACTTGATTAAACGGTCGAGATCGACCAAACTGATCCGATGGCCAGCACTGACCCTCTTGCACTATATAAAAAGTGATTGGTCTCACTAAAATAGGTAGACACAATCTCAACCCATATTGTCACTCTGCTTAAACTCTTACTCCACTGACTTGGGCGTCAGAGTCTCATTGCAGGTACAACCCGGGCAGAACTCTGCGCGTGACCAGATATCGCTCACCCCATCAAATTACACAGTTGGACTCCGGACTCGACTACTCGTACCCGCTTCAGGTTGAGCACATCAGTTCATTTAGGATTTGGGATTTAAGGTTCTATTTTGGTATTGTGGTGGTGATGTGGCGGTGGAGGAGAGGGTGGCGGTGGATGTGAGGAGGAGCGGGTGGTGGTGGCTCGCCGAAGAAGATGAAGATGGAGATGGTGTTTGGAGGAAGAATATGAAGATGAAAGTTCTTGCGTTTATTTCAATTTGGTCTTTTATGTTTTTTGTTTAGTTTTAATTTGGTCCCCCATTTGCTACATCACTTAATGAATTTCAAGTCAGCTCTAACACTTAAGACGCCACGTCAGCAGTTAACTGTCAGTGTGGCGTCTGTTAAGTTAATGGATGGAAAATATCAAAAAAAGACCAAAATGACTTAGAAATAGGAGATGAGGGACCAAAACAAGAAAAAAAAGATAAAAGACGAAAGTGAAACCAAAGTCAAAGATAAATGACCAAAAGTGCAATTTAGCTTTTATTTTATTGAACCTATAAGAAAATGTGTGGGTGGAGAATATTTATTTAATTACCCACAAACACTTAAGTTATTTTATCTTTAAAAGTGGTTTGTTTAAGTGTGGAGCATGGGCCACCTATGATACGTGCATTGCCCAACTTGAGTTTTTGGTTGTGTTTTGGGGTGTTTTTGTTGATTTTAAAGTGCTGGTCGAAGCATGCACAAAGGAGAACAAAAGTGAGGTTTTAAAACGGTGTAAGATCACTTATTTTTTGGTCAACTTAGATAGATAAATTGGTAAATAAACACCACGCACAAACACTACCACTGGTCACACTCGAGTTCGAACCCGGGAGCCGACGTCCCTATATCGCTGAAATTGTCAAGGCAACAAACAGTGAGGGACGCAAAATCACTTATTTGGTGTAGAAGCATTCAGCCTTGGATGCTTGGTGAGCTGATGGAAGTCTCTTGATTTTATAGCCTCCAGTCATAAAGACTAGACAGCGCATTAAGAGGAGACAAATTATTTGAGTAGTCATCAATTTTGTTGCAGCACAACCCACAAATTATGACCAAAAATCGAATCGGTTAAATAATACGTACAGATAAGGTTATAGCTAATGACTCTTGGTACCTTGACATCTTTCTGTCGTAGAGCAACAATTCCAACCATTATGCAACTTCAAATGAAGGCTCTTCAACCATTATAGAAAAGATGTATTAGGAGATTTGGATGGTTTAAATATCGTTATCGTTGAGGAATGTTGTTATGGGCTTTCTTGGTAAAGGGAATTCGAGAGTTATGTTCATTCTAACATTAATAATGGCCCAGGCCGAAATTCTTTTGATGAACTGATGGAGTTTAAGGCTACCCAGCAATCCACCGTGGCCCTGACAGGGCCTGTTAAGTAATTGTTGATTGTCGGCTGTTAAGTCATTTTTTGTTAGAGATTTTTTTTTATACCCCCGTCGCCTTCCATATATCCCCACATAATTTCTAAAACCCGAAAATACCCCTGCCCAACTAAAATTCGCTCGGATTTACCACCATTTAAGGAAAATCCAATTTGTTATTTTTTCAAATCGGATTTATTTACCCAATAGGTAAATCCGACTTTAAAAATAACAAAGCGGATTTACCTCAGATGGGGGTACATCCGCTTTGTTATTTTTAAAACCGGATTTACCTAGTGGGTAGATAAATCTGATTTCCCTAAAAAAAGAAAATCGGATTTACCCCACCTAAGGTAAATCCGATTTTGTTATTAAAAATAATTGTTTTTTATTTAAATTTTTAAAAAAGGTTATAAAAATGCTATTAAAAATCCGTTAAAGAGTCAAAACTAATCCAAAAATTATAAAAACACCACTAAAAATCTAATAAAACCAATATAAGGCTATGCAAAATTTTTTAGATTTTTTGGAAATTATGAAAAATTAAAAAAATTAATAAAAAATAGTAAACGATAGAATTTGAGATTTTGAGCTCCCTTGTCCTAAAAGAAATTTCTTCTTCAGGCGTCTTGATCCTTGCTTTTTTTCGGATTTAATGGCTGTGGTTTTATTGCAATTTGAGTAGGTTGCCCGAAAACCGATTTTTTAGCCTAAATTTTCGCTCGACGTACAACATCGTCACGTGTTAACGAACTACACACTAAACAGAACCAAAAGACGGTCGAAATTTGTATCTAATTTTTTAACTGATTTATTTATTTATTAATTAGGTTAAAAAAGCGGATTTACCCCCACATAAGGTAAATTCGCTTTTGTTATTTAAAAGCGGATATACCCCCACATAAGGTAAATCCGCTTTTAAAAATAACAAAATCGGATTTAACCCCACATAAGGTAAATCCGCTTTTGTTATTTAAAAGCAGATATACCCCCACATAAGGTAAATTCGCTTTTAAAAATAACAAAATCGGATTTACCCCACACCTAAGGTAAATCCGCTTTGTTATTTTTAAAAGCGGATATACCCACACCTTAAATAAATCTGCTTTTAATTTTTTAAAATTTTCAGTGGAAATCAGATTTACCTATACATAAATCCGATTTCCAAAAAAAAAAATTGAAATCAGGATATGTTCGGGTTTTTTAAATTTTGTGAAGGGCAATTGCGTCTTTTCGCAAGGTCCGTGGGGTATAATTGAATGTGATGGAGGTACAAAAAAAGGCCTTTTTGTTAAAGTCCTTTTTGGTTTAGTTGTTTGTGGGCCTCATTGTTGTTGGACCGAGCCCAGACCATTTTATTCTTTCATTTTAGTTCATCCGGTAATTGAGCGATGACTCTCCTTTGTATAAACTCATATTACAATCAATGAACTAGTGAGCAGTTACACACTTCAACAAATTCTGTTTCTAACAACTGGTACCAGAGCTCCACCTTGGGGCCTGAAATTGAATTCGTTAATTCACCAAGAAGTTGTCGCAATCAAGAAGGTTTGATCTTGTTCATCATTGGCGGAAGAGAAAAGCTTCGCACAACCCGCGGTACCGAAATTCGAAGGATACTACGGCCACTGGACAATGCTAATGGAGAATCTTCTCTGATCTAAAGAATATTTGAGCGTCGTTGTGAGGGGAATTCCGACGATTACAGTTGTATCTACGCCGGAGCAAATCAAAGCTGCTGAGGATGCTAAATTGAAAGATCTCAAGGCAAAGAATTATCTCTTTCAAGCGATCGAAAGAAGTATAATCGAAACGATCCTGAACAAAGAATCAGGGAAGGGAATTTGGGACTCAATGCGACAGAAGTACAAAGGAACGTCAAAAGTGAAGCACACTCAATTGCAGGTTCAGCGTGGCGAGTTTGTGATACTCCGCATGAAGGAATGTGAGACTGTAATAGAGTATTTTGCACGAACTCTTGCCATCGTGAACAAGCTGAAAGCACTTGGAGAAGACGTTCGAAAAACGACGGTGGTGGAAAAGGTTTTGAGGACGATGACTCAAAGATTCAACTACGTGGTGTGCTCAATTGAAGAAGCAAACGACGTTTCAACAATGTCCATAGACGCTCTCCAGAGTAGCCTCATAATCCATGAACAAAGGTTGCAGGGACCTAAGGAAGATGAGCAAGCCCTAAAGGTTTCTGGTGGAGGTAGATTCAGAGGTAAAGGACGAGGCACGAGAGGTGGCAGAGGCAGAGCAAGCCAACAGGCAAACAAGGAGACAATTGAATGCTATCATTGTGGAAAATTAGGGCATTATCGAAATGACTGCCCTAATTGGGATGACAAGGCAAATTATGCTCAAGATGGTGAAGAAGAACTGTTCTTGCTGATGGCATATACATATGGTGATGCAGAGAAAGCGAGTGATGCAGAGGAAGCAACTCTCTTGATGGCCAACACTGGCAATTCAGAATTGAAGAACCCTAAGGTTTGGTATCTTGACTCTGGTTGTAGAAATCACATGAATGGAAATAAAGAGTGGTTCATTGAATTAGATGAAATGTATAATACCTCTGTGAAATTAGGAAATGATACTAGACTACAAGTAAAAGGAAAAGGAAACATAAAGTTAAAAATAGATGGTGTATCACATATCATATCTGATGTCTATTACATTCCTGAATTGAAGAATAATCTGTTTAGTATAGGACAATTACTAGAAAGGGGATTAGCTGTTTTGTTTAAGGATAATGCTTGCAAAATTTATCATCCTGACAGAGGCGTGATTGTTGAAAGTAAAATGTCCGCGAATAGAATGTTTATGACTCATACAGAAAAATTGGAGGGTAATTGTTTCAAAACAGCTGCTTGTGAAGAAACCAGCCTGCTGTGGCATAACAGATATGGCCATCTGAGCTTCAAAGGCTTGAAGCTTCTAAGTCAAAGGGGAATGGTGAAGGCCCTTCCTAGATTGGAGGAGCCATCAAAGGTATGTGGAGACTGCATGATTGGTAAACAGCATAGAGACTCATTTCCAAAGCAGAGTGCCTGGAGAGCAAACCAGAAACATCAACTAATTCATGCTGATATATGCGGGCCCATCATGCCAGAATCTGACAGCCACAAAAGGTATTTCCTCACCTTCATAGATGATTACAGTAGGAAGACATGGGTGCTTTTGCTCTCTGAAAAATCAACTGCTCTAGAATGCTTTAAAATTTTTAAAGCTAGAGTAGAGAAGGAAAGTGGAGTTGCTATTGAGTGTTTAAGAACTGACAGAGGAGGAGAGTTCACCTCCTCTGAATTTGATAGCTTCTGCAAGGCTAATGGCATTAAGAGGCAGCTGACAACAGCTTACTCACATCAGCAGAATGGTGTAGCTGAGAGGAAAAATAGATCAATTATGAACATGGTAAGAAGTGTTCTCTCACAGAAGAAACTGCCAAAGACCTTCTGGCCAGAAGCAGTTAATTGGTCAGTATTTGTTCAAAACAGAAGTCCAACTTTTGTTATAAAATACATGACTCCGGAAGAGGCCTGGAGTGGAGAGAAACCATCGGTGCACTTCTTCAGGACATTTGGTTGTATTGGACATGTCCATGTCCCTGATTCTCAAAGGAAAAAGTCAGATGATAAAAGCATGAAATGTGTCTTACTTGGGATTAGTGAAGAATCCAAAGCTTATAGACTCTATAATCCTATCACAAAGAAGGTAATCACCAGTCGAGATGTAATTTTTGAAGAAGTTGATAAGTGGAACTGGTCTGAGCAATCTGAGAAAAGCAGTACACTATAATAATTCTGCAGACATAGATTTGGAAGAAGAAGAGAATACTGGAGGGGCGATCAACTCTGATAATGATGAGTCTGATGAAGAAAATAATGAGGATGTCGCTGAACCAAGCAACATAGAGAATGTGATTGTTGTGACACAACATGAAAGCATTTCAGAAGCATAAGAAGGGAGGATAAGAAGAAAACCTACCTATTTGAAAGACTATGTGACTGGTGACAAACAACATGATGAGTTTGCAGAGCTTGCTTTTGCTGTATTCTCTCAAGCAGAGGATCCAGTCAACTATGAGGAAGCAGCTAAAGAAGATAAATGGAGGAAGGCTTTGAGAGATGAACTTGAAGCAATAGAGAGAAATCACACTTGGGAACTCGATGATCTACCACAAGGAATGACCTTCATTGGTGTAAAATGGATATTCAAAACTAAATATAATGAGAAAGGAGAAATTGAGAAACATAAAGCAAGATTGGTAGCAAAGGGTTACTCTCAAAGGGAAGGAATTGACTATAAAGAGGTGTTTGCACCCGTTGCTAGATGGGACACCATCAGAACTATTCTGGCACTTGTTGCTCCTAAGGGTTGGCAAGTGTATCAGCTGGATGTAAAGAGTGCATTTCTCCATGGAGAAATCACTGAAACTGTGTTTGCAGATCAGCCTCAAGGCTTTGAAAAGAAGAAAAAGTTTACAAGTTTAAAAAGGCATTATACAGTTTGAAACAGGCACCAAGGGCCTGGTATAGCAAAGTTGAGTCCTACTTCAACAAAGAAGGTTTTGAAAAGTTTTACTTAGAATACACTCTGTTTGTGAAAACTAATTCCAAGGGAGGCCTCTTAATTGTTAGCATCTATGTGGATGATTTGATTTTTACTGGCAATGATGCTGTGATGTTTGAGGATTTCAAATCCTCGATGAAAAAGGAATTTGATATGTCTGACTTGGGAAGAATGTCTTACTTCTTAGGAGTGGAAGTAATACAAACTGACTCCGGTATCTTCATTGGACAAGCTAAACATGCAAAAGAAGTTCTCCACAGATTTGAAATGCTTGATGTAAATGCTGTGAAAACCCCTATAGTGCCTGGCAGCAGGCTTACAAAGGAAGGAAATGGTGAAGACATAGATGCTACAAGCTACAAACAGATGATTGGAAGCTTGATGTACCTCACGGCTACAAAACCAGATCTAATGTACTCAGTATGTCTTGCTAGCAGATACATGGAGAAACCAACTACACACTGTTGCGCCCGAAAAAGTCCCCGAGGGAGAACCTTCCTCGTTCACAACTTTTTAAAACAATGAAGCCGCCACCAATATTTATTAAGGAAAATATTAGGAAAACCTTTTTTGGAAAGCGATTGGTCTTGCGGAACTAGAGAATAGGGTTCGGGGGTCGGTTATGCGCAGGGAAGGTGTTAGCACCCCACACGTCCTCTCTACTGAGAGGGAACCTTTAATTAAATGTGTGGTTTTAGTGTGTTGACTTGAAAATACTTAATTTTGCCTTTCTACTTTTTATTGAAAAATTTTTAATGAAAATCTTTATTTATTATGAAAAAGGGGGGAAAAAGGGTTTTTAGAAAAAAATGCTTGACGGGACATGGCCCGCTCCTACGTATCTCCCGGTGCGATGGAGAACTCAAAGCTACGTAGTTCTTCTTTGTCTTTTTGAAAAGTTTTTGTTTTTTATCCTTTTTTAGTGAGTTTTTGAAATAGGACGAGCATTAGCGAATGAATAAACTAGCAGATGCTATGATGAATCGCCACTAAATACTCAAAAAGAGAGTTGTACCGCTAGTCAAACGAACAAAGGTTCTGATGGACTATCAATAACAACTCGTTTTTATTATCTTTTTTGAAAGTGATTTTCGAAAGAGATTGATTGGCACGAATGATCAAACTAACAAAGGTTATGAGTGATCATCGCTTGTTATTCTTTTGGGAAAAAGACATCGCCACCAATGGCTGGACGAACAAAGGTTCTGATTAGCCCCTAGCGACGATGGGTTGAAAATGTTTTTAGAAAGGAAAAGGTTTTCGTTCTGAAAATGATCTTGGTTTGCAAAAGTGATTCTTTTTTGTTATGAAAATAACTCTCTTCTTTTTGTTATGCAAATGCTAAACTTTTTATGATTGCGCTTGACGAGAATGTGACTCGCTCCTACGTATCCCAAATGGGAATCAAAGCGACGTAGTTCTAATGAGCCTTGAAAGTGAAAGTCTTTTTGCTTTGGTTTTGAAAAGTGAGGGGCGCTCATGATGATCAAACTAACAAAGGTTATGGGTGATCATCACTAACACTTGCTATGACTTTTGATGCTTGGGAAAATATCTTTTGAAAATGAAAGCATTCATGATAATCAAACTAACAAAGGTTATGGGTGATTATCACAAGTAGCTTATGCATATGAAAACATCCTTTTTTTGAAATTTAGGCTCTTAGGACAACCAAACTAACAAAGGTTATGGGTGATTGTCACTAGTCACCATTTTCATGCTAGGCCATTTAGAAAAGAAAGCAATGAATGCAAATCGAATCCTTAGGCAAATAACAATCTCATTTGAATTCTTGAGCAAATATTAGCCTAGACTACACATGTTAGACCACAACACATAAATAGGCAAAGAAGGAACTTGAATTGGGCATTAAGCAAAAATACAAGAGTGGGCAAGATTGAACCTAAATGCACATCTAGTGGAAGATGCTAGGCGAGAACCATACTCAAATATTTCTACAAAACGCAAGGGAATCTAAATGCACATCTAGTGGAAGATGCAATGTGAGGAATTGACCTATCTAAGTGTTGATGATATTCTTATATGAGAGTGGACAATGAAATTGTTAGCTTAAGGAAAAGAGTTGCCTCAATCATGATCATAGGCGAGCATAAGCATGCAAATTATTTAGCAACCAAAGTATCAAAGAATGTTGAATCACTTTGGTCAATCCTCACACTTAAGATTAAGTGCACAAGTGCACAAGTGTGAATCACCTTGCCAATCATCAACAAAAACAAGTTTATTAAAGCAAACCCAAACCCTAATTTTTTTATGTTAAAACCTAGGAGCATACATACCCTAAATCAACTATTATTCATCCCCAAATCATGACATAAACAAAAAGCATTCAAGAACCCTAAACCTAGGCCCATGGCCGAATGTCATTATGCTTGAAATAGGTTTCTTATTTTGTGAAAATTATGCAAACATGAGTGAATATGCAAGGGAATGTGAGAAAACACAACAACAACTAGTAAATCACATTTTTATGAGAGTATGCGAAATCAACATGCCATAAAACCACATTTTATTTCAAGGATTAAGATCAACACAAATCAACATTTATTAAAGGGTGAGAAGTACCATAAGCACCCAAGCCTCCCTAAGTGCTTGTCGAAGTGCTTATGACACCTCTCACCAACAACAATCAACAATATGAGAATATGAAGATGATAGGATGAATGCTTTTTATATTTTTGAGGAAATACTCAAAGATGATGCAAGGTTTTAAGGATTACCTTAGCTTTGAGCTAGAAAGTGAGATGAGAAGATGAAGCTAGACACAAATCAACAAAACTCCAATATCCTTCAAAGAAGTACCTACTTGATGATGATGCTTGGACTTTGAGTGGGAAAATGGGGGAGTATGTGAAAGAGGGATGCAAATGAGGTGAGTTGTTTGTTAGGGTTTTTTGGTGTAGGAGAAAATGGGAAGGTTTCTTTGAGATGAAAGAAAAAACAAGAGGAAGTGAGGGAAAGGAGAGGGGCTACGAATTTCTTCCTTCTTTTTGGAGAGGAGAGAAGTGAGTTGTTCTTATTCAAATCCTTGGGGGGCCAAAGATCTAATGGGTTTAAGGTTGTGAGAGGGAAATAAAGAAATTAGTGTGTATTTAGTGGTGTAGAGAGAAAGAAGGTAAAAATATGTTGTGTATTGAATGTTATTGGATTCAAAGGTGTGCTTGTCATGATGAAAGGCTTTTTTGTGATGTGCACTTGATGGGGGCTGAAGTGAAGGGAGGTGTGGAGCATGAGGATGGAGTGAAGGAGGTGAAGAAATTAATGTGTATTTAGTGGTGTAGAGAGAAGGAAGGTAAAAATATATTGTGTATTGAATGTTATTGGACTCAAAGGTGTGCTTATCATGATGAAAGGCTTTTTTGTGATGTGAACTTGATGGGGCTGAAGTGAAGGGAGGCGTGGAGCATGAGGATGGAGTGAAGGAGGTGAAGAAATTAGTGTGTATTTAGTGGTGTAGAGAGAAGGAAGGTAAAAATATGTTGTCTATTGAATGTTATTGGACTCAAAGGTGTGCTTGTCATGATGAAAGGCTTTTTTTTGTGATGTGCACTTGATGGGGCTGAAGTGAAGGGCATGAGGGTGGAGTGAGGGAGGTTGTTTGCTTGTGAAATTGGTGCTTACTTTGGCCAAAAATGGATAAAAGCAAAAAGCACCTAAAAGGAATTAGCCCTAATTCTAAAAATACCATAAGCATCCAATATTATTTTGTTATTCATTTTTTTATTTTGATTTCAGATTTCTATTTTTAATTATACATATTTTTGAGCCTTTTTTGAAAGTGAGAGAAAAAAAAACCGTTATAATTGACCAAAATACCCTTTTTGGCTCTAAAGCCCTAATTTGCCCGAAAAGTGCGTTCCAACCCTAAAAACGATTTCAAGAACCTTGGAATGCCTTCTAGGATCCGAAATGTAGTGCATAAGGCTCTTCGCTCTTCAATTTATTTATTTTTTTTGGAAAATTAGGGTTTTGACCTAAGCCGGACAAAATTGGGGTATGACACACACCAGCAAGCAGTGAAGAAAATAATCAGATACCTGAGAGGAACAACTGATCTAGGGATTATGTACAGCGGAGGAGGCAATCAGAAACTCATAGGCTATGTTGATAGTGACTATGCAAGGGATACAGATGATAGAAAGAGCACTGGAGGTTATGTGTTTATGCTTGGTTCAAGAGCCATCTCATGGTCCTCCAAGAAGCAAGCTGTTGTTACTCTGTCCACCACAAAGCAGAGTTCATCTCTGCTGCATCAGGCGCCTGCCAAGCAGTGTGGCATGAGGAGAATCTTAGAAATAATGGGACAAGAACAGAAGATGAGCACCCTCATCAGATGTGACAATTGCTCTACTATAAAGCTTTCCAAGAATCCCATTCTTCATGGGAAATGCAAGCACATAGATGTGCGCTATCATTACTTGCGTGAGCTCGTGAAAGAAGGTGTCATCAAGCTAGAATACTGCAGATCAGAAGAACAAATATCAGACATTATGACAAAGCCTCTAGAGTTGAAAAATTTTGTGCAACTAAGAGAATGGCTAGGAATGCTTGAAGTCGGTGATATAAACTCGGCTGCAAATTGCAGCTAGTTTAAGGGAGCATATGACAGGGCCTGTTAAGTAATTGTTGATTGTCGGCCTGTTAAGTCATTTTTTGTTAAAGTCCTTTTTCGTTTACTTGTTTGTGGGCCTCATTGTTGTTGGACCGAGCCCAGTCCATTTTATTCTTTCATTTTAGTTCATCCGGTAGCTGAGCTATGACTCTCCTTTGTATAAACTCAATACAATCAATGAACTAGTGAGCAGTTACGCACTTCAACAAATTATGTTTCTAACAACGCCCTTGGTGCTTCTCTGGTGAAGTTTAAGGCTACCCACCATGGCTCTTGGTGTCTTACTG
Organism: Astragalus membranaceus; assembly: GCA_039519185.1. Taxonomy (NCBI): domain Eukaryota; kingdom Viridiplantae; phylum Streptophyta; class Magnoliopsida; order Fabales; family Fabaceae; genus Astragalus; species Astragalus membranaceus. The sequence continues at coordinate 55,569,568 of CM076851.1, forward strand.
TTGGTGACTTTAACCAAACTATTCTCACCCTCATTCCCAAGTATGAGGATCCATCTACGGTGAGCCAGTTATGTCCCAATGCTATATGTAACATGAGCTATAAAATTCTTACCAAAATTCTTACTCAGTGTCATCGCCAAACTTTCCGGGGGTGCGTTTGATTCGCTAAATTTTGAGGAATTGGACTTATTTGTCGGGTGTTTGATTTAACAAGAGTGTGGACTAGACATAATAATGAGTGTGGGACTGGAAACCACCCAAAAAGTTGCACCTCATTAAACAAAAATTCCAATTTTATTCGCCTTTTCGCTAATTTCTCTGACTTTTCACATACTTCACTCTCTCGCCTCTTCACACAAATCGCTACCTCAGTGCTGCTCTCTGCAAATCTACCAGGAAGCTTTCTGCAAATCTGCCAACCAAGTTAGTTCTTTTGTCTTTCATTATTTATTCTTTCATGCTCGCTTTTATGCTTTTCATATTTGCTTTTTTATTCTCTTGCTTTCATGCTGCCAAGTACGAATTAAGGCTTTCTTCCTCTTTTCATGCTTGTCTCCCTCTCTAAACGGGAAAAATTGTTTACGTTTTCTACCTATGTTCATGTGTGTCTCATCTACTCTGTTTATCATTCATCATAAAAAAACAAATCAATATTATTGTTCTGAACTGGGCCGAAGGCCCAATCCACCTATGGATCGACCAAGGGCGGCCCAGAACGCAAGATAGACGATCAAAGACCAATCTCGCTTGATCAACGGTCAAGATCGACCCATACAAGATCTAACGGCCAACGATAGTCTTGTGACACTATATATAGAGGTCCAACCTCAGCTGACAGGTACACACTATTCATATCGTTACTCTGCTGAAATATCACCCCACTGACTTGGGCATTGGAGTACCATTGCAGGTACACCCCGCGGGAGTTCTGAACGCGACCAGCCACAACTCGAGGCCGACCTCAACGCCTCTCGCTCCCAAGTCAAAAGAATAAACTTCAGCAAAGGGACTTACTTATCTAATCAAAGGAACCAATCGCCCATTGCAGGGTCCAGTTCATTGGCGACCACAGTGGGAGAGCTTCTTTCCCACCCTGACTGACATGCCACCACGAGGGCGACCACGTGGTGCCCCGCGCTTGCGGAACGTGACCGTGATCCCTCGCCAGCAACAACAGACTCCGGAAGGCCACGCTGCCGACGCTGAAGATACTGCCTCTAGAGCCCAAGGGGCCCCCGCCCATCAAGCAACAATCGGGCTACCAAGCGCAATCATACAGGAATTGCGCGATCTGTTGAGCGTAAGGGACAGACACATCGCGCACCAAGTCGTGTCTGGGAGAGCATATATCGCGCCTGAGCGCAAAGGTAACCCATCCCGGAGGTATCGATCGCCCCCGAGGAGGTCATCTGTGCATCGATCGCCCCCAAGAAGGCGAATAGGGCGAGGTGCGATTCAGGTTCGACCACGGACACCACCCTCTTCGACCGACCCTACCTACTGGCCCGAGGAGGAAACCTACCAAGAATCTTCGTACAAATCCACTGATCCATTAGCTCGGTCAAGGGGCCGATCGCTCGACAGGTACCCCCGTCCATACGACCATGAACCTCCGCCAGCACGACCTCGTCGCCATGATTCCACCTCTGAACGACGTGGTCATCGGGGGCGCCGCCCCGAGGACCGACCACCTCGTAGGAGGATGAGCGGCGACGACATGGGGGCCTTCACTCGCGACATATACGAGTATCCCATCCCGCGAGCACTAGAGAAGCCTCCGTCAGACCTCAAGATGTTTAGCGGAGTGAAGGACCCGGACGCTCACTTGAGGTATTTCGATTTGGTGATGAAGTACAGAGGGGCGTATGGGCAGGTCAAATGCAAAATCTTCCCATTAACCCTGGAGGGACCCGCCTTGGAGTGGTTTACCGAGTTAAGGCCCAAAAGTATCTCATCCTGGGAACAGCTTGCCCGAGTTTTCAGTGCCCGCTTTACCGCATCTAGGGTAAAGCCCAAATCACATGCCATCCTAAAGGCAATTTGACAAGGCCTGGATGAGACCCTCCGTGACTACATTGAATGATTCAACAAGGAATCCGCCAACGTGCGAGAACTGGAGGATGACATGCGTTTGTGGTTTCTTCGAGACGGTCTCCGCACTGGTAGCCTATTCGTGATAGAAGTTGGGGTGAACGAGCCACCGAATCTTGAAACTTTCCTTCAACGATCTCAGAGGTTTATGAATTACGAAGAGAGGGCGATGGCCACACAAGCAGTCGCAAGGGGAGCTACTGAGAGACCCCAAGAGGAACAAATGTCATAAAAATGAATTGTAATACCCGGGCTAGACACTCTTTTTCCCACTGGGTTTTTTAACGAGGCCCGCCTGTCCGTCAGTAATAAGATGAGGCGTCTTTCAAGACTGTGTGTTAAAGTTTATTTCCCTGTTCTCAAATTCAATTGAACCAACCTACGTGGTGAGTTAAAACTGAACCGTGCTCTGGTAAACTACCTGTGACAACCATACAAACTTGCGAAGAAAACTTGGTAAAACTAACGAACGATCGCAGAGAGGGGCCACAAACCGAAAATAAACTTGCCCGAAAAAGGCCGGACTCAACGGTACATATTACTATAAAAGGGAGACCTCACCGTCCTCTCGCCCAGTCGGTTACGTTGTCATCATCTGCTCGCCCGAAAGAAGAAAGGCCACGAATAGGCCGGGCTATCACTACAAGAATTATTGGTTTTTCCGGCCAGGAGTTTCCGGCGGATATAGATCCGCCGCAAAGTTACCGGCGGAATCTACGAATTTCCGGCGGAATTTATCCGCCTCAAAGTTACCGGCGGAAAAATTGACATTTGCGGCGGATTAAAATTCGTCTTGGCTTTTGCGGCGGATTTAACGGTTCTTGCGGCGGATTTGGGTTCACAAATTTTTTTTTTACGAGATTTTAATTAATCGCCGCAAATGCACCTCCGTCCGCCGCAAATCCCTTATGTCCGCCGCAAATCCCTTAAATCCGCCGGTAACTGCCGTTTCCGGCGGATCTTGCCTTTTGACCGTTTGACTTCGTTTCTCCTATATAAACCCCTTCTCCCCTTCTTCTTTTTTCACACCTCTACCAATACTCTCATTCTCTTGATACGGCACTCGATCTCTTAATACGGCACTCTCTTGAGCATTGTCGGCAGCGGGGTTCCAATTGAGTGGCGTACGTCTCCATTTTTTTGTAAAAAAATTTCCACATTGTCATGAAGACCCCTTCATCTTTTTCGTTAAAAGTAACCCCTTTATCAGCATAAAGTTCATCCTCATTATTTTCACCACAAGAGACATATACGCTCATCAAATGCTCGGTATCATCCTCCAACTTAACAACCCGTCCTTGCAGTTCCTCAAACTTTCTATTTAGAGATTCAATCATCTTTTCAAAAGATGGTTTCTTGTGAAACTTTCTATTTTGGAAATTTCTTTACAATGAAATGGAGACGTACGCCACTGTAATGGAGCTGCTGCCGACAATGCTCAAGAGAGTGTCATATCAAGATAATGGCGTAGGTCTCCGTTTAGGGGTAGCAGACATTAAATATATATTTTACTGTTTTTCCCAATTTTTATTGCTTTAGATTATTTTATTTTTTTGTTTAAAATATTTTATTAATTGTATGGATATTTTTTTTTAGTGATAATATTTTACTGCTTTTCCCAATTTTTATTTTTTTAAATTAAAAATTAATTAGTTATTGGATTTTATTTTTTATCAATAATTAAAAAAATTAAAAAAATAATATATATTTTTAATTAAAACGATTTTTTTAAAAAAATAAAATTTATTTTTTAAAAATAATAATAATTTTTTTTAAAAAAAAAATGGTACTTTGCGGCGGATTTGTGTTTTTTGCGGCGGATGTTGAGCATTTGCGGCGGAGCTTTGCGGCGGATTATAGCTTTTGCGGCGGATTATTTGGTATTTTTAAAAAAAAAAGGCGCGATATTTTAATTTGTATATCTGCCGCAAAGTACCACGAATCCGCCGCAAACCTCCGTAAATAAAAAACCCGCGGATTTTAAATTTCAAAATCCGCCGCAACCGTCCAGAATCCGCCGCAAAGCACCGAAAAAAAAACCCGCGGATATTGAATTTCAAAATCCGCCGCAACCGTCCAAATCCGCCGCAAATCCCTTTTGACCGTTGGGCTGCGTTTTTCTATATATATCCATTCCCCACTTCTCATTCTTCACACTTCTAACAATCCTCCCATTCTCTTCTTAAAATTTCTCTTTTACTCTCTCCCAAATTCTCTCCTTCTCTACTAAATCTGTTTTGAAGTGTAGCGCTTCCTCCCTACGAATTGTCTTCTGCTCTTATTGGGAAATTTCTTCAAGGTATGTTTTTGATATTAGTTAATAGTTTTAGTTTTTTATTTTTTTTTTTAATATTCGTTTTTAAATTATTTTATAATAATATGAATTTGTTACTAATTGTGTTGTTTTTTTTGTTTAGGTATTGTTTGGGTTCCTGCTTTTTCCTCTCTGCTTTTTCCTCTCTGCTTGAGTTCAGGATAAGCTTCAAGCCAGAGCCTTCTCTTCACCACGGTTAGTTGTTAAAGTAATTAATAAAATATTACTTACTTCACTATTTTTAGTAAAATTTTGTTTAGTATTTTGTTTGCAATAATAATACAAATTAATTTATATTGAAAAAACTTATGTATTAAGTTCACTTATAAATTTTATTAACATATATTGTCTTGTAAAAATTGAAATTTAAAATTAAATTTGGAATTATTATTTATAATGTTTAAATTATTTGTATATAACATTATTAAAAAATTAATTCTGTTGCTTGTAATTAATTGGTAGTTTATTGAAATATCAAAATAAAATGAGTAATATATAAATATATATATATATATATATATATATATATATATATATATCAAAATATGAAGTAATTGATAGTTTATTTTATTTATATTGTAGTGTAGTATACGTATAGTTCTTGAAAATGGATCGTAGTTGGATGTATGATCGATTGTATCCTGGAAGAACTGGTGTAAAACGACGTTTTGTAGAAGGAGTAGAAGAGTTTATTTTTTGTGCTAAGTACATTGATCATGAAGAATTTGGGCGACAAGGCGGTATTAGATGTCCGTGCTTGAAATGTTCATTTCGAGCTATAAAAAATGAACATGAAGTTAGACTTCATTTGTACAATAATGGGTTTAGGCCAATTTTTATTTTTTTAAATTAAAAATTAATTAGTTATTGGATTTTATTTTTTTATCAATAATTAAAAAAATTAATAAAATAATATATATTTTTAATTAAAACGATTTTTTTAAAAAAATAAAATTTATTTTTTAAAAATAATAATAAATTTTTTTTAAAAAAAATGGTACTTTGCGGCGGATTTGTGTCGTTTGCGGCGGAATTTTAAATAAAACGTTTTTTTTAAAAAATTATATTCATTTTTTTTAAATAAAACGGGTGTTTTGCGGCGGATAAGGGGTACTTTGCGGCGGATAATTTGCGGCGGATATTGGGTACTTTCTGGCGGATATATTGCGTCAAAAATTTGTCCCCTTTTCTGGCGGATTATCCGCCGCAAGTTTGCGTTGGATTTTGCGGCGCCACTAAATCCGCCGCAAACTTGCGGCGGATAATCCGCCGCAACACGTTTGCTTCGAGCTGGCTACCGGCGAAAAACTTCCGCCGTAAAGTCCAAATATCCGCCGCAAAGTTGGCTTTTGCGGCGGATTTCGCCCGCCGCAAAGTCCAGCTTTTCTTGTAGTGTATGAATGAGCCCTCGATAAACCTAGCAGGCGAGTTAAGTCTGAGCCGAGACTCAGTGAACTGCCTCCTAAGCCGAAAACGCTTGAACGACACAAGCTGCACGTCACAGCGACCACAATAGAAGGTCGCACCCTCCTTTGAGCGTGTTCGATCTAGACCGAGATCCGGTAAACTTCTCCAAGGAGCGGGCTACGAATAAGCCCCGTACGAGCCTATGAGGTGAGTTAAGCCAGAGACGAGCCTCGGTAAACTTCCTACAAGATTGGGTTGCTGGGTCGACCCAAACAGCCCGTCGAAGCGACCATAAGAGTGAGTGGCACCCCTTCGAGCGAGTTTGATCTGGACCGAGATCAGGAGAACTGTTCGTAGCGGACAAAACAAAAACAATAAGGCCGCGAAAACGGCCTCACACATAATGCAGGCTTGCAAAGCGAAATCAGAAAACACAATCGACCCGAAGAAGGCCGGACTCCGCCGGAACATGGTCGTACGACTAGAAAATCACCCCGCGCACAGAACATGGGACCTCCCTCGAAATAGGGCGGGCATGTGACCGGGGGGCGTCAAGCCTAAAAAAGCGCAAACGTTCCGCGCAAGCGGGTGTGGGCAGATTGCTCCAAACGCGGTCGTGCTACCGGGGGCAAGCTCTCTCAAGCCTGAACCCGTCCCATGGACGACTTCGGCTTGGGGGGCAACTGTTCTGGACTGGGCCGAAGGCCCAATCCACCTATGGATTGACCAAGGGCGGCCCAGAACGCAAGATAGACGATCAAAGGCCAATCTCGCTTGATCAACGGTCGAGATCGACCCATACAAGATCTAACGGCCAACAATAGTCTTCTGACACTATATATAGAGGTCCAACCTCAACTGACAGGTACACACTATTCATATCGTTACTCTGCTGAAATATCACCCCACTGACTTGGGCGTTGGAGTACCATTGCAGGTACACCCCGCGGGAGTTCTGAACGCGACCATACACAACTCAAGGCCGACCTCAACGCCTCTCGCTCCCAAGTCAAAAGAATAAACTTCAGGAAAGGGACTTACTTATCTAATCAAAGGAACCAATCGCCCATTGCAGGGTCCAGTTCAATTATCCCTTTCCCCCCGGTTCATAATAAAAACAAGGCTTAAATATGTTTTAGACCCCTGCAAATATAGGGTGTTTTGGTTTAAGCCCCTGCAAAAAAATTTTTTTGTTAAAAGCCCTTGCAAAATGACATATTTTGTTATAAGCCCTTCTATGACTAAACTGCAAAAAATTTTTTTTGTTAAAAGCCCTTGCAAAATGATATATTTTGTTATAAGCCCTTCTATGACTAAAATGTTAGCCTTAACATGGAATGCTATGATTGCTGGATATGTTGAGAAGGGCTTATAACAAAATATTTCATTTTGCAAGGGCTTTTAACAAAATTTTTTTTTTGCAGGAGCTTAAACCAAAACACCCTATATTTGCAGGGGCCTAAAACATATTTAAGCCTAAAAACAATATTTTTTTCAATGATAAAAAAAACATATTTTTTGTTATTCATCAATAACAGGTACAAATCAATTATTAAAAAACAAATAGAAGCTCACCCATATTTTTTTGTAAAGATAAAAAACCAAAGAACATATAATTAAAATCAAAACTAATGAATGTGTGTTTTTTTCTTTTCTATTTTGTTGCTACTTGATCTATTTTGCTCATACTTTATATTCTTTTGTGGAGAATAAATGTCCATAGGGATGACAAAACGGGATTAGCCCGCCAAAAATTGGCAGGGTTAGATTGGTGATTTCACCCCGCCAATCCGTTGTAGCCTGGCCCGCCTAACCAGCCAATTCAGTGGGCCACAAGTGGGGCGGGGCGGGCCGCTTTGCCATTTTTTTTAATTTTCCCTTGTTTTTAACTATTTCAATTTTTTTAAATGTTTTTTTGGACGGGTTGTAGCGAGCCGACCCACTAACCCGCCATTTTTCTTTGTTTTTGGTGGGATTGGACGGACTAGCCCGTCGGTCCGCTAAAGGGCGGACTCAATTTCTCAACCCAATATCTTTTGGTGGGCCAGCCCGCCCCGCCCAATTTTTGGTGGGCTCACGGCGGGGTGGGGGCAGGCTGGCCCGTTTTGCCTTCCCTATATGTCCACATTTTTGCCATGTATGCTGCTGGTTTTTTTTCCCAAATTTCATCTTGAGGAATGATTATGAGAGAAGAACTTTGAATGAGCGAGCTTTAGCTAGGTATGAATCATGAATATGTGTTTTTCCGTCTATCACTAGTATAAGTGATTCCCATTGCATATGGGAATTGAGAATGCGTAGAAACACAGTTGCACATCTTTGTGAGGTTTTAAGGGTGCGAGGAGGATTAGTGCAACTCAAAGAAGTAATTGTCGAGAAGCAAGTTGCAGTGTTTTTGAACATACTCACATAGCACACAAAAAGTAGAAGTATCCAAACAATATTCTCTTGATTAGGACAAACAATTAGAAGGTGTTCTGTACCGTGCTTCCGATCGTGAGGATCGATATTATGCAGTTGGTAGATATTTTGTCCTTGATTCTATCTTTGTCTTCAGGCTTTGAGAGGAAGGTTTTGTTCGACCCGGGGATGTTCGACCTTGAGAGGCGATGTTGAGGTGTTCGATCTTGAGATGTTCGATCTTGAGGGGCGAGGTTGTACCTGCAATGATACTCCGACGCTCAAGTCAGTATTTGAGAGAATGAGTGTTTGGTTAGAAAAAGTGCTTACCATTAATGAGCATTGAATGGGGTATTTATAGAGTTTGGATGTGTTTGTGTTGGCGTTTTTGGGCCGTCCGATCTTGCGGGCTGATCTTGGCCATTGAAGATTGGACTCTCTTGATTATAATTGGGCTTCTCATCAATTGGGCTTTTGGAGAGGGGGTGCAAATAGAAAACAGTATAATCACCATAACAGTGGTCCCCCAAGTCTGGTCGCTATGAGGAGCGATCTTGACTTTGATGGGCGATCTTGACTTTGAGTGGAGATCTTATCCGGTCTCGAGCTTATGTCGAGGCTGGGGTTTTCGAGCGATGTTAACTGTCCGTCGAGCTTTCGAGCGAGGTGGATGGTTTTTCCGAACTCAGTGCTGCTTTGGAATCAGTGTAATCTTGGAATCAGTGCCATTTTTACTCGTTCTGACAAGGTGTCTCTTCGTAGTGGCGGCGCATGATGGTGACGTTTATTCTTCAGCGTGCGGATTTTAATGGACCATGGCTTGGACGTGACGCTTCGATTTCCAGGCCCAGGCCCATTAGATTCGTCTTGCTATAAATAAAGGGTCTCACCTCCTCATTCGTTGCTTGTTGTTCATTCGTTTTGATTTGCCGATCTTCGAGAGCTCCCGAGCTTCTTTAAAGTGAACGAGCTTGAAGAAATTTTGAAGTACTTTTAAGGTCGGTTTCTGAGGATCGACAACCGTTTATTTCCTGAGGTTAGTCTATTTTTGTTTTTTCTTTACTTTTCTTTTCATTTGTGCCTGGACCTCCCCCCGTCCCTTGTGATCTCAGAATGGGGGTCGTCAGGTCGGGTTCCGACTTGCTCGCGAACCCATTTTCGATCTTTAATCCTGACATTTCGTCCCCCATTCTTGTAGATTCGATCTGGCGAGGACGAAACAAACTCGGAGAGACGTCACTCAGTACCGGAAAGAGTTTACGAACGCGATGGCTTCTGGTGGTGAAGTCCCTGAGGTTCGTACCGAGCCTTTTGAAGTCGCCGCCCCGGACGTGCAAGAGCATTCTGCTTCCGCCCCTATGAGTGATAAGGCGGAAGATAATTTTGAGAGTGAAAGTTCTTCTCCTGCGACCGATGCTAATGAGCCGAATGACGATACTCCCGAAGATGCGGAGGAGGATTGCTTGGTGGATGTGATGGCCATCACTTCCGAGTCCGATGAGGAAATCCCAGTGGCGGAATCAGAGGATTCCGAGGTCGATCTTGGGTCGAGTTCCGAGTCTGCCGATGAGTCCGATAGAGAGGGTGTTGGAAGACAAGTTGAATCTCGCCCTTCGAGTCAACCGGGTTCCAGCCGAGCTTCTGCTGCTTCTCTGGATGGGTACTCTAGTACTGGTTGTGGGGACCTTGACGTACCGGTGCGAGAGGTCTCTCAATATGATTGGGTTTCCAGAAATATTTTGGGGATCGAATCGTTGTACCAGCACGGGTTTAATTTGGAGAGGGTCGGGAGGAAAGCTTCGGATCGCTCGAAGCGAATTTGGAGAGTCGAGGGAATGAAAAAGGGAGAGCATGTGGCTTTGTGGCCTGGAGAGCTCAAGTTCACTTTGTATCATATGCTGATAAACGAGATGAATATCCGGCCCCCTTTCACTTGGTTCGAGCAGACGGTTTTGGCGACTTTGGATGTTGCGCCTTCTCAGTTGCATCCTAACGCGTGGGCTTTTGTTCGAGCCTACGAACTGATGTTTCTTCACCTGGAGAGGCCGGTCTCGCCGTTGCTCTTTTTCCATTTGTTTGAGATCAATCGGAACAGCAGTGAAAATAAGTCCGGTCGTGAGCATGTCAGTCTTCGCTCGAGGCGAGGGGCCAAGATTTTTAAAGCCTATGCGGACTCATTGAAGGGGAATTGGAAGGAGTTATTTTACTGGGTCGAACCGGTGACCGACGAAGCGATCGAGAGAGTGGGAAAGTTTTCAGAGGATGGTCGGACTTTGGTGTCCACCAAGTTTCCCATTGGTTGGAGTCAGGCCCATTTTGAACGATCCACCAATTCCTTTTCTGTTAGTCAGAATCGGTTGAACGCTGCCGATCTTCTTACCAAGAGGATCCTGATGTTTATTTCTGAGAACATTCCGTTTTCAAAACATAAGTATTAGGGTATCCCTGCGGCTAAGATAGTTCAGGCTAGGAAGCGAAGACGAGTGCAACTTGTCTTAGGTAGTTCGTTTTTCTTGCTTTTGATTTTTGCACATCTTTGACTGTAGTTTGTATGACCAATTTTTGTTTCTTTTCCAGATACCATGGCCCCAAAGAAACTCGCAGTAATGAAGGCGCTGGCGATGAGGAGTGTCGACATATCTGGAGATGCTGAGGAGGTGGGTGCTCCGCTTCCGACGTCTCCCCAGGTTGAGACTGTTGTTGGGACGGTTACTGCTGCTTCCCCGATCAACACTGTTACCCAGGAGGACCTTGCTTATGAGGCTCTGGTCGATCTTGTTTCCAGTTCTCCTCCCCCGGCTGCTCCCGACGTTGGTGTAGGGACCTCGGCGAAAAGGGTGTGCACCGAGGCAAGCTGCGAGCAAAGGCCGGAAAAAAGGAGTAAGACCTCGAGGAGACCGAAGCATAAGAGCAAGGCCGTACCTTTAGAGGAGGGCTTTTTGGAGCAAAACTATGCTCAGTGGCGGGAGGATCCTGTCGGGGCGTCTGTTAAATTGTTGGCGAATTTGGCCGACGTTCATAGGATTGAAAAAGAGAAATACGAGCAACGGGCTAAGGGTAAATAACATCACTTTCTTACATTCATAAAAACATCTCTTTCTTCATAACCTGATCTTAATTTCGTGCTTGCAGTTTTGTTGGAGCTCGAGAAGTCAAAAAGAGTGAAGCTTGTGGAAGATGTGGCTTCGAAATCGAAAGAGCTCGCTCGAACAAAGCAAGAACTTTAGGCTCTGAAGGAAAGCCAAGGGGAGGTTGTACGTCGGGCGGAGTTCGCGGAGAATCGCGTAAAGGAGCTGGAAGAAAAGGAAAAAGTTTTGGAGGGGCAACTGGTCGAGGCTAATGAGAAGATTAAAGGTTTGGAGTTTCGTGTAGTTGGTTTGGAAGATGATTTGAAGAAAGCATCCGAGGCAAGGGTCGGTACAAGCGGCGATGCGGAGGCTCGAATTGCAGAGCTTGAAGCAGCCCTTCAGCAGAGCAGAAAAAATGCTAAAGAGGCTACGAAGCTTGCAAACGAGGCTAGGAGGGAGGCTCGTGAAGCTGCTAACTCTGCAATTGAGCTGTATAAGGAGGGTTTTGAGTGTTCCCAGGAGCAAATTGCTTTGGTCAATCCTTCCGTTAATTTGGATCGGTCGATTATCGATGCCGACCATGAGGTTGAAGGGGGTATGATCATTAAGATCGATGCTCAGACGGAGAAGAAGACTGTGATTTTTCCGAACTCTGCTGCCTGATGCTTTAGCAGTGTTTCTTTTTACAGAAGTTCCTGGTGTATGCTTTTACCTATGTAGTTTTTGTATAGATCCGGAACTTCTTTCGATCCAGTTGGAGATATTTGTAATCTTTTTTGGGATATGTATATCAGACCTTTACGAGCTTTAATGAATGCTTTTTGAATTTCGCATGTCATGTATGTCGTTTTTACGAGCTTTAACGAGTGCTTTTTAAATTCTGCACGTTGCGTATGATGCAAGAACGTCGGTAAAGAGGAACTCGATTTACCGGTTCGAACCTATAGGACAGTTTACTAGGACTCGGCCCAGATTTAACTCGCCCTATAGGGGTATCGGCAGCTGTGGCCGATGGTCGTTCTTAGGACGTTTCGATCCTTGAAGACCCGGTCTCTTTGAGATAGTTTGCCAAGACTCGGCTCGGATTTAACTGTTTTCTCAAAGAGTTTGCGACCTTGGGTGGTTGCTTTTGGGGAGATCTTTTAAGATCGGTCCCAGTTGATTCCCGGTGGGGGGAATTGGGTCCCTTCATTCTGTTTGATGAAAATCAAGAATGTGTGGAGACTTGGAAAAAACTTTTGAGAAGCATCGAAAGCGTTTGAAAGAAATGTCAAGTTTTTTTCTTTTTTGATTAATAACTTGTTTCGAGTTTACATAAGATCGGTGTAAATGATTTCTTTCTAAGGATAATAACTTTTCAGTTTTGTTGCGTTCCAAGTCCTCTCAATCTTTCTTCCTTGGAGGGTCTCCAATTTAAAGGCTCCCGTACCGGTTTTAGATAAAATTCGGTAGGGGCCTTCCCAGTTCGGGGCGAGCTTTCCTTGGGAGGCGTTTTTCTGACCGACGTCAGCTCTTCTGAGTACCAGATCGCCAGGATCGAAATCTCTGTGAACGACCTTGGTGTTGTATCTGGTTGCAACCTTTTGTTTGATGATCACTTCTCGGAGCGAGGCCTGACCTCGGATTTCATCGATGAGGTCGAGTTCTTCTCTTAAGGCTTGATCGTTATTGCTTTGTGTTTTGGGATTCGCCGTTCTCCAACTAAGTTCGCCGATCTCGACGGGGATGACTGCCACGCTGCCGTAGGAGAGCCTAAAAGGTGTTTCCCCAGTGGAGCTTTGGGGGGTCGTCCGGTATCCCCAGAGGACGTAAGGCAATTCTTCTACCCAATTTCCTTTAGCATCGTCCAAACGTCGTTTCAGCCCGTTCAGTATTACTTTGTTTGCAGCCTCTGCTTGACCGTTGGTTTGAGGGTGCTCTACTGAAGTGAAATGGTGCTTAATTTTAAGCTCGAACATTAGTTTGCGAAATCCCGTGTCTGTGAATTGCGTCCCGTTGTCCGTTACTACTACCTCGGGGATCCCGAACCTGCTCATAATGCTTTTTTTGAAGAATTTTATGCAGTTTTTTGCAGTGATGGTCGCTAGGGGTTCCGCTTCTATCCATTTGCTGAAGTAGTCTACGGCGACGATCAAGAATTTGACTTGTCCTGGTGCCTTTGCGAAAGGTCCGAGTAAGTCCATTCCCCACCATGCGAAGGGCCATGTGGAGGATAAACTCGTGAGGTCTGTGGGGGGAGCTATGTGCACATTGGCATGGATTTGACATTTTTTGCATTTCTTCACATGATCGCTAGCATCGCCGATCATGCTCGGCCAGTAGTAGCCGGCTCGAAGGGTTTTACGTGCTAAAGATCGAGCTCCCATGTGCTGGCCGCAGATTCCCTCATGAATTTCTGTTAATACATAGGCCGCTTCCTCTCCCTCGATGCATTTTATTAATGGGGAAGAGAGGCTTCTTTTATAGAGCGTTCCGTTGATGGCTGAAAAAGCCGAGGCTCTTCTCCTTATATATTTGGCGTCGTTTCTGTCTGGGGGTTCCGTTCCTGAGACGATGTATTCTAAAATTGGGGTTATCCAGCTGTCTGTTTCTTCGAGCATGCAGATGGTCGGGTTAAACAGAGGCTCGAGAGATACAATGGGTTTGTGTAGTGTTTCTTGGATAGTCGTCCTCTGGTTACCTGGGGTTTTTGTGCTTGCGAGTTTGGCGAGGATATCAGCTCGTTGGTTTTCCGTTCTTGGGACATGAACTATCTCGCTTGCTTCAAATTTAGCTATTAGTGACTGTACCTGAAGTAGGTATTTTTGCAGGATCGGTTCTTTGGTCTCGTATTTGCTTCCGATCTGGGAGACCACCAAGAGAGAGTCGGTATGGAGTTTAATTTTTGGGACTTGGAAGTCAATTGCCAGGCGAAGTCCGGCGATGCAAGCCTCGTACTCTGCTTGGTTGTTCGAGGTGGGAAAACCGAATGTAAGGGAAACTTCGATGATGACCCCAGTCGGGCTTTCTAGCATAATCCCAGCGCCACTCCCTTTTGGATTTGAGGACCCATCGACGTATAGGATCCATATGTCAGATTCGGTGTTAGCAGGTGTCATCTCGGCGATGAAGTCCACCAAAACTTGCGCTTTAAGTGTAGTTCGAGCTTCATATTTGATACCGAACTCTGAGAGTTCCACGGCCCATTTGATCATTCTTCCAGCTAGATCGGGTCTGTGGAGTATCTGTCTGATTGGGTAGTTAGTTCGGACGACTACCTGGTGAGCGACAAAATAGGCTCGAAAACGTCGAGCTGCGATAATGAGAGCTAGGGCGATTTTCTCGATTTTCTAATAACGACTTTCAGCCCCGTGCAGAGCCTTGCTTGCGAAGTAGATGGGACTTTGCCCGGTTTCGAGCTCGCGTACTTGAACGGCAGCTAACGCCTCTTCCGAGACCGCTAGATATAAGTATAATGTTTCCCCTTCATTTGGTCGAGTTAAAATTGGAGGCTCGGAGAGAGATTTTTTCAGTTGTTTCAAAGCTTCGTCTTGCTCGGGCGTCCATTCGAAATCTCTTTCTTCTTTTTTGAGGATTTTGAAAAGTGGAAGAGATTTGAACGCTGCATTCGATATGAAACGAGATAGAGCAGCTATCATTCCATTGAGTTTTTGCACTTCTCTCTTGGACGTCGGAGTTCGCATTTCTGTGACGGATCGACATTTATCCGGGTTCGCCTCGATTCCTCGTTCTGTTAAGAAGAAACCTAAGAATTTCCCGGCTCGAACTCCGAAAGTGCATTTCTCTGGGTTTAATCTCATTCTATTCTTTCGTACCTCAGAAAAAATCGCTCTCAGATCGCTTATATGGTCGTCATCACTTTTGCTTTTGGCGATCATATCGTCGAGGTAAACCTCTACGCTTTTACCGATCTGGTTTTGGAACACTTTGTTCATCATTCTTTGATAAGTTGCTCCAGCGTTTTTTAAACCAAAGGGCATAACACGGTACGCGAAGTTTCCTCGGTCAGTGATGAAGGCGGTTTTTGCTTGATCTGGGGGAAACATGGCGATTTGGTTGTATCCGGAGTATGCGTCCATGAAGGATAACAACCGGAAACCGGAAGCGCTGTCGACCAAACGATCGATGCTGGGGACCGGAAAGGCGTCTTTTGGGCAAGCTTTATTAAGATCGGTGTAGTCGACACACATACGCCATTTTCCGTTAGATTTCTTCACCAGGACTGGGTTTGATAACCAAGTTGTGTATTTAACCTCAGAGATAAAGTTGGCTCGGATGAGGTCGTCTACTGCTAAGGCGGCAGCAATGGCTTTCTCTTTGCTTTGGGCCCGCTTTCTTTGGGCGATCCATCTTGCTTCTGGGTTTATTGTGAGTCGATGGCAGGCAACCTCTGGCGGGATCCCAGGCATGTCTTCGGCCGACCAAGCGAAGATGTCTTTGAAATCTTTAAGACATTGGGTTAAATCGATCTTGATCTTTTCTGGAAGGTCGATCCCTATTTTGATCTTCTGGGAGGGGTCTGAACCGAGCTCTATTTCGACGAACTTTCCATCAGGCTTTGGTCTTTTGATTTTTTTGTTTGAGCTCTTTGGTTAGCTCGGCGACGTCTATCTGTTTTTCGACCTTCGGATCGCAGTTGGTTTCTACGTTAGTGGCGGTGTTAACTTCGGTTGATCTTCCTTTTGGTATTTTGGGAGTCGACAGTTCTTCCGAAGGGGGAACCCCTTCATGCTCCGAAGCTTTTCGTTCGTTTTTAGTCCATAGGAAAAAACACCTGGAGGCCGACTCTAAGTCAGAGTTTAAAGTGATAACTCTGTCGCAAAGAGAGTGGAACTTCATCTTTAAGTGCGTGGTGGATGTAACCGCCCCGAGCCTGCCGAGGGTCGGTCTTCCTATAATGCCGTTGTATATGGATTCACAAGGCAAGACGAGGAATTTGGTTCTGACGGTTCGAACCATTGGTTCGGTTCCGTAGGTAACCATTAGCTCCAGATGCCCAAGGGGTTTCGTTCGAGATCCGTTAAAGCCGGACAAAGCCGTCCCTCTATAAGGGGTGAGTTCCTCTTTATCGATCCCCATTTTGCTCAGAAGATCGATAAAGATGATGTCTGATGAGCTCCCCTGATCGACCAGGATTCTACGTACCTCCTTGTTGGCTATGATTGCCGATATCAAGAGAGGTACGTGTTTGTTAGCTTTTCCGTCAATAAGGTCGTTGTCACTAAAAGATAATGGAGGTCGGTTAGTCTTGACCGGGGTTGTTGGCGTTGAAGCCACGCACAACAATTCCTTCCATTTTCTCTTCATGGATTTTCCCGATCCTTCATGATCGAATCCCCCAGTTATCATCATGATAACCGAGCGTTTTTTATCCAGCTCTTCGCGGTCTGGGTCGATCATTTCTTTTCCTTTTGCCCTGAGATTTTCATTTCTTTCTCTTCCGAAGTTGTCAGATCGTTCTTCCTCCCTTTTAACATAAGAAGATAGTTTTCCCCATTTAATTAAATCTTCTATGTCATCCTTTAGGGCGTTGCAATGGTTTGTGTCATGGCCATTGCTTCTGTGGTATCGGCAGTATTTGTTGGCCTTCTGCCCAGGTCGGATAGGTAAGGACCTGGGAGGCTTGACGTCCCTGAATTCGACGTTCCAACATTCCCCTAGTAACTGGGCGTTGGAGACGTTGAGTTCGGTGTATACCTGGTGACGATTTTTCCTGCCGATGTTCCAGGAGTTTTTTCGAGGGTCGATCTCGATGTGGCGTTTCGACGATTCTGCATGTAAAGACGTTTTGTCGACCTTGGAATTTTCTTCTTCGTTAATAAAGCACTGGGATAGTTCGAGGAATTCTTGAAGGGTGTTAGGTTCCCAGGTGTTGATGTGCTTTCGGAACGAGCTTCCAGGGAGCAGACCTTGGGCCATGAAGAAAATTCGAAAAGCGTCGTCTAACTGCCGAACCTGAAGAGCTTCGATGTTGAATCGCTCTATATATTCCCTCAGGGGGTTCATTTGCTTTCTGGACAATAGATGCTAGAACATTTTTGTTTTTGGGTTTGCTCTTGGAATGGGCAAAGTGCACCGAGAAGTGTTTTGCTAACTGGTCCCATGAGGAAATGGTATTCGACCTTAACGTCCGAAACCATTCGGAAGCCATTTTGTCTAGGGTCAAAGGGAATATTCGGCATTTCATTTCCATGGGTACATTTCGATACTGCATGGTCGTGTCAAATTGGTCTAGATGTCTGTCGGGGTCGCCCGTCCCGTCGTAAGTCTTCAATCCTCCAGGTGGTTTTTCGAGATACCGGGGGACCCGGAAGTTGTCGATCGACTTTGTGAAAGGACCTTTTCGCCCAGGTCGATTTGCTCGTGACAGTGGTTGGCGTCTGTGATGGACCTTTTGGATGATGTCATGGCTTCTCGATCGTCTCCGTGACGAGGTCGAGCCTTCAATTTGGCGAGCCAGAGGAGAACGGGAACCATTCCCTCGGTGGCGGCGTGGAGGAGAATGAGGATCATCAAGATCGTCGTATTGTCGAGCTGATGGAGAACGGGAATGAGCCTCGTGTTGTCGAGCCAGAGGAGAACAGGAACCATTCCCTCGTTGACGGCGGGCGGGGGAGCGATGAGTGAGCTTTCTCCGTGGGGGTGATCGATGAAAAAGTCTTCTTCGAGTTGGGCGTCGTTCTTCCAGTGAGCTCTGCCCGGATGATTGTTGGTCCAGGACGTTCCGACCTTGCAGTCTCGCTACTTCGGATTCGAGGTTGGCGAAACGGTTGTTTCTTTCTTCATTTACCGCTTCTTGCCGGGCCAATAGCTGAACGAGCTGTTGAACCGCGTCCGTCAAGGCCGGGAGTAATTGAGGGGGAGATGGTAAGCTCGTCTCATCTGCGCCCGATTGTGCTCGGGAAGGTCCCGTGTTGGGATGTCGGCTTCGTGTTTGCGACGAATTCGTGAGTTCCTGGACGTGGCCTTCAGGGGTTTGCTGAGGGCCGAGGTCAGGTTCGGCCATGAGGCTAGTCGGTATTGAGCGGTGTGTTGGTGCCATTCAATAAGTTCAAGGAGATGGTGAGAAAAACCGGGTATTGGTTTCTCCCACTGTGGTCGCCAATGTTCTGTACCGTGCTTCCGATCGTGAGGATCGATATTATGCAGTTGGTAGATATTTTGTCCTTGATTCTATCTTTGTCTTCAGGCTTTGAGAGGAAGGTTTTGTTCGACCCGGGGATGTTCGACCTTGAGAGGCGATGTTGAGGTGTTCGATCTTGAGATGTTCGATCTTGAGGGGCGAGGTTGTACCTGCAATGATACTCTGACGCTCAAGTCAGTATTTGAGAGAATGAGTGTTTGGTTAGAAAAAGTGCTTACCATTAATGAGCATTGAATGGGGTATTTATAGAGTTTGGATGTGTTTGTGTTGGCGTTTTTGGGCCGTCCGATCTTGCGGGCTGATCTTGGCCATTGATGATTGGACTCTCTTGATTATAATTGGGCTTCTCATCAATTGGGCTTTTAGAGAGGGGGTGCAAATAGAAAACAGTATAATCACCATAACAGAAGGTATTGTCATAGAGTGTTGGCGGCAATTTTGAGGTTACACAAGAATTTACTTGCCAAACCAAAATCGGTACCTCAAGATTGCAATCATGAAAGATGGAAGTGGTTTAAGGTAATTCATTTTTCATTAAAAAAAACATTTATACAGTCACTTTCATAGTCAAACTTCTAATTATGTTTAAACTTTTTGTTGTATTTTTAGGGATGCTTAGGGGCTTTAGATGGGGCTTACATAGCACTTACACCAAGTGCGTAGGCCTAGATACATGACAAGACAAGGCGGACTCGCAACAAATGTCTTAGGAATTTGTACCAGAGATATGAGATTTATAGAAGTATTATCAAGGTAGGAAGGATCAACTTTAGACTCTAGAGTAGTCGGTGGTAGTTGGCGATGGTCAGAGTGGTGGTTAGCGGTGGCCAGAGTGGTAAAATCTATTTATTTGATTTTAAGTTTTGATGAAAAACTATTTTAAAATTAAGAAAAGAACCAACTCAACTCCATTTTACCTGAACTTTTGATTTGGAAATTAACTTTCAAAACTAAAGACGAAAAACTCAACCACCAAACGGGCCCTAAGATTAAAAAAAAATACTAATGTTTGGACAATATTATATTTCATTGTTATTTTGACAAATTGTTGTTGAACCAAGGGTAAAACAGTCCTTTATTTTGAATGATAACAAATTACATATATCTACTAATCTTTCACATTGAGCAAAGTGCAGGACTTATTTTAAAAGGAAGAAGACTCAAATAGGAGAAGCTTGAGGAAGAAGCATCATAAGAAGTTCAAAACCCTATTTTGTGTCTAAGCCTTTTTTAGGACTCTTTGTAAAGGTCCTATCACCTAAAGTGTGTGACACTTTAGATATTGAGAGAGATGATCTTTTCTAATCATACATGATGCATAAAAAAGAATTTTGAAAAATATTTCAAAAAATAAATTGCATGGTGAAAACCAAACCCTAGAAAATATTTTTTGAAAACCTAAACCCTAAAAATGATTTTGTGGAAAGCTTGGAACCAATTCCTACTTTTTTGAATAAGCATAATCGATTACCATCCTATACCAAATTCATACCATAATCGATTATCTACCTTGTCTGAAAGCAAATAATCGATTATGATGCAATTCCACTACAAAGGATAATCGATTATGATGCATTCCTTTCCTTCCATTTTTAGAACTAATAATCGATTATTGACTCAATTAGTCTCCATACCATAATCGATTATTGTCCTGATTGACAACAAATAATCGATTATTTGCTCATTATTACCACATGTAGTAATCGATTATCAAGGCATTTCTAACCTTCCTTATTGAGCCATAATCGATTACTTGCTCAAATCTACTACAAAGGATAATCGATTATGAGCCTATTCCTTACCTCCATAATCGATTATCACCAATTTGCACTACATGAAACAATCGATTATCTCAAGCCATAAATGTTTTTCAAAAAATTCGAACCTCACCTTTCACTATAAATAAGAGCCTGATTTCACTTCTCAAACAACCTTGAAAAATCTTCATCTGATAATTTTCTTCTCTGCTCTCTCATTTTCGAATCTCTATAGATCTATTACTCTTCATTGTTTTATTTTTTATAAGCTTTTGATTTTAAATTGTTATATCTTTTTTCAAAAGCTGTTTATAGATCTAAATCTGAGATCCTGTGCTCCAACTGTTTTGAATCTTGTTTTTCAAAAAGCTTTGTTTTTCAAAATCATATCTATAATTTTTTTTAAAGCTTTCAAGCAACCTCAACTTCTATTGTTATATCAATTTTGAAGTGGTTGCAAAAGCAAGATCATCCCTCATCTTATAGAGCATCCATAATATCCTAAGATCACTCATCTCTCTCAGTTTCTAAACTGACTCATTCTCTGAAGTGATTGGATCATAGAACTCTATTGTGTAATTTATTTTATTTCAAGGTGTTTTTGAAATCCTGGGCTTTGTACTTGGGTCTCTCAATCAGGTGATTGAGTAGGTATTTTTTGAAATCCTGGGCTTTGTACTTGGGTCTCTCAATCAGGTGATTGAGTTGGTGTTTTGAAAACCTGGGCTGTGTACTTGGGTCTCTCAATAGGGTTATTGAGTTGGTTTAGAAATCCTTAGCAAGAGTGCTTAGGTTCTCAATTCAGGGGAATTGAGATTCACTTATATTGGGGTCGACTGTTTGTATCAAACTCTCTTCAATATAGTGGTTACTAAGTCCAAGGGTTGAAAAGCCTAAGGCCGAGGACGTAGGGGTTTTATCCCGAACCTCGCTAAATTGCTGTGTCTCTCTCTCTTCTCTATCTCTTTATATTTTGCACTTTATTTGCTTATAATATTGATATTATCATAACTGCTTATATTATCATATTCTCAATATAACTGTGCAAATATATCATATTGTAATCTTTCTTCTTATTATCTATTTTATTGCTGTATACAATATTAATCTGTCCATCATCTCATTCTACTCCTTCTATATTGGTCAAATATTATTATTCCGCATTTAATCCAAACCAATATCGAAAAAGTTTTTTTAAATTGAAAAAGAATCCATTAATCACCTATAACCTTATTCACCCCCCCCCCCCTCTAAGGTTACTTTTATAGACTCTCAAGTCTAACAAGTGGTATCAGTAGCTAGTAATTGCTTTAGAGCTTTACATCTCGCAATTTAAATTAATCCTGTTATATATCTGTGATTATGGGTTCATTCATGAAAGAAGGAATGTCTTCTAATAGGCCTCCTCTATTTGATGGTACTAACTACGATTACTGGAGTAGTCGTATGAAATGTCATGTGCAGGCAATTGACTTCACTCTATGGAGAATCATAGTGGATGGTCCTCTAATCCCGATGAAGATCAAGATCACAAAACCAGGTAATACTGATGGTGACACTTCAAAAATTCAAGCCACCGGCAAAGCTGAAGAAGTACCGGTAGAAGACATCTACACCATCGACCTGAGTGAGTTAAGAAAATCTGAGCTTGACAAGATATCCCTAAATGCAAAGGCCATGAATATCCTTCATCTATCACTCTGTGAAGAAGAATATGGTAGAGTAAAAGGGTGTCAAAGTGCAAAGGAAATCTGGGACTGCCTACAAGCCACTCATGTCGGGACAAGCCAGGTAAAAGATACTAAAATTAGAATTCTCACCTCTGAATATGAAAGTTTTAAAATGAAAGAAGGTGAGTCTGTCGCAGTAATGCATCAGAGATTAAATTTAATTGTAAACAACTTGAGGGCCTTAGGAAAGAAATACACCAACAAGGATTTGAATGGAAAGATCCTTGAATCCTTAACTGGTGATTTCTTCCCTAAGACTTGTGCTATAACCGAAGCCAAAGACATTGGCACTTTACCTCAAGAAGACCTTATTGGATCATTGCTAGCATTTGAGGTAGTTCTGGCTACCAAAAAGAATCAAGAAAAAGAAACTGTAAAAGAGAAGAAATCTCTTGCCCTTGCTGCTAAAACTTCTAAAGTAGCAAGGAAAGAGGTTGAATCTGAAGAAGAAACCGATGATGAAGATATGGCTATGCTTGCCAAAAATTTCAAAAAATTTATGAGATTCAAAAAGTTTGGAAAGGGTGACTTTTCAAAGAAGTCCGGGTACAACAAAGAAGACAGGTATGAGAAAAAGAATGATCAACCAAGATGTTTCGAATGCAACAAACCCGGTCACATCAAAGAAAACTGTTACAAGCTGAAATCTAAGCAAAAGAAAGCAATGAAAGCAACATGGGACAATACAGAAACTGAAAGTGAGACCGAAGAAGAAGAAGTTGCAAATGCTGTCTGCCTCATGGCAAAGAACACACCTGAAGCAACATGGGACAATCTCAGCACTGATGGTGAATCAGAAGAAGATGAGCAGACCGACAATGCTGTCTGCAGCATGGCAAATGATACATCAAAGGTAAGCCTTAACTTTTCTAGTTCATCTACCTCCTCTATGCATGATGATATGATTGATAATGACTATAGTAGTCACGATCTGAGTGAAGCTTTTGAGGCTCTATATTTCGAACATGAAAAACTTTTGTTAAAATCCAAGAAACTAACAAAGAGCAACAAAAGCTTATCCACTCAAATCGAGACTCTTGAAAGAGAAGTCACTAGATTAAAGAATGAACTACACAAATCAGTCAACCTTGAATTTCGAGAACTAAAACAAAATTTTGAAAAAGTCAAGGTTGAAAATGAATTTTTGAAAGAATCTTTGAAAAAGTTTGAGGTTGGTGAAAAGACCTTGACTCAGTTGCTTCACTCTCAACATCAATATGTTGATAGGAGAGGTATTGGGTACCAAGGAAATTCCACCACCTCCAGCTCAAACAAAAATATCACCTTTGTAGCTTCTACCTCTAATCATAAACCTACTATCTTCAAATGCACATATTGCCAAAAGGGAAACCATAGCTCTTCTTCATGCCCCATCCGTAAAATATGTGAGCTTGGAACTCTTGTACCTGTTTGGAAGAAACCAAGGTGGATTGTGAAAGCAAACCCCTTGATGACTAACTCCCAAGGACCCAACAAAAAGGGTACCTCGTGCTAGTTGTTAAACAATTCTTTTGCAGGTTGGTCCCTCAGCTAAAAAGAAAAATGTGTGGATGGTTGATAGTGGTTGCTCAAGGCATATGACTGGTGATGCTTCACTGTTTCTAAAACTGAGCAACAAAGCTAGTGGATCTGTAAAGTTTGCCAACAATGAATCTGCTCAAGTAATAGGTAAAGGTTGTGTGGGTAAGGAAAACACAATTAAAATTAAAGATGCTTTATTAGTTGATGGCGTTAAATTTAACTTACTAAGTGTTAGTCAACTATGCGATAATGATTTTGATGTGCACTTTTCTGTTGATAAATGTGTTATCACCCATATGACTTATAAACTCTACATTACTGGCTTTCGAGAAAACAATGTATACTATGTTGATTTTGATAATGTAAGTGATGAGATAGTATGTATGCCTACCTTGATTGATGATGTGGATTTGTGGCATAGACGCTTAGGACATGCTAGTATAGAACATCTATCTAAGTTAAGTAAGAATGAGCATGTTAGAGGTCTACCTAAATTGAAATATGAAAAAGGCCAATTATGTGATGCATGTCAACTTGGTAAAATGCACAAAACCTCTTTTAAATCAAAACCTGTTATTTCCACCAAAAATGTGCTTGAACTGCTACATCTTGATTTGTTTGGTGAAATTGATGTCGTAAGTCTAGGAGGGTCTAAGTATGTCTTTGTTATTGTTGATGATTATTCTAGATATACTTGGGTTATCCTACTTACAAATAAAAGTGATGCTTTTAACGAGTTTGCTAAGTTGTGCAGAAAGCTACAAAATGAGAAAAACTTAGCCATCAAAGAAATTAGAAGCGATCATGGAGGAGAGTACGAAAATTCATCATTCAAGACTTGGTGTGAAAAGTATGGCATTCATCATAACTTTTCAGCTCCAAGAACTCCTCAACAAAATGGTGTAGTTGAAAGAAAGAACAGAACTATACAAGAGATGAGCAGGACAATGCTGAATGAGCACAACCTTCCCAAATATTTCTGGGGTCATGCAGTGGATACAGCGTGTCATGTACTAAATCGTGTATACTTAAGGCCATCTCTCAACAAAACACCATATGAGCTGTGGAATGGTAGAGCTCCAAACATTTCATACTTCAAAGTCTTTGGAAGTAAGTGCTTCATTCTTAATACAAAGGACAAGTTGGGTAAGTTTGATGCTAAATCAACTGAAGGTATTTTTATGGGTTATTCAAATCATAGTAGAGCTTATATCGTTTACAATAAAATTGATAAAACTATGCAAGAATCTATTCATGTTTCTTTTGATGAAACTAACCCTTTTGATAAGAAAGCTGCTAATGATGAGGATGAAGTGATTGAAGTGATCAAAAATAGATCACCTGAAACTAACAGTGAAAGTGTAGAAGAAGCCGAGGAGGAAGCTGAACCTCAAGAAGAAGTTATAGTGGAACAAGAGTCCCAAGACATTGATGATCATCTCCATGGAAGAACACACGATGATCTGCCCAAAACATGGAAATCAGTTCGAGATCATCCCATGGAGCAAATTATTGGTAGTCCATCAAAGGGGGTAACAACTCGCTCCTCTCTTAATCTTTTATGCTTTCATAGTGCTTTTGTCTCTCAAATAGTTCCAAATAATATCAAGGAAGCTTTAAATGATCCAGAGTGGGTTTTGTCAATGCAAAAAGAACTTGAACAATTTGAAAGAAATAAAGTCTGGCACTTAGTTGAAAAACCGGTCGATCGGACCATCATAGGAACTAAATGGGTTTTTCGCAACAAACTTGACGAAAATGGAACAATTTTATTAAACAAAAGTCGTCTAGTAGTTCAAGGTTTTAATCAAATCGAAGGGGTAGATTTTGAAGAAACTTTTGCTCCTGTGGCTAGATTGGAGTCCATTAGGATAATTTTGGCATTTGCCTCCTACATGGATTTCAAACTACACCAAATGGATGTCAAAAGTGCCTTCCTAAATGGTTTCTTAGAAGAAGAAGTTTTTGTAAAACAACCCCCTGGTTTTGAAGATTTTAAAAATCCCGATCACGTCTTTAAACTTGACAAAGCCCTCTATGGATTGAAACAAGCCCCAAGAGCTTGGTATGAGAGATTAAGCAAACATTTAATTGCCAATGGTTTCCAAAAGGGTAAGATTGATTCTACCTTATTCCTTAAAACCAAGGGCAAACATATCATAGTAGTTCAAATCTATGTTGATGATATTATCTTTGGATCTACTAATGATGATTTGTGCAAGGAATTTTCTGAGATGATGACTAGTGAATTTGAAATGAGTATGATGGGAGAACTTAACTTTTTCTTGGGACTTCAAGTGAAACAATCAAATGAAGGAATCTTCATATCCCAAACAAAGTTCTCAAAGGAATTGCTGAAGAAATATAACATGAATGACGCAAAAGAAATCAGCACTCCTATGGCAACAGCAACTAAACTAGATAAGGATGAGCAAGGTAAACCGGTAAATGAAACTATGTATCGAGGTATGATAGGTAGTCTCTTATACTTAACTGCATCTCGACCTGATATTATGTTTGCTGTATGCTTGTGTGCTCGATTTCAAGCATGCCCAAAAGAATCACATTTAAAAGCTGTAAAACGGATTCTTAGGTATGTTAAAGGGACCATAGACTTTGGTTTGTGGTACCCGAAATCGAGTACGTTTGAATTAGTTGGTTTTTCTGACGCTGATTTTGCAGGTTGCACTCTTGATAGAAAAAGTACTAGTGGAACTTGTCATTTTCTTGGTCCTTGTTTGACCTCCTGGTCTAGTAAGAAGCAGAACAGTGTTGCTTTATCCACAGCTGAAGCTGAATATGTGGCTGTTGGAAACTGCGTCGCACAAGTTCTGTGGATGAAACAAACTTTGCAAGATTTTGGTCTAATTTTTGAAAATGTGCCTGTTTTGTGTGATAATACAAGTGCTATTAATATTGCTAAGAACCCTATACAACACTCTCGCACTAAACATATTGACATTAGACATCACTTTATTAGAGATCATGTGTCTAGGGGGAGCATTGAACTAAAATTTGTAGGCACGGATGACCAACTAGCGGATATCTTCACTAAACCCCTAGCCGAAGCTCCTTTTTGTAAAATCCGTAGAGAGCTAGGGATGCTTGATTATGCTAGTTTATAAAATGTTTTCTATTTGTTTTTCACCCCCCCTCCTTTTTGATGAAAACAAAGGGGGAGAAAATATGCAAGTTACTATTATATGTGGGGAGAAAATAGGAGAAAATATATGCTTATGCTTAGGGGGAGCTTGTTTAAAAAGAATTTTCATTATTATCAAACCCTATGCATAATGTAATTTGTTATCATCAAAAAGGGGGAGTTTGTTGAACCAAGGGTAAAACAGTCCTTTATTTTGAATGATAACAAATTACATATATCTACTAATCTTTCACATTGAGCAAAGTGCAGGACTTATTTTAAAAGGAAGAAGACTCAAATAGGAGAAGCTTGAAGAAGAAGCATCATAAGAAGTTCAAAACCCTATTTTGTGTCTAAGCCTTTTTTAGGACTCTTTGTAAAGGTCCTATCACCTAAAGTGTGTGACACTTTAGATATTGAGAGAGATGATCTTTTCTAATCATACATGATGCATAAAAAAGAATTTTGAAAAATATTTCAAAAAATAAATTGCATGGTGAAAACCAAACCCTAGAAAATATTTTTTGAAAACCTAAACCCTAAAAATGATTTTGTGGAAAGCTTGGAACCAATTCCTACTTTTTTGAATAAGCATAATCGATTACCATCCTATACCAAATTCATACCATAATCGATTATCTACCTTGTCTGAAAGCAAATAATCGATTATGATGCAATTCCACTACAAAGGATAATCGATTATGATGCATTCCTTTCCTTCCATTTTTAGAACTAATAATCGATTATTGACTCAATTAGTCTCCATACCATAATCGATTATTGTCCTGATTGACAACAAATAATCGATTATTTGCTCATTATTACCACATGTAGTAATCGATTATCAAGGCATTTCTAACCTTCCTTATTGAGCCATAATCGATTACTTGCTCAAATCTACTACAAAGGATAATCGATTATGAGCCTATTCCTTACCTCCATAATCGATTATCACCAATTTGCACTACATGAAACAATCGATTATCTCAAGCCATAAATGGTTTTCAAAAAATTCGAACCTCACCTTTCACTATAAATAAGAGCCTGATTTCACTTCTCAAACAACCTTGAAAAATCTTCATCTGATAATTTTCTTCTCTGCTCTCTCATTTTCGAATCTCTATAGATCTATTACTCTTCATTGTTTTATTTTTTATAAGCTTTTGATTTTAAATTGTTATATCTTTTTTCAAAAGCTGTTTATAGATCTAAATCTGAGATCCTGTGCTCCAACTGTTTTGAATCTTGTTTTTCAAAAAGCTTTGTTTTTCAAAATCATATCTATAATTTTTTTTAAAGCTTTCAAGCAACCTCAACTTCTATTGTTATATCAATTTTGAAGTGGTTGCAAAAGCAAGATCATCCCTCATCTTATAGAGCATCCATAATATCCTAAGATCACTCATCTCTCTCAGTTTCTAAACTGACTCATTCTCTGAAGTGATTGGATCATAGAACTCTATTGTGTAATTTATTTTATTTCAAGGTGTTTTTGAAATCCTGGGCTTTGTACTTGGGTCTCTCAATCAGGTGATTGAGTAGGTGTTTTTTGAAATCCTGGGCTTTGTACTTGGGTCTCTCAATCAGGTGATTGAGTTGGTGTTTTGAAAACCTGGGCTGTGTACTTGGGTCTCTCAATAGGGTTATTGAGTTGGTTTAGAAATCCTTAGCAAGAGTGCTTAGGTTCTCAATTCAGGGGAATTGAGATTCACTTATATTGGGGTCGACTGTTTGTATCAAACTCTCTTCAATATAGTGGTTACTAAGTCCAAGGGTTGAAAAGCCTAAGGCCGAGGACGTAGGGGTTTTATCCCGAACCTCGCTAAATTGCTGTGTCTCTCTCTCTTCTCTATCTCTTTATATTTTGCACTTTATTTGCTTATAATATTGATATTATCATAACTGCTTATATTATCATATTCTCAATATAACTGTGCAAATATATCATATTGTAATCTTTCTTCTTATTATCTATTTTATTGCTGTATACAATATTAATCTGTCCATCATCTCATTCTACTCCTTCTATATTGGTCAAATATTATTATTCCGCATTTAATCCAAACCAATATCGAAAAAGTTTTTTTAAATTGAAAAAGAATCCATTAATCACCTATAACCTTATTCACCCCCCCCCCTCTAAGGTTACTTTTATAGACTCTCAAGTCTAACAATTGTTACATTAACCAATGCTTGAAAATTCGTTCAAAACTCTAACAATAACCAACACACGTTTGAAACTCTAACAAAAACAAACACCGCCCCAATTAATGTTATCAAACCTGAACCAGTCATCGACCCGATCAAGGCACTGGGTCACTGGGTCTTTGGTCGGACTGGCGGGTCTTTAGTCGGATCGCCCGAGCCCAACACACTAAAAACATATCTGATATGTCAAACCAAGAAACAATAATTAACTTTTTTAAAAAAAAATAGCAACAATAATTAACATTTAACAATTTTCAAAGAAAAGGCATATATATTATGTTCGTAGATTGTTTAACAAAATGCATGCCTGGCCAAGCGGTAATTTGGCCGCAGCTACACGTGTTATAGGTGGGTTCGAATCCTGCATGTGGATTTTTTGCAAGAAAAGCATTAAAAAAGGTGGACAACGTTTTTGGCCCGGTTCTGCATGCAGTCGGCCCGGGAAGACCACCAGGTCCCAGTCGAACCGGTTCGACCGGCGGGTCCGGTCCGGGTGTGATAACACTAGCCCCAATAAATAGAATCTCCTAATTCTCAATATGGTGATCTAGAAGACCGTAAGCTTAAAATGCCCATATTATTATCATAAAATAAAATCACAAGCACCCAACACTTATTTTCACCAAGTGGGTGTGGCACAAGTGGTAAGTTGCTTGGGCCCCTTAAGCATTTGGTCAATGGTTCGATTCCTGGTCGGTGTGTATGGAGAAACATCGCTTGGGAGAGGTCGGCCCTTAAATGAACTCCAGTACCTCGAGGGATTAGTCTCCACAGTCGTCGTGGAAGATACCCGAGTTTACCCAAAAAAAAACACTTCTTTCATTTTATTTTCTCATACGAAAAGAAACATGTAAAAAAAACATCATCTAGATTCTAGCTTTGTATCCTTTTCTATTCTTTGAAACCAAACGGATTATTATCATCATAAAATAAAATCACAAGCACCCAAGCCTTTTATAGCATTTTTTTTATTTTCTCTCTACACTTCTTTCATTTTATTTTGTAATACGAAAAGAAACATGTAAAAAAAAACATCATCTAGATTCTAGCTTTGTATCCTTTTCTATTCTTTGAAACCAAACGGCGACTTACCGTTTCAACTTCATTATGATACAGGAAAATAAGTTGACTTCATGGTCCAATCAGAATGGATTCTCTCATGTCACATTTTTCATCCAGTAAATTCCTCACCATTCAAAAAAGGGGAGATACTTCAAAGTATAGAAAAAGGCCTAGGGTGAAATTTTAATGGAGATTAGGCCTGTTCATGAAAACTAAAAAATTGAACCGAATTACTGAACCAAACCAAACTGAAACAAAAATAACTGAACTATTACAAACAATTTAGAACTGAACTGTTATTTCAAAAACAGTTCTCTAACTGGATTGTTAAGGCCAGTTCGGTTACTGAACCAACAAACTGCTAAGGCCACTCATCCATCTGACTGTGTCACTTGGTGTGATAGAATTTTGGCGGACTTCCTTTATAAAAGGCGGAACTATTAAAACTTACGGTAAAAGAAAAGACAAAAACAAAATCAAAAAAGTTGATTTTGAAAACCCATTAACGTGTCAATAAAGTGTCTTAATTTTTTAAAAATCAGAAAGTTGAATATATAAAAAAAAATAATTATAGATTTATGAGATAGTAGAAACGTTATATTAAAAATGTCATTTTTACCTACAATTCAGTGAGAGATTAGTCACTACAGTCAGCGGTAGATACCCTGGATAAACCAAAAAAAAAAGTCATTTTTAAATTCTTTCAATTTTACAAAAGAAAAAGTATATTCACTCCGTTTCATAATTCTGTATTCTTCCACTTAGAGAGAAGATAAATTTTTTATTCATTTAATTA
The DNA here is from genome assembly GCA_039519185.1 of Astragalus membranaceus. Taxonomy (NCBI): domain Eukaryota; kingdom Viridiplantae; phylum Streptophyta; class Magnoliopsida; order Fabales; family Fabaceae; genus Astragalus; species Astragalus membranaceus. Next base: position 55,600,208 of record CM076851.1, read on the forward strand.
TCTTTTAAGGGATTATTGTCATACGTCGTAAAAGTTAAACACAGGGAATAGAGTCGTCAAGTTATTAAAAACTATATTGAGTCAAAAAAAAGTTAAAAAAAAACTATAATTTCAGTGCAAAAGACTTATTATTTAAAAAAAACAGTTTGGTAATTTGGAAACAGTTGCGATATAACAGTTTGGACTTTGGACTATTCGGGCGGGCTCAACAGTTCGGAAAAAATAGTTCAGAATTTAAACAGTTCGGTTTGAGCTCGAACTGAACTATTAAGACAGTTCAGTTCGGCAAACTGCTAATGCAGTTCAGTTCGGGCGAACTATTTAAGCAGTTCAGTTCGGGCGAACTATTTAAACAGTTCGGTTCCGTTTGGTGCAGTGTCTTTGTAGAACTGAACCATGCAGATTAAGACTGGAGAGAAATCCAGTGAGGGAATCCATTCCCCTCCACAATTCAAAGGAACACCGTCTCCTATTATGTTCATAACTGACTCATCTGGAATGGTAGTAATTATCAGCATCAACGCCCTACCATTTTAAAATTCCAAATCGATCATGGGAAGGAAATAAGTTCTATATAAAAGCATATCTCAAATTGAGTCATATCGTATGCACAACACAGCCAATAAACCAACGCTTTATGGGCCATCCCAGCAATTCAGCTTTGGATACAGTGAAAAAATCAAATTATCCCAACAGAATAACTTAAACTTGTATCAAAAACCTTACTTGTTAGAATAGTGCAACAAAAACCAATAAACCAATTCAGATAATAATGGGATTCCACATTGCAAGTACTTATACTTAGGACATTCAGACAACTGACAATGTAAATTAAATTACTACACCTATCAAAAAGGTCAAACAAGGTTTTAAAACAGAAATACATCAAACGGGGCAAAAAGGGGAGAGCCATTACATAACACTTACCTCAGAAACCAACTTTCCTCTAATATGATGGAAGAAAAAATCTTATCACAGTAGTTCAGCAACATTTGAAGGCAGCTCCTCAATTAACACATTGTAGAACTTCTGAATGTCAAACAGCATTCTCTCATCATCCTTTGTGACAAAGTTGATGGCAACACCTTTCCTACCAAACCTTCCACTACGACCAATACGATGGAGATAGTTCTCAGGCTGTGTAGGGAGATCATAATTTATAACTAAAGACACTTGCTGCACATCAATACCACGAGCCAAAAGATCAGTTGTTATTAAAACACGAGAAGACCCAGAACGGAATTCACGCATAATAATGTCCCTAGTATTCTGGTCCATGTCTCCATGGGTTGCTGAGACTGTGTGGTCACGGCTTCGCATCTTATCAGTGAGCCAATCAACCTTTCTTCTAGTGTTCACAAAAATGACACTTTGAGTGATTGCCAATGTCTCATAAAGATCACATAGTGTGTCAAGCTTCCACTCCTCTCTCTCAACATTGACATGAAACTGCTTTATACCCTCCAAGGTGAGCTCATCACGCTTCACAAGGATCCTCACAGGTTTGTTCATAAACTTCCTAGTGATTTCAAGTGCCTCAGGAGGCATTGTCGCAGAGAAAACTCCCACTTGAATCTTAGATGGCAACAGCTGGAATATATCATAGATCTGATGATAAAATGAAAGTTAGAATACATTCACAACAATAATCATAAGACTGTAACTCAATAGGCCAATAAAAAAATATATCTCCAAGATACTGAGAGGAACTTACTTTAACATTTTAGTTTGTTTTACTACAGGTAGAATAACAGTGTTTAAAGACATGAAAAATATTCTCAGGGTAGGAATCTTAAATCTTCACCGTAATATTAGGTATCTTAAACAAAATAAACTATAAAAACATTACTGGGAACAAACATATTTAAGAATTGAATTGTACCTGGGAATATTATCCTGAAAGTAGTATTACCAGGAACATCATATGAGGGAATATGATTCTATACCTTGAAACAAACTCCTAACAAAATACTTCGACTACCTCTTTATATAGACATCAAGACTCCCTCCAAATTATCTCTTTACATTAATATTTTTTATTTAAAGGTACAGACGTAGTACAGAAAGAAACTTTGTGAACATGGATAAGAATATTTGGTTAATGGTCAGTATAGAAAGATGGAGATGTGTGGGTATTGTAAATCATATACTAGCTCTAAAATCAATATTTAATAGCGAAAAATAAAAGTACCTGGTCTTTAAAACCGCGGGAAAGCATTTCATCAGCCTCATCCAATACAAACATCCTGATGCTATCTGGCCGAAGTGACTGTCTGCGCAGCATATCAAACACACGACCAGGAGTGCCAACAACAACATGAACACCGCTTGATAGGATGCGTTGGTCTTCACGAACACTGGTACCTCCGACGCAGGCATGCACCTTCACACCTAGATAATCTCCAAGGGCTCGCATAACCTTCTCAATCTGCTGGGCAAGCTCACGAGTTGGTGCTAAGACCAAAGCTTGACATTCTGTCAAGTTATAGTCAAGTTGCTGCAGAATTCCAGAGCAGAAAGTTGCAGTCTTTCCGGTTCCGGACTGAGCCTGTTGTATAACATCAAGCCCCTTGCAGAATGGAACTATTCCCCTTTGCTGAATAGCTGATGGCTTCTCAAAACCTAAAATACAAATTAAACTAGTTAAAGGATTTGGCAATACACAAATATATCAATATCAGCAGCAGGACGGGATAACATGACCCAAGTTTTATGCTGCCACCATATATTTGGCACATAAAAAGCTAGTAGGATTTCAAGTCCCAAAATTCAGAACACTTAAATGATTTAAATTTGAATTGCCATCACATATAATTAAAAATACAAATGTCTACCATATGCATAAATGCCTCTAAGGAGATTCTCTTGCAAGCCCATGGCATCAAAACTATCATAAACTTCATCATAAGATGTGAAAAATTCCTGCCCCTCAGATGTGAGCCTGTAGGTTACCAAAATGAAACATAATATTATAATAATAGAATCACGTAGCAAGTATGTATCCAAAATTAGACAGGAACATAAGCAGTAACAGTGAATAAATGACACCAAAACAGAATTATATTGTATACTTTACTTCAAAACAAAAGCAAAAAATCGATAAAGGGGTGTACTTACAACTCATTCATCTTGGTATCAAATTGACGAGCATCAAATTGAGAACCCTCTGGTGCAGCTCCTGCCATGACTGCAAGATGAAAAAAAAAATATTACCGCACAACTACTGAAGCATGTTTGTTGCAGCATTCTATCAATTAGCCAATCTAAGCAAGAAGATTTGCAGCTCAAATGCTGCCTCATAAATGAAGCTACCATGTTTTGTGAAGGCAAATTCGAGTTTGCAGTTGAACACATCATTCTCTCATAGCAATGGTATAGGCAACACTTTGTATCTTTAGCCATTAGAAAAATAAATTTATTGTGCATCGCAGTAACCAAATAATTTTAAAAAGTAAACAAATAATTTCATATAGTATTATAATAACTCCATAACGTTTTCAAGAATTTGTAATTATAGTTCCCAAAATGCACTCTTTAATAATAGTTCCCAACATCAATCACTTAACTCTAAATCACTTTTGATAAAATCAACTTTGCAAATCTAATCCAAGTGTCTAAGCACACAGAGAGGAAAAAATATACAGCCAAATATGAAAATATTAAGCATCTAGAACTAGACCTGGGAAACAAAGAGGAACAAATAAATCAAAATCACCTTACGGTAAAGGCAGCCAATAGAAAACACAAACGATATTAAACTAGCTTCGAAAACGATTCAAGAGCAAACAAAGTAACCGAAAATTCAAGAACCAGAGCAGCATAAATAGATCCAATACGACTATGTTCAATAACAAGTAAATCGATCGAAACACAATAAGATTCCGAAACCGATTGTGAAAAAATATCATCGTTAGAAAAAAAACGAGAGAAAGCAGCATCGAATCGAAAAAGATGTGAGAAAGAGAGACCTTAGGAAGATAAAATTTCTGTTTATCGGAGAGAGAAAAGCGACAGCGAAGAGAGTGATGAGGTCGTTAGAGGTGGCGGTTAGGGTTTCCCGAACTCCTCAGATCTAAGCCGGGGAGTCGAGGAAAGAGAGAGAACGAAAAGGGCGTTTTTTTTGTGAAAGCGAGTGAGTAGTGATTGAGAACTGAGAGAACAGCGAACATTATAGCAACCCACGCTCGCTCCTTTTTGCCTTCGGGAGTGTTCCTGTTTTTACTAATTTACCCCTGGCCCTGCACTCCACTCAACTGCACCCAGTCAACAAGCACGGGTCAAACCGCCATATGATTTGAGGATGCTGGGTTGGGCTTTAGCCCAAAACCTGAAGAAGATTATAAAATGATGGGAGTTGCTATTAGCACCCTTTGCATCATTAGTGACACCTACGGTGCTCATGGTTTGGTTATATCCATAATAACCAATCCAAAACCACACGAACCATTTATGATGACTGGATTTTGAATAGGCAACCAGTTTGGGATTCGCTATACCTGTTAAAATATAACCATAACTAATTTTTATAATCGATTTTACCTTTTTTGACCGGTTTTGGATTTTGTAACTTGTTTTGGATATGAAATTTTAACTTTCAAAACCAGTTTACGCATTTCAAAACCGATTTTGGCCTATAAATTCGAATTTTTAACTTAAAAATCTTGGTTTGGCCCATAAAACTCAATTTCAAATTTAAAAATCAATTTTTTGAATTTATATATTATATAGATATAAATCCAAATTTATAAAGTAAAAATTATTTATTTTGACCAAAAATATCTCCCAAGCCTCAACGTCAAAAACTTTTTTGCAAACAAAATTGAAAATTTCATTATGACGTCTAGTGCAGCGAAAGAGACAAGATAGCGTGGAAGGTTGTTCATGCATGTCTTTGAGTTCTTATTCAAAAAAGGAATTGAGACTCAAAATTTGAGTCTTGGTTCATATGAGAAAAACACTGAAGAAGTAATTGTTGGAATAGTAGAAAAAGAAGAAGTCATATGTAGAGAAAATACAAGTGTAGGGCACATGGCCTCTGGCCACTCCAAGTAATGGCATGTTTTTGAGTAGGGTTTTTTTTTTTACCCCCATCATCTTCCTATCTACCCACATAAAAGTGAAACCCGAAAATACCCCTGCCCAATTTTCAATTCGCTCGGATTTACCTCCATCTGAGGTAAATCCGCTTTGTTATTTTTAAAGTCGGATTCACCTCAGATGGAGGTGCCCAATAGGTAAATCCGATTTCAAAAATAACAAAGCGGATTTACCTGAAGTAAGTCCGCTTTGTTATTTTGGAAATCGGATTTACCTAGTGGGTACATAAATCTGATTTCCCTAAAAAAAGAGAAAATCAGATTTATCCCACCTAAGGTAAATCCGATTTCCCTAAAAAAAGAAAATCGGATTTATCCCACCTAAGGTAAATCCGATTTTGTTATTAAAAAAAATTGTTTTTATTTAATTTTTTAAAAAAGGTTATAAAATGCTACTAAAAATCCGTTAAATAGCCAAAACTAATCCAAAAATTATGAAAACACCACTAAAAATCTAATAAAACCAAAATAAGGTTATGCAAATTTTTTCAGATTTTTTGGAGATTATGAAAAATTAAAAAAAGTAATAAAAAATAGTAAACGATGGAATTTGGGATTTTTCGGATTTAAAGAATGTGGTTTCATTACAATTTGAGTAGGTTGCCCGAAAACTGATTTTTTAGCCTAAATTATTCTCCCGACGTACAATATCGTCACGTGTTAACGAACTACACACACTAAACAGAACCCAAAGACGGTCGAAATTTGTATCTAAAATTTTAACTGATTTATTTATTTATTAATTAGGTTAACAAAGCGGATTTACCCCCACATAAGGTAAATCTGCTTTGGTTATTTTTAAAAGCGGATTTACCTTATATGATGGGGTAGATCCGCTTTTAAAAATAACAAATCGGATTTACCCCCACTTAAGGTAAATCTGATTTGTTATTTTTAAAAGTGGATCTACCCCATCTTAAATAAATCCGATTTAAATTTTTTAAAATTTTTAGTGGAAATCGGATTTACCTAAATCCGATTTCCAAAAAAAAATTTGAAATCAGGATACGTTTGGGATTTTTAAATTTTGTGAAGGGCAATTGCGTCTTTTCGCAGGGTCGATCGGGGTAGATAGGGAGATGATGGGGGTACCAAAAAAAAAAACCCTTTTGAGTAATACGCCAAAGGCCCATTCTTCTTGCTCCTTGGCCTATTTCCATATTTGCTCCAACCCAACAGCTTTGCTAGAACCATCCTTCAAGTTGCCACTGCCTTGTCTCCCACTTTTTTGCTCCTCAACATTGACACTAACACCTACCCCACAAAAAATATGTCTATAAATACATATGAACAAAAGTAGTAAAAACACACACAACCGAGCTCGCACTATTCAAAAAAAGATGTCGCGTAAAAAAGAGCTCGTACTATTCAAAAAAAGATGTCGCGTTGAGATCTTTTGTATTTTGATATATTCTGCAGCTATAGGAAAGTCTAGTAAAAAATTTCTTTTGGGAATGTATATTGTCTTTAAATTCATTAGAGATGTAGTATGTTATTTTGGAACTTGACAGGTGATGTGTTGTTGTAAACCGAGTGTTCGGTATTTTGGGAATGTTTGAAATACAAAGGAAACTCCGGCAAATTTTCGGTAGATATTTTATTTCTTTAAACTATTTGTCGTTCAAGAATTGTTTTTCTTAGGCTTGCCAGACTAAGAGTTTAAGTCTGTGCGCCGGCCTTGGTTGGGGATTTTGGGCTGTGACAGATTATAAAGAGGTCCAACGCTTCTGATCTTGATTTTCAAATCGAGATTGCTGGAGCAGATTTTTTAAGCCTTAATTTTGAAGCTTGGCTTCATTGAAATCAATCTAGCAATGATATTAGAAATGTCCCTTGGTCCGAGCCCTAAGCCCATCTACTTTAGCGTTATTGTTCTAACCTTTGACAAGACAGAAATAAGCCTTTTTTTTCTTCAAACTGCTCTCAATTGTATTGCCAGCTTAAGGACGTAGTTATTAACCAAGTTCATATGACATATCATTCTCTTAGACACCCCTCCCATCTAATAGGGCCTTTGGGGATCAGAATAGTGTCACCCAGTCTAAACCTCCTTCTGGTTCCTTCAAGTGGAACATTGATGCTTCTTTTTTCTATGGTCTTGCCAGTTGCGCTGGTGGTCGCGTCATCTGAGATTGACAAGAAAAGCTAGTGCAAGGTTTTTATTGTAAGATTAGCCATAACCTTGTGTATTGGGCTGAGCTTTGAGTTATGTTTTTGGTCCTCAGCAAGCTAACCTCTAACCCTGCCTTAATTTTTTTAGTGTGGGATATTTTGGATCTTGTCAGGAGTATGGATTGACATGTTCCCTTTCAGTATATTTCTAGATTTGCCAATAAGTGTGTTGACTTTTTAGCTAGGCAACGGTATAATGCGCCTTTCTTTGTAACCATTTAAGTTTCTCCTCCTCTTCCTCTTAGTTCTTTTTTTGGTTACCATGTTTGTGAACACCCAATTTTAACCGGTACATTTTTACTTTTTCAAAAAATATCATAAAAATGTGTTTTTCGCGTATATTTGATTCCTAATCCCTCGAATAGGTCATTTTGCGCTAATTTACCAATTTTGCGTTATTATTACTTTTTTTAGTGGTTAAACAAAAATTAAAAAAATATGCTAATTCAAAAAATTACAAAGTAGATTTAATTTATGTTTCTTGTTACAATATCTTTAATTAAAAAACAAAAATAAAAAATAAAATAGATAAGAAATAATACAAATTACAAAAAGAAAATAAAAAAGGGGGTGTTAGTAGTATCAACCTTCAGACTAACAAGTCTACTAGCCCAACAAGCCTATTTGCCTTGCTTGCCCAACAAGTGTGCTTGTCTAATAAGTTGACTTGCCCAACAAGTCGACTTGTCTAGCAAGTCTCCACACCTAAACTTTCACCTATAAAAGCAGAGCAAAACTAGCAGATTAGGGGGAGGTCATTGGCGGATTAAGTGATCTTTTGGGCTAGCCTTTGCGGTCCATTACACTATAAGTCCGTCTTTGACTATTTTGTACGTTTTTGAGTCGGTTTTCCGGTTCTCAAAGCGGTTTTTGCATAAGGCGATTTTGGTGCAAAAAAGGACCAAATAGGAGTCCGGTTCGCGATTGACCTGGTCAGACTGCTTGGTCTGGTTCGGCCTTCATCGTGTTTATCAACTTAAGGTTAGTTTTGTGTTTGTTTATTTATTTATTTACGTACATATTTATTTATTACTTATTTATTATTTATTTTTATGTGTATAGTTATTTATTTATTTATTTATTTATTTTTATCTTCCATTTTTACATTATTATTTTTAAAAATGTAAATAAACCTAGTTCACATAAAATAGGATTTTTCTCTTTTCTTTTTTCATAAAAATTATAAAAATGGGATTGACTGAGATGTACATCTTGTCAATCCCGGTTTAAGAGACTTTAGCTGTACGGCTTTGATCTTAAACCCCTTCAAAAATAAAATCAACCAACCAACAAAAATTTTTTAGAAAGAACTACGTGACTTTTGAGTTCCTCATTGTACCTGAGGAAACGTAGGAGCGGGGCTTCCCCGTCAAGTCAAAATTAAACTTTTCCAAATTAGTCCTTATTATTTTCTTCTATTTTATTTTTGGGTAAAACAAATAAATTTGTAATTTATATTTTCACAACCAGATTTAGGGTAACTGTCTTAGAGCAGATGTACTAGGGGTGTAGTGGAATTAAGTTTTCGCCCTTCCCTATGCATAACCGACTCTCGAATCCAACCTAGTTTACGCTGACCAATAACTCTTAGATAGGTTTTTTTCTCAATTTTCCATATTTAATAAATTGGGTGGCGACTCCTAAAATAATCAATTTTTGAGCCGTCTACTTCGGGATCACGGTCACGACAGATGGCGACTCCACTGGGGACACATGAGAGTCAAGCCTATTTAATTTGTTTGTGCAAAGTAATTATAAGGTACGTTTATTTGTTTACCCTTGTTATTTTAGGGTTTGAGGTTTGTATGCTCCATTCACACACTACACATACACCGTGAGCACGCATTGAGAGTTGAGCTCACACCTGAGCCGCAAAAAACACATAAATTAGAACGAGGATAAGTGAGACTCATTTTGGATGTACATCCTGTGTGACTTCCATGAATTCCTCATCTAGAGTACGATTCTTCTATGCGGGTATCCACATTTTGGATGTACATCCTGGTGTGTTTAACCTTCTAGAAGAGTACTTGACTCTAGAGACCTTAAATCTCACTAGGTTATAACACCCACCTCGTGAGTACTCACAATAGAAGACCATAGATCCATAGGGTCCAAAGCCCAATAGCATGGGCTAACCAAATTAGGTCACAGAGGGAGCTACTCTACCTCTTACCTTATTTTCCATAAAAAACAAAAATATCTTTTTCCCATAAAAAAAACTTTTGGGTTTAGAAAATCACTCATTTTTTCTACAAAACTAAAAACCATATTGCATTTCATGCATAAACAACATAAAAATTGCATTACATTTCATGCATAAAAAGCAAAAAAAAAACATGTTGCATGGTAAAAAAAGTGCATTTCGCGTAAAAAAAATAGAATGTAATTAACTTTGTCTCGTTCACCGCGTGTCATTGAAAAGTATGCATTCATTTGCATTTTCTTTGCATAAGTCCTTAGAAAAATATTTTTTTGTCTACATGTAGTGCACGTACATCTTCATTTCATTGTCATCCATCACACTCATTTGTCAAAAATCATTCATCATAAAATTTCTTCGTATTTCATTTTCTCTTTGCATTTTTGCACGTTATGCATACTTTCATCAGTAAATAAAACAAAGCGCATTATCATTTGTCAATCCTCATATCATTTCCCTTCGAATGGGGCAAAAAAATTGAATTTCATTTCTTGCATGAAAAGGATTAAAAAAAAGCCATTACAAAACAACGCATATTGCATTTTTGGGTGAATGCTTGCATACATACCATGCATTTCATAACATATTGGTCTCTTTGACCCATTCTCATAAACTTTTCTTTAAGAAAATAAATAAAAATGAGTTTGAAATTTTTGTGGTTGTGTTCCAATCAAGTTTAGACTCGTGAAATTGGATCATTCGCTTGAGTTGCTGGGAAGATTAATCATTAGAGGTGTAGAGGAATAATGTGAGAGGAAAGATGTCATGGGGCACAATACTTGGGCATATTGACAAAAAAAAGGGAGACATAAGGTTAGTAATTATGTTTTGCTCAAAAAGAATAGGAAGGATGATTGTCGTTAGCACTTCTTTAATCATGTAGTTCGAAACCAAGTTGACTTAGGTGAAGTTTTATACTAATGAACTTGCAAGGATTTAAAAACCCATTTCCATTCTTTCTCACCCCCTGATCCCTTAAGACACTCCTTCTGAGTTCTTGCCTCAAACAATATTTCCTAAAGCCCTTTTTGTTGCGTCATTCAAGGATGAACCAGTGAACAAATATCAGATTTTGAAGGTCCATTTCCCAAAAAAAATGATAAAAAAAAAACCAAAAAAAAAAATACAAAAGAAAGAGTGTAGCGACCGAAAAATCCGAGAGAGGATTCCTCGAAGGTTCAAAAATGAAGCCGCCACTAACGTTTAATTTTTAGGGCAAACATCGGAAAATCCCTTTTGGAATGGATAAGGGTCCTTGAGACCAGATAAGGGTTCGGAAGTCGGTTATGCGTGGGGAAGGTATTAGCACCCCACGACATCCTTCCTAATGAAGGTTACCTGCTAACTAGTTGTAGGAAAGAATATTAATTTTTAAAATGTTAATTTTTACCCTTTTATTGAAAGAAAAAGACTTAATAAAAATTTTAGTATTTTGTGCTTGACAGGAGTGGGCCCCCGCTCCTACGTATCTCCAGGTGCGATGGAGAAATCAAAGCTACGTAGTTCTTTAGTTAGAAAATGTTTGTTGGTTGGTATTTTTTAATATAGGGGTTTTAGGACTGTGTGATCTGTGTTGAAGGACCACTGGGGGTCTGAAGGAGCACTGGGGCTCTGCAGGGCCGCTGAGGGCTGAAGGAGCGTTGGGGCTCTGAAGGACCACAGTTCACTTATCCTAAAACGATGACTAACCCGGCCGTACGTCCGACTTAACCCCCTACTTTGAAAATAAGATTTTTGATTTTCGAAATGAAAGAGATGTGTTTGTATTTTTTTAATTTAGAAATTATTTATTTTAAATAGGGATTTTAGGACATGATCCGTAACGGTTCATTAGTGACCTAAAAAGCAGACTAACCCGACTGTACAGTCGACTTAGTCCCCTATTTTGAAAATAAGATTTTTGATTTTCGAAATGAAAGAGATGTGTTTGTATTTTTTTAATTTAGAAATTATTTATTTTAAATAGGGATTTTAGGACATGATCCGTAACGGTTCATTAGTGACCTAAAAAGCAGACTAACCCGACTGTACAGTCGACTTAGTCCCCTATTTTGAAAATAAGATTTTTGATTTTCGAAATGAAAGAGATGTGTTTGTATTTTTTTAATTTAGAAATTATTTATTTTAAATAGGGATTTTAGGACATGATCCGTAACGGTTCATTAGTGACCTAAAAAGCAGACTAACCCGACTGTACAGTCGACTTAGTCCCCTATTTATATTTTGTGGCTTTTTTTGTAAAAAATGAATTAAGAAAGAAAGGTAATGGAAATTGTTTATTTTTGCGCTTGACAGGGGCGTGGCTCTGCTCCTACGTATCTCCTGGTAGAGAATCAAAGGCTACGTAGTTCTAGGTAGAAAAAATATTTGTATTTTTTATTATCTGAATATTTTTGAAATTAAAGATGCCCGTAATAGACAAAATCTAAAGTGGTCTCTAGCTTGTTTGACTATTGAAGTTGCTTGCCATAATCAAATAGGCTCAACCCAAAGTGATCATTATTAAGAACATGTTTTTAAATCTGAATGTGATTTTTTTTATGAGAATATTGGACTTGAAATGTTGTTTTGAAGATTAAAATTGAGTGAAATAAATTAGGCTGGTTGACTAACGAAAGTGATAGATGAACCTAAATCCAAAATTACAATGATTTTAATAAATGGAGATTATATTAATGGAATAAACCTTTTGAAAGAAATGGAATAAATCAAAAACTAGATATTATTGGAATGGGGGATAAACTATGAAGGGGAGTGCAACTACAAAAGTAGTATACGGGTCACACACATGTAACTTTAAACAAATGGGCTTAAGCCCAAACCTTTCATAAAATGAAATAAAATAAATAATATGAGAACTCTAAAACTAGAATGTTCCAGTGAGACCTGATTTAGAAAACGTGAAGCAATCAAGATGTGGTGCGGCTTGTTGTTCCCACAGTGAGAGAAAAAATGGTTTTTAGACAGAATGAACAAAAAAGGGAAATAGTGTGAAAGAGACGCAAAACCGAGTCCGGTGGCGGAGGGGGCCTGGCCGAAGCGGTGCTGTGGCTGGCGGCGACGATGACGGCGGTGGAGGGTGGTGGTTTGCGCGGCTCCCTCTTCTCCTTCTCTTCTCTCATTTTTTGTTTCTCTTTTGAAATCTCATGGTTCAGTGTGTGTTGTTGTGAATGGGGGTGGTTGTTGGTTGTTGGGGAAAGGGAGAGGGCGGCGACGTAGTGGTGATTCGGGTTTGACAGTGGGGGCTGTTCGATGGTGGTGGAACGGCAGTGATATGGTGCGCTGGGGGTGGAGGGTTGTCACGGTGAGGTGGTGGTTGGTTGTTGGGAGTGGTACTTTCCCTCTTCTCTTTCTCTCTTATGTTACTGTTTTGGTTTTTCTTTTTTCCTTTGTTTTCTTTTCATTTCTTTGTTCTGTCCCTCCTATTTTTGTTTTTGAAGTTGGATATATAGAAGGATTTGCCTTGCTTGTTGTACTGTGTTGTCAATTTTTCTGCCTCTCAGTTTTGTGTATTTGTTCAAGTATTTCATGTTTTGATGTATAAAGTATTCTGATCACAATTTTCTTTCTCCCGAGCCCCTGCCTCATTCACGATTTTGTTGGGTTTGACTGTTGCTCACATTTGTTTCTTTGTGTACAGGCTGTGTATGGAGGCTTTGGTGTAGTGCAAAGAGGCATTCCTTAGTTGGTGAAAGAGGGCAGTAACATGATAAAAGAGTTTAAAACTCTTGTCTCAAAATGGACTTACACATCACTCTCCATTGTATTATCTATAATTTTTAGCAATTCTGATTTCTAATTTTTCTATCTTTATATTGTAATGTAAAAAAAAAGTTAACATCAAATATTAATAACAGCCTTTTTTAATTAAGTTCTTCTTGCAAACGATAAAAAGAAAATAAGTTCTACTAATAACAACAGAAATGACGTCAAGCCGCTACCAAACGGCACGCGTAAACGACAAAAATCTCAAAAAGCACAACGAGCAAAATTTTGATTTTTTCTAATAAACTTTAAATTAGCCGGACAAAATTAGGGTATGACAGCTGCCCCTCTTTATTTATATTCCGTAGATAAACTGAAGGGTTTTCATAGTAGGAATAGAAATAAAGATAAGACAAATGCTAATTTTGTCCTTTCAGTAGAAAAGTGTAGAGTTTGAGAATCAACAGAGAACGGTTAACACTCGGGGTGCCGACGAGAAAGGAATAAAGAAACTGGGGCTCTGAAGGAGCACTGGGGCTCTGAAGGACCGTTGGGGGTCTGAAGGAGCACTGGGGCTCTGAAGGACCACTGCGGGTCTAAAGGATCGATGCCCTGAAGTATCGGTGTAACATCCCCTAATTAGCTAATTAGATTAATTAAATTAGCAAGAGGTTAAGTTGATTAGTTTGCATTAATTATGTGATGTTTGGAATGAATAAATTATAGTTGTGCATAATTGAAATATTATGTTAAGTTAGTGAGTCAGGGGATTAGTGTGGTGTTAAGAGTAAATTAAGAGAATATTAGAGAGTAGGGGTATTTTGGTCCTTGCAACCCCCTTTTATTGAAAGCCAGCTGAACACACCATAACACCACTTCATTTTTTTAGTTTCAGCAAAAGAAAGAATAGAAGAGAGGGAGCTTGGGAGAGAGGGAGAGAGCTCGAGAGAGAGAGTGGAGAAGGAAGGGAAGAGATCCTACCTATATTGTTCATGCATGTGTAATCTAAAACTACCATCCTCCATCATTTTTCTTCTTCTTCCCATTGATCTAATTTTCTGTACAAACATCCAACTTCTCTCCAAAACACCATTTTCAAACCTTCAAGCTCCAAGCATGGAAATGGAGATATAACCCTTGCATGTCCTTGCTAGAGTCCATTATTTAGTATCAAGGCTCACCTCCAAGCCACAAATTGCTGTTTGAAGTTGTTGGGTAGCTAGGATTCGGAATCAGCTGCTGTCCAAGCGATTTGGAGTAGCTGAGTTCGTTGTTGGAGCGAATTCGAGGAGAGTTCGTGGTTTTTAGAGCGGTTGAGTTCTCGGAGTCTCGGTGTTTGCGTGATTTTCATCACTTCGGGTGAGTTCTATAACTCGCTTAGGGAATGTGTGTATTTTCGGAGTCTCCATCTTTTCGAAAACCGCTTTTCTAAAAACAGTGACTTTAAATAACAAGCTATGTTTTGATCGTTGAAATGTGCTGAATTTAATAGTATATGTCTGCTGTATTATGCTACTATAATGTACGTGTTCATGTTTGGGTCTCGGTCGGAAGGGAAATGGGAATCGGAATGGAATGGTTTAACTCATGAAAAGTATGTTTTCTGGAAAACTGATGGAAACGCACGGATCGTGTGCCTCTGAGCACGGGTCGTGCGCCTCCATCTGATACTACAAGAACTGGATTTTTAAACACGCACGGATCGTGCGCTCAGTCGCACGGGTCGTGCGTAAGTTTCTGGAAATTTCTACAACTTTGTTCAACAACACACGGGTCGTGCGCCTACACGCACGGGTCGTGTGAGACCTTCTGATCTTCAAATTCAAAGTACCTTTTTATCCATTCCGAATGATTCCAATCCTCTTCTAATCCATTCCCCAAGGTCCCCCAACAATGTAAAGATTGCTATCATGGAGTTATTCATGTTTGATTGAAAACTTGGGTGCTATGAATGTGACGAAAACCGTACTTAGAGAACGCGTGAGAACACAAATCAAGAAATGTTAACGGACCTTGAGTCCAATCATGTTAAGATAACGAACTTCAAGTTCATCAAGTCATGTAAGCTAATTGATTGTAAGTCTATGAAGACAAAAAAAACTCTCAATTCATGTAAACACAAATCAAGTTACTTTCCCTCGGGGAAAGGTAGATGGTATACCTTGTGTATATCGAGGATGACGATCCTCCAGTTATTAGCATACCTAGTGGAGGGGAGTCATGAATCCAAAGCTAGGACCCTAGCATTATTCGAATAGAATTTCGGATTGGGGTTTCCGTAGATATTGGGCAATCAAGATTGTCTAGCATTATATCTCGGGTTGTGCTAAGTTCAAGTTAAAATATGATCCGTAGTCGCTTATTAGGGCTACATCAGGAAGAATCAGAAATGTAACAAGTAGTCGCTTATTAGGGCTACAAGTTACGAGTAAATATCATGTATTCACGTGGTCGCTTATTCGGGCCACGAGTTCAGATTCAAGTATAACAAACCGTTAGAGTTGGTCAGTGGTCTCGATAGGACTCACTGAGATAATGTTTATCTCACCCTTCATATTTGTGGCTTTTACAGAGAAACAGGGGAAGACAAAGGCGACAAAGCACGGTTAGCTGGTGTGACTCGAGGAGTCCGGAAGTCCATGTTTCTTGTTTTAGGCCCTTGCCCTTCTGTAGTACTTTTGTTATCGGTTGTATAACTATCATGTATAAGTTATAAATCGTTTCCGCTACTTTATGTTTTGAGTATTGAACACCAGGATTATGTACAAGTCTTAAGTTTTGAAACTTAAGCATTTTCAGGAAGTTTATGAGGTTCAGAGAACCGTTTGATATGTATTATCGTCAGTTTTAGATGTGTTCAATATTTCAATAACAGGAAGTTACTCTGATATATGCCATTTAGTGCATTTCGGTGATTCTATATGATAGAATTTATCGGGGTGTTACATTATGGTATCAGAGCAGTTCGACCTAGTCGGGCTTAGATTAGTTAGGGTGGTTTTGTCCCTTGAGTAACCCTACCATTATGCTTCTTATGATGCTAAGAGACATTGAGACTGATCAACTTAATACTTGGTGTATCATTTGCAGAATTATGGCAGGAGGATCAAGGAATAACCCACCAGTCGATCCACATGCTGCTTGGATGCAAGGCATGATGGAAAGACAACAAAAGATGCTGGAAGATATGGTAGCATTGCAGCAGAATGCTCAAGTTCAACCTCAGCAGGCCCCAGAGCCGCAAGTTAACCCCAGGCAAGTTTATTCAGAATTCTTGAAGATGAAGCCATCTGAGTTCAAAGGAGGACCGGTTGTCATGGAAGCCCAGCATTGGCTGGATGATATAGAGAAGATTTTTCTGACTATGCAAGTTACGGATGAGGACAAGTTAAGGTTGGCATCCCATATGCTGAAAGGGGAGGCTCACAACTGGTGGACTAATGTTAATGCTATGATGGTGACTATGGGTACTCCCCAGACTTGGGAGCATTTCAGACAAGCGTTTTTGGAGCAGTTCTTTCCAACGGCAATGAGGTTCGAAAAGGAGAATGAGATTTTAACTCTCACTCAAGGAAGCCTAACGGTGGGTCAGTACTCCGCCAAGTTTGAAGAGTTGTATCAATTCTTCGGTTTGGCTGGTTATGCCCCCAACGACAAGTGGAAGACCGATAGGTACAAGTATGGGTTAAGGGAAGACATTGCTCAGAGTCTAAGTTCCTTTGCATATACCAATTATGCGGCCATGGTTCAGCAAGCTCATATAGCCGAAAGTGATTTGAAGAGGTTGTATGCAAGTAGGAAAGTATTCCATCAGAGTAAGAAGAATTGGATCATCTAACAATCAAATGGGTCCTAGGTACAACTCCAACAAGGGGAAGCAGATTCAGTCGTCCAATTCACCAAGGTTCAGCGCATGCTCCAACTGTGGAAGGTACCATCAAGGTAAGTGTCAAGTGGGATCGACTCAATGCTACTACTGCAAGAAGGAGGGACATTATGCTACTAATTGCCCAAAGAAGAGAGGTCAAGAAGAAGGTGCCACTACAACCCATGGGAGGGTTTACACTTTGGACGCCCAGAAGGTCACACCGTCAGATAATCTACTAAGGGGTATGGGATCTCTTTTTAATAACTCCGTTAGTATTTTATATGATTCAGGTGCGACCCATTGTTTTATATCTCAAGTTTGTGTCGAACGGTTGGGATTGGCTTTAACTCCTTTGCCTCAACCAATCTCCATTAAGACTGCTGCTGAAGGTAGTGTTCAGGCCCAAGCGATATGTGAAAATTGTCTTCTATCCATTGGAGACAGGAATTTTGTGTTAGACTTCATTTGTTTACCAATGAAGGGCATGGACGTCGTCCTAGGAATGAGTTGGATGACGGCCAACCATGTAACTATAGATTGCTTCCATCGAACTATCGGTTTCGCCTCCGAGTCAGTGGAGCTACAACCGCCCAATTCTGAAGCTGTTATTTCTTTCACTGCGGCCAGTAACAATCTGTTCCAAGGCGCAGAAGCTTATGTCATGATGCTGTCTGCATCCACTGAGACAGGTCAGGATTTATCTTCTGTGCAAGTTGTTAATGAATTTCTTCATGTGTTTCCCGATGAAGTTCCTTCGTTTCCTCCGGATCGTGAGGTGGAATTTTCTATAGAGTTGGTTCCGGGCACTGGACCTATTTCTATAGCCCCGTATAGAATGTCGCCGTTAGAGTTGAGAGAATTGAAAGTTCAACTTGAAGAGCTAATTTCCAAACGGTTCATCCGGCCGAGTGCCTCACCATGGGGTGCTCCAGTGTTGCTTGTCAAGAAGAAGGACGGAAGTATGAGATTGTGTATCGATTATCGTCAGTTGAATAAGGTGACTATCAAGAACAAGTACCCTCTACCGAGAATTGATGATTTGCTAGATCAGTTGAGGGGAGCTTCTGTATTTTCAAAAATTGATTTGAGATCCGGCTATCACCAAATCAGGGTTCAAGCTTTGGACGTCCCGAAGACCGCTTTCCGTACGAGGTATGGACACTATGAATTCGTAGTGATGCCCTTCGGTTTGACAAATGCTCCAGCGGTATTCATGGATTATATGAATCGGATTTTTAATCCCTATCTGGATCAGTTTGTGGTAGTGTTCATTGATGATATCTTGGTATTCTCTAAAACGATTGAAGAGCATGTGCAACATCTCCGAATTGTTCTGAACGTACTCCGAGAGAAGAAGTTGTATGCTAAGCCATCCAAATGTGATTTTTAGATGCCCGAGGTTAAGTTTCTGGGTCATGTGATATCTCAGACAGGTGTTGCAGTGGATCCCAGTAAGATCGAAGCTGTGGTAGATTGGGAACAGCCGTCTAAAGTTACTGAGGTAAGAAGTTTCTTGGGATTAGCTGGGTATTATCGAAGATTCATTCAAGGATTTTCCCAGCTGGTTCTTCCACTCACTCGGTTAACTCGCAAGGGTCAACCGTTTGTTTGGGACTCAGACTGTGATAATTGTTTCACAGAATTGAAGGATCGTTTGACTTCTGCACCTATCCTGATTCTTCCAGATCCGTCCGTAGGATTCCAAATCTATTGTGACGCCTCTGGTAAGGGTTTGGGATGTGTCCTGATGCAGAATCAACAAGTAGTTGCCTATGCCTCCAGGCAGTTGAAGCCGCATGAAGAGAATTACCCAACTCATGATTTAGAGTTGGCGGCGATTGTGTTTGCCCTGAAGATTTGGAGACATTACCTGTATGGGTCTCGTTTCGAAGTCTTTAGTGACCACAAGAGCCTTAAGTATTTGTTTGACCAAAAGGAGCTGAACAACAGACAGAGGAGATGGTCAGAATTTCTGAAAGATTATGATTTTGAATTGAAGTACCATCCTGGTAAGGCTAATGTTGTGGCCGATGCTTTAAGCAGAAAATCTATCCATACTGCAGAGTTGATGATGCACGAGATGTCTTTGTTGGAATCATTCAGAGACCTCAATTTGAGAGTGAAGTCAAGAAGGAGCAGGTTGGTGTTGAGTCACATTCGGATTTCAAGTCCCTTGAGAGATCTAATTCGCTCAGCCCAAGAAGGTGATGTAGAGCTGCAAGTGCAGAGGAGATTGCCGAGTTACACCGAAGACGGTGATGGCGTAATTTGTTTTGATGGTAGAATCTGTGTGCCGAATGATGAGAATGTAAAGAGGCAAGTTCTAGAAGAGGCTCATAAGAGTCAGTTCTCAATACATCCTGGATCCACCAAGATGTATCGAGATTTGAAGCAATTGTACTGGTGGCCGGGTATGAAAGTAGATATTGCAGAGTTTGTGTCTCGATGCTTGACTTGTCAAAGGGTTAAGATAGAGCACCAGAAGCCAGGTGGTCAGTTACAACCGTTGAATGTACCTGAATGGAAATGGGAAAGCATATCTATGGATTTTGTCATGGGATTGCCACGGTCCCAAGCCGGAAATGATTCTATTTGGGTAGTGGTGGATCGCCTGACCAAGTCCGCTCATTTTATTCCAGTGCGTTCGAATCACAAGGTTGCTAGGTTAGCAGATGAGTATCTCAAGAATATTGTGAAGTTGCATGGAATCCCTACAAGTATCATCTGTGATCGAGATCCCAAGTTCACATCTCGATTTTGGAGAGCATTAAATATGGCGTTGGGGACAAAGGTGTGTGTTAGCACCGCTTACCATCCACAGACAGACGGGCAGACGGAGAGAACCATTCAGACATTGGAGGATATGTTGAGGGCTTGTGCACTCGATAGTGGAGGCAGATGGGAGGATCATCTTCCATTGGTGGAATTTTCATACAACAACAGTTGCCATTCTAGTATCGGAATGGCTCCATATGAAGCATTGTATGGAAGGAAGTGCAGAACACCATTGTGTTGGTGGGATGTAGGTGAGCAGAGATTGTTGGGACCGGATTTGGTCCGTGAGACTACGGAGAAGATCCGTCAGATAAGAGAAAGGATGAAAGCCGCGCAGAGTCGACAAAAAAGTTACGCGGATAAGAGAAGAAGGCCATTAGAATTCGAAGAAGGAGACCATGTCTTTTTGAGACTTTCTCCAACCATCGGAACCGGTATTGCTTTACGAGCGAAGAAGCTCAGTCCTCGGTATGTCGGACCCTTCCAGATTGTCGAGCGAGTTGGGCCGGTAGCGTATCGCATTGCATTGCCTCCAGAATTGTCCAGATTACATGATGTGTTTCATGTATCTCAGCTAAGGAAATATATTCATGATCCGAATCAACCATTAAGTTATGAAGCGATTGACATCAGACCGGATTTATCCTATCAGCCTACTCCAATCAGGATCATCGAACGCGGCGAGAGAACTCTCCGGACGAGGTCAATTCCTATTGTCAAGGTGCTTTGGGACGGTGCGTCACCTGACGAAGCGACATGGGAAGTAGAGGAGAGCATGCGAGAGAAACATCCTTATTTGTTCGAGTAAGGTACGTTTTGTCAATTTTGAGGACAAAATTTTAAAAAAGTTGGGGTGATTGTAACATCCCCTAATTAGCTAATTAGATTAATTAAATTAGCAAGAGGTTAAGTTGATTAGTTTGCATTAATTATGTGATGTTTGGAATGAATAAATTATAGTTGTGCATAATTGAAATATTATGTTAAGTTAGTGAGTCAGGGGATTAGTGTGGTGTTAAGAGTAAATTAAGAGAATAGTAGAGAGTAGGGGTATTTTGGTCCTTGCAACCCCCTTTTATTGAAAGCCAGCTGAACACACCACAACACCACTTCATTTTTTTAGTTTCAGCAAAAGAAAGAATAGAAGAGAGGGAGCTTGGGAGAGAGGGAGAGAGCTCGAGAGAGAGAGTGGAGAAGGAAGGGAAGAGATCCCACCTCTATTGTTCATGCATGTGTAATCTAAAACTACCATCCTCCATCATTTTTCTTCTTCTTCCCATTGATCTAATTTTCTGAACAAACATCCAACTTCTCTCCAAAACACCATTTTCAAACCTTCAAGCTCCAAGCATGGAAATGGAGATATAACCCTTGCATGTCCTTGCTAGAGTCCATTATTTAGTATCAAGGCTCACCTCCAAGCCACAAATTGCTGTTTGAAGTTGTTGGTAGCTAGGATTCGGAATCAGCTGCTGTCCAAGCGATTTGGAGTAGCTGAGTTTGTTGTTGGAGCGAATTCGAGGAGAGTTCGTGGTTTTTAGAGCGGTTGATTTCTCGGAGTCTCGGTGGTTGCGTGATTTTCATCACTTCGGGTGAGTTCTATAACTCGCTTAGGGAATGTGTGTATTTTCGGAGTCTCCATCTTTTCGAAAACCGCTTTTCTAAAAACAGTGACTTTTAATAACAAGCTATGTTTTGATCGTTGAAATGTGCTGAATTTAATAGTATATGTCTGCTGTATTATGCTACTATAATGTACGTGTTCATGTTTGGGTCTCGGTCGGAAGGGAAATGGGAATCGGAATGGAATGGTTTAACTCATGAAAAGTATGTTTTCTGGAAAACTGATGGAAACGCACGGATCGTGTGCCTCTGAGCACGGGTCGTGCGCCTCCATCTGATACTACAAGAACTGGATTTTTAAACACGCACGGATCGTGCGCTCAGTCGCACGGGTCGTGCGTAAGTTTCTGGAAATTTCTACAACTTTGTTCAACAACACACGGGTCGTGCGCCTACACGCACGGTTCGTGTGAGACCTTCTGATCTTCAAATTCAAAGTACCTTTTTATCCATTCCGAATGATTCCAATCCTCTTCTAATCCATTCCCCAAGGTCCCCCAACAATGTAAAGATTGCTATCATGGAGTTATTCATGTTTGATTGAAAACTTGGGTGCTATGAATGTGACGAAAACCGTACTTAGAGAACGCGTGAGAACACAAATCAAGAAATGTTAACGGACCTTGAGTCCAATCATGTTAAGATAACGAACTTCAAGTTCATCAAGTCATGTAAGCTAATTGATTGTAAGTCTATGAAGACAAAAAAAAACTCTCAATTCATGTAAACACAAATCAAGTTACTTTCCCTCGGGGAAAGGTAGATGGTATACCTTGTGTATATCGAGGATGACGATCCTCCAGTTATTAGCATACCTAGTGGAGGGGAGTCATGAATCCAAAGCTAGGACCCTAGCATTATTCGAATAGAATTTCGGATTGGGGTTTCCGTAGATATTGGGCAATCAAGATTGTCTAGCATTATATCTCGGGTTGTGCTAAGTTCAAGTTAAAATATGATCCGTAGTCGCTTATTAGGGCTACATCAGGAAGAATCAGAAATGTAACAAGTAGTCGCTTATTAGGGCTACAAGTTACGAGTAAATATCATGTATTCACGTGGTCGCTTATTCGGGCCACGAGTTCAGATTCAAGTATAACAAACCGTTAGAGTTGGTCAGGGGTCTCGATAGGACTCACTGAGATAATGTTTATCTCACCCTTCATATTTGTGGCTTTTACAGAGAAACAGGGGAAGGCAAAGGCGACAAAGCACGGTTAGCTGGTGTGACTCGAGGAGTCCGGAAGTCTATGTTTCTTGTTTTAGGCCCTTGCCCTTTGTAGTACTTTTGTTATCGGTTGTATAACTATCATGCATAAGTTATAAATCATTTCCGCTACTTTATGTTTTGAGTATTGAACACCAGGATTATGTACAAGCCTTAAGTTTTGAAACTTAAGCATTTTCAGGAAGTTTATGAGGTTCGGAGAACCGTTTGATATGTATTATCTTCAGTTTTAGATGTGTTCAATATTTCAATAACAGGAAGTTACTCTGATATATGCCATTTAGTGCATTTCGGTGATTCTATATGATAGAATTTATCGGGGTGTTACAATCGGCATAATGATCTGAGGGTCTAATTCGCAGTCGATGCTTGGCGCATTGATTTGAATTAAACTGAAGGACCGGTGGGTCTGAAGGGCTGCCTGGGCCTGATGGACCAAAATGGTCTGATGGACTGCAACTAGCTATGGTATTAATAAAACAGTCTGAGGGCGACCTACGTCGATGCGGCCGTGAGGGTCAAGATCAGATCTAGAACTGATATGTTGACCACGAAGGATGTCCACTATGTCTTAGGCAGACACAACTAATCTGAAGGACCAACGGGGGTCTGAAGGATCTGTCACGCTCAGTGGCGACGTTAAGAACTGAAGGTAGAGTTCGAAGTCGTCGCTTTGACGTGTTAATTCGAACTGAACTGAAGGACCAAACTGGTCTGAAGGATCTATGCTAGGCTCTGTGCTAACACTGCGATCTGGTGTTTGATATAAGATTCCACGCTTATCGCATTGACTTAAGAAGTGGAAGTAATTAGGATCGACACTTGAAGTCGATTAGAGAGCAACGGGTCATATGTCTGTAATGTATGCATCTGTAATGATTGATTTTAAGTGGAATGAATGAATGTAATGAGATTTTTTCTTATTTGCCTTATTTGCTTTTTTCTTCTTTTCCTTTTTTTTGCTTCCTTTCTTGGCACATGGTAAATGTATGAAATGCGAATGATGCATATGTAATGCTTTGATGCAACTGCTATGGTGGATAAAGGAAGACACGTGAATGCATGGTACAACGATATAATTTGTGATGTAGAAATATTTTTAGCAGCGACGAGACCGGCGCTTGGCCCGTAAAAATGTCATGTGTGTGCATGCATGCAATGTCATGTATGTGCAATGTGGAAACAAATGAACTACAAAGGCCCATGAACTGTGGATGCTGAAGCTGATCGAAAAAAATTGATAAGCAGTACATGTGAGTGCAGATGAACGTGCAATGGTAGGTGCATGTTTGCATGGTGGAATGAAATGTATGCTATGATTTATCGATGATGCGTTCTTGCGGTTTTTTGAGACGAGAAAAAGATTTTTTTTTATGCGAGAAATTGAGAAGTGGATGCTTTGGAATCATCACTTATTGGATGCATGGTTGTATGGCGGGATGATTTATGCTATGATTTTATTGATGATGTAGAAAGATTTTTGTAATGATGAGAAATGAGGCTTTTGACGCAAAAGGCAGAGAAGTGAATATTTTGCAATAATCGTTCCTTGGAAAATTTGGATTTGATTTGAATTCAAGCTTTGGCAATCTCAAGGTTGTTATTTACAGTCACAAATGTGCAACTGTACTTGACTGTATTTACAGACTCGTTCACGTTGTTCTTCCCTTACGGTGTCCCATGATTGATTGAATTTTAGGTCCACACAGTTAACAGAGTGAGTGTTCAGCGTCACATTATTAACTTGTGTTCTCTCTCTTTGAAGCATTGTTTAGTAGACATGTAGAGTAGTGCTAATACAGATGAACGAATCAGTTGACTTGGTAAGACGGACATGACACGTGATGGGATGAATGGTGGGTTTTCCCCAAAGTCATGAAAGGCAGGTTTTTCCCAGCTCAAGAAATGTGGAACTGCCCCGATTTAGACTACCAGTGAAGGTGATAGAATAGTCTGCCCCTGTCTAGTGATGACAAAACAAGGGGCGTAGGGGAGATAATGAATTGGGAATGCCATGACTTTGGAATGAAGGGTGGCAAACAAGAGATTCTGTCTCAACCCATGACGTTCAGTGTTGCCCCAATCTTGACGAGAGCAAGGTTGCCCCGACTGGAGTAACATTGCGAAAGGTTGTGCTTAGGATAATGGGTTGAGAAGATGCATCGACATGGTTTTGTGGATGTGGATATGACAAGGGGATGAGATGGGTGTAGAGCAAATTTCCCCGGCTCTAGGTGAAGTGAAGAGTGATGGGATTGCCCCACTTTGGAATGATATTTAAATGATTGCTTTTAGTGGGGTTGTGAAAGGTGACTGAGTTAGGGTCATGGTTTTTTGGAATTGGTCGTATGGCTATATGGATTGGATGTGGTATGGGATGGACGCTGGGAAATTTCCCTAAGTTCGAGAAGCATGAAAGATGAAGGGACTGCCCCACTTTGGGATCTAGGTGATGGTCCTAGTCTAAACTTTTGGCCCTTTGAAGGTGACTCCCACAGACTATGATAATCCTGAGTTTTTGATACGATGAAAATTTCACTTGGTGATCACTAAACATTGTCTTAATATCAGTGCAATTTGAATGAATATTGGAGTGCAAGCCTTTTGTTTTTTTTAACTTTCTTCTTTTTGATTTTTTTTTTGAGCAAATATATTGTAAATAAATAAACTTACTCGTCCTAAAATTAAATCTTTGAGAAAATGAAAACAATCAATCATTGATCAGCATGGACTCGTTAGGGTTGTAACATGGCCAGTGGTTATGGGTTTATGAAAGAAGGGTTTGTAATGTGGTTACATGTTATGGGTAATGTGGTCAATGGTTATGGGCTTGTGGAGCATAGGCTCAAATGGGCTCAGAGAGGTGTTTGATGGTTTATTGATACGTTGACCTTTTTAAAAGATAAGTAGCTTCAGAGAAGTGTTTGGGGCCAATGATTTGGGTTTTGTGGAAGAAATGATAATTCGGTCTAGGGAGGTGTTTGTGGGTTTATTCGGACAAGGATATCTTCTGTGTTCGGTGGTATTATGTACCAGCTCACAATTTCTACTGCTTTTGCTTTTTCTTTTTGAGGATTTTTTTTAATCCTCTTTTTTGAATTTTACTTTTTGTAATTTTTCTTTCTCTTTTTTTTTTTTGTAGAGTGAGCTGATAAAAGCGACACACCATTTTTGATGTGGAATTGATCCTTGTCTAGGGTGACTGAAATATTTTTTGACTTCTTTTTTTTTTGGCTCAAAGGGGTAGTAAAGAACCCCCTTTTTTTTAGGATACGGGAAGACGACCAAACTTCATTTCAAATCGTGATTGCTTGTTTTTCTGACTTTTAATAACAAGCTATGTTTTGATCGTTGAAATGTGCTGAATTTAATAGTATATGTCTGCTGTATTATGCTACTATAATGTACGTGTTCATGTTTGGGTCTCGGTCGGAAGGGAAATGGGAATCGGAATGGAATGGTTTAACTCATGAAAAGTATGTTTTCTGGAAAACTGATGGAAACGCACGGATCGTGTGCCTCTGAGCACGGGTCGTGCGCCTCCATCTGATACTACAAGAACTGGATTTTTAAACACGCGCGGCACGCGTAAACGACAAAAATCTCAAAAAGCACAACGAGCAAAATTTTGATTTTTTCTAATAAACTTTAAATTAGCCGGACAAAATTAGGGTATGACAAAGAGAGAGCAAAGAATTTGTCAAAAGAGTGAATGTTTTTTTCGAAATTAAAATTTTGAAAATGACGAACTGTGATTCGAAATGAAGAGTGGACAATTTTCTCTATCCCGAACAACGTTGAATTATTGTATCCCTTGATGTCCCCTTTGAGCCTATAATTTCCTTTCACTAACCTCTGGACAAGGATCCACACTACAACGGAATTTAGTGCATTTAGACTATCAAATAGTTTCCAAAGGTAGAAAATCGATGAAATACAAATCAGGGGCAATGGAGGAAAAGAAAAAAGAAAAAAAAAGAAACAAATGATGGTGAAGGGTGAAAAAAAAAAGAATCAGTCATATATGAAGTAGAGGCGGAGGCTGAAATGAGATAAATCAAAATTGTAAGAGAAGGAAAGAATGAAAAAAAAAAAGAAATGAAGGGAAATAAAATCGAAATCAAGTAAATGGATGAGCTGTAGAAAGTTGAATGCACTAAAGATCCTTGGTCCATTTAACCCGTAAAAACATTTTTTTCAGCCTTCTAATTGTTTTTCTTCCATAACCCATAACTCATACCCATAAAACATTTCTTTGAGCCTTCTAATCATTTTTCTTCCATAAACCATACCCTTGAAACCTTTCTTTGAGCCTTCTAATCATTTTCTTCCATAACTCATAGCTCATACCCATAAAACATTTCTTTGAGCCTTCTAACCACTTTTCTTCCAAGTCTCTAAAAGTCCACTCTGATTGATGAATGATTGTTTTCATTTTCATATTATTAATTTTGAAATAAATTTTCTTCTTTTAAACTATTCTTTGCTCTAAAAAAAAGAGAAAATGAGGCTCGCTAGACTGAAAACCTGTAAAGGCAGTTTAGGCAAAAATTAGGGTTTTAAAAAAATATAATAAAAAATAAAAAGACAAAGCCCGGTAGACTGAATACCTACAAAGGCAGTCTAGGCAAAAATTAGGGTACAAAAGGGGAATGAGACTTACAATGATTATTTGTGTAGTTCCATGGATTTCTCTTACTTATGCCGAACAGGAGTGCATATTGAGGCAATTTTGTAGAATGTAAGCTTGAGAGTGTCAAGAAATCCCACACTGGGGCAAACTTTTGCAAGACCCATCATGAGTCAAACTTGTATAGTACACCAGTGCATCCTACTCTTGGGGGTTCATTTTACCAATACTGGGGCAGAAATATTTGCATGATCCTTGATGAGTCAGATTTTGCTTGCTACACCTAGTAGTCTTCCCTCTGTGGTAAAGCTTGTTTCCAATACCTGACCAATTTCCAGCAAGCGAGCTACCACAAATAAAAGAAATCCTCAATAGCTGGAGGTTACCACTAACCTTTTTCCCTACCATCTTGTGTCGTTTTGTCTTCCCTACGCCTTCGCTTTCCAAAAACCTTCCACTTCCAAACCTTCAAAATCCCAAACACAAAAATCCAAAGTAGGAAAACCAAGAAACACAAAAAAGTCTAGCTTGTCAATACCCACAATTCCATGCATGCTCATTAAGTAATGCTTCAAAAATAGTCAACTTGGAATGAATGATATGATTTAGAGGGCTAATGACGATATGTCTGTGAAAAAAATATATAAAGAGAGAGGGACAAACTTGAAAGTGTTTTGTTTGAAGAATGAGAAGTGATCATAAAAGGAAGGAGATCGTAAAAAGCTAGCGATGATGAGGATCACCTTCCATTTGAGAATCAGTTTGATTGGATTCAAATGAAGCATGCACAAAAAAAAGAAAATATTTTCTGAGAATCTAACTTTCATGACACATGCATCTCAATTTTAACTCAAACTCATGCATATTTCATACATTTCATGTCATATCATGCATACATTTCATGTCCAACCATGCATCCCCTTCATGAATAGAAGCATGTGTTTTTTCAGTCGCTTGGTGAAAAAAAAATCCCTCTAGATTGAAAACCCGAAAGGGCAGTCTAGGAAAAAATCAGGGATAATAAGGGCCCGGTAGATCGAAAACCCAAAAGGGCGGTCTGGGCAAAAGTTAGGGTCAACAAAAGTCTGCTAGATTGAAAACCCAAAAGGACGGTCTAGGCAAAAATTAAGGCAAAGAAAAGAAAAAGGGCATAACATGGCAGACTCAAAAAGGACTCGCGAGCACACTTACACTGGGGCGATAGGGTTCTAATAACTGCATTGGAAAGGAGTCAGAATCGGATTCCACTCTAATAGTCGCATTAAAGGTTTCTCAAGAGGATCGGCCGGTAGGGGATTGATCTAGTCATAACGGGGCAAAGTCTGAGTGAAGTTTCCTACTGGTGACCTTCCTTCCTTTCTGTACCCTTTAATCTTAGTCAATACCACATCAATCTTGCTGTTTTTCATACATTTTCTATTGTTCATTTGTCCATGCATTCATGACCTAGTCGCCTAGCTCATTTCCTTTATTCTTTCATTCATAATTGACTCATGTAATCTATGTCTCAAGTAAAAAGGTTTAAGTCTGGCAAACTTCAAGACGAATGTGTCAGTAACACATTAATAATTGAAAAAAAAGGGAAAACTCAGTTGAAAGGGCACAAAAAGAGCACGAAAGCTCACAAAAAGAGCACGGAAGCTGGAAGCCTCGAGGTTGTCCCTAATAACTTTTCGTTAGGTTTAAGGGGGGTGCTTTCAATCACCTGAATAAGGGGATTGATGCTATGAAAGGGCGTCTGCAGTTATAAGGAAGAGGTGAAGGCAAGTAAACGAAAGTTTGATTGGTCAAAGATCATTGGTTCGCAACAATGGTTCTAGCACTAAAACAAAGGCATCCACAAGTAAACATCCATTACATTACGTTTTTCATTTTTTCCCTCCCGCTATCGGTCTCGCCCTGGCATTTGTTTTTAATTTTCCGCTATCGGTCTCGCCCTGGCATTTGCTTTTAATTTTCTGCTATCGGTCTCGCCCTGGCATTTGGTTTTAATTTTCTGCTATCGATCTCGCCCTGGCATTTGTTTTAATTTTCTGCTATCGGTCTCGCCCTAGCATTTGGTTTTAATTTTCTGCTATCGGTCTCGCCCTGACATTTGTTTTTAATTTTCTGCTATCGGTCTCGCCCTGGCATTTGCTTTTAATTTTCCGCTATCGGTCTCGCCCAGGCATTTACTTTTAATTTTCTGCTATCGGTCTCGCCCTGGCATTTGTTTTTAATTTTCCGCTGTCGGTCTTGCCCTGGCATTTGTTTTTAATTTTCTGCTATCGGTCTCGCCCTGGCATTTGCTTTTAATTTTCCGCTATCGGTCTCGCCCAGGCATTTACTTTTAATTTTCTGCTATCGGTCTCGCCCTGGCATTTGTTTTTAATTTTCTGCTATCGGTCTTGCCCTGGCATTTGCTTTTAATTTTCTTCTTATTCTGATGGAATACTTTCGTGCTTGCATATAACCTCTTCAAGTCACTCTCAGCTATGTGTGCTTGTTGAACCATGTCAGCATAGTTAGTATAAGCAAAAGAACTCAAACTCTGAGCAATGTCTTCCCTTAGCCCATACTTGAACCTTTCGGTTTTCCACTTGTCATTGGGAGCATACCTGGCCAAACCGAAGAATTGATATAACTCTTCAAACTTAGCCGCGTACTGACCCGCAGTTGAACTTCCTTGAGTGAGAGTCAGAAATTCGTTCTCCTTGTCGAACCTCATGGCTGTCGGAAAGAACTGCTCCAAAAATACCTGCTTGAAATGTTCCCAAGTCTGGGGAGTATCCATAGTTACCATCATGGCTTTGGCATTAGTCCACCAGTTGTTAGCTTCACCTTTCAGCATATGAGTTGCCAATCTCAGCTTGTCATCATCAGTGACTTGCATAGCTACGAAAATCTTCTCTATATCATCTAGCCAATGCTGGGCTTCCATGACATCCGGTCCTCCTTTGAACTCGGACGACTTCATTTTCAGGAATTCAGAGAAAACCCTCCTTGGGTCAACTTGAGGCTCAAGGACTTGCTGGGGCTGAGCTTGAGCATTCTGTTGCATCTGCAACATATCTTCCATCATCTTCTGTTGTCTCTCGATCACGTTCTGCATCCATGCAGAATGCGGATCAATTGGTGGGTTATTCCTCGATCCTCCTGCCATAATTCTGCAAATGATACACCAAGTATTAAGTTGATCAGTCTCAATGTCTCTTAGTATCACAAGAAGCAAGATAGCAGAATTACTCGAGGGACAAAACCACCCTAACTGTCTAAGCCCGACTAGGTCGAACTACTCTGATACCATAATGTAACACCCCGATAATTCTAACATATAGAATCACCGAAATGCACTAGATGGCATACATCAGAGTAATTTCCTGTTATTGAAATATTGAACACAACTAAAACTTTCGATAATACATATCAAATGGTTCTCTGAACCTCATAAACTTCCTGAAAATGCTTAAGTTCCAAAACTTAAGACTTGTACATAATCCTGGTGTTCAATACTCAAAACATAAAGTAGCGGAAACGATTTTACAACTTAACATCAAAAGTTATACAATCGGAACATAGAAACAATAAATGGGACAAAGGTCTAAAACATGAAACTATGTCTTCAATGACTCCAAGAGTCACACCAGCTAGCCGTGCTTTATCGCCTTTGCTTTCCCCTGTTTCTCTATAAAAACCACAATTATGAAGGGTGAGATAAACATTATCTCAGTGAGTCCTATCGAGACCCCTTACTACTCTAGCGGTTCATTATGCTTTGTTTTGAACTCGTGGTCCTAAAAAGCAACCACGTGGAAATACATTTAGTTCCTGTAACCTTCATGCTCATGGCCCTCCTAAGCGACACATGAAGCATGCAATCTTTGTTCCATGTTTTTAGCATAACACCTCAGTCTACCTATTTTATAGGCATCTCTTGACTTTGGTGAACCCATCCCGCTATTTCTAGTGGGGGAAACATTCTTGAGTCTAGGTTTTGGGGCTCATGACTTCCCCTCCCCTAGTATGCTAACCTCTTAGGGTCGTCACCCTTTTTTTTTCCTCTTGTATTTATTATACATTATCAGTCTGTGTACCCGCAATGGGCTGTTAGTCATTTCAGTCAAGTACCATGTACCATATCAGTCAAATACGGTGTATAATATCAGTCAAATACCGTGTATTATTATCATTCTTTACATATGCACTCTCGCGTTCTCTAAGTGCGGTTTTCCATTTTATTCATAACACACAAACTTTCTATCGAACATGTTCAATCTCATACCATTGTTACCTTTAGTTTGTTGTGGAACCTTGGGGAATGGATTAGAAGCGGATTGGAATCATTTGGAAAGGATAAAAAGTACTTTGAAATTGAAGGTCAGAAAGTCTCACACGACCCGTGCGTGTGGGCGCACGACCCGTGCGGGGTTGAACAGTTTGTAGAAGATTTCCAGAAAGATACGCACGACCCGTGCGACTAAGCGCACGATCCGCGCGTTATCCACTAAATTTGTAGAAAGTTCCAGAGACATACGCACGACCCGTGCGACTAGGCGCACGATCCGTGCGTGTTTTAAAAATCCAGTTCTTGTCGTATCAGAAGGAGGCACACGACCCGTGCTCATAGGCACACGATCCGTGCGTCTCTATCAGTTTTCCAGAAAACAGGCTTTTCATAAGTTTTTCCATTCCGTTCCGATTCCAAAATCCCTTCCGATCGATACCCAAAATCAAACACACATTGAAATAATATATATATATATATATATCATAACATTCCCAAACAATCAATCAAACAATATATGATTTAAGTACAATCCTTTTAAGAAAACGGTTTTCGAATAGTTTCATTTCGTTACCGGAAATGCGTGACAAGAGTTTTCGAAAAGTATATACTCAGACACAAACACATTCCCTAAGCGAGTTATAGAACTCACCTTATCGTAATGACGACTACAGCTCAACCCGGAAGCAAGGTTCCCGAAAGACCGAAATCCCACAAACGATCCCCGATAGGCTTCCAACTTCGAACTCGAACTCACCCTTATCGAAACAGCCACTGAACCTCTTCTAATCTACTCAAATACAGAAGGTAGGTTCTGGTTTTACTTCAAGCTAGCCTTGTCTTTGACATGCAAGCTTCCAATCTTCTCAAAAACCCCTTTTTCTCATTTGGAGCTTTGATGTTTCAAAAATGGTGAAATGGGAAAGGAGGTGAATGAGTGGTCAAAAGTGGTACCAATGTGAAGAGAATGAAAAATGGAGGAGAATGGTGTGATTAAGACTTACATGCAAGATGAATCCATGGACCTCTCTCCTCTCCCTTGCTCGACTTTCTCTCCTCCCTCTCTTCTTACCTCTTTGCTGATTTTTTTTCAGAAATGAAGACAAATGAAGTGTGGGGGAGTGTTGTGGTCAGCTGAAGGGTGGCTACTTAAGGATGGGAAAAGACCTTTCTACCCTCCCTCATTAGCATCTCATTTAACTCACCACTAATCCAATACTTACACTCAAGTCTCCACACTTAGCGTAACTACTAATTATGTTTTCATAAAAATGTTATTTATATATTTGATCCATGATACCATTTTATAACTAACATAATTATGCACTAATCAACTTAACCTCATGCTAATTTAATTAAATCTAATTAGCTAATTAGGGGATGTTACAATCACCCCAACTTTTAAAGATTTTGTCCTCAAAATTGACAAAACGTACCTTACTCGAACAAAGAAGGATATTTCACCCGCATGTTCTCTTCTACTTCCCATGTCGCCTCGTCAGGTGACGCACCGTCCCAAAGCACCTTGACAAGAGGAATTGATCTCGTCCGGAGCGTTTTCTCACCACGTTCGATGATCCTAATTGGAGTAGGATGATAAGATAGATCCGGTCTGATGTCGATCACTTCATAACTCAAAGGTTGATTCGGATCATGAATATACTTCCTTAACTGCGACACATGGAACACATCATGTAGTCTGGACAATTCTAGAGGCAATGCAATGCGATACGCTACCGGCCCAACTCGCTCGACAATCTGGAAAGGTCCGACATATCGAGGACTGAGCTTCTTCGCTCGCAAAGCAATACCGGTTCCGATGGTTGGAGAAAGTTTCAAAAAGACATGGTCTCCTTCTTTGAATTCCAACGGCCTTCTTCTTTTATCCGCGTAACTCTTTTGTCGACTCTGCGCGGCTTTCATCCTTTCTCTTATTTGACGGATATTCTCCGTAGTCTCACGGACTAAATCCGGTCCCAACAATCTCTGCTCACCTACATCCCACCAACACAATGGTGTTCTGCACTTCCTTCCATACAATGCTTCATAAGGAGCCATTCCGATACTAGAATGGTAACTGTTGTTGTATGAAAATTCTACCAATGGAAGATGATCCTCCCATCTGCCTCCACTATCAAGTACACAAGCTCTCAACATATCCTCCAATGTCTGGATTGTCCTCTCAGTCTGCCCGTCTGTCTGAGGATGGTAAGCGGTGCTAACACACACCTTTGTTCCCAACGCCATATTCAGTGCTCTCCAAAATCGAGATGTAAACTTGGGATCTCGATCACAGATGATACTTGTAGGGATTCCATGCAACTTCACAATATTCTTGAGATATTCATCTGCTAACCTAGCAACCTTGTGAGTCGAACGCATTGGAATAAAATGAGCGGACTTGGTCAGGCGATCCACCACTACCCAAATAGAATCATTTCCGGTTTGGGACCGTGGTAATCCCATGACAAAATCCATAGATATGCTTTCCCATTTCCATTCAGGTACATTCAACGGTTGTAACTGGCCACCTGGCTTCTGGTGCTCTATCTTAACCTTGTGACAAGTCAAGCATCGAGACACGAATTCTGCAATATCCACTTTCATACCCGGCCACCAGTACAATTGCTTTAAATCTCGATACATCTTGGTAGACCCAGGATGTATTGAGAATTGACTCTTATGAGCCTCCTCTAAGACCTGCCTCTTTACATTCTCATCATTCGGCACACAAATTCTACCATCAAAGCAAATTACACCATCACCGTCGTCGGTGGTTTGGCAATCTCTTCTGCGCTTGTAGTTCCACATCTTCTTCTTGGGTTGAGCGAATTAGATTTCTCAAGGGACTTGAAATCCGAATGTGACTCAACACCAACCTGTTCCTTCTTGACTTCACTCTCAAATTGAGGTCTCTAAACGATTCCAACAAAGACATCTCGTGCATCATCAACTCTGCAGTATGGATAGACTTCCTGCTTAAAGCATCAGCCACAACATTAGCCTTACCAGGATGGTACTTCAATTCAAAATCGTAATCCTTCAGGAACTCTACCCATCTCCTCTGTCTGTTGTTCAGCTCCTTTTGGTCAAACAAATACTTAAGGCTCTTGTGGTCACTAAAGACTTCGAAACGAGACCCATACAGGTAATGTCTCCAAATCTTTAGGGCGAACACAATCGCCGCCAACTCTAAATCATGAGTTGGGTAATTTTCTTCATGCGGCTTCAACTGCCTGGAGGCATATGCAACTACTTGTTGACTCTGCATCAGGACACATCCCAAACCCTTACCAGAAGCGTCGCAATAGATTTGGAATCCTACTGACGGATTCGGAAGAATCAGGATAGGTGCAGAAGTTAAACGACTCTTCAATTCCGCGAAACAATTATCACAGTCTGAGTCCCAAACAAACGGCTGACCCTTGCGAGTTAACCGAGTGAGTGGAAGAACCAGCTGGGAAAATCCTTGAATGAATCTTCGATAATACCCGGCTAATCCCAAGAAACTTCTTACCTCAGTAACTGTAGACGGCTGCTCCCAGTCTACCACCGCTTCGATCTTACTAGGATCCACTGCAACACCAGTCCTAGATATCACATGGCCCAGAAACTTAACTTCGGGCATCCAAAAGTCACATTTGGACGGCTTAGCATACAACTTATTCTCTCGGAGTACGTTCAGAACAATTCGGAGA
The DNA here is from genome assembly GCA_039519185.1 of Astragalus membranaceus. NCBI lineage: Eukaryota > Viridiplantae > Streptophyta > Magnoliopsida > Fabales > Fabaceae > Astragalus > Astragalus membranaceus. The sequence continues at coordinate 55,635,470 of CM076851.1, forward strand.
TGTTGCACATGCTCCTCAATCGTCTTAGAGAATACTAAGATATCATCAATGAACACTACCACAAACTGATCTAGATAGGGATTAAAAATCCTATTCATATAATCCATGAATACGGCTGGAGCATTGGTCAAACCGAAGGCATCACTACAAATTCATAGTGTCCATATCTCGTACGGAAAGCGGTCTTCGGGACGTCCAAAGCTCGAACCCTGATTTGGTGATAGCCGGACCTCAAATCAATCTTCGAAAATACGGAAGTTCCCCTCAACTGATCCAGAAAATCATCAATTCTCGGCAGAGGGTACTTATTCTTGATAGTCACCTTATTCAACTGACGATAATCAATACACAATCTCATACTTCCGTCCTTCTTCTTGACGAGCAACACTGGAGCACCCCATGGTGAGGCACTCGGCCGAATGAACCGCTTGGAAATTAGCTCTTCTAGTTGAACTTTCAATTCCCTCAACTCTAACGGCGACATTCTATACGGGGCTATAGAAATAGGTCCAGTGCCCGGAACCAACTCTATAGAGAATTCCACCTCACGATCCGGAGGAAACGAAGGAACTTCATCGGGAAACACATCAAGAAATTCATTAACAACTTGCACAGAAGATAAATCCTAACCTGTCTCAGTGGATGCAGATAGCATCATGACATAAGCTTCTGCGCCTTGGAACAGATAGTTACTGGCCGAAGTGAAAGAAATAACAGCTTCAGAATTGGGCGGTTGTAGCTCCACTGGCTCGGAGGCGAAACCTATAGTTCGATGGAAGCAATCTATAGTCACATGGTTGGCAGTCATCCAACTCATTCCTAGGACGACATCCATGCCCTTCATTGGTAAACAAATGAAGTCTACTACAAAATTCCTGTCTCCAATGGATAGAAGACAATTTTCACATATCGTTTGGGTCTGAACACTACCTTTAGCAGCAGTCTTAATGGAGATTGGTTGAGGCAAAGGAGTTAAAGCCAATCCCAACCGATCGACACTAACAGAGTTATTAAAAAGAGATCCCATACCCCTTAGTAGATTATCTGACGGTGTGACCTTCTGGGCGTCCAAGGTGTAAACTCTCCCATGAGTTGAAGTAGCAGCAGGGTTACTTCCTTGACTCTTCTCCTTCTCTGGGCAGTCCCGTGCAAAATGACCGTCTTTCTTGCAGAAATAACACTGGTTGCATATAACCTCTTCAAGTCACTCTCAGCTATGTGTGCTTGTTGAACCATGGCAGCATAGTTAGTATAAGCAAAAGAACTCAAACTCTGAGCAATGTCTTCCCTTAGCCCATACTTGAACCTTTCGGTTTTCCACTTGTCATTGGGAGCATACCCGGCCAAACCGAAGAATTGATATAACTCTTCAAACTTAGCCGCGTACTGACCCACAGTTGAACTTCCTTGAGTGAGAGTCAGAAATTCGTTCTCCTTGTCGAACCTCATGGCTGTCGGAAAGAACTGCTCCAAAAATACCTGCTTGAAATGTTCCCAAGTCTGGGGAGTATCCATAGTTACCATCATGGCTTTGGCATTAGTCCACCAGTTGTTAGCTTCACCTTTCAGCATATGAGTTGCCAATCTCAGCTTGTCATCATCAGTGACTTGCATAGCTACGAAAATCTTCTCTATATCATCTAGCCAATGCTGGGCTTCCATGACATCCGGTCCTCCTCTGAACTCGGACGGCTTCATTTTCAGGAATTCAGAGAAAACCCTCCTTGGGTCAACTTGAGGCTCAAGGACTTGCTGGGGCTGAGCTTGAGCATTCTGTTGCATCTGCAACATATCTTCCATCATCTTCTGTTGTCTCTCGATCACGTTCTGCATCCATGCAGAATGCGGATCAATTGGTGGGTTATTCCTCGATCCTCCTGCCATAATTCTGCAAATGATACACCAAGTATTAAGTTGATCAGTCTCAATGTCTCTTAGTATCACAAGAAGCAAGATAGCAGAATTACTCGAGGGACAAAACCACCCTAACTGTCTAAGCCCGACTAGGTCGAACTGCTCTGATACCATAATGTAACACCCCGATAATTCTAACATATAGAATCACCGAAATGCACTAGATGGCATACATCAGAGTAACTTCCTGTTATTGAAATATTGAACACAACTAAAACTTTCGATAATACATATCAAATGGTTCTCTGAACCTCATAAACTTCCTGAAAATGCTTAAGTTCCAAAACTTAAGACTTGTACATAATCCTGGTGTTCAATACTCAAAACATAAAGTAGCGGAAACGATTTTACAACTTAACATCAAAAGTTATACAATCGGAACATAGAAACAATAAATGGGACAAAGGTCTAAAACATGAAACTATGTCTTCAATGACTCCAAGAGTCACACCAGCTAGCCGTGCTTTATCGCCTTTGCTTTCCCCTGTTTCTCTGTAAAAACCACAATTATGAAGGGTGAGATAAACATTATCTCAGTGAATCCTATCGAGACCCCTTACTACTCTAGCGGTTCATTATGCTTTGTTTTGAACTCGTGGTCCTAAAAAGCAACCACGTGGAAATACATTTAGTTCCTGTAACCTTCATGCTCATGGCCCTCCTAAGCGACACATGAAGCATGCAATCTTTGTTCCATGTTTTTAGCATAACACCTCAGTCTACCTATTTTATAGGCATCTCTTGACTTTGGTGAACCCATCCCGCTATTTCTAGTGGGGGAAACATTCTTGAGTCTAGGTTTTGGGGCTCATGACTTCCCCTCCCCTAGTATGCTAACCTCTTAGGGTCGTCACCCTTTTTTTTTCCTCTTGTATTTATTATACATTATCAGTCTGTGTACCCGCAATGGGCTGTTAGTCATTTCAGTCAAGTACCATGTACCATATCAGTCAAATACGGTGTATAATATCAGTCAAATACCGTGTATTATTATCATTCTTGACATATGCACTCTCGCGTTCTCTAAGTGCGGTTTTCCATTTTATTCATAACACACAAACTTTCTATCGAACATGTTCAATCTCATACCATTGTTACCTTTAGTTTGTTGTGGAACCTTGGGGAATGGATTAGAAGCGGATTGGAATCATTTGGAAAGGATAAAAAGTACTTTGAAATTGAAGGTCAGAAAGTCTCACACGACCCGTGCGTGTGGGCGCACGACCCGTGCGGGGTTGAACAGTTTGTAGAAGATTTCCAGAAAGATACTCACGACCCGTACGACTAAGCGCACGATCCGTGCGTTATCCACTAAATTTGTAGAAAGTTCCAGAGACATACGCACGACCCGTGCGACTAGGCGCACGATCCGTGCGTGTTTTAAAAATCTAGTTCTTGTCGTATCAGATGGAGGCACACGACCCGTGCTCATAGGCACACGATCCGTGCGTCTCTATCAGTTTTCCAGAAAACAGGCTTTTCATAAGTTTTTCCATTCCGTTCCGATTCCAAAATCCCTTCCGATCGATACCCAAACTCAAACACACATTGAAATAATATATATATCATAGCATTCCCAAACAATCAATCAAACAATATATGATTTAAGTACAATTAAGAAAACGGTTTTCGAATAGTTTCATTTCGTTACCGGAAATGCGTGACAAGAGTTTTCGAAAAGTATATACTCAGACACAAACACATTCCCTAAGCGAGTTATAGAACTCACCTTATCGTAATGACGACTACAGCTCAACCCGGAAGCAAGGTTCCCGAAAGACCGAAATCCCACAAACGATCCCCGATAGGCTTCCAACTTCGAACTCGAACTCACCCTTATCGAAACAGCCACTGAACCTCTTCTAATCTACTCAAATACAGAAGGTAGGTTCTGGTTTTACTCCAAGCTAGCCTTGTCTTTGACATGCAAGCTTCCAATCTTCTCAAAAACCCCTTTCTCTCATTTGGAGCTTTGATGTTTCAAAAATGGTGAAATGGGAAAGGAGGTGAATGAGTGGTCAAAAGTGGTACCAATGTGAAGAGAATGAAAAATGGAGGAGAATGGTGTGATTAAGACTTACATGCAAGATGAATTCATGGACCTCTCTCCTCTCCCTTGCTCGACTTTCTCTCCTCCCTCTCTTCTTACCTCTTTGCTGATTTTTTTTCAGAAATGAAGACAAATGAAGTGTGGGGGAGTGTTGTGGTCAGCTAAAGGGTGGCTACTTAAGGATGGGAAAAGACCTTTCTACCCTCCCTCATTAGCATCTCATTTAACTCACCACTAATCCAATACTTACACTCAAGTCTCCACACTTAGCGTAACTACTAATTATGTTTTCATAAAAATGTTATTTATCTATTTGATCCATGATACCATTTTATAACTAACATAATTATGCTCACTAATCAACTTAACCTCATGCTAATTTAATTAAATCTAATTAGCTAATTAGGGGATGTTACAATCGGTCTCACCCTGGCATTTGTTTTTAATTTTCTGCTATCGGTCTTGCCCTGGCATTTGCTTTTAATTTTCTGCTATCTGTCTCCCCCTGGCATTTGGTTTTTTTTTTGCTATCGGTCTCGCCCTGGCATTTGTTTTTAATTTTCCGCTATCGGTCTCGCCCTGGCATTTGATTTTAATTTTCTGCTATCTGTCTCGCCCTGGCATTTGTTTTTAATTTTCTGCTATCGGTCTCGCCCTGGCATTTGTTTTTAATTTTCTGCTATCAGTCTCGCCCTGGCATTTGCTTTTAATTTTCTGCTATCTGTCTCCCCCTGGCATTTGGTTTTAATTTTCTGCTATTGGTCTCGCCCTGGCATTTGTTTTTAATTTTCTGCTATCGGTCTCTCCCTGGCATTTGTTTTAATTTTCCGCTATCGGTCTCGCCCTGGCATTTGCTTTTAATTTTCTGCTATCGGTCTCGCCCTGGCATTTGTTTTTAATTTTCTGCTATCGGTCTTGCCCTGGCATTTGTTTTTAATTTTCTGCTATCGGTCTCGCCCTGGCATTCGCTTTTAATTTTCTGCTATCGGTCTCGCCCTGGCATTTGTTTTAATTTTCTTCTATCGGTCTTGCCCTGACATTTGTTTTTAATTTTCTGCTATCGGTCTCGCCCTCGCATTCGCTTTTAATTTTCTGCTATCGGTCTCGCCCTGGCATTTGCTTTTAATTTTCTGCTATCGGTCTCGCCCTGGCATTTGTTTTTAATTTTCTGCTATCGGTCTCGCCCTGACATTTGCTTTTAATTTTCTGGTATCGATCTCACCCTGGCATTTGCTTTTAATTTGCATGCTATCGGTCTCGCCCTGGCATTTGTTTTGTGCTAATTTCATGCTTTTTGTTCAGCTCTGGCACTGTTACCCATTTTAACCCTAACAGTCAATAGACATTTGTGCATATTTCACCGATTAAAATTGAGGTTCATAACTGTACTTATTCCTTACTTTGATAATACAACAAAACATAGTTTTATGTATTATCTCGTAAGAAAGTAAGCACAGAGGGGCAACTGTGAACACCCAATTTTAATCGGTACATTTTTACTTTTTCAAAAAAAATTAGTTTTTCGCGTATATTTGACTCCTAATCCCTCGAATAGGTCATTTTGCGCTAATTTACTAATTTTGCGTTATTATTACTTTTTTTAATGGTTAAACAAAAATTAAAAAATATGCTAATTCAAAAAATTACAAAGTAGATTTAATTTATTTTTCTTGTTACAATATCTTTAATAAAAAACAAAAATAAAAAATAAAATAGATAAGAAATAATACAAATTACAAAAAGAAAATAAAAAAGGGGGTGTTAGTAGTGTCAACCTTCAGGCTAACAAGTCTACTAGCCCAACAAGCCTATTTGCCTTGCTTGCCCAACAAGTTGACTTGCCCAACAAGTCTGCTTGCTTAACAAGTCGACTTGCCCAACAAGTCGACTTGTCCAACAAGTCTCCACACCTAAACTTTCACCTATAAAAGCAGAGCAAAACTAGCAGATTAGGGGGGGAGGTCATTGGCGGATTAAGTGATCTTTTGGGCTAGCCTTTGCGGTCCGTTACACTATAAGTCCGTCTTCAAGACGAATGTATCAGTAACACATTAATAATTGAAAAAAAAGGGAAAACTCAGTTGAATGGGGAGAGTAGGCCCACACTTCTCACGAAAGCTCACAAAAAGAGCACGGAAGCTGGAAGCCTCGAGGTTGTCCCTAATAACTTTTCGTTAGGTTTAAGGGGGGGGGGGGTGCTTTCAATCACCTGAATAAGGGGATTGATGCTACGATAGGGCGTCTGCAGTTATAAGGAAGAGGTGAAGGCAAGTAAACGAAAGTTTGATTGGTCAACGATCCTTGGTTCGCAGCAATGGTTCAAGCACTAAAACATAGGCATCCACAAGTAAACATCCATTACATTACGTTTTTCATTTTTTCCCTCCTGTTATCGGTCTCGCACTGGCATTTGTTTTTAATTTTCCGCTATCGGTCTCGCCCTGGCATTTGCTTTTAATTTTCTGCTATCGGTCTCGCCCTGGCATTTGCTTTTAATTTTCTGCTATCGGTCTCGCCCTGCCATTTGTTTTTAATTTTCTGCTATCGGTCTCGCCCTGGCATTTGCTTTTAATTTGATGCTATCAGTCTCGCCCTGGCATTTGCTTTTAATTTTCTGCTATCGGTCGGTCTCGCCGTGGCATTTGTTTTTAATTTTCTGCTATCGGTCTCGCCCTGGCATTTCATTTTAATTTTCTGCTATCGGTCTCGCCCTGGCATTTGTTTTAATTTTCAGCCATCGGTCTCGCCCTGGCATTTGATTTTAATTTTCTGCTATCGGTCTCGCCCTAACATTTGTTTTCAATTTTCTGCTATCGGTCTCGCCCTGGCATTTGCTTTTAATTTTCCGCTATCGGTCTCGCCCAGGCATTTCCTTTTAAATTTCTGCTATCGGTCTCGCCCTGGTATTTGTTTTTAATTTTCCGCTATCGGTCTTGCCCTGGCATTTGCTTTTAATTTTCTGCTATCAGTCTCGCCCTGACATTAGTTTTTAATTTTCTGCTATCGGTCTCGCCCTGGCATTTGTTTTTAATTTTCTGCTATCGGTCCCGCCCTGGCATTTCGTTTTAATTTTCTGCTATCGGTCTAGCCCTGGCATTTGTTTTAATTTTCAGCTATCGGTCTCGCCCTGGCATTTGATTTTAATTTCCTGCTATCGGTCTCGCCCTGACATTTGTTTTTAATTTTCTGCTACCGGTCTCGCCCTGACATTTGCTTTTAATTTTCCGCTATCGGTCTCGCCCAGGCATTCACTTTTAATTTTCTGCTATCGGTCTCGCCATGGCATCTGTTTTAATTTTCCGCTATCGGTCTCGCCCAGGCATTTGCTTTTAATTTTCCGCTATCGGTCTCGCCCTGGCATTTGTTTTTAATTTTCTGCTATCGGTCTCGCCCTGGCATTTGCTTTTAATTTTCTGCTATCAGTCTTGCCCTGGCATTTGCTTTTAATTTTCTGCTATCGGCCTCGCCCTGGCATTTGCTTTTAATTTTCTGCTATCGGTCTCGCCCTGGCATCTGTTTTAATTTTCCGCTATCGGTCTCGCCCAAGCATTTGCTTTTAATTTTCCGCTACCGGTCTCGCTGATAACTCTATTTTATATAGGTTATTTGTGCTCTTAATACTTAAATCAACACAAGTTCTCAAGTAATATTTGTGCTATATTAATTAAATATTAGTTATTTAGAGGAAAGAAGGGTTAGGAGCTTATTTGTTATCATTTGGCACATTTGGTGCCTTTGTGAATATATTGATGTTTTGCCTGAGTGCTGCAGCGGTAAGCCAGCGGTAGACGCTACAGCGCCTATATGACGGTGGGACATTTGGATATTTATAAAGCCACTTGCTGAAATGATGAGTCATCACCCTTATCTCTTATCCTTAGCATGACATTTCAGCACCCAAGTGGATGCCTCAATGACACTTGGCGCCTCCTACATGTGTCCCATGTGATAGTTGGTGATTTTAATCATCACACTTTTTTGTAAAGTAGCTTTATGAATAATATCTAAGTTTTATGATCATGAATTATTATTATTATTTTATTAAGACTTAGTTAGATTAAATTAGAATAGAATGCTTCTCAAGGGAGTAACATAATTAAGTAACATACAGAGAGAGTTTTAACATGGAGGAAACTATCTTGACATTGTAGCTTTCCTCCGTTGTTATTCCACTCTTAAGCTTTTATTTTTAGTATAGTTTTCTAGTCTTCATTCAAGGTTTTGCTCACACCTCAACTTCATCCTTTGTATGCTACTTGGGATCATTGGAGTGTATCTTTTGCAACCACTCTTCTCTTGTCTTCATACGGTAATACATACTCTTTTGTTGTATTATGTTGATGGAACTTGTGATGAGCTAACTTTGTTGTAGTTGGATTGTTCTTGGTGTGTAATGAACCTTGAGTAACTTTTGTATAATATTATGATGTTTGTGTTTTATTCCTTGTGTCATAATGCTTTCAACTTTGTTTTGGGAATGGCCAACTAAAACAAGGGAACTTTGTGGGTACAGACATGGTTCACAAAGAGAACTCAAGGGATGATATGAATGAAAACCCTTTAAAGACATTTAAAGGAAGTACTACTTAACTCTAGACATAGGGGAGTAATAGTTCATAAGGCAAATGTTGTAAGATCTTAATATACAGGGGTAAAACTTATTTAGAGCCTAGACATAGGAGTCTTGTAACATAACCCTGACGATAGTGACTGAAAGGCACGCCACCAAGGCGCTACAGCGTCTACGGATTCTGAAGCGCTACAGCGCTTAACGCTACAGCGTCTAATATTATAGAACACTACTCTTGGGAATTTACATAACTACTGAGCTATCCAACTCACTCTTAAATACTTTCAATTCACTACTGTTTTCACATCTTTATTTATTCATTTACATTCATGTTAATCACAATGACAATACTTGTTGACAACTTGTATTTGTTACTTGTTTTTCTCACTAGCTAAATTACTAATTTAAATATAGAAGTAAACTCAACAATCTCCGTGGGAACGATCTTTACTTATCATTGTATTACTTGTTGCGATTGTGTATACTTGCACATCTACTTTTCGCACAACAAGTTTTTGGCGCCGTTGCCGGGGATTGTGAAAGTTAATTTCTATTGTTTAGTTAGTAAGTTTAGTTAGTTTAGATTCTTTTGCTTCGTGTGTTCTGTTTTTCCAGCAATATTTTTATTTTTGTGTTTGTAGTGTGTTTCTCTTTGTTGTTATTTGTGTTTAGTTGAAAGAAAAAAAAAAGTTTCCACTTTATGCCATGGACCATTGGAATTTTTACTCCATGCAAGCAAGGAATGCTCAACAACAATTTGTCAACTATGATTTCCATGGGAGTGAATATGAAAGGGGCTGTTATGAGGCAAATTTCATGCCCATGACATCCCAAAATATGGATTATGGCATGGGAAATGGTTTGTGTGAGCAAGATTCATATTCTCAAGCTCAAACCGAAGGATTCCAAGAGACCAACTTCCATGAATTTGTAGCTCAATCTCGTGAGGATATCAAAGTGGCTAGTGGCAACTTTGAAGCTTCGTGTAGGAATATAGATGCTCACTTTAAGAAAATAATGGAGCATCTAAAAGAAGAGAGTTGTGTTGAAGAGGTGGTTGAGCAAAACAAAGAAAAAAGTGTAGAGTTTGAAGATGATTGTTATCATTTGGGCAACTCTGATTTTAAAGAAATTTTTGCTCAATCCATTGAATCTACTGAATTGGTTGAGCAAGAGGAAGAAAAAGAGAATGTAGAGTATGAGCTTGAATATGGTCATGTGGAAATTGTGGAAGAAAAACAATTTTTTTTTGTAGTTGTAGAAAAAGAAAAATTCAAAAATAGTGACAAGGAAGAGAAACCAAGGTTGAGGTATGAAAAGAGTCATGTGACAATTGAGACTCAACCCTTGGTACTTAAAGAAAATGTCCCTCCGCAAGATGAGCTTCAATTTTTTCAAAAAAAGGGGAATTCCTATCCCAAATGTTTATTGGTTGGGGCATGGGAACACTTGCTGCCCTATACCAAATACATGGGATTTCTGACCAAAAAGAGAAAGCGGAAGGATGATATTTTCTTCTTGTCCTATTATCCACCCTAACTTGGGTTTTTAATTTCAAAGTCTAGCTAAGGACTCTTAAACAAAGTGCTACTGGGAGGCAACCCAGATTTTTAGGACTAATTATGTTTTCTATGTGTTTTTGTTTTTACTATTGCAGGTATGAATAAGAAGACTTGTGGTATGTATGTGCTATCAATTATGCGTAATTCTGATGCTGTAGCACCATGCGCTACAGCACTTGCAGCTGAGGTGTTGAGAATGTGGTTAAAATAGTTAAAAAGAAGATGATGAGAAAGATAAAGGAGAGCATAATAAGAAAGAAGAGGGAAGTAAGGAAGTATCCCTCACCACCCACCCAAAACCTTTCCACCACACCTTCACCTAAACCATCACCAACCAAAGAACCATCCCCTCCACCTATAACACCTCCAAATTCTCACAGTTCCAGCCATTAATCTATCCTTACCTCAAGCCAAACCATCAAACCTTATTCAAATACCTTCCCCTTTCCAAAACAACCCACTCCACACAAGTCCCCATCTCCTATGAAACTTCCCTCACCAAAACAAAAATCATCTCAGTCTCATAGAACAAAATCCACCAAAAACTCAGTCTACCACAAAGCAACCACCAATGGTATTGGAAACTAAAGTGCAGAGAATGAATGCTGTCAGAAGTGGCGCTACAGCATCAGTATCAGAAGGCAGTGCTGCAGCATCTGCTGTAGCACCAAAGAAAGTTGTAAGAACAAAAATGGTGGCCAAAAAGAGGCCAAGGGTGCCTAAATCTGTTGTGGAGGAACGTAATTCTGTTGTAACAAATAATTGGGTCCCCTCTCCTACACCAGAGCCGCCATTAGCCAAAGATACTTACCACAAGACTTAGTCTGGCTGAGGACTCTTAAACAAAGCGCTCCTGGGAGGCAACCCAAGGTTCTTAAACTATTAATTTTGTGTTTTTAATTTTTCTTTTGTGCAGGTGTGAATTTTATGAAGTGAGAAAAGAAGCCAACAAAGGAAAAACCCTGGGACCAAGTTGGCAGATGACCCTCCACAAGAAGAAGTGCCAGTTAGCGCTGTAGCGGCTGATGCTACAGCGCCTAAAGCCAAGTCCTCGCAAAAAGCTGCATCTGAGGTGAATACTCCTGATCTTTCTGCAGAGACGAAAGCAGCAGAAAAGCTGGTTGAGATGAAAGCTTACAAGGAAGTAGAGGATCCATAGAATGAGGTAGCGCTGTAGCGGCTGATGCTACACCGCCTAGCGCTGTAGCGGCTGATCCCCAGAAAAGAAAAGTCCAGTAGCAGAGCCACCACAGTGCACACCAGAGAAAGCAATAGGCTCAAATCTGGGTTAGCAAACAGTACTCTAACCCATCTTTAAAAAAAAAATGTTGTTTGTTTGTTTTCAATAAATCTGTTAGGTGCTAGAGTGTCTGTTCTTGCATCTAACATTATGTTTAGAGTTTTATTTATGTTGTTTTTAATTCTGTTAAGTTTTAGTCATAGGCCTCTCCCATTAAAATTGCATGAGTAGTGGAAACACTGTTAGGTCTTAAGTTGGGGGGAGGACCTTAAATGTGTTTAATGTTATATATGAAATGTTAATGTTATGTGTTTAATGTTATGTTTGTTGAATAAAAAGCATGATCAGTTGCAATTCCTAGTTTTTCAATAATAGGATATGTTTCTTCTTGGGCTAAATTTAATGATGATTATGTGTTTTGAGTAGAGTAGCCTTGTTTGAACAATGACTAGTCTTATTGCTGCTTCTACACAAAACTCTAGGCTTAGCAAAGAACCTAGTTAGCTCCGAATGATAAGGTTTAGTCAAATTTTTACTAAAAATTGAGAGTAGCATTTGAAGCTAAGTTTGGGGGTGCATCGGTTATGTTAAGGCTAGGAACAAAGATGATAGTTTGGTCAATGCAAAACGAAACAAAAGTGTGCAAGTGGTCTTGAAAAAAAAAAGTTGCAAAATGTCTAAAATAATTTGCTGAGCTGTTCCAAGAATGCATGAAAAGAAAAAGAAAAAGAAATGCAAATAAGGAGCTCAGTAGTAAAGGCAGCAACTAGTTTTGTTCATCAAATTGCCAACGCTGCAGCGTCTAAACGCTACAGCGGCTGAGAAATCACCAAATCAAAATCTTTTGCACTGACCAATGATCTAAATTGCCTAATCAAAGCCCTTTGCTGTGCTTTGAAGCCCCTCAAGTCTTTTGTGAAGTTGTTAGTCTACTCTCCTTTTTGAAAAATTCTTTGGCTAAACCAAAAGAAGGCCACTCTTTCCAAGGCTAGGAGAAATGTTCAAACTAGCTAGGAGCTAAACTAAGCCTAGTAGTCACACACTTACAATTAAGCAGTAATAATTCTAGATGTTGTGAAAAACAATGATGTTGTGTGTGTGTGTGTATGTGTGAATCTGAAAATTTTAGCCCACTAAGAACATTTTTGAAAAATTGTTTGATTGAGGGATGCAAGTGACCTTGTCTTTCTATGTTGTTGTTATTCTATTTTAAGTTAGTTTGTTTGTCTTTATAAAGTGTCATTACTTGAGGACAAGCAATGGTTTAAGTTTGGGGGTGTGATAACTCTTATCTTTAAGAGTTATTTATGCTTTCTAGACTTAAACAAATGCGAGTTCTGAAGTAAGAATAATTTTTTATTTTTTTTATTTTTTAGAGAAAGATATTGTTGTTGTATTGTTTGTACAGTTAATCTATGTAATTGTTTCTTTGTTTTTGTGTTGTTTGTTCTTTGTCAAGCGTCATTACTTGAGGACAAGCAATGGTTTAAGTTTGGGGGTGTGATAACTCTATTTTATATAGGTTATTTGTGCTCTTAATACTTAAATCAACACAAGTTCTCAAGTAATATTTGTGCTATATTAGGTAAATATTAGTTATTTAGAGGAAAGAAGGGTTAGGAGCTTATTTGTTATCATTTGGCACATTTGGTGCCTTTGTGAATATATTGATGTTTTGCCTGAGTGCTGCAGCGGTAAGCCAGCGGTAGACGCTACAGCGCCTATATGACGGTGGGACATTTGGATATTTATAAAGCCACTTGCTGAAATGATGAGTCATCACCCTTATCTCTTATCCTTAGCATGACATTTCAGCACCCAAGTGGATGCCTCAATGACACTTGGCGCCTCCTACATGTGTCCCATGTGATAGTTGGTGATTTTAATCATCACACTTTTTTGTAAAGTAGCTTTATGAATAATATCTAAGTTTTATGATCATGAATTATTATTATTATTTTATTAAGACTTAGTTAGATTAAATTAGAATAGAATGCTTCTCAAGGGAGTAACATAATTAAGTAACATACAGAGAGAGTTTTAACATGGAGGAAACTATCTTGACATTGTAGCTTTCCTCCATTGTTATTCCACTCTTAAGCTTTTATTTTTAGTATAGTTTTCTAGTCTTCATTCAAGGTTTTGCTCACACCTCAACTTCATCCTTTGTATGCTACTTGGGATCATTGGAGTGTATCTTTTGCAACCACTCTTCTCTTGTCTTCATACGGTAATACATACTCTTTTGTTGTATTATGTTGATGGAACTTGTGATGAGCTAACTTTGTTGTAGTTGGATTGTTCTTGGTGTGTAATGAACCTTGAGTAACTTTTGTATAATATTATGATGTTTGTGTTTTATTCCTTGTGTCATAATGCTTTCAACTTTGTTTTGGGAATGGCCAACTAAAACAAGGGAACTTTGTGGGTACAGACATGGTTCACAAAGAGAACTCAAGGGATGATATGAATGAAAACCCTTTAAAGACATTTAAAGGAAGTACTACTTAACTCTAGACATAGGGGAGTAATAGTTCATAAGGCAAATGTTGTAAGATCTTAATATACAGGGGTAAAACTTATTTAGAGCCTAGACATAGGAGTCTTGTAACATAACCCTGACGATAGTGACTGAAAGGCACGCCACCAAGGCGCTACAGCGTCTACGGATTCTGAAGCGCTACAGCGCTTAACGCTACAGCGTCTAATATTATAGAACACTACTCTTGGGAATTTACATAACTACTGAGCTATCCAACTCACTCTTAAATACTTTCAATTCACTACTGTTTTCACATCTTTATTTATTCATTTACATTCATGTTAATCACAATGACAATACTTGTTGACAACTTGTATTTGTTACTTGTTTTTCTCACTAGCTAAATTACTAATTTAAATATAGAAGTAAACTCAACAATCTCCGTGGGAACGATCTTTACTTATCATTGTATTACTTGTTGCGATTGTGTATACTTGCACATCACCTTTTCGCACAACACTCGCCCTGGCATTTGTTTTAATTTTCCGCTATCGGTCTCGCCCTGGCGTTTGCTTTTAATTTTCCGCTATCAGTCTCGCCCTGGCATTTGCTTTTAATTTTCTGCTATCGGCCTCGCCCTGGCATTTGCTTTTAATTTTCTGCTATCGGTCTCGCCCTGGCATTTGTTTTTAATTTTCTGCTATCGGTCTCGCCCTGGCATTTGCTTTTAATTTTCTGCTATCGGTCTCGCCCTGGCATTTGGTTTTAATTTTCTGCTATCGGTCTCGCCCTGGCATTTGATTTTAATTTTCTGCTATCGGTCTCGCCCTAACATTTGTTTTTAATTTTCTGCTATCGGTCTCGCCCTGGCATTTGCTTTTAATTTTCCGCTATCGGTCTCGCCCAGGCATTTACTTTTAATTTTCTGCTATCGGTCTCGCCCTGGTATTTGTTTTTAATTTTCCGCTATCGGTCTTGCCCTGTCATTTGCTTTTAATTTTCTGCTATCGGTCTCGCCCTGACATTAGTTTTTAATTTTCTGCTATCGGTCTCGCCCTGGCATTTGTTTTTAATTTTCTGCTATCGGTCTCGCCCTGGCATTTCGTTTTAATTTTCTGCTATCGGTCTAGCCCTGGCATTTGTTTTAATTTTCAGCTATCGGTCTCGCCCTGGCATTTAATTTTAATTTCCTGCTATCGGTCTCGCCCTGACATTTCTTTTTAATTTTCTGCTACCGGTCTCGCCCTGCCATTTGCTTTTAATTTTCCGCTATCGGTCTCGCCCAGGCATTCACTTTTAATTTTCTGCTATCGGTCTCGCCCTGGCATCTGTTTTAATTTTCCGCTATCGGTCTCGCCCAGGCATTTGCTTTTAATTTTCCGCTATCGGTCTCGCCCTGGCATTTGTTTTTAATTTTCTGCTATCGGTCTCTCCCTGACATTTGTTTTAATTTTCCGCTATCGGTCTCGCCCTGGCGTTTGCTTTTAATTTTCCGCTATCAGTCTCGCCCTGGCATTTTCTTTTAATTGTCTGCTATCGGCCTCGCCCTGGCATTTGTTTTTAATTTTCTGCTATCGGTCTCGCCCTGGCATTTGTTTTTAATTTTCTGCTATCGGTCTCGCCCTGGCATTTGCTTTTAATTTTCTGCTATCGGTCTCGCCCTGGCATTTGGTTTTAATTTTCTGCTATCCGTCTCGCCCTGGCATTTGTTTTAATTTTCTGCTGTCGGTCTCTCCCTAGCATTCGCTTTTAATTTTCTGCTATCGGTCTCGCCCTGGTATTTGCTTTTAATTTTTTGCTATCGGTCTCGCCCTGGCAGTTGTTTTAATTTTCCGCTATCGGTCTCGCCCTGGCATTTGCTTTTAATTTTCCGCTATCGGTCTCGCCCTGGCATTTGCTTTTAATTTTCTGCTATCGGTCTCGCCCTCGCATTTGTTTTTAATTTTCTGCTATCGGTCTCGCCCTGGCATTTGTTTTTAATTTTCTGCTATCGGGCTCGCCCTAGCATTTGCTGTTAATTTTCTGCTATCGTTCTCGCCCTGGCATTTGTTTTAATTTTCCGCTATCGGTCTCGCCCTGGCATTTGCTTTTAATTTTCTGCTATCGGTCTCGCCCTGGCATTTGTTTTTAGTTTTCTGCTATTGGACTCGCCCTGGCATTTGCTTTTAATTTTTTGCTATCGATCTCGCCATGGCATTTGTTTTAATTTTCCACTATCGGTCTCGCCCTGGCATTTGCTTTTAATTTTCTGCTATCGGTCTCGCCCTGGCATTTGTTTTCAATTTTCTGCTATCGGTTTTGCCCTGACATTTTCTTTTAATTTTCCGCTATCGGCCTCGCCCTGGCATTTGCTTTTAATTTTCTGCTATCGGTCTCGCCCTGACATTTCTTTTTAATTTTCCTTTATGGGTCTCGCCCTGGCATTTGCTTTTAGTTTTCTGCTATCGGTCTCGCCCTGGCATTTGTTTTTAATTTTCTGCTATCGGTCTCGCCCTGGCATTTATTTTTAATTTTCTGCTATCGGTCTCTCTCTGGCATTTGTTTTAATTTTCCGCTATCGGTCTCGCCCTGGCATTTGCTTTTAATTTTCCGCTATCGGTCTCGCCCTGACATTTGTTTTTAATTTTCTGCTATCGGTCTCGCCCTGGCATTTGTTTTTAATTTTCTGCTATCGGTCTCGCCCTGGCATTTGTTTTTAATTTTCTGCTATCGGTCTCGCCCTGGCATTTGGTTTAATTTTCTGCTATCAATCTCGGCCTGGCATTTGTTTTAATTTTCCGCTATCGGTCTCGCCCTGGCAATTGCTTTTAATTTTCTTCTATCGGTCTCGCCCTGGCATTTGTTTTTAATTTTCTGCTATCGGTCTCGCCCTGGCATTTTCTTTTAATTTTCCGCTATCGGTCTCGCCCAGGCATTTACTTTTAATTTTCTGCTATCGGTCTCGCCCTGGCATTTCTTTTTAATTTTCCGCTATCGGTCTCGCCCTGGCGTTTGCTTTTAATTTTCCGCTATCAGTCTCGCCCTGGCATTTGCTTTTAATTTTCTGCTATCGGCCTCGCCCTGGCATTTGCTTTTAATTTTCTGCTATCGGTCTCGCCCTGGCATTTGTTTTTAATTTTCTGCTATCGGTCTCGCCCTGGCAATTGCTTTTAATTTTCTGCTATCGGTCTCGCCCTGGCATTTGGTTTTAATTTTCTGCTATCGGTCTCGCCCTGGCATTTGATTTTAATTTTCTGCTATCGGTCTCGCCCTAACATTTGTTTTTAATTTTCTGCTATCGGTCTCGCCCTGGCATTTGCTTTTAATTTTCCGCTATCGGTCTCGCCCAGGCATTTACTTTTAATTTTCTGCTATCGGTCTCGCCCTGGTATTTGTTTTTAATTTTCCGCTATCGGTCTTGCCCTGTCATTTGCTTTTAATTTTCTGCTATCGGTCTCGCCCTGACATTAGTTTTTAATTTTCTGCTATCGGTCTCGCCCTGGCATTTGTTTTTAATTTTCTGCTATCGGTCTCGCCCTGGCATTTCGTTTTAATTTTCTGCTATCGGTCTAGCCCTGGCATTTGTTTTAATTTTCAGCTATCGGTGTCGCCCTGGCATTTAATTTTAATTTCCTGCTATCGGTCTCGCCCTGACATTTGTTTTTAATTTTCTGCTACCGGTCTCGCTCTGCCATTTGCTTTTAATTTTCCGCTATCGGTCTCGCCCAGGCATTCACTTTTAATTTTCTGCTATCGGTCTCGCCCTGGCATCTGTTTTAATTTTCCGCTATCGGTCTCGCCCAGGCATTTGCTTTTTATTTTCCGCTATCGGTCTCGCCCTGGCAGTTGTTTTTAATTTTCTGCTATCGGTCTCTCCCTGACATTTGTTTTAATTTTCCGCTATCGGTCTCGCCCTGGCGTTTGCTTTTAATTTTCCGCTATCAGTCTCGCCCTGGCATTTTCTTTTAATTTTCTGCTATCGGCCTCGCCCTGGCATTTGTTTTTAATTTTCTGCTATCGGTCTCGCCCTGGCATTTGTTTTTAATTTTCTGCTATCGGTCTCGCCCTGGCATTTGCTTTTAATTTTCTGCTATCGGTCTCGCCCTGGCATTTGGTTTTAATTTTCTGCTATCCGTCTCGCCCTGGCATTTGTTTTAATTTTCTGCTGTCGGTCTCTCCCTAGCATTCGCTTTTAATTTTCTACTATCGGTCTCGCCCTGGTATTTGCTTTTAATTTTTTGCTATCGGTCTCGCCCTGGCAGTTGTTTTAATTTTCCGCTATCGGTCTCGCCCTGGCATTTGCTTTTAATTTTCCGCTATCGGTCTTGCCCTGGCATTTGCTTTTAATTTTCTGCTATCGGTCTCGCCCTCGCATTTGTTTTTAATTTTCTGCTATCGGTCTCGCCCTGGCATTTGTTTTTAATTTTCTGCTATCGGGATCGCCCTAGCATTTGCTGTTAATTTTTTGCTATCGTTCTCGCCCTGGCATTTGTTTTAATTTTCTGCTATCGGTCTCGCCCTGGCATTTGCTTTTAATTTTCTGCTATCGGTCTCGCCCTGGCATTTGTTTTTAGTTTTCTGCTATCGGACTCGCCCTGGCATTTGCTTTTAATTTTTTGCTATCGGTCTCGCCCTGGCATTTGCTTTTAATTTTCTGCTATCGGTCTCGCCCTGGCATTTGTTTTCAATTTTCTGCTATCGGTTTCGCCCTGACATTTTCTTTTAATTTTCCGCTATCGGCCTCGCCCTGGCATTTGCTTTTAATTTTCTGCTATCGGTCTCGCCCTGACATTTCTTTTTAATTTTCCTTTATGGGTCTCGCCCTGGCATTTGCTTTTAGTTTTCTGCTATCGGTCTCGCCCTGGCATTTGTTTTTAATTTTCTGCTATCGGTCTCGCCCTGGCATTTATTTTTAATTTTCTGCTATCGGTCTCTCTCTGGCATTTGTTTTAATTTTCTGCTATCGGTCTCGCCCTGGCATTTGCTTTTAATTTTCCGCTATCGGTCTCGCCCTGACATTTGTTTTTAATTTTCTGCTATCGGTCTCGCCCTGGCATTTGTTTTTAATTTTCTGCTATCGGTCTCGCCCTGGCATTTGGTTTAATTTTCTGCTATCAATCTCGGCCTGGCATTTGTTTTAATTTTCCGCTATCGGTCTCGCCCTGGCAATTGCTTTTAATTTTCTTCTATCGGTCTCGCCCTGGCATTTGTTTTTAATTTTCTGCTACGGGTCTCGCCCTGGCATTTTCTTTTAATTTTCCGCTATCGGTCTCGCCCAGGCATTTACTTTTAATTTTCTGCTATCGGTCTCGCCCTGGCATTTCTTTTTAATTTTCCGCTATCGGTCTCGCCCTGGCGTTTGCTTTTAATTTTCCGCTATCAGTCTCGCCCTGGCATTTGCTTTTAATTTTCTGCTATCGGCCTCGCCCTGGCATTTGCTTTTAATTTTCTGCTATCGGTCTCGCCCTGGCATTTGTTTTTAATTTTCTGCTATCGGTCTCGCCCTGGCAATTGCTTTTAATTTTCTGCTATCGGTCTCGCCCTGGCATTTGGTTTTAATTTTCTGCTATCGGTCTCGCCCTGGCATTTGATTTTAATTTTCTGCTATCGGTCTCGCCCTAACATTTGTTTTTAATTTTCTGCTATCGGTCTCGCCCTGGCATTTGCTTTTAATTTTCCGCTATCGGTCTCGCCCAGGCATTTACTTTTAATTTTCTGCTATCGGTCTCGCCCTGGTATTTGTTTTTAATTTTCCGCTATCGGTCTTGCCCTGTCATTTGCTTTTAATTTTCTGCTATCGGTCTCGCCCTGACATTAGTTTTTAATTTTCTGCTATCGGTCTCGCCCTGGCATTTGTTTTTAATTTTCTGCTATCGGTCTCGCCCTGGCATTTCGTTTTAATTTTCTGCTATCGGTCTAGCCCTGGCATTTGTTTTAATTTTCAGCTATCGGTCTCGCCCTGGCATTTAATTTTAATTTCCTGCTATCGGTCTCGCCCTGACATTTGTTTTTAATTTTCTGCTACCGGTCTCGCTCTGCCATTTGCTTTTAATTTTCCGCTATCGGTCTCGCCCAGGCATTCACTTTTAATTTTCTGCTATCGGTCTCGCCCTGGCATCTGTTTTAATTTTCCGCTATCGGTCTCGCCCAGGCATTTGCTTTTTATTTTCCGCTATCGGTCTCGCCCTGGCAGTTGTTTTTAATTTTCTGCTATCGGTCTCTCCCTGACATTTGTTTTAATTTTCCGCTATCGGTCTCGCCCTGGCGTTTGCTTTTAATTTTCCGCTATCAGTCTCGCCCAGGCATTTTCTTTTAATTTTCTGCTATCGGCCTCGCCCTGGCATTTGTTTTTAATTTTCTGCTATCGGTCTCGCCCTGGCATTTGTTTTTAATTTTCTGCTATCGGTCTCGCCCTGGCATTTGCTTTTAATTTTCTGCTATCGGTCTCGCCCTGGCATTTGGTTTTAATTTTCTGCTATCCGTCTCGCCCTGGCATTTGTTTTAATTTTCTGCTGTCGGTCTCTCCCTAGCATTCGCTTTTAATTTTCTACTATCGGTCTCGCCCTGGTATTTGCTTTTAATTTTTTGCTATCGGTCTCGCCCTGGCAGTTGTTTTAATTTTCCGCTATCGGTCTCGCCCTGGCATTTGCTTTTAATTTTCCGCTATCGGTCTCGCCCACGCATTTGCTTTTAATTTTCTGCTATCGGTCTCGCCCTCGCATTTGTTTTTAATTTTCTGCTATCGGTCTCGCCCTGGCATTTGTTTTTAATTTTCTGCTATCGGGATCGCCCTAACATTTGCTGTTAATTTTCTGCTATCGTTCTCGCCCTGGCATTTGTTTTAATTTTCCGCTATCGGTCTCGCCCTGGCATTTGCTTTTAATTTTCTGCTATCGGTCTCGCCCTGGCATTTGTTTTTAGTTTTCTGCTATCGGACTCGCCCTGGCATTTGCTTTTAATTTTTTGCTATCGATCTCGCCATGGCATTTGTTTTAATTTTCCACTATCGGTCTCGCCCTGGCATTTGCTTTTAATTTTCTGCTATCGGTCTCGCCCTGGCATTTGTTTTCAATTTTCTGCTATCGGTTTCGCCCTGACATTTTCTTTTAATTTTCCGCTATCGGCCTCGCCCTGGCATTTGCTTTTAATTTTCTGCTATCCGTCTCGCCCTGACATTTCTTTTTAATTTTTTGCTATCGGTCTCGCCCTGGCAGTTGTTTTAATTTTCCGCTATCGGTCTCGCCCTGGCATTTGCTTTTAATTTTCCGCTATCGGTCTCGCCCTGGCATTTGCTTTTAATTTTCTGCTATCGGTCTCGCCCTCGCATTTGTTTTTAATTTTCTGCTATCGGTCTCGCCCTGGCATTTGTTTTTAATTTTCTGCTATCGGTCTCGCCCTGGCAATTGCTTTTAATTTTCTGCTATCGTTCTCGCCCTGGCATTTGTTTTAATTTTCCGCTATCGGACTCGCCCTGGCATTTGCTTTTAATTTTCTGCTATCGGTCTCGCCCTGGCATTTGTTTTTAATTTTCTGCTATCGGTCTCGCCCTGGCATTTGGTTTAATTTTCTGCTATCAATCTCGGCCTGGCATTTGTTTTAATTTTCCGCTATCGGTCTCGCCCTGGCAATTGCTTTTAATTTTCTTCTATCGGTCTCGCCCTGGCATTTGTTTTTAATTTTCTGCTATCGGTCTCGCCCTGGCATTTTCTTTTAGTTTTCCGTTATCGGTCTCGCCCAGGCATTTACTTTTAATTTTCTGCTATCGGTCTCGCCCTGTGATAGCCCCGCAAGTGCACGGGTCGTATCGCGTAATAAAAGAGTTATCGATCCACAGGGAGAGCCTAGGTGAATACCAATCTAATTTTTCAAAGGTGATAGAGTCGACTTTTGATACTAATTTGATAAGTGTGTCATTCAAATAACCAGTTTGATTTTTGAATTCTTCATTTTGTTTTGTTTGAGATGACACAAATTTTTCCATCAAAAATTCCAAGTTCGACTTTTGTGGGTTGTTTTGTGGGTTATTAAAAACCCTTTGATTTTGAAAGACAGGAGATGGTCTAGGTGCTGGATTGGGTGGAGGATTTTTATAAGAAAAATTTGGATGATTCCTCCACCCAGGATTATAAGTATTTGAAAACGGATCTTCCTTTTGAGCATAATTAATATGCTCGTTTCCAGCATTAGATGCCTCTAGCTGGCATTCAGCTCCAATATGGCCAACAACCCCACATAATTCACATGGTGGAGTAATAGGAGAAGAAGTTTGTGAGACGACACTTACATTTAATTTTTCAAATTTTTGAAAAAGTGCGTCCACTTTTGAGGTAAGATGATCAACAACAGATATTTCATACTTACCCGGCTCTTTTGATGTGGCTGGCTTATTCGTTATGGCTCGCTCACTTTTCCACTGACAATGGTTTTGAGCCATATCTTCAACGAGTGCATAGGCTTCGGTAAAATTTTTGTTCATTAAAGCTCCACCTGCAGCTGCATCAACAGTCATTCTTGTTGCATATTGTAATCCATTATAAAAAGTGTGAACAACAAGCCATTTCTCTAGTCCATGATGGGGGCATAGCCTTAACATTTCTTTGAAACGTTCCCAAGCATCATAAAGAGATTCCCCGTCGTTTTGAGAAAATCGAGTCATTTGATTTCTCATTTGAGCTGTCTTACTCGGGGGAAAGAATTTAGTAAGAAAAGCTTGTTTCAGCTGGTTCCAGTTTGTAATGGATTCCGAAGGCAAAGAATGTAGCCATGCTCTAGCTCTATCCCTTAATGAAAAAGGGAAGAGTTTTAGTCTTATGGCATCCGGAGGTACCCCGTTTAATTTGAGAGTTCCACAGTATTCAAGAAAAATTGAAATATGAAGATTTGGGTCCTCCGTGGGAGAACCAGAAAATTGGTTTTGTTGTACCATCGAAAGTAGAGATGTTTTGAGTTCAAAATTATTTGCTTCTACATTTGGATGTACAATGGCAGCCGATGGCTCTGCTGAAGGTGTTGCGTACTCTTTGAGAGCACGATTTTCATTAGCCGCCATTTGGTTATCGGGAATTTCTCTCCTCCTTCTATGTAAGAACCTTTCGATTTCGGGAATTTGTGGAACAGTTTCTCCGAAACTTCTGGTTCTTCGCATTCGAGGGACAAGAGAAGAAAAAGTAAAAAATAAAGAAAATAAAATTTCAGTATAACCGGTTTCGAAAAACTTAATTAATATCACTGCTTCCCCGGCAACGGCGCCAAAAACTTGATAGCCCCGCAAGTGCACGGGTCGTATCGCGTAATAAAAGAGTTATCGATCCACAGGGAGAGCCTAGGTGAATACCAATCTAATTTTTCAAAGTTGATTAACTGAAAAGAAAGTGTTTTTAGAAAGAAGGAATGTTTTAGCAAAGTCTACTCACTCATGATCATTGTAGACAAAAGAGGAGAAAAGAAAATAAAAGAAGAAAACATAAAGTTAAATAGCGAGAAATAAAAGAAAGCGGTAAAGTGCAAAATTATAAATAGCGGAATTGTAAATGACAAGAAAGTAAATTGCTTGAAAAGTAAATTGCCAGTAATTTACTTGACTTGCCAGTAATTTACTTGACTTGCCAGTAGTTTACTTGACTTGGAAATTTAAAGGGCAAAAAAGTAAATAACAAGGAAAATAAAAGAGCGAAAAAGTAAAGAGCGAAAAGTAAAGAGCGAGAAATTAAATAGCAATGAAAGTAAATGACTTGGAAAATAAAAGGGCAAGAAAGTAAATAGCAGGGAAAATAAAAGAGCGAAAAAGTAAAGAGCGAAAAGTAAAGAGCGAGAAAGTAAAGAGCGAGAATTTAAATAGCAAGGAAAGTAAATGACTTGGAAAATAAAAGGGCAAGAAAGTAAATAGCAAGGAAAGTAAATGACTTGGAAAATAAAAGGGCGAGAAAGTAAAAAGCGAGAAAGTAAAAAGCGAGAAATTAAAGTGAAGTCATGAATCTTAGAGGAAACCTTGTCATGGATTTTTCTCACAAAATTTAAGCTTGGTTACAAGTGAGGATCAAGCCTCTATTTATAGGAAAATATTAGGTCTAAGGCACTTGAGAGGAGGGGCAAAATGGTCATAAAAAAAGTGGCAAATCAAGTGGCAAGGGAAAGCCATCAGCAAGTGGGTGCAGCCAAAATTGACTTGTCTGGTGCCAGGGTCGTGCGCCCATGTGCCTGGGTCGTGCGCCCTGGCCAGTCAATTTTGGCTGCTCTGCGCCAGTTTTGCACTAGGGTCGTGCGCCTATGGTGCCAGGGTCGTGCGCCATGTGCTGGAAAAGCTGTTCTGCGTTGCTGGCAAGCATGGGTCGTGTGCCTATGTGCCAGGGTCGTGCGCCTTGTTCTGCCAAAATGGGCCATTTTCAGTTGAAAACACGCACGGGTCGTGCGTGGTGCACCCAGGGTCGTGCGCAGGCTCTGCGCCAGTTTTTACCAGGGTCGTGCGCCTATCTGCCAGGGTCGTGCGCCAGTTTTGCACTAGGGTCGTGCAACATGTGCCAGGGTCGTGCAACATGTGCCAGGGTCGTGCGCAGGCTCTGCGCCAGTTTTTGCTGCTTGGCGCCCTTGGCGCCCTGTGCTGCGCCAGTTTTGCTGCTTCGCGCCCTTGGCCAGTTTTCGGTTTTTGGGGCCCTTGGCGCCCATGAGGGTGTCTAGTGCTTTAAAAATTGCTCCTCCTCAAATATTTCCTTTTTTCTTCATTTTAGCTCATATTTTCTCTTTTGCTCCAAAATAAAACCTGAAAATAAAAAGCAAACATATGTAGTAAAATAGTTCAAAGATATAAAATATAATTAAAATACCTAAAAAAACTTAATGAAAATAACTATTAAAAAGACTCTAAAAATAGACTTATCAAACTCCCCCACGCTTGAACCTTTGCTTGTCCTCAAGCAAAAACAGTGTAAATCCTTAGGCCGATTCTGAAGGAAAATTATTTTCACATCGAATCATTAAGCGAACTGTGGGGCAATTCTAACACTTCGGTTTGAGAACTACTATCCGGGCTTTTTGTGGAATTGGGAGACAAATTTAAAGTATCAATACATTAGAGAGGATATCAATGTCATCATAGAACCGGTTCCCCAGCATTCTTAAGTTTGGGTCCTCCATTCACTAAGACCGGGTCTCAAAGGAGGGTCTTTATACGTTGGGTATTCAAGCAATATTTCTTTTTCTTTTTCTTTGATTGTATATGCTAACCATTCATTTTGACATTTAAAATGCACCAATTTTTGCATTTTGAATTGGTTTTGCAATTTTTTTTTTTTTTTGAATACCCCAACTCAGACGTTTTTCTCCAGTAACCGCGCATCCAGTGAATGTCACCAAGAGAACCAGGTCACTAGTTTCTTTTCAGTCCTTCTAATTGTATTAACAACTGAAAACAGTCTCAGTAGTGTGTGTGTGAAAAAGCCTTATAAGTAGAAATCGAACCATGATACAATTTTTGTTGTTCCCAACCAGTCCACCTAGATGATTGCTAATGAAAAATTGAAAAATTATTTTTGTCCAGAACTGGCTTATCTAAAACATGTTTAGGGTTCACAAAGTTTCGTGATGGAGGGAGCAGATACAACTCAAAGTACAAAAAAGATAAAAACTTGGCAAAGCAGTAAAGACATTCCTAATAAAAGCAATAAAATACCCCCCCATGCTTGGACTAGGCATTGTCCTCAATGATTTTTTTCAAATAAAACAAAAGGGGTTAGGAGAGCTCACCTGGCTGTCTGGTTCAGGATACTCGGCCCTGGGGTATTTTATTTTTTCAACAAATCGAAAAACACATTAAGCCGTGGGTTGCCTCCCACGCAGCGCTCTTTTAACGTCACTAGCTTGACGGTCAAAAAGAATTTTTCAATTGGGATCATGTAGAACTAAACTAGTTCCTTTCTCAATTGGGTCACCAATTAAATAATTTTTCAACCTTTGACCATTGACTTTAAACGATCCAGTTTTCTCGCTCCAGATCTCTACAGATCCGAAGGGGTAAACCTTACGGATTTCAAAAGGACCGGTCCATCCTGACTTTAATTTTCCCGGAAAAATTTTTAGCCTGGAATTAAACAATAACACCAGGTCACCCTCTTTGAATTCTCTACGAATAATACGCTTATCATGCCAATTTTTTGTTCTTTCTTTGTAAAGTTTGGCATTCTCATAAGCATCCATTCGCAGTTCTTCCAATTCGTTTAGCTGGAGTTTTCTTTTTTCTCCGGCTAATTCCATGTTCAGGTTAAGGCGTTTAATTGCCCAGTAAGCTTTGTGCTCTAGCTCTACCGGAAGGTGGCAAGACTTCCCATAAATTAATTTGAAAGGAGTCATTCCTATGGGAGTCTTGTACGCAGTCCGATAAGTCCAGAGAGCATCGTCAAGCTTTACCGACCAGTCTTTCCTTGAAGTCGAAACAGTTTTTTCTAAAATACTTTTAATTTCTCTGTTCGATACCTCAACCTGACCGCTTGTTTGAGGGTGATAAGGCGTTGCAATTTTGTGCCTTACTCCAAACTTTTGTAGCAACATTTCAAAATGTTTTGAGATGAAATGGGATCCTCCGTCGCTTATGACAACACGAGGGACCCCGAATCTTGGAAAAATTATTTTTTTGAAAAGTTTTATGACTACCTTTGCATCGTTTGTAGGAGAAGCAATGGCTTCGATCCATTTTGACACATAGTCAACGGCTACCAGAATATATTGGTTTCCAAAAGAAGAAGGAAACGGTCCCATGAAATCGATACCCCAGACGTCGAAAATTTCAACCTCTAAGATATTATTTAAGGGCATTTCATTTCTTTTTGAAATATTTCCGGTGCGTTGACACTGGTCGCATTTAGAAATGAATTGATGCGTGTCTTTAAAAAGGGACGGCCAATAAAAACCAGATTGAAGAATTTTCGTAGCAGTTTTTGAAGAACTGGCATGGCCGCCATAGGAAGAAGAATGACAATGGTATAGAATGTTACTTACCTCTTCTTCCGGAATGCATCTTCTGAACACCCCATCAGCTCCCCTTTTAAAAAGTAGTGGCTCGTCCCAGTAATACTGTTTGAGATCATGGAAGAATTTCTTCTTCCGCTGATAATTTAAATCTGGGGGGAGTACTCCTGCTGCAAGGTAGTTTACAAAATCTGCATACCATGGTGCTTCAGTTTTGATCAATGAGAAGAGTTGATCATCCAGAAATGTATCATTAAGCGGCAACTCTTCTTCTTTTGTTCCTTGTAGACGGGACAAATGATCAGCCACAACATTTTCAACGCCTTTTTTATCCCTTATTTCAAGATCAAATTCTTGTAGGAGTAAAACCCATCGGATCAATCTCGGCTTGGCATCTTTTTTGTTTAACAAATATTTTATGGCCGAGTGATCAGTAAAAATGATGATTTTTGAACCTACCAGATATGATCGAAACTTATCAACGGCAAAAACTACCGCCAATAATTCTTTTTCAGTTGTGGCGTAATTCATTTGTGCCTCGTCTAAGGTCCTGCTTGCATAGTATATGGCATGCAATTTTTTTTCTTTTCTTTGTCCCAGGACTGCCCCAACTGCATAGTCGCTTGCATCGCACATTATTTCAAACGGAAGATTCCAGTCTGGTGGCTGTATGATCGGGGCAGTAACTAAAGCCTTTTTCAACCTGTTAAAAGCTTCAAGACAAAGATCGTTAAAAATAAATGCTGCATCCTTAAGGAGCAGACTTGTCATAGGTTTTGAAATTTTTGAGAAGTCTTTTATGAACCGACGGTAGAAACCCGCATGGCCTAAAAAGCTTCTCACCTCTTTTACTGTGGTGGGAGGTAGCATTTTTTCAATCACTTCAATTTTTGCACGGTCTACCTCAATACCTCTGTGAGAAATTAAGTGCCCTAGGACAATTCCTTCATTAACCATGAAATGACACTTTTCCCAGTTTAGAACTAGGCTCACCTTCTCACATCTCTCTAAGACTTTTTCCAGATTGGCTAAACAGTTTTCAAAATTTGACCCATGGACGGAAAAATCATCCATAAACACTTCCATTATGTTTTCAACAAAGTCTGAGAATATGGACATCATACATCTTTGAAAGGTAGCGGGAGCATTACATAGACCAAAGGGCATCCTTCTATAGGCATAAGTGCCAAAAGGACATGTGAAAGTTGTTTTTTCTTGGTCGCTAGGGTGGATGGGAATTTGGAAAAATCCCGAATAACCATCCAAATAGCAGAAATGCGAGTGTCGCGCTAACCTTTCTAGCATTTGATCAATGAACGGGAGAGGGAAGTGATCTTTCCGGGTAGCTTTGTTAAGCTTTCTGTAATCAATACACATTCTCCATCCCGTGATTGTCCTTGTGGAAATGCATTCATCCTTTTCATTTTTAGTAACTGTTAAGCCTCCCTTCTTAGGTACTACTTGAACAGGACTAACCCACTTACTATCGGAAATAGGATAAATTATCCCAGCATCAAGGAGTTTTAAAACTTCTTTTTTTACAACCTCTTTCATGTTTGGGTTTAATCTTCTTTGATGCTCGATAGAAGGTTTATAGTCCTCTTCCAGTAGTATTCTGTGTATGCATATTGACGGATTTATTCCCTTAATGTCCTCAATAGTATACCCTATGGCTTTGGGATACTTCTTGAGAACATTAAGTAACTTTTCAGTCTCATTTTGTTTCAAATTTGCATTTACAATTACTGGAAAAGTAGAATTAGGGCCAAGAAACTCATACCTGAGAGATGATGGTAAGGGCTTCAGTTCTATTTTTGGTGTTTCTTTTGGGAGAGGCTGAGGCTTTTCCTCACCCAAGGTTTCAGTACCCAATTCTTTTGATGGTGGATTTTCATCCAAAAGTTTTATGTAGAATTGGGTTTCCCCTGCTGCATTTGTATTTGTGTTGCCTAAAAGGCAATTTTCCAGACTATCTTGTGAAGATGATGCTAAAGAGCATTCTCGCACGCAATAGTCTACAATGTCAATCCTGCAGCATGAGTCTTTTACAGATGGACTTTTCATGAAGTTTGAAACTTCAAACTCAACCTTTTCATCCCCCACATTAAAAACCAACTTACCGTTTTTAACGTCAATTATTGCCCCTGCAGTAGCTAAAAAAGGCCTCCCCATAAGAATAGGAATTTGGGAGTCTTCTTCAATTTCCATTACAACAAAGTCCACCGGTATAAAAGTTTGCCCTATCTTGATAGGGATATCCTCTAAGATTCCAGTGGGGTATTTAACGGAACGATCTGCCAACTGTATTGTCATTTTTGTGGGTTTAAGTTCGCCTATCCCTAGTCTATTGCAAAGAGAAAGGGGCATCAAACTTACACTGGCTCCTAGATCGCACATCGCTCTGTTTATAGTTTCACTTCCAATCACACAAGGTATGGAAAAACTACCTGGATCTTTGAGTTTTTGTGGCAGCTTGTTTTGGATAATTGCACTACATTCCTCTGTTAATGCAATTGTCTCGTAGTCGTCTATTTTTCTTTTCTTGGACAAAATTTCTTTCAAAAATTTAGAATAAGACGGCATTTGAGACAATGCATCAGTGAAAGGAACGTTGATGTAAAGCTTTTTAAGCAAGTCGACAAACCTTTTGAATTGCTCGTCAATTTTGCTTTTTGCAAATCTTTGGGGGAAAGGAATGGGTGGTTTGTATGGTGGAGGGGGGATGTGTGGTTCTTCTCTTTCTTTTTCTGGTTCTTTCCCTTTTTCTTTCTCTTCTAGCTCACCTGGTAAATTATGTTTTTCACTCACAGTTTTTTCTTGGTTTGCTCTTGGTTCCTCTAATTGTACGGCATTTATTTGGCCTTTTGGATTTTGTTCTGGTTGCCCAGGAAATACCCCTGAAGTCTTAGAGGATGAAACTACCTGTGTTGCCACTTGAGTTATTTGATTTTCAAGCATTTTATTATGAGTGGTGATAGAGTCGACTTTTGATACTAATTTGATAAGTGTGTCATTCAAATAACCAGTTTGATTTTTGAATTCTTCATTTTGTTTTGTTTGAGATGACACAAATTTTTCCATCAAAAATTCCAAGTTCGACTTTTGTGGGTTGTTTTGTGGGTTATTAAAAACCCTTTGATTTTGAAAGACAGGAGGTGGTCTAGGTGCTGGATTGGGTGGAGGATTTTTATAAGAAAAATTTGGATGATTCCTCCACCCAGGATTATAAGTATTTGAAAACGGATCTTCCTTTTGAGCATAATTAATATGCTCGTTTCCAGCATTAGATGCCTCTAGCTGGCATTCAGCTCCAATATGGCCAACAACCCCACATAATTCACATGGTGGAGTAATAGGAGAAGAAGTTTGTGAGACGACACTTACATTTAATTTTTCAAATTTTTGAGAAAGTGCGTCCACTTTTGAGGTAAGATGATCAACAACAGATATTTCATACTTACCCGGCTCTTTTGATGTGGCTGGCTTATTCGTTATGGCTCGCTCACTTGTCCACTGACAATGGTTTTGAGCCATATCTTCAACGAGTGCATAGGCTTCGGTAAAATTTTTGTTCATTAAAGCTCCACCTGCAGCTGCATCAACAGTCATTCTTGTTGCATATTGTAATCCATTATAAAAAGTGTGAACAACAAGCCATTTCTCTAGTCCATGATGGGGGCATAGCCTTAACATTTCTTTGAAACGTTCCCAAGCATCATAAAGAGATTCCCCGTCGTTTTGAGAAAATCGAGTAATTTGATTTCTCATTTGAGCTGTCTTACTCGGGGGAAAGAATTTAGTAAGAAAAGCTTGTTTCAGCTGGTTCCAGTTGGTAATGGATTCCGAAGGCAAAGAATGTAGCCATGCTCTAGCTCTATCCCTTAATGAAAAAGGGAAGAGTTTTAGTCTTATGGCATCCGGAGGTACCCCGTTTAATTTGAGAGTTCCACAGTATTCAAGAAAAATTGAAATATGAAGATTTGGGTCCTCCGTGGGAGAACCAGAAAATTGGTTTTGTTGTACCATCGAAAGTAGAGCTGTTTTGAGTTCAAAATTATTTGCTTCTACATTTGGATGTACAATGGCAGCCGATGGCTCTGCTGAAGGTGTTGCGTACTCTTTGAGAGCACGATTTTCATTAGCCGCCATTTGGTTATCGGGAATTTCTCTCCTCCTTCTATGTAAGAACCTTTCGATTTCGGGAATTTGTGGAACAGTTTCTCCGAAACTTCTGGTTCTTCGCATTCGAGGGACAAGAGAAGAAAAAGTAAAAAATAAAGAAAATAAAATTTCAGTATAACCGGTTTCGAAAAACTTAATTAATATCACTGCTTCCCCGGCAACGGCGCCAAAAACTTGATAGCCCCGCAAGTGCACGAGTCGTATCGCGTAATAAAAGAGTTATCGATCCACAGGGAGAGCCTAGGTGAATACCAATCTAATTTTTCAAAGTTGATTAACTGAAAAGAAAGTGTTTTTAAAAAGAAGGAATGTTTTAGCAAAGTCTACTCACTCATGATCATTGTAGACAAAAGAGGAGAAAAGAAAATAAAAGAAGAAAACATAAAGTTAAATAGCGAGAAATAAAAGAAAGCGGTAAAGTGCAAAATTATAAATAGCGGAATTGTAAATGACAAGAAAGTAAATTGCTTGAAAAGTAAATTGCCAGTAATTTACTTGACTTGCCAGTAATTTACTTGACTTGCCAGTAGTTTACTTGACTTGGAAATTTAAAGGGCAAAAAAGTAAATAACAAGGAAAATAAAAGAGCGAAAAAGTAAAGAGCGAAAAGTAAAGAGCGAGAAATTAAATAGCAATGAAAGTAAATGACTTGGAAAATAAAAGGGCAAGAAAGTAAATAGCAGGGAAAATAAAAGAGCGAAAAAGTAAAGAGCGAAAAGTAAAGAGCGAGAAAGTAAAGAGCGAGAATTTAAATAGCAAGGAAAGTAAATGACTTGGAAAATAAAAGGGCAAGAAAGTAAATAGCAAGGAAAGTAAATGACTTGGAAAATAAAAGGGCGAGAAAGTAAAAAGCGAGAAAGTAAAAAGCGAGAAATTAAAGTGAAGTCATGAATCTTAGAGGAAACCTTGTCATGGATTTTTCTCACAAAATTTAAGCTTGGTTACAAGTGAGGATCAAGCCTCTATTTATAGGAAAATATTAGGTCTAAGGCACTTGAGAGGAGGGGCAAAATGGTCATAAAAAAAGTGGCAAATCAAGTGGCAAGGGAAAGCCATCAGCAAGTGGGTGCAGCCAAAATTGACTTGTCTGGTGCCAGGGTCGTGCGCCCATGTGCCTGGGTCGTGCGCCCTGGCCAGTCAATTTTGGCTGCTCTGCGCCAGTTTTGCACTAGGGTCGTGCGCCTATGGTGCCAGGGTCGTGCGCCATGTGCTGGAAAAGCTGTTCTGCGTTGCTGGCAAGCATGGGTCGTGTGCCTATGTGCCAGGGTCGTGCGCCTTGTTCTGCCAAAATGGGCCATTTTCAGTTGAAAACACGCACGGATCGTGCGTGGTGCACCCAGGGTCGTGCGCAGGCTCTGAGCCAGTTTTTACCAGGGTCGTGCGCCTATCTGCCAGGGTCGTGCGCCAGTTTTGCACTAGGGTCGTGCAACATGTGCCAGGGTCGTGCGCAGGCTCTGCGCCAGTTTTTGCTGCTTGGCGCCCTTGGCGCCCTGTGCTGCGCCAGTTTTGCTGCTTCGCGCCCTTGGCCAGTTTTCGGTTTTTGGGGCCCTTGGCGCCCATGAGGGTGTCTAGTGCTTTAAAAATTGCTCCTCCTCAAATATTTCCTTTTTTCTTCATTTTAGCTCATATTTTCTCTTTTGCTCCAAAATAAAACCTGAAAATAAAAAGCAAACATATGTAGTAAAATAGTTCAAAGATATAAAATATAATTAAAATACCTAAAAAAACTTAATGAAAATAACTATTAAAAAGACTCTAAAAATAGACTTATCAAACTCCCCCACGCTTGAACCTTTGCTTGTCCTCAAGCAAAAACAGTGTAAATCCTTAGGCCGATTCTGAAGGAAAATTATTTTCACATCGAATCATTAAGCGAACTGTGGGGCAATTCTAACACTTCAGTTTGAGAACTACTATCCGGGCTTTTTGTGGAATTGGGAGACAAATTTAAAGTATCAATACATTAGAGAGGATATCAATGTCATCATAGAACCGGTTCCCCAGCATTCTTAAGTTTGGGTCCTCCATTCACTAAGACCGGGTCTCAAAGGAGGGTCTTTATACGTTGGGTATTCAAGCAATATTTCTTTTTCTTTTTCTTTGATTGTATATGCTAACCATTCATTTTGACATTTAAAATGCACCAATTTTTGCATTTTGAATTGGTTTTGCAATTTTTTTTTTTTTTTTTTGGAATACCCCAACTCAGACGTTTTTCTCCAGTAACCGCGCATCCAGTGAATGTCACCAAGAGAACCAGGTCACTAGTTTCTTTTCAGTCCTTCTAATTGTATTAACAACTGAAAACAGTCTCAGTAGTGTGTGTGTGTGAAAAAGCCTTATAAGTAGAAATCGAACCATGATACAATTTTTGTTGTTCCCAACCAGTCCACCTAGATGATTGCTAATGAAAAATTGAAAAATTATTTTTGTCCAGAACTGGCTTATCTAAAACATGTTTAGGGTTCACAAAGTT
The DNA here is from genome assembly GCA_039519185.1 of Astragalus membranaceus. Classification (NCBI taxonomy): domain Eukaryota; kingdom Viridiplantae; phylum Streptophyta; class Magnoliopsida; order Fabales; family Fabaceae; genus Astragalus; species Astragalus membranaceus. Next base: position 55,668,882 of record CM076851.1, read on the forward strand.
TCGTGATGGAGGGAGCAGATACAACTCAAAGTACAAAAAAGATAAAAACTTGGCAAAGCAGTAAAGACATTCCTAATAAAAGCAATAAAATACCCCCCCATGCTTGGACTAGGCATTGTCCTCAATGATTTTTTTCAAATAAAACAAAAGGGGTTAGGAGAGCTCACCTGGCTGTCTGGTTCAGGATACTCAGCCCTGGGGTATTTTATTTTTTCAACAAATCGAAAAACACATTAAGCCGTGGGTTGCCTCCCACGCAGCGCTCTTTTAACGTCACTAGCTTGACGGTCAAAAAGAATTTTTCAATTGGGATCATGTAGAACTAAACTAGTTCCTTTCTCAATTGGGTCACCAATTAAATAATTTTTCAACCTTTGACCATTGACTTTAAACGATCCAGTTTTCTCGCTCCAGATCTCTACAGATCCGAAGGGGTAAACCTTACGGATTTCAAAAGGACCGGTCCATCCTGACTTTAATTTTCCCGGAAAAAATTTTAGCCTGGAATTAAACAATAACACCAGGTCACCCTCTTTGAATTCTCTACGAATAATACGCTTATCATGCCAATTTTTTGTTCTTTCTTTGTAAAGTTTGGCATTCTCATAAGCATCCATTCGCAGTTCTTCCAATTCGTTTAGCTGGAGTTTTCTTTTTTCTCCGGCTCATTCCATGTTCAGGTTAAGGCGTTTAATTGCCCAGGCATTTGCTTTTAATTTTCTGCTATCGGTCTCGCCCTGGCATTTGCTTTTAATTTTCTGCTATTGGTCTCGCCCTGGCATTTGCTTTTAATTTTCTGCTATCGGTCTCGCCCTGCCATTTGTTTTTAATTTTCTGCTATCGGTCTCGCCCTGGCATTTGCTTTTAATTTTCTGCTATCGATCTCGCCCTGGCATTTGCTTTTAATTTGCATGCTATCGGTCTCACCCTGGCATTTGTTTTGTGCTAATTTTGTGCTATCTGTTCAGCTCTGGCACTGTTACCCATTTTAACCCTAACAGTCAATAGACATTTGTGCATATTTCACCGATTAAAATTGAGGTTCATAACTGTACTTATTCCTTACTTTGATAATACAACAAAACATAGTTTTATGTATTATCTCGTAAGAAAGTAAGCACAGAGGGGCATTTTTACTTTTTCAAAAAAAATCAGTTTTTCGCGTATATTTGATTCCTAATCCCTCGAATAGGTCATTTTGCGCTAATTTACTAATTTTGGGTTATTATTACTTTTTTTAGTGGGTAAACAAAAATTAAAAAAATATGCTAATTCAAAAAATTACAAAGTAGATTTAATTTATTTTTCTTGTTACAATATCTTTAATTAAAAAACAAAAATAAAAAAAATAGATAAGAAATAATACAAATTACAAAAAGAAAATAAAAAAGGGGGTGTTAGTAGTATCAACCTTCAGGCTAACAAGTCTACTAGCCCAACAAGCCTATTTGCCTTACTTGCCCAACAAGTTGACTTGCCCAACCAGTCTGCTTGCTTAACAAGTCGACTTGCCCAACAAGTCGACTTGTGTAGCAAGTCTCCACACCTAAACTTTCACCTATAAAAGCAGAGCAAAACTAGCAGATTAGGAGGGGAGGTCATTGGCGGATTAAGTGATCTTTTGGGCTAGCCTTTGCGGTCCATTACACTATAAGTCCGTCTTCAAGACGAATGTGTCAGTAACACATTAATAATTGAAAAAAAAGAGAAAACTTAGTTGACTGAGGAGAGTAGGCCCACACTTCTCACGAAAGCTCACAAAAAGAGCACGGAAGCTGGAAGCCTCGAGGTTGTCCCTAATAACTTTTCGTTAGGTTTAAGGGGGGTGCTTTCAATCACCTGAATAAGGGGATTGATGCTATGAAAGGGCGTCTGAAGTTATAAGGAAGAGGTGAAGGCAAGTAAACGAAAGTTTGATTGGTCAAAGATCCTTGGTTCGCAGCAATGGTTCTAGCACTAAAACAAAGGCATCCACAAGTAAACATCCATTACATTACGTTTTTCATTTTTTCCCCCCCGTTATCGGTCTCGCCTTGGCATTTGTTTTTAATTTTCCGCTATCGGTCTCGCCCTGGCATTTGCTTTTAATTTTCTGCTATCGGTCTCGCCCTGGCATTTGCTTTTAATTTTCTGCTATCGGTCTCGCCCTGCCATTTGTTTTTAATTTTCTGCTATCGGTCTCGCCCTGGCATTTGCTTTTAATTTTCTCCTATCGGTCTCGCCCTGGAATTTGCTTTTAATTTGCATGCTATCGGTCTCACCCTGGCATTTGTTTTGTGCTAATTTCGTGCTATCTGTTCAGCTCTGGCACTGTTACCCATTTTAACCCTAACAGTCAATAGACATTTGTGCATATTTCACCGATTAAAATTGAGGTTCATAACTGTACTTATTCCTTACTTTGATAATACAACAAAACATAGTTTTATGTATTATCTCGTAAGAAAGTAAGCACAGAGGGGCAACTGTGAACACCCAATTTTAACCGGTACATTTTTACTTTTTCAAAAAAAATCAGTTTTTCGTGTATATTTGATTCCTAATCCCTCGAATAGGTCATTTTGCGCTAATTTACTAATTTTGGGTTATTATTACTTTTTTTAGTGGGTAAACAAAAATTAAAAAAATATGCTAATTCAAAAAATTACAAAGTAGATTTAATTTATTTTTCTTGTTACAATATCTTTAATTAAAAAACAAAAATAAAAAATAAAATAGATAAGAAATAATACAAATTACAAAAAGAAAATAAAAAAGGGGGTGTTAGTAGTATCAACCTTCAGGCTAACAAGTCTACTAGCCCAACAAGCCTATTTGCCTTGCTTGCCCAACAAGTTGACTTGCCCAACAAGTCGACTTGTGTAGCAAGTCTCCACACCTAAACTTTCACGTATAAAAGCAGAGCAAAACTAGCAGATTAGGAGTGGAGGTCATTGGCGGATTAAGTGATCTTTTGGGCTAGCCTTTGCGATCCATTACACTATAAGTCTGTCTTCAAGACGAATGTGTCAGTAACACATTAATAATTGAAAAAAAAGAAGAGAAAACTCAGTTGACTGAGGAGAGTAGGCCCACACTTCTCACGAAAGCTCACAAAAAGAGCACGGAAGCTGGAAGCCTCGAGGTTGTCCCTAATAACTTTTCGTTAGGTTTAAGGGGGGTGCTTTCAATCACCTGAATAAGGGGATTGATGCTATGAAAGGGCGTCTGAAGTTATAAGGAAGAGGTGAAGGCAAGTAAACGAAAGTTTGATTGGTCAAAGATCCTTGGTTCGCAGCAATGGTTCTAGCACTAAAACAAAGGCATCCACAAGTAAACATCCATTACATTACATTTTTCATTTTTTCCCTCCCGTTATCGGTCTCGCCTTGGCATTTGTTTTTAATTTTCCGCTATCGGTCTCGCCCTGGCATTTGCTTTTAATTTTCTGCTATCGGTCTCGCCCTGGCATTTGCTTTTAATTTTCTGCTATCGGTCTCGCCCTGCCATTTGTTTTTAATTTTCTGCTATCGGTCTCGCCCTGGCATTTGCTTTTAATTTTCTGCTATCGGTCTCGCCCTGGCATTTGCTTTTAATTTTCTGCTATCGGCCGGTCTCGCCCTGGCATTTGTTTTTAATTTTCTGCTATCGGTCTCGCCCTGGCATTTCGTTTTAATTTTCTGATATCGGTCTCGCCCTGGCATTTGTTTTAATTTTCAGCTATCGGTCTCGCCCTGGCAGTGGATTTTAATTTTCTGCTATCGGTCTCGCCCTGACATTTGTTTTTAATTTTCTGCTATCGGTCTCGCCCTGGCATTTGCTTTTAATTTTCCGCTATCGGTCTCGCCCAGGCATTTACTTTTAATTTTCTGCTATCGGTCTCGCCCTGACATTTGTTTTTAATTTTTCGCTATCGGTCTTGCCCTGGCATTTGCTTTTAATTTTCTGCTATCGGTCTCGCCCTGGCATTTGTTTTCAATTTTCTGCTATCGGTCTCTCCCTGGCATTTGTTTTTAATTTTCTGTTATCGGTCTCGCCCTGGCATTTCGTTTTAATTTTCTGCTATCGGTCTCGCCCTAGCATTTGTTTTAATTTTCAGCAATCGGTCTCGCCCTGGCATTTGTTTTTAATTTTCTGCTATCGGTCTCTCTCTGGCATTTGTTTTAATTTTCCGCTATCGATCTCGCCCTGGCATTTGCTTTTAATTTTCCGCTATCGGTCTCGCCCTGGCATTTGTTTTTAATTTTCTGCTATCGGTCTCGCCCTGGCATTTGTTTTTAATTTTCTGCTATCGGTCTCGCCCTGGCGTTTGCTTTTAATTTTCCGCTATCAGTCTCGCCCTGGCATTTGCTTTTAATTTTCTGCTATTGGTCTCGCCCTGGCATTTGTTTTTAATTTTCTGCTATCGGTCTCGCCCTGGCATTTGTTTTTAATTTTCTGCTATTGGTCTCGCCCTGGCATCTGCTTTTAATTTTCTGCTATCGATGTCGCCCTGGCATTTGGTTTTAATTTTCTGCTATCGGTCTCGCCCTGGCATCTGCTTTTAATTTTCTGCTATCGATGTCGCCCTGGCATTTGGTTTTCATTTTCTGCTATTGGTCTCGCCCTGGCATTTGCTTTTAATTTTCTGCTATCGGTCTCGCCCTGGCATTTGCTTTTAATGTTCTGCTATCGGTCTCGCCCTTGCATTTGTTTTTAATTTTCTGCTATCGGTCTCGCCCTGGCATTTGCTTTTAATTTTCTGCTATCGGTCTCGCCCTGGCATTTGTTTTTAATTTTCTGCTATCGGTCTCGCCCTGGCATTTGCTTTTAATTTTCTGCTATCGATCTCGCCCTGGCATTTGTTTTAATTTTCCGCTATCGGTCTCGCCCTGGCATTTGCTATTAATTTTCTGCTATCGGTCTCGCCTTGGCATTTGTTTTTAATTTTCTGCTATCGGACTCGCCCTGGCATTTGCTTTTAATTTTTTGCTATCGGTCTCGCCCTGGCATTTGTTTTAATTTTCCACTATCGGTCTCGCCCTGGCATTTGCTTTTAATTTTCTGCTATCGGTCTCGCCCTGACATTTGTTTTTAATTTTCTGCTATCGGTTTCGCCCTGGCATTTGCTTTTAATTTCCGCTATCAGCCTCGCCCCGGCATTTGCTTTTAATTTTCTGCTATCGGTCTCGCCCTGGCATTTGTTTTTAATTTTCCGCTATCGGTTTCGCCCTGGCATTTGCTTTTAATTTTCACTATCGGTCTCGCCCTGGCATTTGCTTTTAATTTTCTGCTATCGGTCTCGCCCTGGCATTTGCTTTTAATTTTCTGCTATCGTTCTCGCCCTGCCATTTGTTTTTAATTTTCTGCTATCAGTCTCGCCCTGGCATTTGCTTTTAATTTTCTGCTATCGATCTCGCCCTGGCATTTGCTTTTAATTTGCATGCTATCGGTCTCACCCTGGCATTTGTTTTGTGCTAATTTCGTGCTATCTGTTCAGCTCTGGCACTGTTACCCATTTTAACCCTAACAGTCAATAGACATTTGTGCATATTTCACCGATTAAAATTGAGGTTCATAACTGTACTTATTCCTTACTTTGATAATACAACAAAACATAGTTTTATGTATTATCTCGTAAGAAAGTAAGCACAGAGGGGCAACTGTGAACACTCAATTTTAACCGGTACATTTTTACTTTTTCAAAAAAAATCAGTTTTTCGCGTATATTTGATACCTAATCCCTCGAATAGGTCATTTTGCGCTAATTTACTAATTTTGGGTTATTATTACTTTTTTTAGTGGGTAAACAAAAATTAAAAAAATATGCTAATTCAAAAAATTACAAAGTAGATTTAATTTATTTTTCTTGTTACAATATCTTTAATTAAAAAACAAAAATAAAAAAAATAGATAAGAAATAATACAAATTACAAAAAGAAAATAAAAAATGGGGTGTTAGTAGTATCAACCTTCAGGCTAACAAGTCTACTAGCCCAACAAGCCTATTTGCCTTACTTGCCCAACAAGTTGACTTGCCCAACCAGTCTGCTTGCTTAACAAGTCGACTTGCCCAACAAGTCGACTTGTGTAGCAAGTCTCCACACCTAAACTTTCACCTATAAAAGCAGAGCAAAACTAGCAGATTAGGAGGGGAGGTCATTGGCGGATTAAGTGATCTTTTGGGCTAGCCTTTGCGGTCCATTACACTATAAGTCCGTCTTCAAGACGAATGTGTCAGTAACACATTAATAATTGAAAAAAAAGAGAAAACTTAGTTGACTGAGGAGAGTAGGCCCACACTTCTCACGAAAGCTCACAAAAAGAGCACGGAAGCTGGAAGCCTCGAGGTTGTCCCTAATAACTTTTCGTTAGGTTTAAGGGGGGTGCTTTCAATCACCTGAATAAGGGGATTGATGCTATGAAAGGGCGTCTGAAGTTATAAGGAAGAGGTGAAGGCAAGTAAACGAAAGTTTGATTGGTCAAAGATCCTTGGTTCGCAGCAATGGTTCTAGCACTAAAACAAAGGCATCCACAAGTAAACATCCATTACATTACGTTTTTCATTTTTTCCCTCCCGTTATCGGTCTCTCCTTGGCATTTGTTTTTAATTTTCCGCTATCGGTCTCGCCCTGGCATTTGCTTTTAATTTTCTGCTATCGGTCTCGCCCTGGCATTTGCTTTTAATTTTCTGCTATCGGTCTCGCCCTGCCATTTGTTTTTAATTTTCTGCTATCGGTCTCGCCCTGGCATTTGCTTTTAATTTTCTCCTATCGGTCTCGCCCTGGAATTTGCTTTTAATTTGCATGCTATCGGTCTCACCCTGGCATTTGTTTTGTGCTAATTTCGTGCTATCTGTTCAGCTCTGGCACTGTTACCCATTTTAACCCTAACAGTCAATAGACATTTGTGCATATTTCACCGATTAAAATTGAGGTTCATAACTGTACTTATTCCTTACTTTGATAATACAACAAAACATAGTTTTATGTATTATCTCGTAAGAAAGTAAGCACAGAGGGGCAACTGTGAACACCCAATTTTAACCGGTACATTTTTACTTTTTCAAAAAAAATCAGTTTTTCGTGTATATTTGATTCCTAATCCCTCGAATAGGTCATTTTGCGCTAATTTACTAATTTTGGGTTATTATTACTTTTTTTAGTGGGTAAACAAAAATTAAAAAAATATGCTAATTCAAAAAATTACAAAGTAGATTTAATTTATTTTTCTTGTTACAATATCTTTAATTAAAAAACAAAAATAAAAAATAAAATAGATAAGAAATAATACAAATTACAAAAAGAAAATAAAAAAGGGGGTGTTAGTAGTATCAACCTTCAGGCTAACAAGTCTACTAGCCCAACAAGCCTATTTGCCTTGCTTGCCCAACAAGTTGACTTGCCCAACAAGTCGACTTGTGTAGCAAGTCTCCACACCTAAACTTTCACGTATAAAAGCAGAGCAAAACTAGCAGATTAGGAGTGGAGGTCATTGGCGGATTAAGTGATCTTTTGGGCTAGCCTTTGCGATCCATTACACTATAAGTCTGTCTTCAAGACGAATGTGTCAGTAACACATTAATAATTGAAAAAAAAGAAGAGAAAACTCAGTTGACTGAGGAGAGTAGGCCCACACTTCTCACGAAAGCTCACAAAAAGAGCACGGAAGCTGGAAGCCTCGAGGTTGTCCCTAATAACTTTTCGTTAGGTTTAAGGGGGGTGCTTTCAATCACCTGAATAAGGGGATTGATGCTATGAAAGGGCGTCTGAAGTTATAAGGAAGAGGTGAAGGCAAGTAAACGAAAGTTTGATTGGTCAAAGATCCTTGGTTCGCAGCAATGGTTCTAGCACTAAAACAAAGGCATCCACAAGTAAACATCCATTACATTACATTTTTCATTTTTTCCCTCCCGTTATCGGTCTCGCCTTGGCATTTGTTTTTAATTTTCCGCTATCGGTCTCGCCCTGGCATTTGCTTTTAATTTTCTGCTATCGGTCTCGCCCTGGCATTTGCTTTTAATTTTCTGCTATCGGTCTCGCCCTGCCATTTGTTTTTAATTTTCTGCTATCGGTCTCGCCCTGGCATTTGCTTTTAATTTTCTGCTATCGGTCTCGCCCTGGCATTTGCTTTTAATTTTCTGCTATCGGCCGGTCTCGCCCTGGCATTTGTTTTTAATTTTCTGCTATCGGTCTCGCCCTGGCATTTCGTTTTAATTTTCTGATATCGGTCTCGCCCTGGCATTTGTTTTAATTTTCAGCTATCGGTCTCGCCCTGGCAGTGGATTTTAATTTTCTGCTATCGGTCTCGCCCTGACATTTGTTTTTAATTTTCTGCTATCGGTCTCGCCCTGGCATTTGCTTTTAATTTTCCGCTATCGGTCTCGCCCAGGCATTTACTTTTAATTTTCTGCTATCGGTCTCGCCCTGACATTTGTTTTTAATTTTTCGCTATCGGTCTTGCCCTGGCATTTGCTTTTAATTTTCTGCTATCGGTCTCGCCCTGGCATTTGTTTTCAATTTTCTGCTATCGGTCTCTCCCTGGCATTTGTTTTTAATTTTCTGTTATCGGTCTCGCCCTGGCATTTCGTTTTAATTTTCTGCTATCGGTCTCGCCCTAGCATTTGTTTTAATTTTCAGCAATCGGTCTCGCCCTGGCATTTGTTTTTAATTTTCTGCTATCGGTCTCTCTCTGGCATTTGTTTTAATTTTCCGCTATCGATCTCGCCCTGGCATTTGCTTTTAATTTTCCGCTATCGGTCTCGCCCTGGCATTTGTTTTTAATTTTCTGCTATCGGTCTCGCCCTGGCATTTGTTTTTAATTTTCTGCTATCGGTCTCGCCCTGGCGTTTGCTTTTAATTTTCCGCTATCAGTCTCGCCCTGGCATTTGCTTTTAATTTTCTGCTATTGGTCTCGCCCTGGCATTTGTTTTTAATTTTCTGCTATCGGTCTCGCCCTGGCATTTGTTTTTAATTTTCTGCTATTGGTCTCGCCCTGGCATCTGCTTTTAATTTTCTGCTATCGATGTCGCCCTGGCATTTGGTTTTAATTTTCTGCTATCGGTCTCGCCCTGGCATCTGCTTTTAATTTTCTGCTATCGATGTCGCCCTGGCATTTGGTTTTCATTTTCTGCTATGGGTCTCGCCCTGGCATTTGCTTTTAATTTTCTGCTATCGGTCTCGCCCTGGCATTTGTTTTTAATTTTCTGCTATCGGTCTCGCCCTGGCATTTGCTTTTAATTTTCTGCTATCGATCTCGCCCTGGCATTTGTTTTAATTTTCCGCTATCGGTCTCGCCCTGGCATTTGCTATTAATTTTCTGCTATCGGTCTCGCCTTGGCATTTGTTTTTAATTTTCTGCTATCGGACTCGCCCTGGCATTTGCTTTTAGTTTTTTGCTATCGGTCTCGCCCTGGCATTTGTTTTAATTTTCCACTATCGGTCTCGCCCTGGCATTTGCTTTTAATTTTCTGCTATCGGTCTCGCCCTGACATTTGTTTTTAATTTTTTGCTATCGGTTTCGCCCTGGCATTTGCTTTTAATTTCCGCTATCAGCCTCGCCCCGGCATTTGCTTTTAATTTTCTGCTATCGGTCTCGCCCTGGCATTTGTTTTTAATTTTCCGCTATGGGTCTCACCCTGGCATTTGCTTTTAATTTTCTGCAATCGGTCTCGCCCTGGCATTTGTTTTTAATTTTCTGCTATCGGTCTCGCCCTGGCATTTGTTTTTAATTTTCTGCTATCGGTCTCTCTCTGGCATTTGTTTTAATTTTCCGCTATCGGTCTCGCCCTGGTATTTGCTTTTAATTTTCCGCTATCGGTCTCGCCCTGGCATTTGCTTTTAATTTTCTGCTATCGGTCTCGCCCTGGCATTTGTTTTTAGTTTTCTGCTATCGGTCTGGCCCTTACATTTGTTTTTAATTTTCTGCTATCGGTCTCGCCCTCGCATTCGCTTTTAATTTTCTGCTATCGGTCTCGCCCTGGTATTTGTTTTTAATTTTCTGCTATCGGTCTCGCCCTGGCATTTCGTTTTAATTTTCTGCTATCGGTCTCGGTCTGGCATTTGTTTTAGTTTTCCGCTATCGGTCTCGCCCAGGCATTTGCTTTCAATTTTCTGCTATCGGTCTCGCCCTGGCATTTGTTTTTACTTTTCTGCTATCGGTCTCGCCCTGGCATTTTCTTTTAATTTTTCGCTCTCGGTCTCGCCCAGGCATTTACTTTTAATTTTCTGCTATCGGTCTCGCCCTGGCATTTCTTTTTAATTTTCCGCTATCGGTCTTGCCCTGGCATTTGTTTTTAATTTTCTGCTATCGCTCTCGCCCTGGCATTTGTTTTAATTTTCTGCTATCGGTCTTGCCCTGGCATTTGTTTTTAATTTTCTGCTACCGGTCTCGCCCTGGCGTTCGCTTTTAATATTCTGCTATCAGTCACGCCCTGGCATTTGCTTTTAATTTTCTGCTATCGGTCTCGCCCTGGCAATTGTTTTTATTTTTCTGCTATCGGTCTCGCTCTGGCTTTTGTTTTAATTTTCTGCTATCGGTCTTGCCCTGACATTTGTTTTTAATTTTCTGCTATCGGTCTCGCCCTGGTATTCGCTTTTAATTTTCTGCTATCGGTCTCACCCTAGCATTTGCTTTTAATTTTCCGCTATGGGTCTCGCCCTAGCATTTGCTTTTAATTTTCTGCAATCGGTCTCGCCCTGGCATTTGTTTTTAGTTTTCTGCTATCGGTCTCGCCCTGGCATTTGTTTTTAATTTTCTGCTATCGGTCTCTCTCTGGCATTTGTTTTTAATTTTCTGCTATCGGTCTCGCCCTGGCATTTGATTTTAATTTTCTGCTATCGGTCTCGCCCTGGCTTTTGTTTTAATTTTCTGCTATCGGTTTCGCCCTGGCATTTGCTTTTAATTTTCCGCTATCGGCCTCGCCCTGGCATTTGCTTTTAATTTTCTGCTATCGGTCTCGCCCTGGCATTTGTTTTTAATTTTCCGCTATGGGTCTCGCCCAGGCATTTGCTTTTAATTTTCTGCAATCGGTCTCGCCCTGGCATTTGTTTTTAATTTTTTGCTATCGGTCTCGCCCTGGCATTTGTTTTTAATTTTCTGCTATCGGTCTCTCTCTGGCATTTGTTTTAATTTTCCGCTATCGGTCTCGCCCTGACATTTGCTTTTAATTTTCCGCTATCGGTCTCGCCCTGGCATTTGCTTTTAATTTTCAGCTATCGGTCTCGCCCTGGCATTTGTTTTTAATTTTCTGCTATCGGTCTGGCCCTGACATTTGTTTTTAATTTTCTGCTATCGGTCTCGCCCTAGCATTCGCTTTTAATTTTCTGCTATCGGTCTCGCCCTGGTATTTGTTTTTAATTTTCTGCTATCGGTTTCGCCCTGGCATTTGGTTTTAATTTTCTGCTATCGGTCTCGGTCTGGCATTTGTTTTAGTTTTCCGCTATCGGTCTCGCCCAGGCATTTGCTTTTAATTTTCTGCTATCGGTCTCGTCCTGGCATTTGTTTTTAATTTTCTGCTATCGGTCTCGCCCTGGCATTTTCTTTTAATTTTCCGCTATCGGTCTCGCCCAGGCATTTACTTTTAATTTTCTGCTATCGGTCTCGCCCTGGCATTTCTTTTTAATTTTCCGCTATCGGTCTTGCCCTGGCATTTGTTTTTAATTTTCTGCTATCGCTCTCGCCCTGGCAATTTTCTGCTATCGGTCTTGCCCTGACATTTGTTTTTAATTTTCTGCTACCGGTCTCGCCCTGGCATTCGCTTTTAATATTCTGCTATCGGTCTCGCCCTGGCATTTGCTTTTAATTTTCTGCTATCGGTCTCGCCCTGGCATTTGTTTTTAATTTTCTGCTATCGGTCTCTCTCTGGCATTTGTTTTTAATTTTCTGCTATCGGTCTCGCCCTGGCATTTGTTTTTAATTTTCTGCTATCGGTCTCGCCCTGGCTTTTGTTTTAATTTTCTGCTATCGGTTTCGCCCTGGCATTTGCTTTTAATTTTCCGCTATCGGCCTCGCCCTGGCATTTGCTTTTAATTTTCTGCTATCGGTCTCGCCCTGGCATTTGTTTTTAATTTTCCGCTATGGGTCTCGCCCTGGCATTTGCTTTTAATTTTCTGCAATCGGTCTCGTCCTGGCATTTGTTTTTAATTTTTTGCTATCGGTCTCGCCCTGGCATTTGTTTTTAGTTTTCTGCTATCGGTCTCTCTCTGGCATTTGTTTTAATTTTCCGCTATCGGTCTCGCCCTGACATTTGCTTTTAATTTTCCGCTATCGGTCTCGCCCTGGCATTTGCTTTTAATTTTCTGCTATCGGTCTCGCCCTGGCATTTGTTTTTAATTTTCTGCTATCGGTCTGGCCCTCACATTTGTTTTTAATTTTCTGCTATCGGTCTCGCCCTAGCATTCGCTTTTAATTTTCTCCTATCGGTCTCGCCCTGGTATTTGTTTTTAGTTTTCTGCTATCGGTCTCGCCCTGGCATTTGGTTTTAATTTTCTGCTATCGGTCTCGGTCTGGCATTTGTTTTAGTTTTCCGCTATCAGTCTCGCCCAGGCATTTGCTTTTAATTTTCTGCTATCGGTCTCGCCCTGGCATTTGTTTTTAATTTTCTGCTATCGGTCTCGCCCTGGCATTTTCTTTTAATTTTCCGCTATCGGTCTTGCCCAGGCATTTACTTTTAATTTTCTGCTATCGGTCTCGCCCTGGCATTTCTTTTTAATTTTCCGCTATCGGTCTTGCCCTGGCATTTGTTTTTAATTTTCTGCTATCGCTCTCGCCCTGGCATTTGTTTTAATTTTCTGCTCTCGGTCTTGCCCTGGCATTTGTTTTTAATTTTCTGCTACCGGTCTCGCCCTGGCATTCGCTTTTAATATTCTGCTATCGGTCTCGCCCTGGCATTTGCTTTTAATTTTCTGCTATCGGTCTCGCCCTGGCATTTGTTTTTAATTTTCTACTATCGGTCTCGCCCTGGCTTTTGTTTTAATTTTCTGCTATCGGTCTTGCCCTGGCATTTGTTTTTAATTTTCTGCTATCGGTCTCGCCCTGGCATTCGCTTTTAATTTGCATGCTATCGGTCTCGCCCTGGCATTTGTTTTGTGCTAATTTCGTTCTATCCGTTCAGCTCAGGCACTGTTACCCATTTTAACCTTAACAGTCAGTAGACATTTGTGCATATTTCACCGATTAAAATTGAGGTTCATAACTGTACTTATTCCTTACTTTGATAATACAATAAAACATAGTTTTATGTATTATCTCGTAAGAAAGTAAGCACAGAGGGGCAACTCTGAACACCCAATTTTAACCGGTACATTTTTACTTTTTCAAAAAAAATCACTTTTAGTTTTTGCGTATATTTGATTCCTAATCCCTCGAATAAGTCATTTTGCGCTAATTTATTAATTTTGCGTTATTATTACTTTTTTTAATGGTTAAAAAAAAATTAAAAAAATATGCTAATTCAAAAAATTACAAAGTAGATTTAATTTATTTTTCTTGTTACAATATCTTTAATTAAAAAACAAAAATAAAAAATAAAATAGATAAGAAATAATACAAATTACAAAAAGAAAATAAAAAAGGGGGGTGTTAGTAGTATCAACCTTCAGGCTAACTAGTGTACTAGCCCAACAAGCCTATTTGCCTTGCTTGCCCAACAAGTTGACTTGCCCAACAAGTCTTCTTGCCTAACAAGTCGACTTGCCCAACAAGTCGACTTGTCTAGCAAGTCTCCACACCTAAACTTTCACCTATAAAAGCAGAGCAAAACTAGCAGATTAGGGGGGGGGAGGTGATTGGCGGATTAAGTGATCTTTTGGGCTAGCCTTTGCGGTCCATTACACTATAAGTCCGTCTTTGACTATTTTGTACGGTTTTGAGTCGGTTTTCCGGTTCTCAAAGCGGTTTTTGCATAAGGCGATTTTGGTGCAAAAAAGGACCAGATAGGAGTCCGGTTCGCAATTGACCTGGTCAGACTGCTTGGTCTGGTTCGGCCTTCATCGTGCTTATCAACTTAAGGTTAGTTTTGTGTTTGTTTATTTATTTATTTACGTACATATTTATTTATTACTTATTTATTGTTTATTTATTTATTTATTTTTATGTGTATAGTTATTTATTTATTTATTTCTTTTTATCTTCCCTTTTTACATTATTATTTCTAAAAATGTAAATAAACCTAGTTAACATAAAATAGCATTTTTCTCTTTTCTTTTTTCATAAAAATTATAAAAATGGGTTTGACTGAGATGTACATCTTGTCAATCCCGGTTTAAGAGACTTTAGCTGTACGGCTTTGATCTTTAACCCCTTCAAAAATAAAATCAACCAACCAACAAATTTTTTTTAGAAAGAACTACGTGACTTTTGAGTTCCTCATTGTACCTGAGGATACGTAGGAGCGTGGCTTCCCGTCAAGTCAAAATTAAACTTTTCTAAATTAGTCCTTATTTTATTTTTGGGTAAAACAAATAAATTCGTAATTTATATTTGCACAACCAGATTTAGGGTAACTGTCTTAGGACGAATGTACTAGGGGTGTAGTGGAATTAAGTTTTCGCCCTTCCCTATGCATAACCGACTTCCGAATACAACATAGTTTACGCAGACCAATAACTCTTAGATAGGTTTTTCTCAATTTTCCATATTTAATAAATTGGGTGGCGACTCCTAAAATAATCAATTTTTGAGTCGTCTACGTCGGGATCACGGTCATGACAATGTTATTGGGGCTTAGTATCAATCGATTTTGTCGATGACTAATCTAAACCGAAGAACCTAACTGACCTCGTGTAACCGACTTTGCCGGTTCGTGTAGTTCTCCCCTCCAAACAGAGATTTTTCCACACCTAAGATTCAAACTCAAGACATTGAGATGAGACTACCGAAATTTAGCTAGTAGCTACCGCTTAGATTAGTTCTTGTTGGTCCTCTTCTTAGTTCTTTGCTACCTGAAGAAATTGGACTTTGTAATAGTTTTTCTAGGAGTTGATGCTAATCTTTTATTCAAGAAAAAAAGAGAGAAAGGGAAATATTCATAAAAAAAAGAAAGAAAGGGAAACGATGAGTTTGAATCTCCACACAAGGGTTAACCCGTCACGAAGGAGAAGTACAAATCACAAAAGTCACTCGATACTTACCCTATTCCCCCAAGTAACCAATCCCACACATTCCTTCATTCTCTTCCCCGATCTAAATCCCTCTCAAACGGTGAGTCCATCATAATTTCTCTTCTCACTCTTTTCTTCTTTCCTTATATACTCATTCATTACCTTCTTTGCAGCTATACTAATTCGATTCTCAATTCGACGCTCTCCACATTCTTTCATCGTCAACATACCAACCCGATTCAAGGTATTCCAGGTTCTCCGTCTCCAATTCAATTCTGATCAATTTATTTATCTATTTATTTCCTAGATAATTGCATTTACAGTTTCCACTTCCATGATTGTGAAATAAAAATAAAAATACTCTTTTTATATTTCCGCAGCATTGAGATTTTTCTGAGATAAATCGATATGGGTGAGAACAACAATTCTCAATCTGAATCACCAAATGAAAATCCAGATCTAATCGATGGAGATTTAGCAATTTCAAAAACCGAAACCGATCCATCGTTAGAAACAATTGTACGGAATTTCCAAGATTCAATGTCATTAGGGAAGAAGCACAAGTTCTGGGAAACACAACCCGTTGGTCAATACAAAGATGTTGGAGACACAACTTTACCTGAAGGTCCTATTGAGCCACCAACACCATTATCAGAAGTGAAACAAGAGCCTTACAATCTTCCAGGTGCTTATGAATGGACAACATGTGATATGGATTCTGAAGAAACATGTAATGAGGTTTATCTTTTGTTGAAGAATAATTATGTTGAGGATGATGAGAATATGTTTAGGTTTAATTATTCAAAGGAGTTTTTGAGATGGGCTTTGCGTGTTCCGGGGTATTATAGGAGTTGGCATATTGGTGTTCGTGCGAAAGGGTCGCAGAAATTAGTTGCTTTTATCACTGGTATCCCTGCTAGGATTAGGGTTAATGATAAGGTTGTGAAAATGGCAGAGATTAATTTTTTGTGTGTGCATAAGAAACTTAGGTCAAAGAGGCTTGCACCTGTTATGATTAAGGAAGTTACTAGGAGGGTTCATTTGGAGAATATTTGGCAAGCTGCTTATACAGCTGGGGTTGTTCTTCCAACCCCGGTAGCAACTTGTCAGTATTGGCATAGGTCATTGAACCCTAAGAAGCTTATTGATGTAGGGTTTTCGAGGCTCGGTGCTAGGATGACGATGAGTAGGACTATAAAGCTTTATAAGTTGCCTGATACGACAGTTACTCCTGGATTCAGGAAGATGGAGCTGAGGGATGTTCCTGCAGTTACTCGGTTGCTTAGAGACTATTTGAGTGAGTTTGTTGTTGCACCTGATATCGATGAAGATGATGTTGAGCATTGGCTTCTTCCTCATGAAGATGTGGTGGATAGTTACTTGGTGGAGAGTCCTGAAAACCATGAGATTACTGATTTTTGCAGCTTTTACACTCTTCCTTCTTCTATCCTTGGCAATCAGAGTTACTCAATATTGAAAGCTGCTTATTCTTATTATAATGTGGCCACCAAAACTCCAATGGCTCAGTTGATGAATGATGCGCTGATCGTGGCGAAGCAAAGGGATTTTGATGTTTTCAATGCCTTGGATGTTATGCATAATGATAGTTTCCTCAAAGAACTCAAGTTTGGACCTGGAGATGGACAGCTTCACTACTACTTGTACAATTATAGGATTCGTAGAGCAATGAAACCATCTGAACTTGGCCTTGTGCTCTTATAGCCTGATATATTTATTTCAGTTTTGGTTTTGTTAGGCAATTGGAAAAACCATTTATTTATGTTGTTTTACTAGCTTGTTTTTTCAACTCAACACCATTTATTATTGTTCCTTTAAATTATTTGCAATCAACATGTTAGATTTGCAGGGTATGTGAGCGACCCTCTTTTGATATACATTCTGCAACATTGGAAAATTCTGAAGTTGTTATTGTCTGCTGCTTCAATTGCCTTTCTGCTTTATTCACTTCTCGTATTTCTGTATGCATTATTAGAACTTGTCCATGACTCTTAAAATTATTTCTGTTATGTTTCTGTTTCTGTTTGGCAGCATTTGTTTTATTTCATGAATGTGGATTGTTGTCTGTGTTTGCTCACATAATCTCGTTTAATGCAATTCAAGCTTTTAGTGGTGTTGATGTCTATCTTATCAGAATTTTCAGTGGTTAGTTCAATGTTTTCAGATGGGATTTATCTCCATTTACCTTTGATTTTTGTAGTAGACTTCGTCATTAGGGAAGAGATAAGTTAGCTCTCTCTGCAATGAATAGCTTTTTGTGATGGTTACCAACTGGCCAGTTTGATATTTGAAAGGCTAGAACAGAAATATCATCCCCCTTCCGACGTTGTTATACATCAGACGCCAACACCCTCAATGTTATATAGCTGATACCTTTGTCTTGTTTTTTGTTTTGTTTTGGTGATAGATAGCTTTGTCTTGTTAGCACATGAGGATGAGGATGAGAAATGTTCTGTACCCATAGTGTCCGGGTGGAGGGAGAGTGGTTATTTAAAATTTTAGTTGTTTGGTTCAGGTTTTCGGAAGAGAGGAGAGTAAAATATCTCTTAGGGTCCGTTTTCGGAAGAGAGGAGAGTAAAATATCTCTTAGGTTTTGAAGATTAGGAGGGCAAGGGATGCTTGTTTATAAATATTAAATAGATAGACTAAAATATCTACAATAGTTGTTGTCTCACCAAAAAAAAAATCTACGCTAGTTGTTGCATGAAATGTTAAATACAATATTTCTAAAATCGAATGGAATATCAAATTAGCAAGACTTTCAACTTATGGTTTAATTGGTTCATTTGGTTGACTAATAAATAAATGAATTGTTACATTTAGGGGAAAAGTATAAAAAAGAAAAATATCATTTTTTTTCTATATTTATCGATCCTCTAACCTCAAAGTTTAGGAGAGGTGAACAATTAACCACTACAACACTTGAAGAATATTAATTATTGTTACCAACAACAGACTAAGAGAGAATTGGGTGAGAATTCCTTCATTTGAAGACCTACAGAAGACATGTTAGAGAAACAAAACAAATTTTAAGAATTCCAATACTATTAACTACCATATACCACGAGATATGGAGAGAGGTGGAGGGAACGGCGGAAGAGGACGGTGGGATAGTGGAGATCATCGTGTGGGGTGGCAACGCAGGAGATATGGGGACGGAGACAACAGAAGGGGCTTCCGGAGTAATGCTAGACATGTGGCGAGATTTGAGGATAGGGTTTTTCCTCGGGAAGATCCGGGAGGATGGCAAGTTGTCCGTAGAAGAAGGGAGAGGGTTGGATTCTTCAAGACTGACATTGCTTCTAGACCTAATAGGGAGGGGATGATTTATGATAACGTTTCATCTTTCTACTTCACTAACTTCCCTGTTAGGTTTAAGGCACAAGACCTATTTGATGTATTCTCGAATCATGGGAGGGTGTTGGAGGAAGTGATTCCGGCTAGAAGGAATGGTAGTGGGAATCGTTTTGGCTTTGTGCGATTTCTAGACGTGAAGGAACCGGAGAGATTGGCCACTTATCTTGACAACATATTCATTGATGATGTGAAGCTTTTTGTGAATATGCCTAGATTTGAACGTGATGATCGCAAAGCTGCAAAACTTCCGGAAGTCCCTCCGAAACCGGTATTGAATCATGTTCAGGGTGGGCCATCAAAAAAAGTGTGGGTACCAAAGAGTTTAACTAGTCACATTCAAGGCGAGGTTCATAAGGTGGGGAACGATAAGGTGGAGGTTAGTTGTGATCTTTCAGTTGAGATGACGTCGGAGCATAGTCTTGTTCTTTCCAAAGCCATGGTGGGTGAAGTGATTCATCCGGGTAAATCATATTTCATCCACGGTGGACAAGACTGTGCTTCGACGTCATCTCAACCGAAAGATCAAGGCAACACCAATGGGGGCTAATTTGGTGCTCCTTGAAAGTGACAAGGATGAGGAGGATTTTAAGGGCTTCGTGGAAGAAGCAAGGGAGTGGTTGTATCAATGATTCAAATGGATACGACTGTGGAAGGCATCAGATGTGGACAATGAACGCGTTGTATGGATTCGATGTTTTGGAATACCCATGCATGCGTGGAATGTTGAATTCTTCTCTGAACTTACTTCGCTGGTGGGTACTTATCTTTTTGCGGATGATGACACTGAGAAAAGGAGGAAGATGGATGTTGCTCGAGTTATGGTTCGAACTCAGTCCTTTGAAAATATCAATCGTGTGTTGCAAGTCTCCATAAACAAAGTTATGTTTACAATCAGATTGGTTGAGGATTGGAGCGGTCTGCTTAGATGGAGTGGCGGTGTTTCGCAACCTACGGCTGTTAGCGTAATTTTTGAGAGTGATTCTCAGAATTCTGACAAGGAATGGCAGGACAATTTTGGGTTCATCGGAGAGGAGGACGGCGCCGGTGACGTGGCCAGAGTTTTGGTAGTTAATGATGCATTAAATCAGACTATTAATAATCCCCATGATTGTAGGAGAGAAGTTAGGGAAGTTGTTGAGGAGAAAAACAAAACTGTTAATACTTCCCATGATTGTAGGAGCGAAGTTAGGGAAGCTGTTGAGGAGAAAAACAAAATCGTTAATACTTCCCATGATTGTAGGAGACAAGTTAGGGAAGTTGTTGAGGAGAAAAACAAAACCGTTAATCACGTAAATTTGAATAGGAAGGAGATGATTCCTTGTCAGGCTGGATATTCATCAAATGTGGGCCCAGTCATTAACTCCTCTTCTAATGATGGTCCGGTTCCTGATTCGTTGTTGGGCCTATCTCATCAAAATAATTCTTTGCTGGATGTTAATGGGTTGGGCCGTGATTCTCTGCTGGGTCGTGGTGCTATTTCATTGTTGGACTTATCTCATCAAACTAATTCGAAACCTCTTGTTGAAACCGTTGGAGCGAGTTCTCCAACTACTATTCTTTCAAGGCCTGCGTCATTTTTCCCTGGCCCAACTTGTCGAAAGAAACAACGCAAGCTTCGCAAGGTGGGAGTTAGGAGAGCCCCTCATTCCGGTAAATTACGCCGTGTTGTTCATGGGTTGAAGGAAGTCTCTGTTAAGGAAGTCACAGAGGGTATGGCTGGTGGTGGTGACGGTGAGTCAGACAACCGTATGAATAGCTCTTCATTTTTCTCTGCAGGGGCAGTCCTTTGTGATGATTCCATCAATAACTCAGATATTGTTCGAGTGAATAATAGGTTTTGGGCTCTCCAAAACAAAGCGGTGGCTAGGAAGGTTTGGGAGGAGGCCAAGAAGTTGGGGGTGGAGGGTAATCAGGCTAACGAGCATTATATTGATTTGATTGAAGCTGGTGAGCTACGTGATAAAGAAGTTAGAAATAAGGGGGTGGCTAAAAATGGTGTCTTATGAATATTCTTTCACTAAACTTAAGAGGGTGGGGCGATAGTGAAAAACGTCGTCAGTTGGCTTCCTTAATCCGTACGGGTAAGTTTGATTTCATTTGCTTACAAGAAACTAAGAGGGAGTCTTTAGTTAATAATCAAATTGGACAACTATGGGGTAATTATCAGTTTGATTGGTCGTTTATGCCGTCTCGGGGACTGTCAGGTGGAATTTTGTCTTCATGGTTGGTAGATTCTTGGTCAGTTAATTTCTCTTTTAAGGGTGTTGGTTTTGTTGGGGTGTGCGCTGTGTCTCGTGGCATTCTAATCTATGTGGTGAATGTGTATGCTCCTTGTTTTTTGATTGAGAAAAGGAAGGGTTGGGAGGAGTTGAAGAGGTTAAAAATGAGTTTTGTTAGGGGTGAGTGGTGTGTGGTTGGGGATTTTAATTACGTGACTAGTGTTGAAGAAAGAAGAGGTAGAAGTGGGGATGGGAGCAATTTCCAAGATATTGTTGAATTTAATAATTTTGTTGACGACATGGACCTTATTGATGTATCTGTTTCGGGGAAAAAGTTCTCTTGGTTTTGCTCTGATGGTATCTCTATGAGTCGATTGGATCGTTTTCTTATAACGGAAGGTCTTGTATCTATATGGAATGTTTCGGGACAGTTGATTGGTGATAGAGACATATCAGGTCACTGCCCGATATGGCTCATTCGTTCTCTAAAGGATTGGGGTCCCAAGCCGCTTCGCTTTATTAATGGTTGGAATTAGAACATGGTGAATTTCGCCCTTTTGTGAACTCTTGTTGGGCTGGTTGCGGCATTCATGGCAATAAAGCTTTCGTTTTGAAGGAAAAATTCAAATTTCTCAAAGCTAAATTGAGGGATTGGAACAAGGAGGTGTATGGTGTTATTGATTTGAACATTGGGAAGGAGGTTCAGGACATTAATATGTTAGATGATATGTTGATTGATTCTTTTGATACTGAAGTGCTCTTGCGGGGGAAAGAAGCCACTGCTAAGTTTTGGAAAGATATTAGAATGAATGAAAGCTTATTATATCAAAAATCTAGATCTCGGTGGATTAGAGAGGGCGATGCCAATTCAAAGTATTTTCATTCTCTCATGAATAGTCGAAGGAGGAGAAGTAAATTTCTCCTTATGGATGCGAATGGTGCTTTAATGGATGATGTGGAGGAGGTAAAAGACGTGGTTAGAAGGCACTTTGAGAAGTGCTTTGAAGAGACTCAATAGGCTCGGCTCAATCTTGATGGGGTCGTTTTTAAACAAATTTCTAGTGGTGATAATGACATTTTGGTGAAGCCTTTCTCGGAGGAGGAGATTAAGGAGGAGGTTTGGAACTGTGACGATAATAAGAGTCCGGGACCAGATGGGTTTAACTTGAAGTTTATTAAGGTGTGTTGGGATTTGGTTCGGGAGGATATAGTAGCTTTTTTCCATGAATTTCATATGAAGGCGTCTTTGCCAAAAGCTATCACGGCCTCCTTTATTGCTCTTATTCCCAAAAATGATCATCCTCAAAGTTTGGGGGAATATAGGCCTATTTGTTTGATCGGTTGTATTTATAAAATTCTTGCCAAGGTGCTTACTAGTAGGTTAAAGAGAGTTCTTCCCAATGTTATTTCTAGTTACCAATCGACGTTTTTGGGGGGTCGTCACATTCTAGATGGTGTTTTGGTGGTGAATGAGGTTGTTGATCTAGCTAAGAAAAGGAAGGAAGATTGTTTGTTATTTAAAGTTGATTTTGAGAAGGCCTATGACTCTATTTCTTGGAATTTCCTAATCTACATGATGGAGAGGATGGGATTTGGCTCGGCGTGGATTATGTGGGTGAAGGCTTGTGTGTGTTCTAGTTCCATGTCCATGTTGGTTAATGGTAGCCTAACTAATGACTTTCAAGTTGGTAGAGGCCTTCGTCAAGGTGATCCTCTTTCTCCTTTTCTTTTCTTGATTGTAGCAGAGGGTTTGTCGGTTATGATGTCAAAGGCGGTGGAGGTGGGGTCGTTTGTTGAATATAAGGTTGATGATAATATTCGCTTTTCTATGCTTCAATTTGCCGATGAGACCATTATGTTGGGGAAAGCAACATGGGGGAATTTGTGGTGTATCAAATCTATTCTTAGAAGCTTTGAAATGGTGTCGGGGTTGAAGGTTAACTTTCATAAAAGTAAACTTATTGGTATCAATGTGTCAGAGGATTTCTTAGAACCGGCTTCAACTTTTCTTCACCGTCGAACGGAATCTATTCCATTCAAATTTTTGGGAATTCCCGTGGGCGCAAATCCAAGACGGAGTTCCACTTGGAAGCCGGTTATTGATAAGATTCGGAGTAGATTGGCTTTGTGGCAATGGCGTTTCTTGTCTATTGGAGGTCGGGTGACTCTTATAAACTCCGTTTTAAATAGCATACCCCTCTATTATTTGTCTTTTTATAAAGGGCTGAAGGTGGTGATAAAGACTCTTATTAAGCTTCAAAGAGATTTCTTGTGGGGGATCAAGGAGGATTCGAGGGGCATGTATTGGGTGGCTTGGGAGAAGATTTGTAGATCTAAGGAGGAGGGAGGGTTAGGTGTGAAGGATATTGAAATGTTTAATATTGCTCTCTTGGCCAAATGGAAGTGGAGATTGATGTCGGATGAAGGCGCGCCTTGGAGGGGTATTCTTTCGTATAGATATGGTGATTTGGGGTCTATTTTTTTCAATGGTTCAACATCGGTGCATAGAAGGGAAGATTCTTTGTGGTGGCGCGATCTTAGGTGTCTGAGGGAGGAGAGGTTCTCAGTGGGTTGGTTCGAATCAAATGTAAGACGGAGGTTGGAGGATGGCAGCGGAGTGGATTTTTGGCATCATCATTGGCTTGGGCAACGTCCGTTGAAGATTGAGTTTGGCAACATTTTCAACCATTGTAATAATAAAAATGTGAGACTGGCGGATCTAGGCGTTTGGCGTGATGATCATTGGCAGTGGAATTTTCTTTTTTCGCAGGTGCTGGATCCGCATTCGGTGATGAAGTTGATGAGCTATTGACGATTCTGCGTGATGTTCATATGGCCCGTGGAGTTGCTGACCGATGGTGTTGGTTTATTGATCCGCTAAAATCCTTCACGGTTCGGTCTTGTTACCAATTTCTTTTGCAAGCCAATCAACTTTCAGTCGTGGACAGCAGCAGGCCAGTTTCGACTCTGCAGAAATCTGACTTGATAGCGTTATGGAGGACTCGTATTCCAGCCAAGATCTTGTTGTTTGGTTGTATATTCAACAATTCTATATCTGTTCGGTCCCTGTTACTTAGACGACATGTTATTCACTTGGAGGAGGATGTAGTCTGCGTTTTGTGTAGGTCTCACATTGAAGATTCTCATCACTTGCTTTTGGCTTGCGATATTTCTTTGAGGATGTGGGGCGAGATTGGTCGTTGGCTGAATGTTCAAGTGCCTTGCCCATCTACTTTAATTGATCATTTTCTACGCTATGACGACCATTGTACTGGTAAGAAAGCAAAGAGGATCAAGCATCTTATTTGGTTGACAACTTGTTGGTGTCTTTGGCTATGTCGTAACGGGGTTTGTTTTAGAGGGGTAGAGCCAAATGTAGACTCGATAGTGGCCCAGGTGAAGTTCTTATCTTGGGACTGGTTCATTTACGGGGTGGGAAGGAATTCTTGTTGTATTCCATCACTATGGTGGAATAATGCACTTTCATGTATAAACAATCTGTGATCTCATCCTTATATTTGTGGTTTTGAGCACCCCTAGTGCTCCTATTAATGCAACATTGTTTATCGAAGAAAAAAAACTTAGTTTAATTAACGATTCAAAATAGTTTAATTGCAGTGCAACTCGGTTATGATCAATATATTCAATTAAATTGTTTAGATAAGTAGTGTCACGACATCTTATCCTTGTGTCCAAGTTTTATGGTAGGGTTTATTAAGGGCTAAAGTGCTCTAGGGGTCCCTTATCTTTATTTAAAGTAACGAATTAGTCCTTTATGTTTTTTTTGTCCCAAATAAGTCCTTTATCTTTATCTTTCAAATTTTTGACACATAAATCCTTTTCCGTTAACGGTGCTGATTTATGTGTCAAAAAAAAGGATTTATGTGTTAAAAATTTGAAACATAAAGGACTGATTTGGGACAGAAAAGGATTTATGTGTCAAAAATTTAAAACATAAAGGACTGATTTTGGACAAAAAAAGGATAAAGGACCAAATCGTTACTTTAAATAAAGATAAAGGACCCCGAGAGCACTTTAGCCTTTATTAAGAGACTAGCAAATGTGGAAACTCGTAACATTGACTTGGAAGACTACATTTTGGATTGGTCTCGAGTTTTTGAGTCAGTTCCAATTTGTATGACATTGATTTAAAAATGTAGTAATTTCACCCCAATAAAAAAACATTTGTTTCATCGTTATACACCTGGGGCGTTACACTAATGAACTTAATCAGAGCTTTGAGCAAACAAAACATTGTTTTAAGCCTACTCAAATGATAAGCACAAAAATCTTTGCGCTAATGGAACTTTCGAAAATCTTTGCGCTAATGTAACTCACGTCTTTGAGTGGATTTTATACGACCTTGTTTGGGTTGGCTTATGAACAAATTATTTGAGCTAATCTATTAGTATAAATATTTATATTAGACTATTTGAGAGGACTTATAAAAATAACTTATGACTTCCAGATAAGCTGTTTATAGCTTATTTTCATAAGCTCGTGGTCTTGACACAATGTATTTTGAAACCTATATGACAACAAATACAACAAATCGAATGAAGAAAGACACCAAATTTTTAACGTGAAGCCTCTTAAAGTAAGAGTAAAAATCACGGTAATTCAGAGATTAAAGAAATAATTCCACTATAATCAAATAAGGGTACAGGAGAACCTTAATATGGGGCAAAAACAGTACCAACAACCAGCCAAAACAACAAAATACAAATGCTTACAAACGATAACAAGATGATGGAATTACCCAAAATCGCTGCTATTTTGCAATCCAATGTCTCTCACTCTAGACCTTTTTTCTTGTTCCAACTGTTGAAAATGAAGAGCTACGTGTAACGAATCTGTTGTCAAAATCGACTCGATCCAATGACGAACAAATCTTCTGTTGCAGTTTTTCGGTGATAACCAATTTTGATTTATGTGGGCGATTCTTAGATAAAGTGGTTCACAAGTTCCATAAGCGGTCCGACCAGTTCAACTGGTCGCAGCGATTCGATTTTCATAACCTTAGTAACCATCATTTTCAAAGGTTGCATTCTCCAACTTTCTTATGCCATTTACCAATGAAAAATTCTTCTACCCAATATGGGAGGACAGCTGGTAATTCTACCCTTCTATAAGTTGACATTCATCACACCCCACCAAGCAAGGATAATAAGGAAAAACTAATTAGCAGTGGCCATACGTCCATACCCTTGTGTTTTGGCCGTCAGAATGCACAATATGCTAGGAAATAACAATTTTTAATTCTCAATGGGTGCACAACTATACACAATGCTCCAAAGTTAACTCTAGCTGAAATTGGCCATGCTTATCTTAAATTTTTTTTTGACTAAGAGGTGATTTTGATTTTGTCATCAATCACAAACATGAGTAGGAGATTAACATTTCTCATAATCTGATAAGTAGGGTGACACCACTTTCAAATGAAAATATGTGATGGCTAGTATTAAAAGGATTCCTATCACATTAATGCAATGAAACCCTAACTTGAATAAAACAATATGAGCCGCCAGCACTAAGCATTAGATTAAGTTGCCTTATTTTTTTAGTATGCAGACAGAGTATTAAGTACTGCCCGTAAATTCACATACGCAAAGCGGAAATTCTGATTTCAAACTTGAGTAACTACAGAAAATATCCGGTCTAACAATATTGACTTTGCTAGTTGTGCAAGGACTTACAAATATCAAGTTGCACAATATAATTGATAAAAAATTGCTATATGTACTGTTTCATGGCTATAAATAAAGCCCTTTGTTAGGTGTGTTTTCCCAATACATGGTGAGTTGATAAAAACGAAGTGAAAATGAATATATTATGCAGATCAATTGCATGCCTTTGGCTTATAAGTTTCTTCACTTTGAGTGTGGCTGTATCTGTAAGGTCTCAACTGACCCCAGATTTTTATAGAACAACATGCCCTGATGTTTTTGAAATAGTAAGGAGAGAGGTTTGGAACGCTATGAAATATGAGATGCGAATGGGTGCTTCATTGCTTCGCCTTCACTTCCATGATTGCTTTGTAAATGTAAGTTGACTTGGCACTTTAGGCAAAAATAAATTACTCTTTGGTCGTTTAACTTATTTTCCAGTTTCAGTTAGTCTTTTACATATTGCTTTTTACTTCTCAATATACATACTCTTGATTTCTTTTTCCAAGTAAAATAAAATATCCAATATATTTGTTTTTCAGGGTTGCGATGGTTCAATTTTGCTAGATGGAGACGAAGATAGTGAGAAACTTGCTACTCCTAACTTGAATTCTGTTAGAGGATTTGAAGTGATAGACACAATCAAAAGTTCAGTGGAGGATGCATGTAGTGGAGTTGTGTCCTGTGCTGATATATTAGCCATAGTTGCAAGAGATTCTGTTCTCCTTGTATGTTCAATGCTTAAATGCTCACATATTGATAATTCATAAAAATTAGTTAGCTAAGTTTTTGTTTAGTGCTTTTTACTCTGATTATTATTTTGACATTTTGCAGAGTGGGGGTCCTTTTTGGTATGTTCAATTAGGACGGAGAGATGGATTAATCTCAAATGGGACACTGGCAAATCTTGCAATTCCTTCACCATTTAACACACTAGATACCATCATTTCCAAGTTTAATAACGTTGGTCTCAGTCTTAAAGACGTTGTTACTCTATCAGGTATAATAATTATAATTAATGAAATATGAAATCAATAATTGTAGATACCTATGAATAAAGCACTTGAAATCTCTTTTGTAAAAAAGTTAAGTTGGGTCTTTAATCTGTTATTGTCTAACGCATGGTATTGGTATTAAGAGGAATTTGGACATGTTGGAAGAGTTTATTTAAGTTTGTTATCTTGTGAGGACAAGCGGTTATGTGTGTGATTGGAAGAGTTTTATTAACATATCATTAGCTGTTTGTCAACTTGGACTCGGCTAGTACCCGGGTTCGATTCTCGGCGATGAAACAAATTGGAGTCGGACTTTACTTACCTCCCGACTGAACTCCGAATTATTCAATGCCCATTTCTCCTGGATACCGGAGAGGTCAAAGACCCCTAGACCAAAAAAAAGCTATTTGTGAACTTACTATGATAAGTTTTTTAAAATAACTTACAAAAACAGAGCAAATATATAGGGAGCTTCTTCTCATTTCCTTTTCGATCATACAAACATCTCATAAATAAACATAGTAATTTAAAACTCAGGCCGATCATTGACTCAGTCGGGATACTAGATCAGTGGGTCAATGGTCGAATTAGAGTGTCGCTAGTTGAACTGGATGATCCTGTGACTATTAAGTTATATATATAGGTATAATATTTGCACAAAACTACACAAGGTGATCATGCGGTGTAGTAGATACCAAGCCTTTGAAAGACCTCAAGCACTTGAATTTGAACCCAGGAAAGGTAACTTTTGAATTATATTTTACAAAAGGGAAATGTTATTTACTGTGAGGATAGTTTGTAAAACCACCCATGAATGACGTGTGTGGCGTTATGCGGGTGCATGTGTTACTTTTTTTTTCTTCTGACAGCACTGTCATGTGTTACATTCAGTCATGGATTTGCAAACACGTCACTTTGTGGGTGCTTTTAGCGAAAATTATTCGCTAGAAATAGCACTGCTCTTTACAAAATTTTCATGACTTTTAACAAATCAGCCGGTCTAGCTCTTCGGTCTAATAAAAAACCGACCGGTTCAATCTGTTGCACTAATTCGCCTCGGCTTGATTACATGACCAACCGAATACATGATTCGAACTGGTTATACCACAGATTTGCAATTGGACTAGTCTGAATCGATTTTTATAACCATCCATAAACATTTGCTTAATGAATAACGATTAGTTATGCTAATTACCAAAGTGCCCCTTTGCTTTTGACTATGTACATGCAACTTATTTTAATAAGTTTTCCAAAATAACTTACAAAAACAGTGCAATTAGGGAGTTTCTTCACATTTTTTTTTAATATAGAAATAACCTATGCATAAACACATATACTTGTATACTTTTAGTGCCTAATGAATAACAATGAATTAATCTATTTACCAAAGCGTTCCCCTTATGTATGATTCTGATTGATCATACTCTTTGTAATGTTTCTTCTCAATTAATGAAATGAGATATGTTTTTCGTAAAAAAAAAATGCATCATTCTTGCCGAGCATAACGGGCTACTATCTAGCAAACTAGTATTAGGAAATTTCTTTGTTTCTTTTCCTCCTAATTGAATTTAATATTACTAATATCTATTTAAATGTGTGAAATATTTCTTTAGGTGCCCATACTATTGGACGAGCAAGATGCACTTTTTTCAGCGATAGATTGTTCAATTTCTCTGGGACAGAAGAACCAGACAGTACTATGGAAATTGAAATGCTCACTGAATTGAAAAATTTATGCCCACAAAATGAAGATGGGAACACAACAAGTGTTCTAGACCCAAACTCAGTGGATTTATTTGATAACAACTACTTCAAAAATTTACTCAGTGCAAAGGGTCTCCTTAATTCGGATCAAATTCTCTTTTCTAGTGATGAAGCTGCTGCAACCACTAAACCTTTGGTCCAATTTTATAGCGAAAATGAAAGAATTTTCCTTATGGAATTTGCTTATGCCATGATCAAGATGGGGAATATAAATCCACTATTTGGTTCTGAGGGAGAGATTCGGATGAATTGTAGAGTGAATAATTCTTAATGATTTACTGATATTTTAGAAAGATATAGGAAGGAACTAGGAAATGAATGAAGCATATGATTCTACTAGAGTGGAGTCTAATCTATCTAATATCTATTTATCTATTCATGATAAAAGTAATTTAGCCAATGACAAATTGGTAAAAGTAAAATTTTAGAGCCCTTTCTCTTCACTTGTGGAGAGATTACAAAAGTCACTAAACTAATCATCCCTCACTCTCTCTTTCCTATTTTTCTTCTTAACCAAATATGTCAAAATCACTCTTTCTTCCCTTACTCTCTCTTCCCTCTTTCACCTCAAACAAACACACCTTAAACATGAGAAGATCACTCTCTCTTTCCCATTTCTGCCCTTAACCATCCATCGCTCCCTCTTTCCCATTTCTCCCCTCAACCAAACAAGAGAAGATCACCCTCTCTTCCCTCGTTCACCTCAAACAAAGACACCCTTCTTAAGGGCCCGTTTGGTTGAAGCAAGAGAGAAAAAGAAGAGAGAAAGAGAGAAGAGAGAAGAGAGAATGACTTTGTATTGTTTGGTTGAAGCAAGAGAGATATTTTTCTAATTTAGTTCCTATTTTCATTTCTTTGTAAATAATTATTTTTTTTTAAATATTACTCTATTTATTGTTCGGATAAACATTTTTTTTTAACTTATTGATATTTTGCACAATCGAATTTAAGGTAACTGTCTTAGTACAGATGTATTATGGGTGTAGTGGAATTAAGTTTTTGCCATTCCCTATGCATAATCAACTCTTGAATCCAACCTAGTTTACGCAGACCAATAACTTTTAGTCGGGTTTTTCTCAATTTTTCCTATCAAATAAATTGGGTGGGGACTCCTAAAAATCACTCTTTTTGGGCGTCTGCATCGAGATCCCGGTCACGACAGATGGCGACTCCACCGGGGACAGGTGAGAGTCAAGCCTGTTATATTTGGTCATGCCACATGATTATAAGGTACGTCTATTTGTTTACTCCTATTTTTTTTCTTGTTTTTGGTATATATGTATTCTTGTATTGCGCTTATTATAAACCCTAAGTTAGAAAATACTTGATATTACTGTCTGGTTCTCACTTCTGATTATTTTGCAGGTAATGCTTGCGTTTGTTTGTCTTGCTTTTTAGGGTTTGAAGTTTGTATGCTACCTTCACACATTACACATACACTGTGAGCACACACTAAAAGTTGGGCTTATACCTGAGCCTAAAAAAAACATAAGTTAGAACGAGGTTGTGTAGTGGAAGTCATTTTGGATGTACATCCTGGTGGCTACCATGAATTCCTCATCTAGAGTACAGTTCTTCTTTGCGGGTATCCACATTTTGGATGTATATCCTGGTGTGGTTAACCTTTTAGAAGAGTACTTGACTCTAGAAACCTTAAATCTGCATCGGTTACAACAACCAACCATTGTGAGTATTCACCTTAAAAAATACATTAGAGCCATAGGGCCGAAATCCCAATGCTATGGACAAATTGTGTAGGCCACAAAGGGAGCTATTTTTCCTCTTATCTTTGTTTTTGGTTGTACATATTTTTCTCGTTAACACTTATAAGGTTTATTCTTCATGTTGCATTTGTAGCAAAAAATGGGGTGCACTTCATGTTGCATTATACCGCGTGTCATTGAAAAATTTAATATTTTCCTCTCCAAAGATTCTTAAAAAAAGAATAAAAATATTTTTTGCATGTGGTGTGCATTTTCATAAGCAAATACAAAAAGAATTGTGTCGTTATTCATCATTCATCATATTCAAAAAACATTCATCATAAGTTTTACCATATTTCATTTTTCTTCTCTTTGCATATACGTAAAAATCAGTTCATGTTATGCATACTTTCATGAGTAAATAGAAAAGAACACATCATCATTTGTCAGTCTTCATATCACATTTCTTTCAAAAAAAATTACAAAAAAATTGCATTTCATTTCTTGCATAAAAAGAATACAAAAAAATTACAAAACCACGCATATTGCATCTTAGGATGAATGCTTGCATACATACCATGCATTCCATAACATCTTGGTCTCTTTGACTCATTCTCATAAATTTTTCTTTAAGAAAATAAATAAATAAGTAGTTTTAAAATCATTGAGTCTTCATTCATGTTATATTCACATGGACAGGGGAAAGTCAAATTTTGGTGCTTGCGTGAAAATGGATACCAATCAAGCTTAGACTCATGGAATTGGGTCTTTCTCTTGAAAGTTCTTAGGAAGATTAATCACTAGAGGATTAGAGAAGTAATGTGAAAGGAAAATTATCATGGGGCACAATACTTAGGCATATTGGAAAAGATGAGAAAGAAAGAAGGGAGACATAAGGTTGACAATAAATTCTTGAATCAAAAGTTCAAAGTAAGGAAAAAGAGGGGAAATAGATGATTGCCATTAGCGCTTGTCTAATCATATAAGCTTGAAACCAAGTTAACTTTATTGAAGCTTTATATTAATGAATTTGCATGGATTTAAAAACCCATTTTATCCTTTCTCACCCCATATTCTCTTAAAGCCCTTTTGATTACGCTAATCAAAGATGAACCAATGAACAAATGTCAGATTCCGAAGGTCCATTCCAAAAAAAAAAACAAAAAAAAAAAAGAAGAAAAAAAAAGCAAAAAAAAAAGCAAGAGAGAGCAAAGAATTTGAAAAAAGAGTGAATGTTGTTTCAAAATTAAAATTTTGAAAATGATAAATTATGGTTCAAAATGAAGAGTGGCCTTTTTTCTCTCCAAAAAAAGAATGAACCATTATATCCCTTGATGTTCTCTTTAAGCATGTAATTTCCTTTCATTAAACTCTGGACAAGGATCGAGACTACAGTGAAATTTAATGCATTTAGATTACCAAATGAATTCCAAAGGTAGAAGATTTACAAGATAAATATCAAGGGCAATGGAGGAAAAGAAAAAAAGAGAGGTTGAAAAAAAAGAAAAAGAAATGATGGTGAAAGGTGGAAAAGAGAGAATCATCCATATATGAAGTAGAGACGATGGATGAAATGAGATAAAGCAAAATCGGAGGAGAAGCAAAAAAAAAGAGAAAAAAAAAATGAAGGCAAAAAAAAAATCAAAATCGGGTAAATGGACGATTTTACAAGAAACGAGTGTTGTCTTCAAAACACAATAGAAAGCTGAATCCACTAAAGATCCTTGATCCATTTAACACGCAATACATTTCTTTGAGCCTTTCTAATCCTTTTTTTCCTTAACCCATAACTCCAACCCACATTACAAGCCTCTTAAAGTTCACTCTGATTGATCCTTTATCCATTTAACCCATAACCTGTAGCAATGTTACAAGCCTGTAAAAGTCCACTCTGACCAATGAATGAGTGTTTTCATTTTCATAATGTTAATCTTGAGATAAATAATTTGCTTCTTTTAAACTATTATTTGCTCTAAAAAATGAATAACAAGAAAAAAAGAAGGAGACCTGCTAGACTGAAAACCTGCAAATGCGGTCTAGGCAAAAAATTAGCGTTCTTAACAAAAATAAAAACAAAAAAGAAATTGGATGAAGCCCGCTAGGCCGAAAACCCGCAAGGGCGGTCTAGGCAAAAATTAGAGCACAAAAAGGGAATGAGACTTACACTCGAGACATTTATGTAGTTCATTAGAGCAGTCTCTTATTGTCATGATTGTACATTTGGGCAGTCTCAAGTTTGATTAGTCGTTCACTAGAGCCCCTTTCCTTATCATGTTTAACATGATGACATATTGGGGCAAATTTTTGGAAAGCTTGAGAGTCCCAAGAAATCTCACATTGAGGCAACCAATTTTTACACGATCCTTCATGTGCCAAACTTTTCTTGCTATACCAGTTTAGTCTTCTACCGAGGCCAATACCTGACACCAATACTGGGGCAAACATTTGGCAAGACCTTCATGAATCTTCCCTCTGTGGTAAAATTTTTCCTTAATACTTGGGCAACCTGTTTTCATTAAGTCAGCCACCTCAAATAAAAGAAAATCCCAATAGCTCGAGGTTGTCATGATAACCTTTTCCCTACCATCTCGTGTCACTTTTGTGTTCCCTATAATTTCACTTTAAAAATACCCTCCACTTCCAAGTCTTCAAAATCCAAAACACAAAAAATCCATAACCACAAAATTCCAGCTCTTAAATACCTGTGAATCCATGCATGCTCATTAAGTAATGCTTCAAAAACAGTCAATTTGGAATCAGTGATGTGATTTAAAAAGCTAATGACAATCTATGAG
The DNA here is from genome assembly GCA_039519185.1 of Astragalus membranaceus. Classification (NCBI taxonomy): domain Eukaryota; kingdom Viridiplantae; phylum Streptophyta; class Magnoliopsida; order Fabales; family Fabaceae; genus Astragalus; species Astragalus membranaceus. Next base: position 55,702,458 of record CM076851.1, read on the forward strand.
AAAAAAACAAGGTCAAACTTGAAAGTGTTTTACTTCAAAAAAAATAAGAAGTGATCTTACGAAGCTAGAAAAGATGATGATAAGTTTCCATTTGAGGACAAGTTTGATTGGTTTCCAATGTAGTATGCAAAAAAAAAATATTTTCATTGAACCTAACCTCCATAACGCGTCAAGGCTCATGCATCTCATGTCATAGAATACATGCATTTCATGTCAAAGCATGCATTCCACTTAATGACTAAAAGCAGGCATTTTTTAGTCTCTTTGGGAATAAAGTAATAAAAAGGTGATCATTCAAAACACGACATCCATTGGATTTTATCTGCACTGCATGCTACCGGTCGTACCCTGGCATTGCATTTTTCTTTCATGCTATCGGTTTCGCCCTGGAATTATCTCTATTTTTTATTGTGCTACCGGTCGCGCCCTGACACTGCATGCTACCGGTCGCATCTTGGCATTACATTTTTCTTTCATGCTATCGGTCTCGTCCAGGCATTGTCTTTATTTCTTTTGTGCTATTGGTCGCGCCCTGGCATTGCATTTTTATTTCATGCTATCGGTCTCGCCCTGACATTGTCTTTATTTCTTTTGTGCTATCGGTCGTTCCCTGGCACTGCATGCTACCGGTCGCGCCCTGGCATTGTATTTTTCCTTTCTTGCTATCGGTCTCTCCCTGACATTGTCTTTATTTCTTTTGTGCTACCGGTCGCGCCCTGGCACTGCATGCTACCGGTCGCGCCCTTGCATTGCATTTTTCATTCATGCTATCGGTCTCGCCCTGGCATTGCCTTTATTTTTTATTGTGCTACCGGTCGCGCCCTGACACTGCATGCTACTGGTCGCGCCTTGGCATTGCATTTTTCGTTTCATGCTATCGGTCTCGCCCTGATATTGTCTTTATTTCTTTTGTGCTACAGGTCGCGCCCTAGGACTGCATGCTACCGATCGCGTCCTGGCATTGCATTTTTCTTTCATGCTATCGGTCTCGCCCTGACATTGTCTTTATTTTTTATTGTGCTACCGGTCGCGCCCTGGCACTGGACCTTTTTAATTTTATGCTATCGGTTCAGCCCTGACATTTGTCTTTTAAATTTCGTGCTACCGATTCAGCCCTGGCACTGCACCTTTTAATTTTATGCTATCGGTTCAGCCCTGACATTTGTCTTTTATATTTTGTGGTACTGGTTCAGCCCTGGCACTGCACGTTTTTAATTTTATGCTATCGGTTAAGCCCTAGCATTTGTCTTTTAAATTTCGTGCTACCGGTTCAGCCCTGGCACTGCACCTTTTAATTTTATGCTATCGGTTCAGCCCTGACACCGCATCTTTTTAATTTCATGCTATCGGTTCAGCCTTGGCATGCGTCTTTTAAATTTCGTGCTATCGGTTCAGCCCCGGCCTTGCATTTTTAATTTCTTGCTATCGGTTCAGCCGTAGCATCTGTGTTTTTTAAAGATTTTGTGCTACCGGTTCAGCCCTGTCACGACATCCTAATTTCAAGTTACCATTTCAACTCTAGCGGGGGCTGTTATCAACTAAAATGGGAGTTCTTATCTACACTTATTTCTTACTACGATACTACGAAAAACTCAAGTTTAATGTGTATCTCGTAAAAAATAAGTACAGAGGGGCAACTATGAACACCCGATTTTAGTTGATAAGTAAACACCTTATTTCCACGTGTTCAATTGTGTTGAAATTGTTTTTGTTTTTTTTTGTTAAATCATGACCATTATATTTATTTTTCTCTAAGTTTTAAGTTCAAATTTTGGGTCAATATCCAACCAAAAAATAATAATAATGTTGTTAACATTAATCTAAAATTTTGTTGGGTTCATTTGAAGCCCTTTTTTTTAAAAAAAAAAGAAAGAAAAGAAGAAGGTCCAAGTATCTTTGAAAAAGAATTAGCCCAGAATTTTATTGGGTTGTTTTGAAACCCATTTTTTTATACTTACTAAAAAAGCCCAATTGTTTCTTTTGGTAAAATAAAAAAATATATAAAAAAAAATTAATAGGAGCCAACTAAGCTACTCTATGACTAACATAAGAGTCGATCAGGTTTTTTTTCTCAAATTTAAAAAAAAAAATTAAATCATAATATGAAGACTATAAATAGGGGGAGGATTCAGACGTCAGGGACAACATTTTTTGAGATGGAATAGAGAAGTTTAGAAATTGGAGAGAAAAGGAAAAGTTTGTGATAGAAAATAATAGAGAGAATTTGGAGAAAAAAAAAGAAGCAGAATGAAGAAGAGGAGAGAACCACCACCAAAACCCCTCTCTCCACCTCACAACGAATCTCTCACCCTCTATTCACTTTCTCTACATCAACACCACCACACTCCTCCTCTCTTCCCACAACCACAGCCTTTTTCCACTACAACCACCACACTTTGTTTCCCTCTCCTCGCAACCCCCTCGCTCTCTCTCTCTCTCTCTCTCTCTCTCTCTCTCTCTCTCTCTCTCTCTCTCTCTCTCTCTCTCTCTCTCTCTCTCTCTGTCTCTCTTCTCTCTCTCTCTCTCTCTCTCTCTCTCTCTCTCTCTCTCTCTCTCTCTCTCTCTCTCTCCACCTCACAACCACTCTCTCACCCTCTATTAGGGGTGTAGTGGAATTAAGTTTTCGACGTTCCCTATGCATAATTGACTCCCGAATCCAACCTAGTTTACGCAGACCAATAACTTTTAGTCGGGTTTTTCTCAATTTTTCCTATCAAATAAATTGCGTGGCGACTCCTAAAAATCACCCTTTTTGGGCCGTCTGCATCGAGATACCGGTCACGACAGAGAATGACTTTGTATTGTTTGGTTGAAACAAGAGAGATAGAGAAGTGAGAATGACTTACATTTTCACTAAGAGTATGTTTTTTTGAGATGAAAGAGGGAAGAGAGAGCAAGAGAAGAGAGAAAGAGAGAAGAGAGCTAACCAAACAATAAAAGGGAGAAGAGAGAAAAGATTCTCTCTTCCCTCTGTCTTTTCAACCAAACGGACAATGTGTTTGGATTAGGCAAGAAAGAGGGAAGAGAGAAATAGGGAAGAGAGAGAATCAGAAAGCTTAAGAAGCATAGCAAAACTGTTTGTTCTCATCAAAACATTTTTAGGGATTTTGCCTCAACAATTTCCCCTTTTTTGATGATGAAAAAACCTTTTGATAAGCTTTTAAGGTTTTCTAATGTAGCAGTTGCATAATAATATATTATGTTCATGATTTAACAGTTACAAGTAAGAGAAATATTTGGACCAGAACAGATATTTCATTAATAGTGATGCAAAATAGACATTTTTGGCTCACAGTTCTGGAGCATAAGATTCTTAAACAAAAGCTTTAGCTTTGCAAAACAAGTGCTCTTTGTAACACATATATTCAAAACAAAACATAGATAGGTTCTTATCCTATCCACTATGTAAACCTAGAAATTTAATCTATCCTTCTCCCCCGTTTTCCATTAGTCAAAAGTTAGGGGGCAGAAACAAGATTAAGCCGCTACTTCGATAGAGATGAACCATCAGAAGAGAGAAAGAGGTGAGAATTAGAGTAGATTTGGAGGGTTGTTTGGTTTAAGGGAAAGAGAAAATAAATAGGGAAGAGAGAGTTGTGCCTCTTGATTTGGTTGGAGCGAAAGAGAGAAGAGAGAAATAATACTAGTTTTAAATGAACAAAAACACCCATTGTGTTTGATTTAATTTTCTGATTTAATTTTCTAATTTAATTGACTTAGTATTTTTTTGACAAGAAGTATTTATTTAATTAAGTTAGCTAAATATTTATTTTAATTATCCAAATAATTATTTTAATCATTTAACTTATTTATTTACATATTTATTTGAGCTATTTAATTTAAATTTATAATGTGACACATCTTATAAATTGTACTCATCGTTATTCATGGTAAAAGTAATTTAGCCGATGACAAAATGGTAAACGTAAAATTTTAGAGCCCTTTCTCTTCACTTGTGGAGAGATTACAAAAGTCACTAAACTAATCATTCCTCATTCTCTCTTTCCTATTTTTCTTCTTAACCAAACATGTCAAAATCACTCTTTCTTCCCTTACTCTCTCTTCTTTCTTTCACCTCAAACAAACACACCTTAAACATGAGAAGATCACTTTCTCTTCCCTTACTCTCTCTTTCCCATTTCTGCCCTTAATCATCCATCGCTCCCTCTTTCCCATTTCTCCCCTCAACCAAACAAGAGAAGATCACTCTCTCTTCCCTCGTTCACCTCAAACAAAGACACCCTTCATAAGGGCCCATTTGGTTGAAACGAGAGAGAAAGATAAGAGAGAATGACTTTGTATTGTTTGGTTGAAGCAAGAGTAGGGAAGAGAGAAAGAGAGAAGAGAGAATGACTTACATTTGCACTAAGAATGTGTTTATATGAGATGAAAGAGGGAAGGGGGAGCAAGAGAAGAGAGCTAACCAAACAATAGAAAGGGAGAAGAGAGAAAAGATTCTCTCTTCCCTCTTTCTCTTCAACCAAACGGACAGTGTGTTTGGATTAGGCAAGAGGGAAGAGAGAAAGGGGGAAAAGAGAGTGAGGGAAGAGAGAAAGAGGTAAGAAATAGAGTAGATTAGGAGGGTTGTTTGGTTTAAGGGAAAGAGGAGAGAAATAGGGAAAAGAGAGTTGTGTCTCTTAGTTTGGTTGGAGCTCAAAAGAGAAGAGAGAAAGAATACTAGTTGTGAAAGGACAAGAACACCCCTAGGTCTTTGTTTTATTTTTTTAATTTGATTAACTTAATAGTTATTTTAATTATTTAATTAAATTAGCTAAATATTTCTTTTAATTAGTTAAATAGTTATTTTAATCTTTTAATTTAATTAGTTAAATATTTATTTTAGTTATTTAATTTAATTAAATAATAAAAATAACTAGGAAATTAGGGTGATAAAGTGAGGATAAAATGCTAAGGGTGTGTTTGTTTGAGGTGAAAGAGGGAAGAGAGAGTGAGGGAAGAGAGAGTGAGGGATGATTAATTTAGTGGTTTTTGTTATCTCTCCACTTGTGGAGAGAAAGTGGAGAGAAATGGCTCTTAAATTTTACTTTTACTATTTTGTCCTTGGCTAAATATGTAACTAATTAAGTTATATGATTAAATTAATTATTTAGCTAATTAAAATAAATATTTAGCTTATTTAATTATATAATTAAAATAAATACTACTTGTCAAAAAAAATTAAAATAAATACTAAGTTAATTAAATTCAAAATTAAATCAAATATATAGGGGTGTTTTTGTCATTTTAAAACTAACATTCTTTCTCTCTTTCGCTCCAACCAAACCAAGAGACACAAGTCTCTCTTCCCTATTTCTCTTATCTTTCCCTTAAACCAAACAACCCTCCTAATCTACTCTATTTCTCACCTCTTTCTCTCTTCCCTCACTCTCTCCCTCATTCTCTCTTCCCTCTTCCTCTTCTAATCCAAACATACCATAAAAGTATAATTATTTAGCCATTTCTTCCCACTTTCTTCCCACAATTGGAGAGATTGCAAAAAACACTAAAACAATCATCCCTTACTCTCTCTTTCCCATTTCTCCCTTCAACCAAACATGAGAAGATCATTCTCTCTCCCCTTATTCTCTCTTCCCTTATTCTCTCTTCCCTTACTCTCTCTTCACTAGTGGAAAATTGACAATAAAAAACACCATTAAACAACCGATGCTAATGTAGACGCGGTGGCAAATTTGTAATTAAATTGAAGTTTTTAGCTTTCGTGCTTACATTTAGTATCAGTTGTTTAAACAACCGATGCTAAAAGTATATGCGCCAGACTTTTAACATCGGTTGTTTGAACAACCAATGTTAAAAGTGTATTTGCGTGAGACTTTTAGCATCAGTTGTTTAAACAATCGATGCTAAATGTGTATCTCAAGCACATTTAGCATCGGTTGTTTAAATAACCGATGCTAAAAGTCTGAATCCTCTTAATTTTTTTCGATTCCAATGCACCCTAAACATTCTCTCGCTCTCTCTGAAACTCGTCGCTCTCTAAAACACTCTCTCGCTCTCTCTGAAACCCTCTTCGAAAGGAAGGAAATAAGGAGAAGGACGTCGCTGCCTCCCTCTGCCGCTCTCTTCTTCTCCCTCTCTCTGTGACTCTCTTCTTCTCCCTCCCTCTCTCCTTTGCGAACCTCAACACACTCAACGCTCTCTTCTTGTCCCTCCCTCCGTCGTCGGTTGCCCTAATTCGCTGGTCCTCTCCTTCGCGAACCTCAACGCACTCAACGCTCTCTTTCTCTTTGAACAGAAGTGAACGAAAGAAGGAGAAGGACGTTGTCGAAAATCCCCAACTCAGTTCAGGTACTTTCTAGGGTTTCCTAATACTGCTAATTACTAGAACCTTGTACTCAGTTCAGGTACTTTGGGTATAAACAATATTCTGATGGTAAAGAAAACTTTCATAACCATAAAGAAAGCAAGATTCTGTTCAACTTCGAACACCCTCATACATTCCATTCCCATTCTGATTATAACTCTATTTTTCGCTCCAAACACTACTTGGGTTTTTGTCTACTAGGTAGGTACCTTTCCTATCTCCTTCATTCATGTCATTTTTAATATCTTCTTTTTGTCTCTTTTCAACTCATTCGTTTTATAACTGAGTAGTTTTTTCAGCTTGTTTCACATGTGCACACCATATGTTTGTTCATTTGCCTAACTTATGGAGTCCAAATTTTATGAGTTCTGTGTTCATAAAGCGACTCTTCAATAACACTTATCTTTATTATTATTATTATTATTATTATTATTATTATTATTATTATTATTATTATTATTATTATTATTATTATTATTTGGAGTTTGCAAAATGAGGGTTTAGGATTGGTGAAATTTTTAGTTTATCATACACCCTTTTAGTGTTGATAAGTTGATGATAATTGGTTTTTTTATATATATTGGCTTGTCACTTGTTTGTCTTAGGGTGTGGAAACTATGTAGTCATGTTGCATTTTATGTTCTTTATTTGTAATGGTTGTTGTTTCTTGATACCTGTATTTGGAAACCATATAGTAATTGATCATCGGGCTAAATCCTTTCTTTCTCTCTGAACAGAATCTTGCTTTATCAGTTCAAGATGGTAAAGCTCGAGAAAACTTGCACTCATGCATTAGATTGAAGCAGTAAGTCAAACTAATTCTTTATATACTTGTAAATTGGTATGTTTGCTAATGTGGATACTTGTAGTTTTGAATGGTGTTCTCTCTCTCTCTGTTGGTTGCTGTGTGTTCTACCTTTATGTTCATTGATTCTTTTTTTACTCAATTTGTTTTATATGTGGTGGCTATCAGTTTTGCTTTTACTTGCTTTTACTTGGCATGTCTGCTAATGTGGATACTTGTATTTCTTGATGTTGTCTTCACTTAAAAAAGATTTTAACGTTGAAGATTTTTTATTGTTCTGGTTTGTTGCTTGAAAGAGTTGCTGGTAAGTGAAGGAAGAGACAAAAAGATCAGTTGTTAAGTGTACTTCAAGAGGAAATGGCCATATTTTAACTTCCAGAGGCCACGACAGATATATAATCAACCATGATGGTAATTAGTTATCCTCTTTAATCTTATATATATATATATATATATATATATATATATATATATATATATATATATATATATATATGCTGTCAGCTATAATAAAGGATCAGCTGTAATTAGAATGTTGCAAGGTTACCTTGGGGATATTACATTTCAGGTGACAAATGACAAGGCTATGGTTTTACATCTAAATTATTGAAGTGAGCTATGTCTTTGCAAGTAGAGAAATACTCATTATTTCTTCCTTTAGTAATTTTCTATGAAATGCAGCCTTTGACATGAAAACCTTCAATGACTTGCTCAAAATCGACCTTTCAAGTGGGAATTACTTTTATATTTAAAGTAGCATTATTTGTCTGGATTTGGATTTGCAAGCTATACTGTTAACTGGTATATGAATATTTTTCTCACTGCATTATTTTATTTTCCAACTAGAAATCATTAAGCACATATATGAGAAGATATCAAGGCCAAAATTCAAGGACAGAAGACCTATGGAATGTTCTTTTAGAGGTATCTGGTTTTCCAGTCAACTCAATAATGAACACTTAGACATTGGTTTTTAACTTTCACCTTTAAACTTGAACATAACTTTTATTGGAGACTGTTTGATGTAGCATCTGAATTTGCAGTCACGGTTTCTTTTATCTGGTCTGCGAATTGATGGAGAGTGGATTGTCCCCATAACCTTGTGTATTGGTTCATATGAAAGACACCAAGAAGCATTGCGCCGCTTTAGCTACTCACTCTTAATGGGAGAAGTTTTTCAGGCTTTAGCTACCTTTGATCATGATGAAACTCACCAAGAAGCATTACACCGCTTTTAGATTTTTTTGAATGACAGAAACACTTCTCTGCTTTCAGCCAACACTAGAAAGGGTAACAGTGAAGATTTCTTTTAGAATCTAAATTCAATTTCACTCTTTGACTTTGAATTCTGGTTGTGATTTCTCTTTAAGTTTATCAATGTTCCCTTTATTTCCCAATTACTAATAGTTTAGTATGCATCTGATTGTGGTTGTGTTTTAGTATGCATGTGAAAAGGAAACTGATTCTGTTGAGTGGACATTGGTGAGTAGTAAGAAGAAGAAAGTTAGGGATATGGGTAGGAGAACTGAGATGGATTTTTGGGTCTGGAAGTTGGAAGGAGACATGGTGTTTTGCTTGTTTAGTTGAATTCAATTGAAATGATGTTGCACAGTAGTGAAAAAGGACATTATTCAATTTGTGGAAATTTAATTACTAATAGTTTTGGTGGTTGTGAATTCAATTACTAACAGCTTTTGGTTTTTTAGTTGACTTTAACAATTTGTGGAATATTGTTATGTCTTTGTGCTGTGCAATGCAAACTTCAATCTAACTTACAACTTATGCTATATGTGTCCTAATGGAGATTGTGATATCACTATTGATTGGATATAATTTGTTTGAGTAATTTTTAAACTTGTAGGTATTTAATGACCCAAAGGCATACACCGAAGAGAACTTCCGGAGATTAGTCAGCTTTGGGCAGAATTCTTTATGAAGATTCGTACAGAACAAAAGGATACACTCTTTTAGATTTACTAGTTTAATTTGTTTTTTTAAAATATTTTGTTTTAGATACACTAGTTCCAATTTGTAAATTCTAGTTATGGTTGTGTTATGGTTGTTTTGTTTGGGCAGAAATATTTTGTTTGTGTTATGGTTGTTTTACATGCTTTCGCAAAACTGATAAAGTAGGAAAGGCATTCTAAATTGTGTTATGGTGGATTATTTTGATAAATTTATTATGCATGGTTGCACTACAAGAAAAATGGGACTTTTCGGCGGGAAAAATCCGCCGGAAAAGCCAAAAATTCGCCGAAAATGAGGACTTTCCGGCGGATTTTTGGCGCCGGTAGCCAGTTCGCAGCAAACGCTTTTCGACGGATTTCGTGGCGCCGACAAATCCGCCGAAAAATCCAAAAAATCCGGCGGAAATGTCACCGGAAATTTTCCGGCGGATTTTTTGAATCATCGGTGGTTTTTAAAAAAAAAATTTTTTTTTTAAAATCCGCCGGTATTTCAAAAAATCCGCCGGAAATTTACCGACGGATTTTTTGAATTTCCGGCGGATTTTTTTGAATTTCCAGCGGATTTTCCAAAAAAAAAAAATTCAAAAATCTGCCGGAAATTCAAAAAATCCGTCGGAAATACCATTTTTTCCGCTGGAAAGTTACCGACGGAACAAAATCCGCCGGAAATGCAAAATAACCGCCGGAAACTTACCGGCGGAAAAAATCCACCGGTATTACGCGATATTCTTGTAGTGTTGTTTGGGATAATCTTTATATAACAGGTTCTTATAAATTAGACGGCCGGTATGGATTAAAAATGAACAAAATATAAAAAAAATTAGACATTTAACATCAGTTGTTTCAAATAAACGATGCTAAATGTCATTTTTTTTATCAAAAAAATGACATTTAGCATCGGTTGTTTCAAACAAGCGATGCTAAATGTCATTTTTTTGTATCAAAAATGACATTTAGCATCGGTTATTTGGAACAACCGATGCTAAATGTATCAATAAATGACATTTAGCATCAGTTGTTTCAATGAACCGATGCTAAATGTCATTTTCAGAACATTTAGCATCAGTTGTTTAAACAACCGATGCCAAAAGTCATTTTTCAGATATAAAAACAGTGATGAAATGGACATTTAACATCGGTTATTTAAAAAACCGATGCTAAAGGTGTCTTTTAGCATCAGTTAAATAACCGATGCTAAATGTCCCACTTTTAGCATCGGGGGATTTAGCATCGTCGGATAACCGATGGTAAATGTCCAAAACAACCGATGCTAAATGTCTTTTCTGCACTAGTGCTTCCCTCTTTCACCTCAAACAAACACAGTGTAAGGGTGTATTTGGATTAGGAGAGAAAGAGGGAAGAGAGAAAAAGGTGAGAATTAGAGTAGATTAGGAGGATTGTTTGGTTTAATGGAAAGAGAAGAGAAATAGGGAAGAGAGAGTTGTGCCTCTTTGTTTGGTTGGAGCGAAAGAAAGAAGAGACAAAGAATAATAGCTTTAAAAGGACAAAAACACCCCTATGTGTTTGATTTAATTTTTTAATTTAATTGACTTTGTATTTTTTACAAGTAGTATTTATTTTAATTATTTAATTAAATTAGCTAAATATTTATTTTAATTAGCTAAAAAATTATTTTAATCATTTAACTTAATTAGTTACATATTTATTTGAGCTATTTAATTTAAATTTATAAAGTGTCGTATCCTATAAATTATAATAATTTATATTCATGGTAAAAATAATTTAGCCGAGGACAAAATGGTAAAAATAAAATTTAAGAGCCATTTCTCTCCACTTGTGGAGAGAGTACAAAAATCACTAAACTAATTATCCCTCACTCTCTCTTTCCTATTTCTCTTCTTAACTAAACTTGTCAAAATCACTATTTATTCTCTTACTCTCTCTTCCCTCTTTCATCTCAAATAAACACAGTGTGTTTGGATTAAGAGAGAAAGAGATGAGAATTAGAGTAGATATATGAATAAATTGATCATTTGTTAATATTAATTTTCAAAAAATAAACACATATCTATTGATGTATTTCATGTATTTCGTATGAGATAACTTTGATACTGTTCTGTACCTTGCAGTATTGAGTTGACTGCAGTTGGTAGGTCTCTTGCTACCTGGCAGGAGGTTAGTGTGATCCGGGGGGGTACCTGCGATGCCACTCCGACGCTCAAGTCAGTATTGAGAATAGATGAGTGATTTAGCTAGGAATGGGAGAGTGTACCTTATGAAGGCTATGGGAGCCGGTATTTATAGGAAATCGTGCCTGTTTGTGAATCGTCGGATCAGTAGAATCGATCTCAACCATTCAGGTGTGATGGCCTTAATTGGGCTTGTATGTTGTGGATATGGGCCGAAATGATTGAGCCAATCCATATCCAATTGCTAAATGCACCTCCTGGTATTGCTGAATGGACCTCCTGGTCCAGTCCATAACAGTTGCCCCCCAAGCCGAGATTATTCCGAAGGATAGTCTTGGCTTGAAGAATTTTTGTCGATCTACCTGAAACGTTACTTCATCTGTCCTGTCGGGTCGTATAAGATCTCTTCACCACGACTGTGACTCACACCTCCCTTGGTGTAATCCTTGTACCAGGCACCGAGCTGGGGTGCCGTGTCCTGATGTTGCCGCCCTACTAGGGGCCTTGTGCCCAGATGCTTCGTCCTGATGTTGGCGCCCTCCTGGGCGCCTTGTGCCAAGATGCTGCGTTCTGACGTTGGCGCCCTCCTGGGCGCCTTGTGCCATGCGTCCTGATGTTGGCGCCCCCCTGGGCGCCTTGTGCCATGCCCCCTGATGTTGGCAGCCTCCTGGGTGCCTTGTTGTTATTCGTTATTATTCTCGTTTGTGTTGTTGATGGCGCCCTCATAGGCGCCTAGGTGCTTGGTTGCTAGGCGCTGGATACCTCCTTGCGAAGCAGGATTTGGCGCCCTCCTGGGCGCTGGGTGCCGGTTTGTGCTGCGCTGGCTGCCTCCTTGCGAAGCAGGCTTTGGCGCCCTCCTGGGCGCCTTGGGTGCTAGCTTGCAATGCGCTGGCTGCCCCCTAGCGACACGTTTTGGCGCCCTCCCGGGCTCTGGGTGCCGGTTTGCGCTATGCTCGGTGCCAGCTTGCCAGAGGGGGTTTGGTGCCCTCCTGGGCTCCTTGGGCGCTGGCTTCCTCCTTGCGAAGCGTTTTGGCGCCCTCCTGGGTGCTGGATGCCGGTTTGCGCCAGGCTGGGTGCCGGCTTGCGAAGCAGCGTTTTGGCGCCCTCCTGGGCGCTGGGTGCCCGTTCGCGCTAGGCTAGGTGCCATCCTGCAGAACCTATTTTGGCGCCCTTGGTGCCTTTCTGGATGTGCTTGGTGCCATCCTACAGAACATGTTTTGGCGCCCCCTAGGGCGCCTGGGTGCCAGCTTGGATGTACTTGGTGCCATCCTGCAGAACCTGTTTTGGCGCCCTCTTGGGCGCCTTGGTGCCTTCCTAGATGTGCTTGGTGCCATCCTGCAAAACATGTTTTGGCGCCCCCAAGGGCGCCTGGGTGCCGGCCTGGATGTGCTTGGTGCCATCCTGCAGAACATGTTTTGGCGTCCTCTAGGGCGCCTTGGTGCCTTCCTGGATGTGCTTGGTGCCATCCTGCAGAACATGTTTTGGCGCCCTCCAAGGCGCATTGGTTCCTTCCTGGATGTGCTTGGTGCCATGCTGCTGAACATGTTTTGGTGCCCCCTAGGGCGCCTGGGTGCCGGCCTGGATGTGCTTGGTGCCATCCTGCAGAACCTGTTTTAGCGCCCCCTAGGGCGCCTTGGTGCCGGCCTGTATGTGCTTGGTGCCATCCTGCAGAACATGTTTTGGTGCCCTCTAGGGTGCATTGGTGCCTTCCTGGATGTGCTTGGTGCCATCCTGCAGAACATGTTTTTGCGCCCGCTAGGGCGCCTTGGTGCCTTCCTGGATGTGCTTGGTGCCATCCTGCAGAACATGTTTTGGCGGCCCCTAGGGCGCCTGGGTGCCGGCCTGGATGTGCTTGGTGCCATCCTGCAGAACATGTTTTGGCGCCCTCTAGGGCGCCTTGGTGCCTTCCTGGATGAGCTTGGTGCCATCCTGCAGAACATGTTTTGGCGCCCCCTAGGGCGCCTGGGTGCCGGCCTGGATGTGCTTGGTGCCATCCTACAGAACATGAGGGCGCCTTGGTGCCTTCCTGGATGTGCTTGGTGCCATCCTGCAGAACATGTTTTGGCGCTGTAACATCCCTAATTTTTGATAAATTCAAATTATGGGAGTTACGAGTGAATTATTATTCGAATGAAAGATAAATCACGTCATTGATATGGAATAGTCGAGAAAGCATCGTATAAGGGGTAGATCATGGGATTAGAGAACGAGTTAGAGAAAACTTGGGCAAAAATAACGGGTTAGAATGAATTAACGGGTCAAGGGTATTTTGGCCTTTTCCAACCATTTTAAAACCCTCAGCCCATTAAAACATTATTACCAGCCTAGATGACTAACCATTCAGCTGGGACCATAAGGGAATGAAATTGGAGAAGTGGAAGTGAGAGAAAGGAGAATTTAAGTGAAAATTGTACATAAGGGCAAAATGGTCATTTCCCTTCCATTTAAAACACCTCAGCACTTACCTGAACTCCCACACTCTCTCATTTGAACCAGCCCAGAAATTTCAGAAGAAAAGTGGAGGAAAGAAAGGAGAGAGGGAGGCAAAGAGGAGAGAAGGGGAAAGAATCATCACCATCATCAAACTCCTTGCATGTAAGTACTTCCTATGCCATTCCACCCCATTTTCAATCCTCTTTCTTCGGATTTTGCAGCTCAAGTTGAGTTTTCAACTTGGTGAAGCATTGCATGTGCTCTTTGGAACCTTGGAAGTGACTCTTAGCAACTCCTTGAAGATACATTATGGTGAAGAGCAAATTGGAAGCAAAAATCAGTAACGAAGAAGCTTGGATTCGAAATAGGGGCTGTTAGTGTCGGTTTTGGAACACTGGGAGGATTACGGGGATTGTTCGAGTGGCACCGTTTCGTTACTTCGCGTGAGGACTTGAATTTGGGACGAGCTCTTCAAACCGGTGAGTTTTACTCACGATTAGGGTTTTGTTTACTGATTTTGAACTATTGGCATTTTTGGTTTTGTGGTAAAAATTTGGATTTCGAAAGAATTATCGAGTCGAAAACCGTTTTTCAAAATACTCGCGTATTACGGTTTTTACAAAAATATATATATGTTATATTGATTTTGGACTGGAACTATGTGCTGGAATACAAAATGTATATACTGTTATGAGGTTGGATTTTGATTGGAATTGGGATTGGACGCGAACGGAGAAGCGAAACGAGAGAAACGGAATGAAAATGAAAGACAGAACAGGGCACACGGATCGTGCGCCCCTGTGGCACGAACCATGCGCCACCTTCGCAGATGGGAATATAAATTGGTGCATCACGAACGGGTCGTGCGCCCCTAGGGCACGGACCGTGCGTGTGGTTCTGTCTCGGGGTGCAAATTTCTCGTTTCGTCGCTCCTTTCGATTCCAAACCGGTTCTAATCTTCTTGTCAACCAATTATGAGGATATTGCCTTGATAAAACCATTGTTTTGAAGGTGTTCAACTTGATTTTCGAGAAAAGGTTTTGAAAGTATAAATATTCGAAAAACTGAAAGGTACACCGCGTGTGAGTACATGTTTTGAATAACTAATCGGATTATGTGTACAACTTGGTATCGTATTATAACGCCGGATGTCTAGTATCGTATTCATCAAAACGGGTTATAGAACAACGATAGATATAGATCATATCAAATATATAAGTCGGCCCAATGCGGGTGTGATATATAAATTATATCAAGTTGGGTGACGACCCGACGAATGGCATACTAGGCAGGGAAGTCATGAGCCCCTACCCTAGGCCCTGGAAACGTTATGGAATGGTCTAACGGGGGTTTATCGTGATTGTGGCTATTGCACAGACGATGTTATGCTAAGTTCAATACACGATTCGCCGGAAATGTGGCTGTTGCACAGTTGGTGTTTCGATTTGGTAAGCTTGTAATGGTATAGTAACTTACAAGGCTTAAAACAAATTATAACATATTAAATATCGTGATTGTGGCTGTTGCACAGACGATGTTATGTTAAAAATGTATATACGCTAATAGTTTTTAAATTTAACTATGTAGCAACGGTTTTATAATGGAACCGAGTGATTGTAAGGGGGCACGGTAGAACTCACTGAGATATGTTATCTCACCCTATCATTATTGTGGTTTTTACAGAGAAACAGGGAAAAAGGAAGACAAGGCGACATGAGTAGGTGACGTGCTTATGACGAAGCCGAAGACTTGCAGTCTTGATGTTTCGGATTGTTCTTCTTTTGTTGTTTCTGTTATGGTTATGTAACTTATATTTGATATGAGTTGTATGAACCCATTTCTGCTTATCTGTTTATGATATTGAACCTTAGGATCGGTGTTCCTTTTGGATTCTGAACCAAGTGAACTTCATGGAAATGAAGATGGATGAATATGAGATATTATGTTTTATTTCGGAAAAATTTAGTATGTTCAATATTTAAACAGGTCATTTCAATGTATCTACGTGTTAGAAATATTGGGGTGTTACAGGCTCCCCCTAGGTGGAAGATGATTATGTTTAAACAAGGTCTTCGTGGTGATGTGAACCAAGGTCTTAGTTCCTATACTATGACCACTTATCCTACTTTGGTGCAACAAGCTCATACTGCTGAAGAAGATCTCAAAAGGATGTATGCTGAGAAGAAGGATTTTTGGAAGGAAAAGAGGAAGAGTAACAAATCAACCTCTTCCAACCCTAGACATAAAGGAAATTCTGACAAAGGAAAGCAGGTACAGACCAATGATTCTTCAGGGTATAACAAATGTTCTTTCTGTAAGAAGAATCATAGGGGTAGATGCCAAACTGTGCAGAATCAGTGTTACTTTTGTAAAGAAGTGGGCCACTATGCTAAGGAGTGCCCGGCGAGAAAGGCTTTCCTGGAATCTCCTAATGCTCCAAGACAAGCTCGAGTCAACACCTTAGACGCTCAAACCATCAAGCCAGATGATAATCTTAGAAGGGGTACAGGTTCGATATTCCATCACTCTGTTAATATATTGTATGATTCTGGTGCTACTCATTGTTTTATCTCTGAAGCATGTGCTAAACGGTTAGGATTAATGGTATTTCCTATATCTGAACCAATAACCATTCGTACGGCTGCGAAGGGTCATGTTCGAACCCAATCATTATGTCTTAACTGTCTACTCACTATAGAAAGCAGGGAGTTTGTAGTTGATTTTATCTGTTTGCCCATGAAGGGAATGGAGATCATCTTGGGAATGAATTGGATGACTACCAACCATGTTACAATTGATTGCTTCAACCGTACCATTGGATTTTCTTCTGAAGTGGTGAAACATTCCCTACCTACAACGGATAGTGTTATCTCCTTCGCCTCAGCCAGCCAATCTCTATTTCAAGGTGCGGAAGCTTTTGTTGTTACATTATCTGCATCAACTGAAGCTGGATTGGATTTATCGTCTGTCCAGGTTGTTAATGAATTCTTAGATGTTTTTCCTGATGAAGTTTCCTCATTACCTCCGGATCGTGAGGTAGAGTTCTCTATAGATTTGGTGCCTGGTACAGGGCCAATATCTATAGCACCCTATAGAACGTCTCCTCTCGAACTAAAGGAGTTGAAGTCCCAACTTGAGGAATTAATTTCCAAGAAGTTCATTCGACCGAGTGCTTCTCCATGGGGTGCTCCGGTACTGCTAGTCCAGAAGAAAGACGGAAGTATGAGATTATGTATCGACTATCGTCATTGAACAAGATTACCATCAAGAATAAGTATCTGTTACCAAGGATAGATGATCTGCTTGATCAACTTCGAGGCGCTAAAGTATTCTCCAAAATTGATCTAAGATCGGGATACCATCAAATCAAAGTGAGGGCCTTAGATATTCCGAAGACCGCTTTCCGTACGAGGTATGGACACTATGAGTTTGTAGTGATGCCCTTCAGACTAACTAACGCTCCAGCTGTATTTATGGACTACATGAACTGAGTTTTTCATTCCTACCTAGATCAGATTGTGGTTGTCTTCATAGATGACATCTTGGTATATTCAAAGACAATTGAGGAGCATGCTCAACATCTCCGCTTTGTTTGGAATGTACTCCGGGAAAAGAAGTTATACGCAAAGCCGTCGAAGTGTGATTTCTGGATGTCGGAAGTAAAGTTCTTGGGTCATGTGATCTCCCAGGAGGGGGTAGCAGTCGATCCTAGCAAAGTTGAAGCTGTGGTAAATTGGGAACGACCAACTTCAGTAACAGAAGTAAGAAGCTTTTTGGGACTAGCAGACTATTATAGAAGATTTATCCAAGGTTTCACACAGTTAGTCCTCCCACTCACCCGGTTAACCTGCAAGGATCAGCCGTTTACATGGGATACTGATTGTGAGGAATGTTTCCTCGAATTGAAAGTTCGGTTGACTTCTGCTCCAATCCTGATTCTTCCGGACCCGTCCTTTGGATTCCAAATTTACAGTGACGCCTCCGGGAAGGGTTTAGGGTGTGTTCTTATGCAGAATCAACATGTTGTGGCCTACGCATCCAGGCAATTGAAGACTCATGAACAGAATTACCCAACTCATGACTTAGAGTTGGCGGCTATTGTGTTTGCACTAAATATTTGGAGACATTACCTTTATGGTTCTCGTTTCGAAGTCTTTAGTGATCACAAAAGCTTGAAATATCTATTCGATCAGAAGGAACTGAACAACAGACAGAGAAGGTGGATTGAATTTCTGAAGGATTATGACTTCGAATTGAAGTATCATCCCGAGAAAGCTAATATTATGGCAGATGCACTAAGCAGGAAGTCTCTCCACACCGCAGAGTTAATGGTTTATGAGATTGCATTGTTAGAGTCTTTTAGAGACTTGAATCTCAAGGTGACAAGAAAAAGGAATCGACTAGTGTTACAGCATATTACGATTACCAGTGTATTAAGGGATCAGATTCGTGCGGCTCAAGAGGTCGACGTGGAGCTGCAATCTCAAAAAGGATTACCAAATTTTACCAAAGACAGTGATGGTGTTATCTGTTTCGATGGTAGAATTTGTGTACCCAATAATGAAGATATCAAGAGGCAGGTTTTAGAAGAAGCTCATCAGAGTCAATATTCCGTACATCCCGGATCTACCAAGATGTACATGGATTTAAAGCAGATGTATTGGTGGCCAGGAATGAAAGCTGATGTTGCTGAGTTTATATCTCGATGCTTAACTTGTCAAAAGGTTAAAACAGAGCACCAAAGACCTGCTGGTCAACTGCAACCTCTTGATGTGCCAGTCTGGAAATGGGAAGATATCTCGATGGATTTTGTTATGGGCTTACCAAGGGCGCAAGCCAGTAATGATTCCATTTGGGTAGTGGTGGATCGATTAACTAAATCCTCTCACTTTATTCCCGTCCGCTCGAATTACAAAGTCTCCAAGCTAGCAGAGGAGTATGTGAAGAGTATTATAAGATTACACGGAGTCCCTACCAGTATTGTATCGGACCGAGATCCTAAGTTCACCTCCAGATTTTGGAAAGCATTGAATGAAGCTTTAGGGACAAGGGTGCTTGTTAGCACTGCTTATCATCCTCAGACTGATGGTCAGACAGAGAGAATTATTCAGACTCTTGAGGACATGCTTCGGGCATGTGTGCTAGATAGCGGGAGAAAATGGGAGGATCACCTTCCATTGGTAGAGTTCGCCTACAACAACAGTTACCACTACAGTATTGGAATGGCACCATTTGAAGCACTATATGGGAGGAAGTGTAGAACCCCATTGTGTTGGTCGGAAGTAGGTGAAAATAAATTTTTGGGACCCGAGGTGGTTCGTGAAACTACTGAGAAGATACGTCTGATTCAAGAAAGAATGAAAGTTGCTCAGAGTCGGCAAAAGAGCTATGCAGACAATCGAAGTAGATCGTTGGAATTCGAAGTTGGTGATCATGTATTTCTAAGAGTTTCCCCAACCATAGGTACCGGTAGAGCTTTGCGAGCAAAGAAGCTCAGTCCTCGATATGTTGGACCATTCCAAATCATCGAGCGTATTGGGCCAGTTGCCTATCGTCTAGCTTTGCCTTCGGCCTTATCAAACCTTCATAATGTTTTCCATGTCTCTCAATTGAGGAAATATGTTCCCGATCCGAATCAGCCGCTGAGTATTGACACGATTGATCTCCGACCAGATCTATCATTCCATCCTTATCCTAGTTATATCCTGGAGCGAGGCGAAAGGACACTGCGGACACGGACTATTCCCATTGTCAAAGTGGTCTAAGATGGCTTCTCGACTAAAGAGGCTACTAGGGAGCTGGAAGATGACATGCGGACTCGATACCCATATTTATTCCATTAAGGTATGTCTTTTCAATTTTGAGGACAAAATTTTAAAAAGTTGGGGTGATTGTAACATCCGTAATTTTTGATAAATTCGAATTATGGGAGTTACGAGTGAATTATTATTCGAATGAAAGATAAATCACGTCATTGATATGGAATAGTCGAGAAAGCATCGTATAAGGGGTAGATATTGGGATTAGAGTACAAGTTAGAGAAAACTTGGGCAAAAATAACGGGTTAGAATGAATTAACGGGTCAAGGGTATTTTGGTTTTTTCCAACCATTTTAAAACCCTCAGCCCATTAAAAAATTATTACCATCCTAGATGACTAACCATTCAGCTGGGACCATAAGGGAATGAAATTGGAGAAGTGGAAGTGAGAGAAAGGAGAATTTAACTAAAAATTGCACATAAGGGCAAAATGGTCATTTCCCTTCCATTTAAAACACCTCAGCACTTACACTTACCTGAACTCCCACACTCTCTCATTTGAACCAGCCCAGAAATTTCAGAAGAAAGTGGAGGAAAGAAAGGAGAGAGTGAGGCGAAGAGGAGAGAAGGGGAAAGAATCATCACCATCATCAAACTCCTTGCATGTAAGTACTTCCTATGCCATTCCACCCCATTTTCAATCCTCTTTCTTCTAATCCCAATTTCAGAACCCAACTCTCTCTAAATCATCACTTGCCATTTTCGGATTTTGAAGCTCAAGATGAGTTTTCAACTTGGTGAAGCATTGCATGTGCTCTTTGGAACCTTGGAAGTGACTCTTAGCAACTCCTTGAAGATACATTGTGGTGAAGAGCAAATTGGAAGCAAAAAACAGTAACGAAGAAGCTTGGATTCGAAATAGGGGTTGTTAGTGTCGGTTTTGGAACGCTTGGGACGATTACGGGGATTGTTCGAGTGGTCACCGTTCCGTTACTTCGCGTGAGGACTTGAATTTCAGACGAACTTTTCAAACCAGTGAGTTTTACTCACGATTAGGGTTTTGTTTACTGATTTTGAACTATTGGCATTTCTGGTTTTGTGGTAAAAATGTGGATTTCGAAAGAATTATCGAGTCGAAAACCGTTTTTCAAAATACTCGCGTATTACGGTTTTTACAAAAATATATATATGTTATATTGATTTTGGACTGGAACTATGTGCTGGAATACAAAATGTATATTCTGTTTTGAGGGTGGATTTTGATTGGAATTGGGATTGGACGCGAACGGAGAAGCGAAACGAGAGAAACGGAATGAAAACAAAAGACAGAACAGGGCACACGGATCGTGCGCCCCTGTGACACGAACCGTGCGCCACCTTCGCAGATGGGAATATAAATTGGTGCATCACGCACGGTTCGTGCGCCCCTAGGGCACGGACCGTGCGTGTGGTTCTGTCTCGGGATGCAAATTTCTCGTTTCGTCGCTTCTTTCGATTCCAAACCGCTTCTAATATTCTTCCCAACCAATTATGAGGATATTGCCTTGATAAAACCATTGTTTTGAAGGTGTTCAACTTGATTATCGAGAAAAGGTTTTGAAAGTATAAATATTCGAAAAACCGAAAGGTAGACCGCGTGTGAGTACATGTTTTGAATAACTAATCGGATTATGTGTACAACTTGGTATTGTATTATAACGCCGGATGTCTAGTATAGTATTCATCAAAACGGGTTATAGAATAACGATAGATATAGATCATATCAAATATATAAGTTGGCCCAATGCGGGTGTGATATATAAATTATATCAAGTTGGGTGACGACCCGACGAATGGCATACTAGGCGGGGAAGTCATGAGCCCCTACCCTAGGCCATGGAAACGTTATGGAATGGTCTAACAGGGGTTTATCGTGATTGTGGCTATTGCACAGACGATGTTATGCTAAGTTCAATACACGATTCGCTGGGAATGTGGTTTTTACAGAGAAACAGGGAAAAAGGAAGACAAGGCGACATGAGTAGGTGACGTGCTTATGACGAAGCCGAAGACTTGCAATCTTGATGTTTCAGATTGTTCTTCTTTTGTTGTTTCTGTTATGGTTATGTAACTTATATTTGATATGAGTTGTATGAACCCATTTCTGCTTATCTGTTTATGATATTGAACCTTAGGCTCGGTGTTCCTTTTGGATTCTGAACTAAGTGAACTTCATGGAAATGAAGATGGATGAATCTGAGATATTATGTTTTATTTCGGAAAAATTTAGTATGTTCAATATTTAAATAGGTCATTTCAATGTATCTACGTGTTAGAAATATTGGGGTGTTACAGGCTCCCCCTAGGGTGCCTGGGTGCCGCCTGGATGTGCTTGGTGCCATCCTGCGAAACATGTTTTGGGGCCCTCTAGGGCGTCTGGGTACCGGCCTGGATGTGCTTGGTGCCATCCTGCGAAACATGTTTAGGCGCCCTAGGTGCCGCCCTGGATGTGCTTGCTGCCATCCTGCGAAACATGTTTTGGGGCCCTCTAGGGCGCCTGGGTGCCGGGTGCTAGGCACCTTCCATGGTGTCAGATCCTGTTTTGAGTTGGCGCCCTGGTGCTGGGCGTCTGGGTGCCGGGTGCTAGGCTGTCTTGTCTCATGACATTGGCACCCTTGCTGGCACCTTGTGGGTGCCTTGACCTTGGATCCCTGCTGGGCGGGCGCCGTGACCTTGGTTGTTTTGTGTGACTATCCTTTCAATCCTTTCGCGAGCTTTGTGCTGCTTCTTCTTTGCTAAGGTGATTTTGCTTGGATTTTAGATTTTAAGTAAATAGTTGCTAAGCTTGCTTTGCTTTATGAAGATGAGCTGACGCCCGTCAGGACAATTTGTAATGAAGTATACCCTTAGCACAGTTTACCAAGACTCGGCTTGGATAGAACTCGCTCAAAGGGGTTGTGACCACCAATGTCAGCTCGAAGTATGCTCTTGGCACAGTTTACCAGGACTCGGCCCAGATAGAACTCACCCAAGGGGTTGTGACCACCAAGGTCAGCTTGAAGTATCCTCTTGGCACAGTTTACCAGGACTCGGCCCAGATAGAACTCGCCCAAGGGGTTGTGACCACCAAGGTCAGCTTGAAGTATCCTCTTGGCACAGTTTACCAGGACTCGGCCCAGATAGAACTCGCCCAAGGGGTTGTGACCACCAAGGTCAGCTTGAAGTATCCTCTTGGCACAGTTTACCAGGACTCTACCCAGATAGAACTCGCCCAAGGGGTTGTGACCACCAATGTCACTTATTTGTTTTGGGGTGCCATGACATCATTGACTTCCAATACTTGGAGAGATGATCTTGGCTTTTAGCTAATGTTGAGGTTGCCCCTGCGATTTAGGCAGTCCCTCTCTGCATGGTATGTTGGGTCTCAAACTTGCCTCGCTCCACCCCTAATTATGGAGTTAGACCATTTTTCTTTCTTAATCTTAAGGAATTTTCTTTGGAACAAGTGTTAATGCTAGTGAGCTAGAGCAAAAACTGTAATTGCAAAATGAATTTTTGTTAATCATTCATATCGAGCTTTTTACATCTTGCCTTCGTGCTTTAACATCAGAATTATTAACTGGGCCTAGCCCTAGGTTCAGGTTCTGATGCCCTGCTTCCTACTCAGAGTCACGGGTCTCATCCTCCTCTTCATTCACGTATTGGGCGAGCATCCCTTCGCGGATCAGCTTTTCAATGTCATCCCTGAGGGTGTTGCATTTGCTGGTATTGTGCCCATAACCTTTGTGATAACGACAATACGTCTTAGAGGTTCGGCCTTTCCTTTGCACAAGAGGTTTGGGCTGTTTGATGGCCCGAAACTCCGCGTCGACGCATTCGGCAAGGATCTCAGCCTGGGATGTGTTTAGCAGGGTGTACTCTGAGAAGCGACATTGTCGGGGTCGGGATTCCCGAGGAATTCTCTCATCTTGGGTTCCCTTCTGCCATGGTTCTTCAATGGCCTTGTAAGCCAGCTCTTCCTCCTTACTGCCAACCTTGGCTTCCTCTTGGTACGCCATGTTGTCTTCTTCATAGTCCATGTACTTTTGTGCCTTCCTAAGGAACTCGTCTAAGCTTCGGGGTTTGTTAACCCCCACGTCCCTTTGAAACAGACTTCCCTTCTTGCGGCCATCCTTCATCCAAAAGAGCCTCCTCTTGTCTTCAAGGTTCCTGACGTTAACAGCCTCCTTGTTGAACCTTTCCAGATATTCTCTAAGTGTTTCTTTCTCTCCCTGCCTGATTGCCCTAAGAACCTCTTCAGATTTGGGTTTCAACCGGGAGGCAGTGAAACGAGCTGTGAACATTCTCGCCAGTTGACTCCATGAGGAGATGGAGTTTGGCTTTAGCTCTTGAAACCACTCTAATGCGGAATTTTCGAGGGTGAGAGGGAAGATTTTACAGTGAACAGGCTCCCTGGCGCCTCTATAGCGCATCATCAGGGAGAAGTGTGCCAGATGGCGGTCTGGATTTCCGGTTCCATCATACATCTTGAGAGCTGGCAGCTTTTCCAAGGCCCTTGGGATTCGGCACTCATCCACCCTTCGAGTGAAAGGTCCTTCATCGGACCTTCTTGAGTTTCGAGGGGAGGTGTCTTCATGGTCTGAATCTCGATACCTGCACCGGTCGGGGGATCTCCTCGATGGCGATCCCCGGTGGTGCCTCTGGTGGGTATTGACCGACTCCTTGACCTCTCACGAGAAAATTGGGGGATGCACATGAGGAGGTCCTAGGTGGAGGCTGCTCGGACAGAGAAGCCACACGCCTTTCAATCTACCTTAGGCGAGCTTCCTGCTGCAGCTAGCTTGAGTGCGATTGCACAGGAGATCCAAAAGTTTGCTCACATTCGAGGGCTGGGCAGGCTGACTGGTACCCTCGTAAGGCAGGCTGGCGACGTTGCCCTTAGGAGTACCCTCTGGTCGGGGTGCGGGAATGGCAACACTTTGAATTCGGGGTCTGCCTCTGGGAGCCATGGAGTAGCAAGAGAAAAGTTCAAGGAGTAGTGTGGTCGCTAATGTTCTGTACCTTGCAGTATTGAATTGACTGCAGTTGGCAGGTCTCTTGCTGCCTGGTAGGAGGTTAGTATGATCTCGGGGGGTACCTGCGAAGCCACTCCGACGCTCAAGTCAGTATTGAGAATAGATGAGTGATTTAGCTAGGAATGAGAGAGTGTACCTTATGAAGGCTATGTGAGCCGGTATTTATAGGAAATCGTGCCCGTTTGTGGATCATCGGATCAGTAGAATCGATCTCAACCATTCAAGTGTGATGGCCTTAATTGGGCTTGTATGTTGTGGATATGGGCCGAAATGATTGGGCCAATTCATATATAATTGCTAAATGTACCTCTTGGTATTGCTGAATGGACCTCCTGGTCCAGTCCAGAACAGCTACTAAATAGCAATTCTTTTGATTGGCCCCTTGCCTTTCAAAATATATTGAGTGAAGCCAATAAATATACCGATTGGCTAGCTAAATTTGGTGTTCCACACACAGCTAATTTTGATGATTTGGACCTCTTTCTAATCTCATGTTTCGCATGCAAGTGCATGTTGCTGATGCCCAAGGCTTAGATTGTAGTCTTTTATAGTGCAAAGGTTGTCGTCTTTGTTTTGCTGCCTGCTCTTTTGTTTCTCCATAAAAGAAAGTAGCAATTT
This sequence comes from Astragalus membranaceus, assembly GCA_039519185.1. Lineage (NCBI taxonomy): Eukaryota > Viridiplantae > Streptophyta > Magnoliopsida > Fabales > Fabaceae > Astragalus > Astragalus membranaceus. Next base: position 55,727,566 of record CM076851.1, read on the forward strand.
TGATTGCTTTCATGGTAGGAGAACTTCCATGTCAGCACAAAAGGAAATTCATTTTTGACCAGACGAAAACCAAAAGGAGAAAAGTAGCAACTAATGCACTCCAAATGAGTAATCTTATTTAGCCTAAATTTCTAATCAGAAATAGCTAAATAACCACCTAATATATTAATTAACCAAGTTTTTTAGGTCATTAACCAATATATATTTTCACATATTTTCTATGCTATTGACTAAAAAATTTGAATAATTAGTTAATTACCTAAAAAATTTGATTAATTGATGTTGTAGAGTGGTTATTTCGCTATTTTTGGATGGAAATTTTTTGCTGAATAACATTGAATAAAAGGGAAAAAGTAACCATAGTTGTTTTCGTCCATATAAACGGTACACAACTTGACAACACAGCCACCACGATGCGCCACCGTTTTGATTTCGACTTGGAAGTTGGAACCATGAAAAATGTTGACAGAAGATTACTACCGTTGGATCTTAAATATGGCGACGATCACGAACGGTTTAGATTACATTCCATTCACACCTTTTCTCCTTTCGTCTAAGCCAACGTCTCGTTTCTGATAAGGGTAGTAGCTTTAATAGCACTCCATCCAATCCGACCAATCCACGTGTCCGAAATTAAAGCGTAACAAACCATATCCCTCTGAAAAGCTAACTGAAACCGAAACAGCTCACACAGACACACTACTACTTAGAGAAAGAGAGAGGGAGCTCAATTGCTCACGACGTCGTCGTTTTAAGACTCACAGTTGAGAGCGGTGACTTGAATGCCATGGTGAAGAGCAAGAGCAAGTGATAAAAACGCGGTATCATAAACACAAAACGACGACGAAAATTCCAACAACAATGGAGTGCGTTGGAGCGAGGAACTTAGTGGCAATGGCGTTTTCTTTAAGTCCTTCTTCGAGGTTGCAGTTACGGAAGAAGAAGCTTTGGAGACGGAGAGCCTCGTCGTACGGCCACGTTGTTCGTTCGCGTTCGCATTCTCTGAAGGTGGAGGCCAAAGCCGGCGCAGGGAGCGAGAGTTGCGTGGTTGCTAAAGCGGATTTTGCCGACGAGGAGGATTTCGTTAAGGCTGGTGGCTCCGAACTTGTTTTCGTCCAAATGCAGCAGAAAAAATCCATGGAAATGCAATCTAAGCTTGCGGATAAGGTTTCTGGTTTCTCACCTATGTTTCTTGGATTTTGATTGTTGTTGTTGATGTAGGTTGAATTTCGCTATGATCGATGGTGAAATGTTCATGAGGTTTAGATAGATTTTCGTGTTCTTCGTGTGTATGTGTATTTTATTCTTCTCTTTTGGTTGAAAATTCAAAGGATAAGGTTTTGGACTTACTTTGGTTAGGTTACTTTACTCTGCTTTCTGTTGTTTGAATTGTCGTCTTTTGAAGTTTCAGTGGAATGAGTGTTTGAATTTCTTTTTCTGACATGAAATTCTGTGTAATTACATTCTGCTCTGTCAGTTTCAAATGGCTTTTCATTTCTTTAGAACATGTAAATTTTGAATTCTATGGATGACGTTGAAGGCATTGTTAGCTTTCATGCACAGATGCACCAGTTTTGTGGGTTTGAAGATAACAAAATTGCTTTTATGACTTGTGTGTCTGTGTACGTGTGTTTTATTACTCATTAGAATTTGTGATTAATCACTCTTGCAGTTGCCACCTATATCTATTGGAGATGATATACTGGATCTTGTTGTGATTGGTTGTGGTCCAGCTGGGCTTGCTCTAGCCGCTGAATCTGGCAAGTTAGGATTAAAAGTTGGGCTTATTGGTCCGGATCTCCCATTTACAAACAATTATGGTGTCTGGGAGGATGAATTTAAAGGTATCGTTCTTGCTGTATCATTCTTATCGCATTATTAATTAGATCGGGTATGATATTCATTTAAATCTTATATTGGGTAATAAGGTTATAAAGCATGTTAGACAATGTGATGGGAACTTAGGTATTATGGGGTGCTCAAAGCCCACATCGAGTAGTATGGGATGCTCGATGGAGTATTTAAGTAGCTTGGTTCATCCCCCCTGATAGCTAGCTTTTAAAGCAGGGTTCCCCAAGTGCTTATATCACAATGTTTTTATGCTTACTTGTGTGTGAATAAGTTGTTTTGATGAATTACTTAGTAACAATTACTAAATTTTTCGATAACCATTATACAACACTCCAATGGTTAATACATACTAACCACAATTTAGTGTTTGTGTGGTTAGTATATGCTACTAACCATTATACAACAATCCAATGGTTAGTACATACTAACCACAGTTTAGTGTTTGTGTGGTTATCAAATTTTTTCATTAATGGGGAAATGACTATTATGCCCATTTAGTAACAATTACTAGTACTCTAAATCAGACTCAGATGGTAGGGGTCTTTTCTAGCTTAACCAAGGTCCTGGGTGGAGAGTTTTACCGTCCATTATAGTCCTACACCCGACTCGAGGGATTAGTATCTGCAGTTACGCGCAGATGATACCCGGTTTATACAAAAAAGTTCTTTTATGCTTCTGATTTCTGTTTTTTACTCTGCTAATTATAAATCACAAAAATGCTGATATTAAGATTTTCTCACTTTCACTGAAATTATGCTAATGATGCGTAACAAATTTATTCTGAAGGAATTTCTGTATCCTTTTTTATTTTGATGATCAATGAACTCTATGATATTTTGATAGTTTTCACTTTTCACTTTGGACTTTTATGCTGTATAAAACAATATATATTTTCGTTTTGATAAGAGCGTAAACTTCACTTGCTTAGTTGATATTATGCATTACTGAATATGCTTCATTATAATTTCAGGTCTTGGACTTGAAGGTTGTATTGAGCATGTTTGGAAGGATACCATTATATATCTTGATAATAAAGATCCCATTTTGATTGGACGTTCTTATGGCCGTGTCAGTCGCCATTTGCTTCACGAGGAATTGTTAAGAAGGTAAAACTGTTGATGATATCTTTAGTATCACCATTCGTTCTAATAAACTTCCTGGTAACAAATGCTTTATTTACTTTTGTATATTTATGATTCATATTAATTTTCCCTAGGTGTGTCGAGTCAGGTGTCTCTTATCTTAGCTCAAGAGTAGAAAGGATTGTTGAGGCTAGCAATGGTGTTAGTCACGTTGTCTGTGAATATGATATTGTAGTGCCCTGCAGGTACGATACAATTGGCATGGTTTTAAAAGTTTATCCACTTATCTATTATACACTGAAACTTCACTGAACCTTGCTATGGCGGTAGTTTTATGGTACCAGGTTTCCCTTGTCTATCATATATTGAAACTTCTGACATGTTATTACAGGCTTGCTACTGTTGCATCAGGAGCAGCTTCAGGAAAACTATTGCAGTATGAGGTTGGGGGTCCAAAGGTGTCTGTCCAAACAGCATATGGCGTGGAAGTTGAGGTGGGAGGCTGGCTCTTTGGTTCTCATTTTTTCTGCTAAGTGTTTTTTACTAGACTCATGGTAGCATCACTTTAAGTGGTTTTTGACTTATTTCCTAAGCCACATTTCAACATTGAATTGTTTTATTTTATAATGGGAGCAGTCTGGTGACAAGCTACAGTTTTCGATTTCATTATCTTTGACTCTTGGGTTTCAGTGCAGTTTTTCTAATAATACAGTTAATAAATCTGTTTAAATGAGAACAATATTGGAACTTCTTTTTATCATGCGTTTTAAACAAACTACAGTTTGTAGTATGAGTCTGCTTAAAGCAAATACTAGCAAGTTATTGGCGCTTATCTGCATAGTGCAAAATGGTAATAGTAGAAATAGCACAACAATGTTTTGGACGAACAAGTCAGATAAATTGTAGTAAGTCAGGTAGTCTCTAAATATTAGTCTGTCTTCTTCCTTCCCTGTCTTTAACAGTATAACATGTTTATTCTTTTTAATTGAAAACTATTAAATTAATAAAATGCGATGCGATATTAAGTAATAATGGCATTTTTTTTATTACAATTTTAGGTGGCGAACAGCCCGTATGATCCAAACCTGATGGTGTTCATGGATTACAGAGACTATATGAAGCAAAATGTTCAATGTCTAGAAGCTACTTATCCAACATTTCTTTATGCGATGCCCATGTCTCCTACAACAGTGTTCTTTGAGGTTTGCTCAATATTTTTCAGTGTAGTTTTTACATAAACTATGACAGTTGTTCTGTTTGCATTTATATTAAAACGTCAATTGCTTGCAGGAAACGTGTTTGGCGTCAAAAGATGCCATGCCTTTTGATTTATTAAAGAAAAAGCTCTTCTCAAGATTAAAAACAATGGGAATCAGAATTACAAAAATTTATGAAGAGGTAAAGGAATTAGAAAATGCTCTTTTTAAGATTAAATACAATGCTAGATTTGATTATTGATTAGTCATTAGCTATATTTTTTTAATTAGTATATAGTGTCCAAGAGAGGCTCATCCAATTTCTGGATAGGAGAATACTGGTGTGCTCATTTATTTGTTAAATGATTACACGGTCCAATTCTTACATATATTTTTTTAATAACAGAATTTTTACGTATATTATTCGTTAAAAAATTAATTGTTGGTATTTGTGGCAGTTTTTGGTCTTGAAATTTATTTTCTTATTCAGTTTTTGTTTTTGTTGAAAGCCTGGATTATACAGGAGAACAGTTGAGGAGTTGAAAAACTGTGTTTCCCTTGATAACAAAGTCTTTTATCCCCAATCTCCGACTGTTCTTTGAGCTGTTACATACTTACATTATGGTTTCTGTAATTATAATATATGTACAAATTCTTGTAGTGCATTTGGACATATCTTTCTTTTGATATTAATTTTGAGTGTTTTCAATTTTTATATAGGAATGGTCTTATATTCCAGTTGGTGGATCCTTACCAAACACAGAGCAGAAGAACCTTGCATTTGGTGCAGCTGCCAGCATGGTGCATCCAGCCACAGGCAAGACATCATCACATTTTGATTTTATGGATATGCTAAATTTTAAGTTGTTGTTCTTTAATATTGGTTTTTATCCAATAGGCTACTCTGTTGTGAGATCTTTGTCAGAAGCTCCACAATATGCTTCAGTAATTGCCACTATTTTGAAAGAGAGTCATGCAAGGGAAATTGTTACTCATGAAAGAAGCAAGGAGAATTTATCTATGCGAGGTAATCAAGTATACCTGTAATGAAAGCTTAGAGTCTTTGACCAAAAAGTTACCAATTCCTCTAAAATTACGCAAACCATGCTTATTTTGTTTGTTTCCTCAAATAGTTCCACTATTTGGCACAAATTGTAAATAATTTTGAGATCTAGTTTTTGTGAATATTCCAAAATTTTGGAGCTATCTTAGTCAGACTTCGTGTGGTGTGGTATCTCAAAAATAGACGTGCCCTTAAATTTTCTTTTTCTTTCAGCTTGGAATACACTCTGGCCACAAGAAAGGAAACGGCAGAGAGCATTCTTTCTTTTTGGATTAGCACTAATTCTGGAGCTAGACATTGAGGGCATTAGAACATTCTTTCGTACTTTCTTCTGCTTACCTGATTGGTATGTCTATTTCCTCTCATATATGTGGTAGATATGTTGGAATTTTTTGTTCTTTCTATTAGTATCTGCGATACAAATTGTTTCAGTCCTACATATTTGTCAAGTACTATCTTGGCTTCAGTTGTTGAAAGCCAAATAAATGCCTAAAATCATAATATCAATTCTACGTTTTTTACTAAAAGGAACCTGCTTTTTTGTTAACATTAAAAGTCCCTTTGGTATGCATGATAGGGTAGGATAAGGCCTAGCTAGCAGTATACAAACTTGATAGTATAAGGCTTGATATACGTTTAATACTATGCAATAGTTAGTGAAACATTGTATAAGATATTAAATTGTACTATATAAGATAATACTAATAGTATCACATATTTGATGATGCATTGTTCTAACAATCAAAAGAAGCAAAATGAACAAGTTTTTACAAAAATATACTTTTCACTAAAAGTTTGCCACAGTAATCTAAATTTATGTTATTCAAAATTTTCCTTAAGGCTAATAAAAAAAACTCAACCACTTCATACATTCATCAACAAGAATTAAAACCCCGGAAAACTAACATTCTCCCACCCCCACTAATATTGTTTATAAAAAAAACAAGAATTAAAATAATACTAATAATAAGAATAACAATGATGATGATAAAAAAGATCTGCAGATATAATTAACAAGATTCGAATAAGAAGCTATATCCAATCCAATAACCAATAATAAAGAAGATGACATGAAGATCCACACATTGAGATTGATCCCTCAATGTGTCGTTCTCTCCTCATTCTACTCTTTTGTTACACCTAATAGTATGAGCCCTTGTGTTGACAACCAGTGAGTTAGTCTTTTATACCACCAACTGAGCGGGATAGCAACTAACTAATTACAAGATGCTCAAGCTATATGAAACAGAAAACGGTTACAAGGCATAACAAGAATAAAACTAAAAGATAGAGATCTCTAAAATAATGAGTTGGAACATAGATCTCTAAAATAATGAGTTGGAACCAAAAAAAAGAGATCTATGTTAAGATAGGTGAGATCTCTAAAATACAAAGTCAATTATTTAATGGAAATGGTTTAGATCTCACCTATTCTTTTTCAATTATGTTAATTTGTTGAATTAAATACGACAACCGTTGGATGATATAATTTTAATGGTTTAGATTTGGTATAAGTCTAACACCGGTGTCAACAGATTTTGTTTTAATCTCAACCATTCATAGTCGTGATTGGTTCCTCTCACCCTCATTATAAAAGTCCTCTCATAATATACGTTTCATATATATATATATATATATATATATATATATATATATATATATTTAGTTTCGGGAACGAGTAATTTCATGAGCTTTTTAACATGAAAATTGAGAGTATCTCTCTTTTATTTAAATGTGCATGACGAAGGAGATTAAGATGTCAGTTCATTGAAAAATTCACACAATCTTATCATGTGAAGATCTCACATGAATGTATCCATTTCCATTAAATAATTACTTGGCTTTGGGTTTTATTAAAAGCTTCTTAAGATAGGTGAGATTTAATCTGTTCTTTTTTGTCCTTTACATGCTACGACTCCCTTTTTCCTAGAAAATTATAAGTCAATAAATGTTGAGCTCGTTGGGTTAATATTTCAATCTACTTATTTTGGTGACTGAAGTTTCTTCAAATGAGTAATTTTGATACAAATCCAACTCTATATTGTTTCTTTCCCATTTTGGTGACTGAAATTTCTTCAAATGGAGTGATGATTAACTGATTTTACCTCGCAGGATGTGGCAAGGGTTTCTTGGCTCCTCTCTCTCATCGACAGATCTTCTATTATTTGCATTCTACATGTTCATAATAGCACCTAATAACTTAAGAATGTCCCTAGTGAGACATCTACTTTCAGATCCTACTGGGTCGACTATGATAAGGACCTACTTAACGATATAGTACGTTTCTATAACCCCATCCTGTATTGAGAGACAGGTTAGATTACATTAGCAGCTATAATAAAAGTTAGTAGGTTATTGTTTGTACATATTTTTTACGAAAACGAGATTGTTATTATGGTATTTATATCCCTTCTACTATTATTCTAAATGTCTATCTTGTACTATTCTTGTAATTGTTTTGTTGATAGATTCGAAGTTATAATGTTTTATCATTCGACCAAAACCCTTTAGCTGTTTAGAATAGCCGGAAACTTCTTTAATTATACTCTTATCATCGTTGTAAGCTGGGCCATGTAATGGTAAGGTGGAATTGGCTATGAATCGGTATGCGTCCCTTACGGACATGGCGACCGATAGCCCATCACCAACATAGGAGAAACTTTATTGACGGTATGTTTGGTTCAACAGAGGGGATGGGAGGGAAAGAATTTTTAATGGAGAGGAGGGGAGGGGTAGGGAGGGGTAGGGCTGTTCATGGTTCGGTTCGGGCAAAGAACTGAACCAAATCAAACCGAACTGATAGAAACAGTTCGCCGAACCGAACTGAACCACGTTAACAGTTCGCCGAACCGAACTGAACCACGTTAACAGTTCAGTTCACAGTTTTAATTACAAACCGAACTGTTTAAAAACTATTCTGTTTTATCTGAACTTTGAAACCCAAACCGAACCGAACTGTTAATAGTTCTTTTAATCGAACTGTTAAAGAACTACTAAACTGTTAACAGCAAATTCAACTACAAAATAATTATTCTATTACCAAATCAGTAGGAATTTCCAACACAGTAGGAATATAAACACAGTAGGAATATAAACTGATTAGCATCCATCTAAATTAATATAAACTAATTGCATCCATCTAAATTAATTTCCAACACAGTAGGAATTTCCAACACAGTAGGAATATAAACTGATTAGCATCCATCTATAAATTAATATAAACTAATTGCATCCATCTAAATTAATTTCCAACACAGTAGGAATATAAACTGATTTGCACAAATGCTCTTAGAGAAGCTCCACTACAAGGGCAGATGCACCACCTCCTCCATTGCAAATGCCACCAACACTGTATATCCCATTTTTCTGCTTCAGTACCTGCATGCAGTGACTTAAATATCACATGATGATCACTTAAAAAAACTAACAAGAGATTGACTTTCCAACACTTCCAGTTTTCCCACCTCTAGTTTGTTGTCTGATCATCAGGCTGCTTGTCCCGAACCTTCATACTCCCCTTCATACTCAGCAAACAACTCATAACAATCTTGAACCTACTCAACATCAAATTACTAATTCAAATAAAATTCAAATAGATACACAATTGAAAAGCCTCAGCAGAAGCTCCAAATCAAAATCCTTTTGATCAGCAGAAATTCAACAGAAACTGAGAATGAACTTAGAGCAGTTTTTAGCAATATTCAACAATATTCAACAAATTCAGCAGAAGGAGAGGGCTCAGCAGAAACTGAGAATGAACTTACAAAAAGTGAAGGAGAGGGCTCAGCAGAAGCTCCAAATCAAAATCCTTTTGATCAGTTGGATGCACAAATTCAGCAATATTCAACAAAGCCATTCCAACAAGAACCTTTTTCTTTGTCCTTTCATTCAATCCCTATAATACAGTCAACAGAAACCAATTCAAATAAAATAAAATCCAAATCCAAATGGTGTAGCTGAAATGAAAAAAAGCTGCACAAACCTAATAAAATTAAATCCAGTCATCGAGGTTAACACCACCACGATCTTGAGAGCATATTTCTGCAAATGCAAAACGAAAATTATTTCATCTACAAACAAAAATATGAACCAAATAAATAAAATCTTATAAATTTACCTTGATCAAATCTAAAGATCTCCTCAGGGTCCTCATCGTTAAATAGATAGTAAGGCTGCCTTTTCAACCAATCTTGCAAGCAAACAAGCCCTTCTAACATTGTGTGCTTTAAACAACAACGATGGTCGCCGAGTACTCTTCCTCCCGTGCTGAATGCACATTCGGATGCCACTGTTGAGACGGGAATTGCCAACACCTCTCGAGCTATGCTTGCAAGGATGGGGAACCTTGCAGAATTGACTTTCCACACCAACCCAAAATATCAAAACTTACATGTTTGTTGTAAGTTTCAGCTTCTTCCTTTAAATACTTATCAATTTCTGACTGTGGATCAGTTCTACGCCATGTTGTTTTTAGATAGAGGTACATCGGATCATCTTCATCATCATCATCATCCGGTTGTGATTCTTGTTGGCTACTAAGCTCTATACCTTGATATTGAGCATAAAGTGATTTTAGGGAGGTCATCACTTTTAGCTTCAACTCGGTGGCCTTCGTAGCATCAACACATAGAATACCAATATGATACTCCACAAACGAATACTTCATCCTAGGATCAAGGACAAGAGCAATCCATAGCAAAATATTCATTGAGTCAGGATCTCCCCAATATTTGTCAAACTTGGTTTTCATACTATTTGCCATTTTCTTTATGCTCTGGTTGCTACTCTCTAAATATTTCCGGATCTTTGTCCCAATACCAAAAACCAGAAAATACAGACGCTTTCATTCAATTCCAATCCCACATATATATCTAAAATATATATTTCATTAGTCAAAAAGTGTGAATCTAACTGAGAGAAGATTAGGGTTCGCACATATAAATGATTCACCATCACTCTTAATCTTGGCTAACTGAGAGAAGGCGATACACAACCCAAAAGCAGTGATTAAAGAAAATTACCTAACTGAGAGAAGATTAGGGTTCGCAATCAGGGAGTGAGTTCGTTCTTCAGTTCGTTCTTCAGGGAGTGAGTTCGTTCTTCAGTTCAGTTCGCACATCGCAATCAGGGAGTGAGTTCGTTCTTCAGTTCAGTTCGCACATCGCACACTTCAGTTCGCACATCGCACACTTCAGTTCGCAATCAGGGATTAGGGATTAGGGTTTCCACATCGCACACTTCATTCGCAATCAGGGATTAGGGTTTCCACATCGCAGAGATTGATGATGAAGATCGCGTAGAGTGAGAGAGGAATCGCGTAGAGAGTCAGAGAGTGAGAGTTGAGACTGAGAGTGAGAGTTGAGAGTTGAGACTGAGAGTGAGTGAGAGTTCGCGTGGAGTGAGTCAGTGAGAGTGTGAATTGAGATAGTGAACCCACTTAACCCTTAACAGTTTTTAGTTCACTAACTGAACTGGTACTAACAGTTCGGTTAGTGAACTGTGTTGAATAAATGTAGTTTGGTTCAGAACTGTTACTAAAAGTTCAGTTTGTAATAGTTCGGTTCGGTTCGGCAGTTCGGTTCAGTTTTCCAGTTAATTTGAACAGCCCCAGGGAGGGAAAGGAAAATGAGACAAGGGAGGGAAAGAGGAAGGGAGGGGAGAGGAAGGGAGGGAGCGAGTAAATACAGAATTTTGGAAGTAGGGAAATTTATTGGCTAAATTGCAATTTTAAAAAGATCTGTTTAAATATAAAAAGAGACAATTACGAGCTTAAGAGCTGAATTAAAGATGTTTAGAGTTTCCTTAATGTACATGTTGCTGGGGAAATTCCACTTGAAGGGGTAGTGGTTAGTTACGAATCACATGACGATGGCGAAAATCAAAAATATCTTCCAAAGGAACAATATGGATTTTGAAGCGACCTTGGGAGGAAAATGTGATTTAAAAAATTGTTGAACCTTGAAGGAGGAAAAGCTGCATTATAGCAGCAGTGTTTATATCTTCAAAAAAAATCTTCTAGAGCTGACATAAATATCGTAGTATTGTATGAGTGGAGACAATTAACTATATCTTGTAGAAGTATTTGACAATGTAAACTATAGTTAAAAGTATCATTTTTAATTAATAAATACATTGAAGTTGAGCATCCATAGATAATGTATTGTACTGGATGCAGGTCTCGGTCGAGTTGCAGGCTGAGATGTTCACCAAGCTGCGATGCTAGAGTACTCCAAGTGCGGAGCCGAGTCGAGGTGCTCCTACTCGCATTGATCCGACGAATGGTGTGGTACCTGCACACACTCCGAGTTTTAAGTCAGCATAGGGAATAAGTGATGTATGCGGTAATAAATGCGTACCTGTTGCATTAATGTAGGCGTGTATTTGTAGGCAGAAGCGCCCGAAGGTACGAGGACCGTTGGATGACAAAGATATATCTCCAACGTCCATCCGGTGTTATGGGGAGCCATTTTGGGGGCCCAGTAATCGTTGCTCGCCGAGTAGAGTTATTCCCTTGATGGGCCTTTGTCCGATCCAGAACAAATAATAAGAAGAAAAAGTCTAAAGAACTTTGAGTATTTGAACAGTTAATCTTTTTCAGAACACTACCCCAAAACACACTACTTAGCATCGCACTGTACGTATTTTGTCATAAAATCATTTTTTTCTCACCAAACCGGTTATTGAGAAATAAATTTTGCAAGATACACATTCTGAGCAGTTAATTTTTTTTTTTGAATGCTAAAGTTATCCAAAACACACTTCCTAGCGATGCACGAAATTACGATCCAAACAAAAGCCATGTACCACACTACAATAGGCCCAATTAGTATTTTCCACAATAAGTGGCAAAGAAAGAACGTTAATCTTTCTTGTGGTTGGATTCTATCGAATTAACCTATCAGGGAAACAAGTAACAATCACCTCAAGGCATAAAATGCCATTGGAAGGACCATGAACTATGATCTACATGGTTTTCAGGGAATGGAAATTTTGGTGTGACATCAATGGGTGGTGTGGATTGTGACTTGTGAATTTTGTGGTTGTTCTTTTAAAACTAATGTCATCACAAAACTTTTATCTACTAGATGATTGGTAAGAAAGGTAGGTTGATTTTGTGCAGCTAAAATAGTGTGGTTGGGAAAATGTTGGCAATAAAGCGTTAGGTTTTTGTGAGAGAGTTGAAGGTTTTGTTGATGGATTCGAGTCGAATGAGAGATTTTAGAGGAAGCATACTTGTGATTTCCATCACAAGATCTTCAGTGATTTGAACGTTGCTTGCCATACCCTTTAACATAAAAGGAAAATAACTCTATTATTTAGAGGTAAAGATGAGTAAAACGGTGAGTGTAGCTACCAATATATATATATATATATATATATATATATATATATATATATATATATATATATATATATATATATATATATATATATATATATATATATATATAATATTTTGAGAATGATTTTGTCAAATATTTTAAGAATGTTTTACTTATGAAGAGTAGACAATTAGCGTGTTAGGGCCATCAAAATAGTTTATTTAATTTTTTTATTTCTATTAAATGTCTATTATGCTCATACACAAAAGTGATAAAATTAAATTAATAACTAATGTTTATGCTAAAAATAAAAAAGGTAATATTAGTGATATTATATATGTAAGTACATGGGCAATTAATTAATAGTTTTTACTTTTGCGAGTGCAATCGTTGACAGTAATGTCATTGACCTTTTGGTCAAAAAAAAAAGTAATGTCATTGGCCCAACGCACGAGCGCAGATTAGTCATTCGTTGTCAGCGTTGGGACACTGCGTGGGTAGCCAACGATGGTCCCGAACCCAAAAAAAAAAATTAATTAATAGGTTTTACTTTTGCAATATTTTTGAGATTCTGTGTGTGGAAATATTAATTTAAATGGTAAAATAGTTTATTTTATTAAGGCTAAAGTGTTCTCGGGGTCCCTTATCTTTATTTAAAGTAACGATTTGGTCCTTTATCTTTTTTTTGTCCAAAATCAGTCCTTTATGTTTTAAACTTTTGACACATAAATCCTTTTCTGTCCCAAATCAGTCCTTTATGTTTCAAATTTTTAACACATAAATCCTTTTTTTTGACACATAAATCAGCACTGTTAACGGAAAAGGATTTATGTGTCAAAAATTTGAAAGATAAAGGACTTATTTGGGACAAAAAAAACATAAAGGGCTAATTCGTTACTTTAAATAAAGATAAGGGACACCGGGAGCACTTTAGTCTTTTATTAATTAATGCAATGAATCTGTGTATTAAAAATGGCGACATTCATATGTTCACCAGATATTAAAAAGATTTATAATTTCTTAAAAAGAGGTTTTATGATTTACTTAAGTTAGATTTGTAAGGATAAAAATATATGAATTATAGTATTTTTCTTTTCTCTTAACCATGAAGCAACATAAATAATTAATATATAGAATATTTTTTCCTTAAAAAATATATTTGATTGTTTTAGAAGTATTGGGAAGGTAAGAGTTTAGTTTAAAATACAGAAACTGATACGGATATGGGCCAGGGAGGTGAGGATAGTAACGAGCAGCCCATGATTTCTACTACTACAAGGCCCATCCGCAAGAAGAAGGCTCCTGCTAAGTACAATGACCATGTGCTGTACAAATAACCCCATATTTTACTAGCTTTCCTTGTATTGCTTTTATCCCTTTTGTTTCTAGAAGTATATGACTCAGCACATTTTGTTAGATTCTGTTATTGTTTTGTTATGCTGTAATGGCTCCGAGAGCGTATTCATTCATGAAATAATTCAAGAAAAGTCTTTCTTCTTCCCTGATTCTTTGCTTGAGGAGGTTTGGCTCAGTTCCTTAAAAACTGAGTGTTATCACTTGGTGCTTTCATTGCGTTGAATTCTTCCTCCATTCATGTCTTCTCGTCCCCCTCCACCTGACCCCGTGGCCAACCTCACCCGCCAAGTCGCCACTCTCACCACTCAGTTGGAGGCCATGCGTAAACGTTTTGAGGATACCGTTTCTTCTGGTGGTTCTCGTTTTACGCAAGAATCACAGAATCGGCCACGCCTCAAACTTGATGTTCCTCGATTTGATGGTACCGACACACATGGTGGATCTTCAAGATTTCCCAGTTCTTCACATACCATCAGACCCCTGTTGAAGACCGCATCACGATTGCTTCATTCTACCTTGACGGTCCAGCATTGCCGTGGTATCAGTGGATGTATCGGAATCGCCAGATCGCGTCTTGGTCTCAGTTTTTGGAGAAATTGGAGATCCGTTTTGCCTTTACGGCGTTTGACGACCCCCGTGGCAACCTGTTCAAGCTCACCCAATCTTCAACGGTGACGGCGTATTTGACTGAGTTCGAGGCTCTTGCAAATCGTCTTGAAGGTTTATCGGAGGCTGACCTCCTTAGCTGTTTCATATCGGGGCTGAAGACAGAGGTTCGCTGGGAGGTCTTGGCGTAGCAACCGACCACCATTTCCCAGGCAGCTGGTCTCGCGCGTTTGCAAGAAGATAAGTTGCAGGATCTTGCGCGTGCTTCGCGTCCACGACCATCACCTCCTCCGCGGCACTCTTCATCTCCGGGAAATCGCCCTCCTCCCAAACCCAGCTCTGATTCCCCTTCCACGGCAAAATCTCTTTCAGCATTACTCCCTGCTCCTCCGGCCAAGCCACGTTTCCGGCATCTTTCCGGGCCGGAGATGGATGAACGGCGACACAAGGGGCTATGCTTCAATTGTGACCAACCTTGGTCCAAACAACACAAATGTGGTGCTCGTGTGTTCCTAATGGTTGCTAATGATGATGATTTTTCTTCTTTGACAGGTGAATTAGAGGCGGAGGTGGCGGCCTTGGTTGACGGCGTCGCTTCGCCGGAGGAACCCTCTGCCCAGGCAGCTCAACTAAGCTTACATGCTTTATCCGGTGATCATGCCGCCGACACTTTCCGCTTGTCTGGTCAAATTCTGTCCAAATTGGTGGCTATTCTGGTGGACGGAGGCAGTACACATAATTTCGTCAAAGACTCCATTGCTGCTGCCTTGGACTCGCCTTGGATCCCATTGAACCTTTCCGCCTTGGCCCTCCCACCACCTCGACCCACAGACCATACTATACCCCTTTTGCCCCATTCCACACCTGTTAACGTACGGCCATACCACTATTCACATTCACAAAAGCATGAAATTGAGTCTCAGGTGACCAAATTTCTGCAAACGGGTTGGATACAGCCTAGCACAAGCCCATTCTCCTCTCCGGTTCTCCTTCTCAAGAAGAAGGATGGGTCTTGGCGTATGTGTGTTGATTATCGTGCTTTGAATGCAATAACTGTTCCGGATCGTTTCCCCCTTCCCACCATAGATGAGTTATTGGATGAATTGGGTAAAGCGAGGATGTTCTCTAAATTAGACCTCACTTTTGGGTTCCATCAGATTCGGTTGGCCCCTGAGGATGTTCCTAGGACCGCTTTTCGCACACATGATGGACACTACGAATATTGTGTCATGCCGTTTGGTCTTTGCAATGCGCCCGCTACATTCCAAGCCACCATGAATGATATATTCCGGGAATTGCTACGCAAATCTGTTATTGTTTTCTTCGATGATATTCTAGTATTCAGCACTACCATGGAGGACCATTTGGGCCATTTATCTCAGGTATTTTCCATCTTGGCTAAGCACCACTTTCATTTAAAACCTGCTAAGTGTTCTTTTGGTCAGAGTAGTATAGCTTATTTGGGTCATATTGTGACTGAGGGGACTGTGGCACCGGATCCTCTTAAAATACAAGGTGTAAGGGATTGGCCTACACCTAAGTCAGTGAAAGGATTGCGTGGATTTCTGGGCTTGTCTGGTTTTTATCGCAGGTTTGTTCAAGGTTACACCACTCTTGCTCATCCCCTGACTTCACTGTTGAAGAAAAATGCCTTTGAGTGGACTGATTTGGCTCAACAAGCATTCGAGAAGTTGAAGGCAGCCTTGGCATCTGCTCCTGTGCTTGCTCTGCTCGATTTTTCTGTGCCATTTACTGTGCAAACAGACACTTCTGGATATGCTATGGGTGCGGTGCTGCTGCAAAATGATCGTCCTATTGCTTAATTTATCAAATTGTTTTGTCCTCGCCTCTCTAAGGCGTCTACATACATCCTGTTGCCAAGTGGCTTCAGTCTCAAGAGGGGGGGGTGAATTGAGATTTAAAAACTTTTCAGATCTTTTGAAAACGTTTTTCCCCTTTTCAATGACTTAGATCAATTTTCGCACAGGTTAAGTGGAAGCGGAGGAATTAGAATATAAAGCAGTAAAGCGGTATAACAGTAAAGCAGGAAAGCAGTAAAGCAGGCAGAGATTTATCCTGGTTCGGTCACCTTCTAGTGACCTACGTCCAGTCCTCACACCCTTGTGAGATTTTCCACTAACCAAAACAACAAGGCTTGCAGGTGCCTTGGAAAACCTTTACAGACTCAGGCACTCTCCTCCTAGGATACCCCACCTATGGAGAGCCCTCAAATCTATTACAATAATAACAAGAGATACCCCACCCCTGTTACAATCAGCTGCCCCAGAAAGATACCCCACTTCCTAGTACGAACAGCTACCCTAGAGAGATACCCCACTCCCTAGTACAAATCACAACAATTAAACAATAACAAATGTAAAGACAGAAATACTTCTAACGAAGGCAGATATTACAACTTGAAGAATGCAACCCCAACTAACTCTTAGCGAAAGATCAGCTCAGACAGACCAACGGTGCGTGACGAGCAAAAAGTAAAAGCGTGAAGAATTTTTCTCAATATATTCTCTGATTCGTGAAATGGATTGTTGTAAAATGAACGTAATGAGGTGCCTATTTATAGGCTATGAAAAAATCAAGTGTACGTTGAAAATAATGTAGGAATCGACTCTTTGTTGAAAGCTTTTGATCTAGGAATAGATTCATTTAAGTGAGGAATCGATTTTGACTATGTTTGAGAAATAGGGACAATCGATTCTTGAGAACCACGGAGGGCTAGGAATCGATTCTTTACTAAGTTAAAACTTGTATGAATCGATTCTCAGCTTGCCTGAGACATGTAGGAATCGATTCTCAGCTTAGTTTAAAGGTGTGTGAATCGATTCTTTGTTTGAGAATATTTGGCCTGAAAATCGATTTATGCAATGAAACCACATGACCTGACAATCGATTCTTTCTTTTCTGATTGACCTGAAAATCGATTTTGATGTATGTGTATGCATGAAGAAATCGATTGTTATGTTTTTAAAGATGATAAGAATGTTTACGTAAGTATGCATGCACCTTTGAAAAACTTGTGAGTGTGTGATACTTTGAGATACGAGCCGACCTTCGAAAGAGCTTACACTTTTTCCTAAGATACACCCAAACCCTAAGGACTACCCTTATATCTAAGGACTACCCTTAAACTTGGATCTTCAATTCTTGAGCTTATTTGTCTTGGATTGTGACTTTGATGTTTCGTCACTTTTATTAACTTTGGCCATCAACTTTGCCTTTGTCTTTTTCATCATCAAAACTTATCCTACAGTATTAGTTTACCTGCAATACAAGGTATCCACACATCCGTGAGCTTCATGCAATTACATCAGCAGTGAAACGTTGGCGATAGTATTTGCTGGGACATTATTTTGTGATTCAAACGGATCATCGTAGTTTGAAGGAATTGCTCACGCAAGTAATTCAAACTCCGGAACAACAGTTTTATTTGTCGAAACTGTTAGGATACCACTATGATATTCAGTATAAACCAGGGAAGACTAACACAGTTGCTGACGCATTATCATGTTGCTTTGAACCTACTGTTGCTGAATTAAATATGTTATCCACTCCCCAGTTTTTGTTTATTGAGGAATTGCGCAGGGAATTGAGCTCAGATGCTGATTATCAGACACGCTGCCAGCAAGTTATTGCAGATCCTTCTCTGGCCCCGGATTTCACAGTTTCTAATGGGTTATTGCTGCACAAAGGGCGCATTTGGCTTCCCTCTTCATCGCGTTTTAAAAATCTGCTGCTGAAAGAATATCATGAGACCCCCATCGGAGGTCATGCAGGTGTGGTGAAGACTTTATGTGGATACCTTGTATTGCAGGTAACCTAATATTGCAGATCAAGTTTTGATGATGAAAAAGACAGAGCCAAAGTGTGGCCCAAGTGAATGAAAGTGACAAAGCCAAAGCTAATAAAAAGTGACATACAATCAAAGTCACAATCCAAGACAATCAAGCTCAAGAGTCAAAGTTTCAAGTTCAAGGGTAGTCCTTAGGGTTTGGGTGTGTCTTAGGAAAAAGTGTAAGCTCTTCCGAAGGTCAGCTCATCTCTCAAAGTCCCACGTTTTTCAAAATGCATGCATGCACACGTAAACACAAAAAGCATTTTTGAAAAACCCTAAAATCGATTTCTAACTAATTGTGAAAGTCCACAATCGATTTCTAAACTAAATGAGAAACTGCATAATCGATTTTGCTAAGCATAAAATCGATTCACAATTGTTTTCAAAAGTAAAGAATCGATTCCTAGTATTTCTCTAAAGCACATAATCTGTAACACCCCGATAATTCTAACATATAGAATTACCGAAATGCACTAAATGGCATACATCAGAGTAACTTCCTGTTATTGAAATATTGAACACATCTAAAAACTTTCGATTATACATAACAAATGGTTCTCCGAACCTCATAAACTTTCTGAAAATGCTTAAGTTCCGAAACTTAAGACTTGTACATAATCCTGGTGTTCAATACCCAAAACATAAAGTAGCGGAAACGATTTTACAACTTAACAACGAAAGTTATACAATCGAAACATAGAAACAATAAACGGAACAAAGGTCTAAAACATGAAACTAGGTCTTCAATGACTCCGAGAGTCACACCAGCTAACCGTGCTTTATCGCCTTTGCTTTTCCCTGTTTCTCTGTAAAAACCACAAATATGAAGGGTGAGATAAACATTATCTCAGTGAGTCCTATCGAGACCCCTTACTAACTCTAACGGTTCATTATGCCTTGTTTTGAACTCGTGGTCCTAAAAAGCAACCACGTGGAAATAAATTTAGTTCCTGTAACCTTCATGCTCATGGCCCTCCTAAGCGACACATGAAGCATGCAATCTTTGTTCCATGTTTTTAGCATAACACCTCAGTCTACCTATTTTATAGGCATCTCTTGACTTTGGTGAACCCATCCCGCTATTTCTAGTGGGGGAAACATTCTTGAGTCTAGGTTTTGGGGCTCATGACTTCCCCTCCCCTAGTATGCTAACCTCTTAGGGTCGTCACCCTTTTTCCTCTTGTATTTATATACATTATCAGTCTGTGTACCCGCAATGGGCTGTTAGTCATTTCAGTCAAGTACCATGTACCATATCAGTCAAATACAGTGTACAATATCAGTCAAATACAGTGTATTATTATCATTCTTGACATATGCACTCTCGCGTTCTCTAAGTGCGGTTTTCCATTTTATTCATAACACACAAACTTTCTATCGAACATGTTCAATCTCATACCATTGTTACCTTTACATTGTTGTGGAACCTTGGGGAATGGATTAGAAGAGGATTGGAATCATTTGGAGTGGACAAAAAGGTACTTTGAAATTGATGGTCAGAAAGTCTCACACGAACCGTGCGTGTGGGCGCACGACCCGTGCGGGGTTGAACAGTTTGTTGAAGATGTCCAGAAAGATACGCACGACCCGTGCGACTAAGCGCACGATCCGTGCGTTATCCACTAAAATTTTAGAAAGTTCCAGAGACATACGCACAACCCGTGCGACTCGGCGCACGATCCGTGCGTGTTTTAAAAATCCAGTTCTTGTCGTATCAGATGGAGGCGCACGACCCGTGCTCGTAGGCACACGATCCGTGCGTCTCTATCAGTTTTCCAGAAAATAGGTTTTTCATGAGTAAATCCGTTCCATTCCGATTCTCATTTCTCTTCCGATCGAGACCCAGTCTCAAACATACATGGAAACAGTATATTATAGCAATGTCTATCAATTCAATCCGGCACATCCAAACAATCAATCAAGAAATTTCATAATTTGAATCACAATCTTTTCAATAAAACGGTTTTCGAAAGCGAAGATTCGGACACACAACACATTCCCTAAGCGAGTTATAGAACTCACCTATCGTGATGAAAATCACGCAAACACCGAGACTTTGACGGAGGCTACGAACTAAGAACGCACGAACTCTCCCACCGCTCCTCTAGCGAATTCCGTCAGCCGAAAGTGCTTGGACAGTAACCCAAGTGAATCTTAGCTACTGTACCTTTCCTCCAACCATTCCACTCAACAATCCGCTTATGATTGAGTTTCCAGAACCAAACTTTGGAACTTCTAAGGGCCTAGGCTAGCTCTAATGTTCATCAAAGTGACATGCAAGCAAGAATTTCCAGATTTGAGAACTTTGGGGCTATAATTTCGAATTTAAGATTTGAGCTAGAGGGAGGAAAGGATACTGAAATTTGTATCAATGGAAAGAGGATGAGAAATGGTGAAGATTGGTGTAATTAGTTTCCACATGCATGAAGGTTTGGGTTGGCTTCTCTCTTCTCCTCCACCCTCTCTCTCTCTCTCGACTTCTCCTCCTTTCTATCTCTGGTTCCTCACTTCAGTTTTTTCTGAATCTCATCAAATGAGAGGGGTAAGGGGAAACTTTTTCAGCTGGTCACTTAAGTAGGGAATGACAGGATTGCCCCCTCATTTAATTATGTGTAAAGACCACTATACCCTTCAGCAATTGTTCACTTCCCATATTATGTCATGGCCTAATTGAATGAGCTTAGCCAAATCCTATTAACTTACCATAATATTTTTAATTACGCATCACTATAGTTTTGTTTACCTCAACATCACATAATCTAAGATAACTTCTTGAGCTAAATATTCGATTTAGCCAATAAGTTATCATAATCTCTTCGCTAGTGTAAGTAAATCAAATTAGCTGATTAGGGGATGTTACAATCACCCCAACTTTTAAAATTTTGTCCTCAAAATTGACAAAAGGTACCTCAATCGAAAATATGGGGATATTTCACCCGCATGTTCTCCTCTACTTCCCACGTCGCTGCGTCGGGTGAAGCACCGTCCCAAAGCACCTTGACAATAGGAATTGATCTCGTTCGGAGCGTTTTCTCGCCACGTTCGATGATTCCGATTGGAGTAGGATGATAAGATAGATCCGGTCTGATGTCGATCGCTTCATAACTCAAAGGTTGATTCGGATCATGAATATACTTCCTTAACTGCGACACATGGAACACATCATGTAGTCTGGACAATTCTGGAGGTAATGCAATGCGATACGCTACCGGCCCAACTCGCTCGATAATCTGGAAGGGTCCGACATACCGAGGACTGAGCTTCTTCGCTCTCAAGGCAATACCGGTTCCGATGGTTGGAGAAAGTCTCAGAAAGACATGGTCTCCTTCTTCGAATTCTAACGGCCTTCTTCTCTTATCCGCGTAACTCTTTTGTCGACTCTGCGCGGCTTTCATCCTTTCTCTTATCTGACGGATCTTCTCCGTAGTCTCACGGACTAAATCCGGTCCTAACATTTTCTGCTCACCTACATCCCACCAACACAATGGTGTTCTGCACTTCCTTCCATACAATGCTTCATATGGAGCCATTCCGATGCTAGAATGGTAACTATTGTTGTATGAGAATTCCACCAATGGAAGATGATCCTCCCATCTGCCTCCACTATCAAGTACACAAGCTCTCAACATATCCTCCAATGTCTGGATTGTCCTCTCAGTCTGCCCGTCTGTCTGAGGATGGTAAGCGGTGCTAACACACACCTTTGTTCCCAACGCCATATTCAATGCTCTCCAAAATCGAGATGTAAACTTGGGATCTCGATCACAGATGATACTTGTAGGGATTCCATGCAACTTCACAATATTCTTGAGGTATTCATCTGCTAACCTAGCAACCTTGTGAGTCGAACGCACTGGAATAAAATGAGCGGACTTGGTCAGGCGATCCACCACTACCCAAATAGAATCATTTCCGGTTTGGGACCGTGGCAATCCCATGACAAAATCCATAGATATGCTTTCCCATTTCCATTCAGGTACATTCAACGGTTGTAACTGGCCACCTGGCTTCTGGTTCTCTATCTTAACCTTTTGACAAGTCAAGCATCGAGACACGAACTCTGCAATATCCACTTTCATACCCGGCCACCAGTACAATTGCTTTAAATCTCGATACATCTTGGTAGACCCAGGATGTATTGAGAACTGACTCTTATGAGCCTCCTCTAAAACTTGCCTCTTCACATCCTCATCATTCGACACACAGATTCTGCCATCAAAACAAATTACACCATCACCGTCTTCTGTGTAACTCGGCAATCTCTTCTGCGCTTGCAGTTCTATATCACCTTCTTGGGCTGAGCGAATTAGATCTCTCAAGGGACTTGAAATCCGAATGTGACTCAACACCAACCTGTTCCTTCTTGATTTTACTCTTAAATTGAGGTCTCTGAATGATTCCAACAAGGACATCTCGTGCATCATTAACTCTGCAGTATGGATAGACTTCCTGCTTAAAGCATCGGCCACAACATTAGCCTTACCAGGATG
This sequence comes from Astragalus membranaceus, assembly GCA_039519185.1. NCBI lineage: Eukaryota > Viridiplantae > Streptophyta > Magnoliopsida > Fabales > Fabaceae > Astragalus > Astragalus membranaceus. The sequence continues at coordinate 55,750,382 of CM076851.1, forward strand.
ATACTTCAATTCAAAATCGTAATCCTTCAGGAATTCTACCCATCTCCTCTGTCTGTTGTTCAGCTCCTTTTGGTCAAACAAATACTTAAGACTTTTGTGGTCACTAAAGACTTCGAAACGAGACCCATACAGGTTATGTCTCCAAATCTTTAGGGCAAACACAATTGCCGCCAATTCTAAATCATGAGTTGGGTAATTCTCTTCATGCGGTTTCAACTGTCTGGAAGCATAAGCAACTACTTGTTGATTCTTCATTAGGACACATCCCAAACCCTTACCAGAGGCGTCGTAATAGATTTGGAATCCTACGGACGGATCTGGAAGAATCAGGATAGGTGCAGAAGTCAAACGATCCTTCAATTCCGCAAAACAATTACTACAGTCTGAGTCCCAAACAAACGGTTGACCCTTGCGAGTTAACCGAGTGAGTGGAAGGACCAGCTGGGAAAATCCTTGAATGAACCTTCGATAATACCCAGCCAATCCCAAGAAACTTCTTACCTCAGTAACCGTAGACGGTTGTTCCCAGTCTACCACAGCTTCAATCTTACTGGGGTCCACTGCAACACCTTCCTGAGATATCACATGACCCAGAAACTTAACTTCGGGCATCCAAAAATCACATTTGGATGGCTTAGCATACAACTTCTTCTCTCGGAGTACGTTCAGAACAATTCGGAGATGTTGCACATGCTCCTCAATCGTCTTAGAGAACACCAAGATATCATCAATGAACACTACCACAAACTGATCCAGATAGGGATTAAAAATCCGATTCATATAATCCATGAATACGGCTGGAGCATTGGTCAAACCGAAGGGCATCACTACGAATTCATAGTGTCCATACCTCGTACGGAAAGCGGTCTTCGGGACGTCCAAAGCTCGAACTCTGATTTGGTGATAGCCGGACCTTAAATCAATCTTTGAAAATACAGAAGCTCCCCTCAACTGATCCAGCAAATCATCAATTCTCGGTAGAGGGTACTTGTTCTTGACAGTCACCTTATTCAACTGACGATAATCAATACACAATCTCATACTTCAGTCTTTCTTCTTGACGAGCAACACCGGAGCACCCCATGGTGAGGCACTCGGCCGGATGAACCGTTTGGAAATTAGCTCCTCCAGTTGAACTTTCAATTCCCTCAACTCTAATGGTGACATTCTATACGGGGCTATAGAAATAGGTCCAGTGCCTGGAACCAACTCTATAGAAAATTCCACCTCACGATCCGGAGGAAATGAAGGAACTTCATCGGGAAACACATCAAGAAATTCACTAACAACTTGCACGGAAGATAAATCCTGCCCTGTCTCAGTGGATGCAGACAGCATCATGACATAAGCTTTTGTGCCTTGGAACAGATAGTTACTGGCCGAAGTGAAAGAAATAACAGCTTCAGAATCGGGCGGTTGTAGCTCCACTGACTCAGAGGCGAAACCGATAGTTCGATGGAAGCAATCTATAGTCACATGGTTGGCCGTCATCCAACTCATTCCTAGGACGACATCCATGCCCTTCATTGGTAAACAAATGAAGTCTACCACGAAATTCCTGTCTCCAATGGATAGAAGACAGTTTTCACATATCGCTTGGGTCTGAACACTACCCTCAGCAGCGGTCTTAATGGAGATTGGTTGAGGCAAAGGAGTTAAAGCCAATCCCAACCGTTCGGCACAAACTTGAGATATAAAACAATGGGTCGCACCCGAATCATATAAAATACTAACGGAGTTATTAAAACGAGATCCCATACCCCTTAGTAGATTATCTGACGGTGTGACCTTCTGGGCGTCCAAGGTGTAAACTCTTCCATGGGTTGTAGTAGCAGCAGGGTTACTTCCTTGACTCTTCTCCTTCTCTGGGCAGTCCCGTGCATAATGACCATCTTTCTTGCAGAAATAACACTGGTTGGATCCCATCTGGCATTTACCCTGATGGTACTTTCCACAGTTGGAACATGTACTGAACCTTGAGGAGTTCGATGACTGAACCTGTTTCCCTTTGTTGGAGTTGTGCCTGGGACCCGTCTGATGGTTGGATGATCCAACATTCTTCTTATTCTGATGGAATACTTTCCTGCTTGCATATAACCTCTTCAAGTCACTTTCAGCTATGTGTGCTTGTTGAACCATGGCAGCATAGTTAGTATAGGCAAAAGAACTCAAACTCTGAGCAATGTCTTCCCTCAGCCCATACTTGAACCTTTCGGTCTTCCACTTGTCATTGGGGGCATACCCGGCCAAACCGAAGAATTGATATAACTCTTCGAACTTAGCCGCGTACTGACCCACAGTTGAGCTTCCCTATGTGAGAGTCAGAAATTCGTTCTCCTTGCCGAACCTCATGGCTGTTGGAAAGAACTGCTCCAAAAATACTTGCTTGAAATGTTCCCAAGTCTGGGGAGTATCCATAGTTACCATCATGGCTTTGGTATTAGTCCACCAATTGTTAGCTTCACCTTTCAGCATATGGGTTGCCAATCTCAGCTTGCCATCATCAGTGACTTGCATAGCTACGAAAATCTTCTCTATATCATCTAGCCAATGCTGGGCTTCCATAACATCCGGTCCTCCTCTGAACTCGGACGGCTTCATTTTCAGAAATTCAGAGAAAACCCTTCTTGGGTCAATTTGAGGCTCAGGGACTTGCTGAGGCTGGGCTTGAGCATTCTGCTGCATCTGCAACATGTCTTCCATCATCTTCTGCTGTCTCTCGATCACGTTCTGCATCCATGCAGAATGCGGATCAATCGGTGGGTTATTCCTCGATCCTCCTGCCATAATTCTGCAAATGATACACCAAGTATTAAGTTGATCAGTCTCAATGTCTCTTAGCATCACAAGAAGTAAGATAGCAGAATTACTCGAGGGACAAAACCACCCTAACTGTCTAAGCCCGACTAGGTCGAACTGCTCTGATACCATAATGTAACACCCCGATAATTCTAACATATAGAATTACCGAAATGCACTAAATGGCATACATCAGAGTAACTTCCTGTTATTGAAATATTGAACACATCTAAAAACTTTCGATTATACATAACAAATGGTTCTCCGAACCTCATAAACTTTCTGAAAATGCTTAAGTTCCGAAACTTAAGACTTGTACATAATCCTGGTGTTCAATACCCAAAACATAAAGTAGCGGAAACGATTTTACAACTTAACAACGAAAGTTATACAATCGGAACATAGAAACAATAAACGGAACAAAGGTCTAAAACATGAAACTAGGTCTTCAATGACTCCGAGAGTCACACCAGCTAACCGTGCTTTATCGCCTTTGCTTTTCCCTGTTTCTCTGTAAAAACCACAAATATGAAGGGTGAGATAAACATTATCTCAGTGAGTCCTATCGAGACCCCTTACTAACTCTAACGGTTCATTATGCCTTGTTTTGAACTCGTGGTCCTAAAAAGCAACCACGTGGAAATAAATTTAGTTCCTGTAACCTTCATGCTCATGGCCCTCCTAAGCGACACATGAAGCATGCAATCTTTGTTCCATGTTTTTAGCATAACACCTCAGTCTACCTATTTTATAGGCATCTCTTGACTTTGGTGAACCCATCCCGCTATTTCTAGTGGGGGAAACATTCTTGAGTCTAGGTTTTGGGGCTCATGACTTCCCCTCCCCTAGTATGCTAACCTCTTAGGGTCGTCACCCTTTTTCCTCTTGTATTTATATACATTATCAGTCTGTGTACCCGCAATGGGCTGTTAGTCATTTCAGTCAAGTACCATGTACCATATCAGTCAAATACAGTGTACAATATCAGTCAAATACAGTGTATTATTATCATTCTTGACATATGCACTCTCGCGTTCTCTAAGTGCGGTTTTCCATTTTATTCATAACACACAAACTTTCTATCGAACATGTTCAATCTCATACCATTGTTACCTTTACATTGTTGTGGAACCTTGGGGAATGGATTAGAAGAGGATTGGAATCATTTGGAGTGGACAAAAAGGTACTTTGAAATTGAAGGTCAGAAAGTCTCACACGAACCGTGCGTGTGGGCGCACGACCCGTGCGGGGTTGAACAGTTTGTTGAAGATGTCCAGAAAGATACGCACGACCCGTGCGACTAAGCGCACGATCCGTGCGTTATCCACTAAAATTTTAGAAAGTTCCAGAGACATACGCACGACCCGTGCGACTCGGCGCACGATCCGTGCGTGTTTTAAAAATCCAGTTCTTGTCGTATCAGATGGAGGCGCACGACCCGTGCTCGTAGGCACACGATCCGTGCGTCTCTATCAGTTTTCTAGAAAATAGGTTTTTCATGAGTAAATCCGTTCCATTCCGATTCTCATTTCTCTTCCGATCGAGACCCAATCTCAAACTTACATGGAAACAGTATATTATAGCAATGTCTATCAATTCAATCCGGCACATCCAAACAATCAATCAAGAAATTTCATAATTTGAATCACAATCTTTTCAATAAAACGGTTTTCGAAAGCGAAGACGCGGACACACAACACATTCCCTAAGCGAGTTATAGAACTCACCTATCGTGATGAAAATCACGCAAACACCAAGACTTTGACAGAGGCTACTGTGACATCTGTGGCTGACGAGGGCGGGGAGTGATCGCTGGTGCCCAAAAAGTTGGCACGGCAAAGAGCGGCTCCTGGCAGCTTCTAGGCGAAGGGACACGTGAATGAACTGAGTACACACCGGAATGAGAGGGATCCTGAGGCTGTGCAGGTATGGGACTGTATAGTTGAAGGAATGCTTAAAAGAGTTGATTTGGACTACCTATACCAACAAGATGCATCTTCTTTTCGGGAGCCCTTCCCATAAGAACTCCATAGTTAAGCGTGCTTGACTTGGAGTAGTAGTGGGATGGGTGACCTTCTGGGAAGTTTCCTAGAAAGCATGCAAGTGAGGACAACGCATGCTGGAAAGACACGTGTTGGTTTGTGGGGGAAGTTGACAGTTCTAAAAGCAGTCTGGGATGTTACAAATGGTATCAGAGCAGCAGACCTCTCTCAGTACGGTGTGGTTCGGGGACGAACCAAGCGGAAGCTGGTGGGCATGTGACATCCGTGGCTGACGAGGGCGGGGAGTGATCGCCGGGGCCCAAAAAGTTGGCACGGCAAAGAGCGGCTCCTGGCAGCTTCTAGGCGAAGGGACACGTGAATGAACTGAATACACACCGGAATGAGAGGGATCCTGAGGCTGTGCAGGTATGGGACTGTATAGTTGAAGGAAGGCTTAAAAGAGTTGATTTGGACTACCTATACCAACAAGATGCATCTTCTTTTCGGGAGCCCTTCCCATAAGAACTCCATAGTTAAGCGTGCTTGACTTGGAGTAGTAGTGGGATGGGTGACCTTCTGGGAAGTTTCCTAGAAAGCATGCAAGTGAGGACAACGCATGCTGGAAAGACACGTGTTGGTTTGTGGGGGAAGTTGACAGTTCTAAAAGCAGTCTGGGATGTTACAGCTACGAACTAAGAACGCACGAACTCTCCCACCGCTCCTCTAGCGAATTCCGTCAACCGAAAGTGCTTGGACAGTAACCCAAGTGAATCTTAGCTACTGTACCTTTCCTCCAACCATTCCACTCAACAATCCGCTTATGATTGAGTTTCCAGAACCAAACTTTGGAACTTCTAAGGGCCTAGGCTAGCTCTAATGTTCATCAAAGTGACATGCAAGCAAGAATTTCCAGATTTGAGAACTTTGGGGCTATAATTTTGAATTTAAGATTTGAGCTAGAGGGAGGAAAGGATACTGAAATTTGTATCAATGGAAAGAGGATGAGAAATGGTGAAGATTGGTGTAATTAGTTTCCACATGCATGAAGGTTTGGGTTGGCTTCTCTCTTCTCCTCCACCCTCTCTCTCTCTCTCTCTCTCTCGACTTCTCCTCCTTTCTATCTCTGGTTCCTCACTTCAGTTTTTTCTGAATCTCATCAAATGAGAGGGGTAAGGGGAAACTTTTTCAGCTGGTCACTTAAGTAGGGAATGACAGGATTGCCCCCTCATTTAATTATGTGTAAAGACCACTATACCCTTCAGCAATTGCTCACTTCCCATATTATGTCATGGCCTAATCGAATGAGCTTAGCCAAATCCTATTAACTTACCATAATATTTTTAATTACGCATCACTATAGTTTTGTTTACCTCAACATCACATAATCTAAGATAACTTCTTGAGCTAAATATTCGATTTAGCCAATAAATTATCATAATCTCTTCGCTAGTGTAAGTAAATCAAATTAGCTGATTAGGGGATGTTACATAATCGATTCCTTGCTTCCTTATTTAAATGAAAATCGATTTCAATCCTTTTCCTTTAAACTACATAATCGATTCCTTGCTTCCTTATTTAAATGAAAATCGATTTCAAACCTTTTCCTTTAAACTACATAATCGTTTCCTTGCTTCCTTATTTAAATGAAAATCGATTTCAAACCTTTTCCTTTAAACTACATAATCGATTCCTAGCCCTCCTGAATCATAAGAATCGATTGTTACTCTTTCTCAAGTAAAGCAAAATTGATTCTCACCTTAAGGAAGTCACACATAAGAATCGATTCTCAGATCCAATACATTTAAGCTATAATCGATTCTTACATTATTTTCAACGTAAACTTCTTTTTCTCATAGCCTATAAATAGGCACCTCATTGTGTTCATTTTACACACCAACGCATTTCATGAAATCCGAGCAAATTTTGATAAAAACTCTTCGCACTTTTATTTCTGCTCTTCACGCACCGCTGGTCCGTCAGAGCTAATCTTTCGCTAAGAGTTAGTTGGGGTTGCATTCTTCAAGTTGTATTACCTGCCTACATTAAGAGGTATTTCGGTCTTTAAATTTGTTATTGTTTATTGGTTGTATTCTGTACTAGGGAGTGGGGAATCTCTCTAGGGTAGCTGTTTGTACTAGGAAGTGGGGTATCTTTCTAGGGCAGCTGGTTGTAACAGGGGTGGGGTATCTCTTGTTATTGTTGTAATAGATTTGAGGGCTCTTTATAGGTGGGGTATCCTAGTAGAAGAGTGCCTGAGTCTGTAAAGGTTTTCCAAGGCACCTGTAAGCCTTGTTGTTTGGTTAGTGGAAAATCTCACAAGGGTGTGAGAACTGGACGTAGGTCACTAGGAGGTGACCGAACCAGGATAAGTCTCTGCGTGCTTTACTGCTTTCCTGCTTTACTGTTTTACCGCTTTATTGCTTTATCTTCTAATTCCTTCGCTTCCATTTAACCTGCGCGAAAATTAATCTAAGTCATTGAAAAGGGGAAAAAGTTTTCAAAAGTTTTTAAATCTCAATTCACCCCCCCTCTTGAGACTGAAGCCACTTGGCAACACTTTAAAGCGCCTTTCTACAAATTTCTGCTGGCCTCGTATTTGTGATGATATAAAGCGCTTTGTGCGTGAATGTGTGACTTGCCAACAGACCAAATATATGACTAGAAAGCCCAGCGGGTTACTTCAGCCTTTGCCCATTCCGGCGCATATTTGGGAGGACATCTCCTTAGACTTTGTCACAGGGCTCCCAAATTCAAATGGTTTCACAGTTTTGCTGGTTGTTGTGGACCGTTTCTCTAAATACGTGCATTTGGGTGCACTCCCAACTCACTTCACAGCTTACAAAGTGGCTGATCTCTTTGTTAACATTGTCTGCAAGTTGCATGGACCACATAAAAGCATTGTGACGGATAGAGATCCTGTTTTCGTGAGCAAATTCTGGTCTGATCTGTTTAAATTCAGTGGCACTTTACTCCGTATGAGTTCATCGTATCATCCTCAAACCGACGGACAAACAGAGGTTACTAATCGCACTATTGAGCAGTACCTGCGAGCTTTTGTCCATCACAAGCCTAACCTGTGGCACAGGTTCCTTCCATGGGCTGAATACCATTACAACACCTCCTTCCATACCTCTGCAGGCATGACTCCGTATCAGGTTGTATATGGCAAACCCCCTGCCTCTATTCCTTCGTATGTGGCTGGTACTTCTGATGTGTCTGCTAGTGATGATTTGTTGACCACTAGAGAAGCTGTCCTTGAGTTACTTAAGAAGAACTTGGTTAAGGCTCAAGAGAGGATGAAGTCCATTGCTGACACCAAGCGCAGAGAGGTTCAGTTTGATGTTGATTCATGGGCCTATGTAAAACTGCAGCCTTATCGCCAAATTTCTCTTTCGGGCATCAAGCACAACAAGCTGCATAAGAGGTATTATGGTCCTTTCCGTGTTCTGGCTCGCATTGGACCCGTAGCTTACAAGTTGGAGCTCCCTTCATATTCAAAGATTCATGACGTCTTCCATTGTTCCTTGCTGAAGGCACACGTTGGTACTCCTCCCACTGACAATGGCCAACTTCCCCCTGACTCTTTAGGGAACCATCCCATACTTTCCCCTTTGGCTATCCTTGATTCTAGAGTCGTTACGGTGGCTGGAAATACACAACAGCAGGTCCTAGTGCAGTGGTCTGGCCTGTCTCCTGATGAAGCTTCGTGGGAAAACTGGCAAGATTTACTGGCTGTTTACAACCTTGAGGACAAGGTTGAATTTGATGGGAGAGGTATTGATACGAATATTGGCCAGGGAGGTGAGGATAGTAACGAGCAGCCCATGATTTCTACTGCTACAAGGCCCATCCGCAAGAAGAAGGCTCCTGCTAAGTACAATGACCATGTGCTGTACAAATAACCCCATATTTCACTAGCTTTCCTTGTATTGCTTTTATCCCTTTTGTTTCTAGAAGTATATGACTCAGCACATTTTGTTAGATTCTGTTATTGTTTTGTTATAAATGTTGTAATGGCTCCGAGAGCGTATTCATTCATGAAATAATTCAAGAAAAGTCTTTCTTCTTCCCTGATTCTTTGCTTGAGGAGGTTTGGCTCAGTTCCTTAAAAACTGAATGTTATCAGAAACATTTAAGTAAAAGAAACAATCCATAACTCTAGGTGATTCAGATCCTCGCAATTTCTATATCTTGCCATTTCCTCCGGTTTCTTTTCTATCTAAGCAACACGTGGCACAACAATATCCAATTACCTAGAATAATTTTCCAATAAATTAAAAATAAAAAAGTACAAAACCACTGTCGTAAACCCACCGCTGTTCCTCCTCGAAGTGTGGCACACCGTCTTTCATCCTTATGTTGTCATGCTCGATATCGTTCCTCTGTGAAGGAGAACCACAGTCTTTGGATGGAAAGTAGTTGCCACAAAAAATCTAACCTTGTTGTGTGTCATGATAACCCACACAACAAACCACCATCTCTCAACCTGCAGGACAGGGGGCAGAACAAGCGGTTACAAGACAAACGAGCAAACTTGTAGACAACCCCCTCCCCTGAGGTTGGGGCCTTCAACAAACATCCCCTCCCTTGAGGTTGGGGACTTCAACAAACACCCCCTCCCCTGAGGTTGGGGACTTCAACAAACACCCCCTCCCCTGAGGTGGGGGACGTCAACAAAACAAGACGTGCTCAAACACAAAAAAGCTAGAAATATAAGATGAAGGACAGCCCAAATCACCTTGGTAGTAATTTAGAAGCGGTAAAACTCGTGGAAAGGTCAACGAGGTAATGTTAAGGACAAAAGAAGCAATTCCCCTCGGCACCAAGCAAGAAAAGCAGGCTAAGAGACAAGGTGAGCAGCAAAAAATAAAGTAAAGTGTCAAGCACACGTCTACACAAGTCGGCACCCAAGAGGGCACCTGGCAAGGAGGGCGCCCATGAGGGCGCCTGCAAGGTAGCAACCAGCGCCCATGAGGGCGCCTTGCAGGACCAGGAGGGCGCCTGGCAGAAGCAACCAGCGCCCATGAGGGCGCCTGGCAGGAGCAACCAGCCCCCAGCAGAGGGGCGCCAGGCAGGGGGCAGTCTGAAAGTGAATCCTTCGCAACGGGGTAGTCGGCACTATGCAGTAAGGCACCCACGAGAGCACCGAACCTTGTCTCGCAAAATTAAAGGATGCATGAGCATCTGAGTGCATGAGCACGTGAGAAAATAAAAGAGTGCATGAGCACGTAAGAAAATGAAAGGATGCATGAGCATCTGAGTGCATGAGCACGTGAGTAAATAAAAGAGTGCATGAGCACGTAAGAAAATTAAAGAGTGCATGAGCATAGAAGGAAATAAAATAGTGCACGAGCACGCGAACAAAAAAGCATAGTGCCAAACACACGTCCACACAAGCCAGCGCCCATGAGGGCGCCTGGCAAGGAAGCAGCAGCGCCCATGAGGGCGCCTGGCAGGGCGCCAATGAAGAGCAGCAGCGCCCATGAGGGCGCCTAGCAGAGAGCCAAGAACCAAGGCAGCGCCCATGAGGGCGCCTGGCAGGGCACCAATGATAAAGCAAGCAGTGCCCATGAGGGCGCCTGGCAGGGGAACGATGCAAATCCTTCGCAAGAGGGGCAGCCAGCTCTGCGCAACAAGGCGTCCAAGGCACGCGCGAGGGCATCAAAATATTGTCTCGCAAAATCTGCTCCACGAGGAGATACCCGACGTATAGGCACCCATGAGGGCATCAAAATCTTGTGTCGAAAAATCTGCTCCACGAGGAGACACCCGACGTATGTGGTGTGGTTTATTATATGCAAGTATACATAGTCACACAAGTAATAAAGTGATAAGAAAGGTCGAACCCACAGGGATTATGTATTGTAAATTTTTGTAGTTCAAAGTGTACATTTAGTGTGTCTACACTATTCAGTATTTTTGGTTTGGAGTTTTCAAAGTAAGTAAAATAATAATAAGCAATAAAATGTGTGAGAAATCAGTTGGAAAAAGTAGTTGAGATGTTTTCACCAAGTACTTTACTTCTAAGTGTTTTAATGGAGTATGTAGTGTGGGAACACTGGATGTAGGTGCATCAGTTTGTGCCTTTCAGCACTTCTCTTCAGAGTTTCATTACAAGCTCTTATGATCTTTGTTTTTTACAGTAAAGAAAGGTTTGTCAATTCCTCCCTTGCCTCCTAACAATGATCCAAGTTGCTAAATAGGTTCACTCTTGTAATTTTATTATCCTAAGGACTATGCTATCCTATGTCTAGGTTTTAGCATGTATTTAACAAAGTTTCCTTTATTAAATACTTGTCCCTATTAACTCTTGAGTTCATAAATGTAGCCCATGTCTGCTGCTACAAGTTTTACCTATTCTAAAGTGATCAACTCCAGAATAAGTTGAAAGAAGTGTTATGCAAGAATTTAAAGTGTTTACACTACATAAACCATAATAACATATTTAGAAGTTCATTACAAGGTTAGAACATCTCAACTTAAGGGAATTTAGCTCATGTTACTCATGTTATAAAGCAAAGAATGTGCAAAGAACATAAGTAAATGAATAATAAAGCAAAAGAACTTAAAAGAGTAGAGATTACTTGAATAGAAGATCTTTTGCATTAAGTTCCCAAGTTGAAGTACAATAAAGATTTCTTACACGAATTTCTTCAAAGTAGAAGTGAAGGGAATGGTTGTCAAGCACTTCCTCACCTTCGTCTCCTTAGAAACTTGAAATGAAAATAAACTAAACCTAAACTAAGCGAAAAGATAAAGGATTTAAAGATGTGAAAGATGATAAAAGATAGGATTCTTTTCTTGTGAAGGATTTGGCTTCTATTTATAGGCTTGAAAGCTTTCCTCTTGCAAGGGGTTTCCTTTGGCGTGAAAGATCAGTTGAGAGGACCGAACATGGTTAGTTTGTTGACAACCAATCAAGCAAGCTGCACAGGTTTGGTCGCTTGCATGCATAACAAAAGAAGAGGTCCATTGGAGAAGTGCCACATGTCTTTTAGATAAGTTTGAGTCTTGCAACTTGATTTTTATGTGTATCGCCGACTTCAGCAAGTGGCTCAGCTCCAGGTGACTAGGCATGACGTCACAAATCAAGTGTGGAAGCATTGAAATGGTCTTTGAATGTTTTGGTATAAACTGCAGAATTTAGCAGGTGTTGGCAGTGTTTCCACTCCTAGTGTTTCCACTCCTGGTGTTGGCAGTGTTTCCACTCCTGCAGTAGCTGCACTGAACAGAAACATCAAACCTAACAAGATTTGTGTATTTTGCCTAGATCATTGCCCTTTATCCAATTTGAATACTTAGAATGTTGTTCCTTGATAAATAAGCTATAAATATATATAAATGTTCTTGAAAATAAGCAATAACTCAAGCTTGATTGTATGAATAACTCTATATAAAATAGAGTTATCACACCCCCAAACTTAAATTGTTGCTTGTCCTCAAGTAACGACAAGAAACAAAACACAAGACTTATATAATTATGAAGACATCTCAACTCATGTTTTTCAAGAAGTGTTTGAAGTGTATTGTAATGAGCCTTTCTCTTTTGGTGCTTTTTCTTCCATGCCCTTGCTTTAAAACATTCAGAGTTATAAAAACTCATTTGTGTGAGTGTGTGGCCCATTGAGTTTCTAATTGGTTCCATAACTGAACAAAGAGTTTTTCCTTAGCTTTTTGAAAAAGATGGAACTCTTTTGGTCACTCTTAGAGTTTTTTCAAAATATGGCCGAGACTAACAATTTCTTCAATTATTTAGGGGACTCTTAAGCACAACAAAGGGCTTTTGGTGTTCCAACTTGTTGAACCAATACCTTATTTTTGGTGTTGGATTTTTGATGATGTAATGCAGTGAGTGCAAAAACATCATTTTTTGGATTGTAGGTTCACCTTATTTTGAGTGTAGGTGCCTTTTGATGTAGATGGTGTTGGCACACTAAGTGTTGCCACACTTAGAACTCTTTGAGTATTTTTGGTAGCGCACACTGCCCTCCTCACTGACCTCCACATGCATTTTCTTCTTTTTCTTGGTTTGTTTTTCTTTTTCTCTTTGAACTTTGTTCATATTTTTCAAACCAAATTGCACTTAAGGGACAGGTTCAGTTTATATGACTCAGGCAAGTGTAGCTCTTTTTTGGGATATTTTTGGTATTTTTGAGTGGTTTTGATACTTGTGGCTTGCACTCTTCAAGCTGTCACACTTTGGCCTTTGTATTCATGGAATTTCCCCCAAACTTAAGTCTTTATGCTCTTCTAAATTTTTAATGAAAATCTAATTTTGACCTCAAATTTCCAAAATTTCCTTGGCTTTAGATAGCTCTTGATCTAGCATGGTTCTTTTCAAAACTCAATTTTGTTGTGTCAAAGTTTTTATAAAACTGATCATTTCTAGAAAACAAGGCTTTTTCATCATTTTTTAAAAATTGACTCATTGACACACTTCTTCAATTTTGTTGAGAAAAATATGAATTGATCATGTTTCATAATCATTTAAGTCTAAAAACAAATTGATGCACTTAATTCACCATGTTAACACAAATTATCATGCTTTGTTAAGTACATCTAAAACTTAAAACATACTAACACTACATACTCACATGCTATAAATACTTACTCAAACATATTTCTATATTCATACATATATATTAGTACTAGGTTCAAAACATGCTGCAAATATAGTGTATACACAAAATACATACTATTCTCCACTCTCCCCCCCAACTTAAATATGAGCAGTGTCCCCACTGCTCTAAGTTGAGTAAACAAGGGATCCAAAAGTTGGGAGATATAACCAAAAGTAATTAACACATAGCAGCAAGTTAACACATAGTATTTAGCACATAAAGTATACTACTAAAACATATTATAAATACTGGGAACAATATTAAAAGGTATCTTTTTACTCTTTCTTCTGGAATCTGGGACTGGCTCTCACAGCAGGGCTTTGCTTGGCTTTTGTCTTCTTTGACTTCTTAGCAGTGGCCACATTAGAGGTAGGCACACCAGGATCATTTACAGCAGCCTCAGGGATTTCTGTCTCTTCAGGTGTAGCTTCTGTAGGAACTTCTGGTGTAGCCAGTGTTTGGACTTCAGGTGCAGGTACACCACTCTGCACTGGAGTTTGCTCAGATTGCTGCTCAATTCCCTCTTGCTGTTGCACTGCTGCCTTCTCAGCTTCTTTCTCTCATTCTTTGTGTGTTTCTTCCTCAGATACCTCCTTCTCACCAGCTTGTACCCCTGTACCCTGTGCATCATAGAGTGAGCTCATTGTCCACATCTTCTTTGTTGGAGCAGGCTTCATTGTTTTCCTTGTGTATCCCAGCATCTGCTTCTTCTCTGCTAAGGCCTTCAGAACTGCAGAGATTGTTGCTGCAGGACTAGTTGCCATGACTGTTGATTTTGAAGCTTCAGCAGTTGGTGTGGGAACACTAACAGACTCCTGGACAGTGTCTGCCTGCATCTTCAACTCTGAACCTGTTTTGCTTTTTTCTTTTTCAGGCTCTTCAATGAGTACCTGCATTTGAACTTTCTCAGAAACAATGTTAGTTGGCTCAATAGGTTCCGTGCTTAGGGTGGGAGTTGTTTCTTTTGGAGTGTGGGATGGGATGGTTGTATCTGCTTCAGCATCTTGTTTTGGATTTTCAGTTTGGGGAGTATTTTCTGGTGGAGGTGTGGGTGATTTTGGTGTTGAAGTGTGACTGGGGGAATGGTGGGTGGTGGGGGATGGAATGTTGGTTTGTGATGGTGGTGAGGGGGTGTTTGATTGCTGTTGTGATGGTGGTTGGGCTTCATTTGTAGATTTCTTCCTTATTTCATACTTTCTTCTAGCACTAGCTTCCATATCATCACTGTCATCATCATCACTGTCACTAACTTCCAGTGACTCAGATTCATCCTCCTCTTCATCCTTTTCAATATCCTTCACAGCTTGCCTTGCCTCTTCATCTTCTTCAGTATCTTCATCACTCACTTCTTCAATTTCTTCCTCCACTCTTGGTTTCTTTCCCTTCTTTTCTTTCTCAGTATCTCTCTTTCTCTTCACTCTCCTCTCTTTCTTAACAGTTTCCTTTTTCACTTCTTCTTTTTCATCAATCACCCAATTAGGAAAAATTGGGGATTCTATTTCTGCTTCAGGGTCATCCAACTTTAATTTCAACCATTCATGCTGTTCTCTTTGAAATTTCCAGACAGCTTGGAGTTTCTGCACCAAGTGTTCAGACACTTCCTGCTCTACAGTACTTTTAATTTTCACTGACCTCACTCTTTCCTTAATTTCAGCAGATAGACCACTAGGAGGGGTTTTTCTGTAGACTTTTTCTAGATCAGAAGTAACAACTCCTTGCTTTTGACACAATTCAGTGATTAAGCATGGGAAGTATAAGAATCCAGATTCCTTGGCTTGACATTCTACAATTTCTTTAGCTATCAATTTCCCTATGTCTACATTATCCTCACATAGGATTGAATCAATAAGAATCAACCTATCTTTAGATAATGTAGAGGTGTGTGAAGTAGGGAGAATTGATGTATCAATGAATAAATGCCAACTACCAAGTTCAGGGATCAATTCACCAGTTTTAAGTTTGAATTCAGTATTTGTGAATTTCTCCCACTGAGATCCTTCTATTGCTACTCTTTCTTTGATTTTAGTCATTTGCTTCTTTCCATAGGTCTCTAGTTTTACTTCAAATGCATTACCAGTGTATGTGAGATCATAATGCTTATTGATTCTAGCAGGGTCAAAGAAAACTTTCTTACCTCTAACCTTGGAGAAAAATACAGTACCTCCTCTGTTATTCTGAATTCCTGAGTAGAATTCTCGCACCAATTGCTCCAAGTAGTAGGCTCGGGTTTGAGCAAATCTTTCCCAATGCATGTTGTTGATAGTGGAGATGAATGAATGATGAGCCTTTGCGAAGTTGAAACCACGCTCAGGCAGGAACTTCATGTTCCAAAAGTGCTCACATCCAAGGGTTGCTTCCATTGATGCTAGTACTCCTGATTTTCCCTTTTTCGCCTGAGTTTCCACACCAGATCCTTTCCCAGTGTTTTTAGAGGCAGCTTGATCCTTAGCCATTGATGATTTTGAGTGTTTGAGACAAAAATAACTGTTTGTGAGTGGAGAGTGGAGAGGATTTTTAATCGGTTTTGTGAGAGGGACGAAAAGAATTGAAACTTAGGGTATGTGAAAGGGTTAGTGGGATTTGGTAGTTGAGGGTTATAGCCGTTAAGTTGTGTGGCCTTACATGCAAGCCAACACGTGGAATTTTAGACTTAACACGCCACTTTCTAACCCTTGATCAGAGATGATTCCACTAAGTTGATGATTTGTCAAGTGAACATTTTTCTTCTAAATTTTTCTAACATCAGAGTAGGCAGTGTGGCTGCATTAAGTGTGGAAACACCTAGTGTGGGAACACTGGCTACTCTGTTGTCCTGTTTTTCCTGCAAAATAACAAAACATGAAATTGCACAAAATAATAATTTTAACTATATAGTGATGGGTTGCCTCCCTCAAGCGCTTGTTTTAAGAGTCTTACAGCCTGACTTGTACCTTGGTCTAAGGTTTTGCAAAGTGAGTGGTGATATTGTCTCTCTCTACATGCTCTCCATAGTACATTTTCACTCTTTGTCCATTTACTTTGAAAGTGGTATCAGTGGTTGCATCATATAAATCAACTGCACCATGGGGGTAGATTTTAACTAATTTGAATGGTCCTGACCATCTTGATCTCAGTTTTCCAGGGAAGAGTTTCAACCTAGAATTGTACAATAGAACCATTCCTCCTTCTTTAAGTTCTCTCCTTTGGATTTTCTTGTCATGCCATACTTTGGTTTTAGCTTTATAAATTTCTGCATTCTCATAGGAGAAATGCCTAAATTCTTCTAATTCATTTAGCTCAAGAAACCTTTTCTCTCCTGCCTTTTTGAGATCAAAATTCAACTTTTTGATAGCCCAATATGACTTGTTCTTTAATTCAACAGGGAGATGACATGGCTTGCCATAAACTAACTTATAGGGGGACATTCCTAATGGAGTTTTAAATGCAGTCCTATATGCCCATAATGCTTCATCTAAGTGTAAGGACCAATCTTTTCTATTTGGTCCAATCATTTTCTCAAGCATTCTTTTTATTTCCCTATTTGAAAGTTCAGCTTGTCCACTTGTTTGTGGGTGATAGGCAGTAGCAATCTTATGTTTCACTCCATATTTTGCAAGAAGATTTTCAATAAGTTTGTTGCAAAAATGTGAGCCTTCATCATTGATGATTGCTCTTGGAGTACCAAATCTTGAAAAAATATTTCTTTGGAGAAATTTGCTAACAGATTTAGCATCATTATTTGGCAGTGCTACAGCCTCAATCCATTTAGACACATAGTCTACAGCCACTAAGATGTATTCATTGCCAAAAGAAGGTGGAAAAGGACCCATGAAATCCATGCCCCAAACATCAAAAAGTTCTATTTCTAGAATATTAGTCCTAGGCATTTCATGTCTATTAGATATATTACCACTTCTTTGACATTTATCACAGGTTTTGACCATATAGTAAGCATCTTTAAATAGAGTAGGCCAGAAATAACCTGATTGAAGTACCTTAGCTGCTGTTCTTTGGCTTCCAAAGTGACCTCCATATGGTGCAGCATGACAATGCAGGAGCACTGCTTGCTGTTCTTCTTCAGGAATGCATTTTCTCATGATTTGATCAGGACATATCTTGAATAGGTAAGGGTCATCCCAATAGTATTGTTTTACTATGTGGAAGAACCTTCTTTTCTGTTGATAGTTCATGTCACATGGTACAATTTTGCTTACAAGGAAGTTTACTATGTCTGCATACCATGGTGTTGAAACATGAGGTGTGGCCACACTGAGTGCAGAAACACTGGCTGTATTCATGGTAATTGCTAGTAATTTCTCATCAGGGAAACTTTCCTTGATTTCTTCAATTGTACCTGCATTATTACTTTCAAGTCTAGAGAGGTGATCAGCCACTTGGTTCTCTACTCCTTTCTTATCTCTTATTTCAAGATCAAATTCTTGAAGTAATAGAACCCATCTTATTAGCCTAGGTTTTGCATCTTTTTTAGAAATCAGATACTTGATGGCAGAATGGTCAGTGTACACAATTACTTTGGTG
This sequence comes from Astragalus membranaceus, assembly GCA_039519185.1. Taxonomy (NCBI): domain Eukaryota; kingdom Viridiplantae; phylum Streptophyta; class Magnoliopsida; order Fabales; family Fabaceae; genus Astragalus; species Astragalus membranaceus. The sequence continues at coordinate 55,768,302 of CM076851.1, forward strand.
CCAACCAAGTATGATCTAAATTTTTCAAAAGCAAAAACCACTGCTAATAGTTCCTTTTCTGTTACAGTGTAGTTCATTTGAGCTTCAATGAGTGTTTTGCTAGCATAGTATATGGTATGAAACACTTTGTTATATCTTTGCCCTAGGACTGCTCCTACTGCAAAGTCACTAGCATCACACATGAGTTCAAAAGGCTTACTCCAATCTGGAGTGACTACAACTGGTGCTGTAACTAAGGCCTTTTTTAGTTTTTGAAAAGCTTCTACACAAGATTCATCAAAATTAAAAGGCACATCATGTTGCAAAAGCATACACAATGGTTTTGAAATTTTTGAAAAGTATTTGATAAATCTCCTATAGAATCCTGCATGACCTAGACAACTTCTAATCCCTTTGATTGTTGATGGAGGTGGTAGTTTCTCAACTACCTCTATCTTTGCCCTATCCACTTCAAGACCCTTTTTAGATATTTTATGACCAAGCACAATGCCTTCTTTTACCATGAAATGACATTTTTCCCAATTAAGCACTAAGTTAGTGTCTTCACACCTTTGAAGAATTTCTTCTAAGTTTAAAAGACACAATGAGAATGTTTCTCCAAAAACAGAAAAGTCATCCATGAAGACTTCCATTGATTGCTCAATGAAGTCAGAAAAGATTGACATCATGCATCTTTGAAAGGTAGCAGGAGCATTACAAAGTCCAAAAGGCATCCTTCTAAAGGCAAAAGTGCCATAAGGACAAGTAAATGTGGTTTTCTGTTGATCCTTAGGTTCAATTGCTATTTGATTGTATCCTGAATAACCATCTAAGAAACAATAGAATTCCTTTCCTGCTAACCTATCTAACATTTGATCTATAAAGGGTAAAGGGAAATGATCTTTCTTAGTGGCCTTATTGAGTTTTCTGTAATCCATACAGATTCTCCACCCTGTTACAGTTCTGGTTGGGATTAATTCATTATTTTTATTGGCTACAACTGTGACTCCACCCTTTTTAGGAACACATTGCACAGGACTAACCCATGCACTATCTGAAATAGGGTAGATAATACCAGCATCTAGCCATTTAATTATTTCCTTCTTAACAACCTCTTTCATTATTGGATTTAATCTTCTTTGCCCTTCTATGCTGTTTTTAGAATTTTCTTCTAAAATTATCCTATGCATGCATGTTGAGGGGCTAATCCCTTTAATGTCAGACATTTGCCAACCTATAGCTTTTCTATGTTTTCTCAAGGTGTTAATTAAATCAAGCTCTTGTTCTAAAGATAGATCAGAAGCTATGATTACAGGAAGGGTATTATCCTCACCTAGAAAAACATATTTTAAATGCTTAGGTAGTTCTTTTAATTCTAGCTTAGGAGGTTGTTCAATAGAAGGTACATTTTCTTTAAGGTTGGGGTCTTCTAAATTAAGAGATTCATAAGTTCTAACCCATACCTTAAGTGTAGCTTGTTCCTTGGGCAATATGCTTTCTTCAATAAATTTCTCAGCAGGCAATGCAGAAACATCAGGTGCTAGTGCATTGGCAAGGTGATCATACTGCTTGTGGAACTGCTTCTCTACCAAATGATCAAGTGAGATTGATGAACACTCTTCACTCTCCTCTGCAGGATACTTCAAAGCATTCAAGACATTAAATTTTACTTCTTGATCATTCACTCTCATGGTTAGCTCTCCTCTTTGCACATCTATCAGTGTTTTCCCTGTTGCCAAGAATGTTCTTCCAAGTATGACTGGCACTTCTTCATCTGCAATGAAATCAAGTATAACAAAATCTGCAGGAAACACAAATTTGTCAACTTGCACCAATATATCCTCAATAATTCCTTCTGGATATGCAATTGATCTATCTGCCAAATATAGTGTCAATGTGGTAGGTTTTGCATTTCCAATCCCTAGCTTTATCAAGATAGATTTGGGCATCAAATTGATGCTTGCACCTAAATCACATAATGCTCTTCCTGTATAGTACTTACCTATTGAAAAAGGGATTGTAAAGCTACCTGGATCCTTTAGCTTCCTTGGAATTTTGTTTTGTAAAATCAGACTACATTCTTTTGACATAACAACAGTTTCAAATTCCCCTAATCTTCTTCTTTTAGAAAGCACATCTTTCATGAATTTGGCATAGTTTGGCATTTGTTGAAGTGCCTCTATCAAGGGAACATTGATATGCAATTGTTTTAAAACATCTAAAAATTTACTGAATTGCTTCTGCTCATGTATTTTTTTCAATCTTTGAGGAAAAGGAGGAGGAGGGTATTCTGGTACTAACCTTGGAGTAGGAGATGTAGGAACACCTGGTGTTTCTGCATCTTGAGAATTTTTTTCATTTTTATTTTTTTTTTCTTTTCTGTACCTTCAAGCTCATATGGTTCTGTTAGATCCTTGCCACTTCTCAAAGATATGGCTTTGACCTGCTCCTTACCTTGCCTTTGTGAGGGTGAAGCTTCTGTGTTTGATGGCAAAGTACCTACTGGTCTTTGCTGCAAAGCAGTTGCTAATTGCCCTACTTGGTTCTCTAGGTTCTTAATTGATATATCATGAGCTTGCCTAGCAGTTCTAGTTTCACTAATGAATGATCTAAGCAATTCTTCTAGAGAATTAGCACTGGCAGGTGGGTTTGATCTTTGTTGGCTTTGAGGTAGGAATCCAGGAGGAGTACTTGGTGCAGGTGCACTTTGTGCAGGTGTATTATAATTGTTCCACCTAAAATTTGGGTGGTTCTTCCATCCTGGATTGTAGGTATGAGAGTAAGGGTTGTTATTTTTATTGTAACCTACATAATTGACAGAGACAGGGTTGCTAGGACATTCTTCATATAGATGGCCTCCTCCACAATACACACAACTTGTAGTTCCTGGAGGGGCTTGTTCTATAGCTGCTGCAGTGTTTTCTTTAGTTGTTGCTACACTAGATGTAGGTGCACTAGTGCACTGTTTGATCAGATTGGTTAAAGTGGCTACTTGAGCAGATAGGGCTGATATATCATTAATCTCATGTACTCCAGAGGTTCTCTTTTGAGCACTGACCCTCTCAGTAGGCCAACTTGAACCATTTGTAGCAATTTTGTCAATAAGATCACATGCTTCATTATAAGACATATTCAAAAGAACACCACCAGCTGATGCATCTAGCATCACTCTGGTTTGTGGTTCTAGACCATTGTAAAAAGTTTCCATTTGTATAATGACAGGTAAACCATGATGTGGACATTTTCTTAAAAGTTCTTTCCATCTTTCCCATGCTTCAAACAATGATTCATATTCTTTTTGCTTAAAAGATGTAATATCATGTCTCATCCTAGCATTTTTAATAGGAGGAAAATATTTGCTTAAGAATTTTTCAGCTAATTCATTCCATGTATGAATAGAATTGGGCTCCATAGAATTTAGCCATGATTTTGCCCTATCTTTCAAAGAGTATGGAAATAACTTAAGCCTAAATGCATCCTCACTAATGCCAGGAATGATAAAGTTACTACAAACTTCTATGAATTGCTTTAAATGTTCATGGGGATCTTCATGTGGAGATCCACCAAATTGACCAATTGTTTGCAACATTTGAAACATCATAGGTTTAAATTCAAAATGAACAGCATCAATTTGAGGTCTAGCAATACTAGTTTGTATGTGCTGCTGGTCATATTGAGCATAATCTCTCATAGGTCTATCTCTATCATTAATCATACCTATTGGTCCCATTTGAATGAATTGTTGTCTGTGATCTGGTCCACCTTCAGTTTGTTGATGTGAATTAGGTCCTCCTCTTACTGAGGCATCTTCACTGTGGTGAGACATTGTTCTGCAGTCTTGTTGTCTTTGTCTTTGTTGTCTTAGCAATCTCCTAAATCTTCTCTCAATTTCTGGATCACAATCAAATTCTGGTGGTCTATCTCTGGGCATAAACTAGTGTTTCCACACTGAGTGTTTCTGCACTAAGTGTTTCTGCACAGAAAACAGAATACCAGTAGTACTAATAAAACACTAAATTAACAATCTAAACAACAAAATTTTACTATAATCCCCGGCAACGGCGCCAAAAACTTGGTGTGGTTTATTATATGCAAGTATACATAGTCACACAAGTAATAAAGTGATAAGAAAGGTCGAACCCACAGGGATTATGTATTGTAAATTTTTGTAGTTCAAAGTGTACACTTAGTGTGTCTACACTATTCAGTATTTTTGGTTTGGAGTTTTCAAAGTAAGTAAAATAATAATAAGCAATAAAATGTGTGAGAAATCAGTTGGAAAAAGTACACTACAACAAAATAGGAAAGCGGCGGCGGTTTTAAAAGCTTACTGCGGCGGTTTTAACCGCTGCCAAATACCCCTCGCGGCGGTTCCAAAACCGCTGCAGTTACCTCCGCCGCGAGGGAACTCTGCGGCGGTTTTGGCAACCGCTGGAATAACCGCCTGGAGGGGTAATTAGCGGCGGTTTACGCGGCGGTTGGGGGTTTGCGGCGGTTTAAAACCGCCGCTAAACTGTCGGTTAATTTCCCATATTTCTGCAGCGGTTTTGAGGCATTTGGCGGCGGTTTGCGTTTAGCGGCGGTTTTGAAGATGTTTGCAGCGGTTCAGAAGCGCCACTAAACCATTTATGTGATGGTATATTCCTTGCTTATATACAGCGATTCCAGGGATGTCTGCGGTGGTTCAAAACCTGAGGACGAAACTGCTTTTAGCTTTAAAGGCTCAAATAAGTTGTTCTTATTTATAACAACTTTTTCTCAAATTATTTAAAAACATAAAATTATAAACTTACATAAATAATTAAAAAAGTTCATTCATTCATACTTAAATAAAAAACACAATAATATCAAAAGATAGTGTTGTCTCAAAATATCAAAAGATATGTGGTTTAGGAGTATAAAATTCCCCAATATAAGAAGATGTTTTTCAACATTACTAGTTAATAACAAATCCTAAATCTAAAGAGTAGATGTTGGTCCATGATGTGTTGGGGCGTGACTAGCAGATGAAGACCGCATTGCTTCAGCAGGTGAATGTAAATTGGCAGCCTGAAATTAAACAAAAATAAAGTTATGAAGTTACCAATTATCAAATCTACCAAGTCAATAAGAAATTTACATCGAAGATCTATCATAATAATACAAGCATATTCCGCTATTCCGCTAGTAACTATGCAGTAACACAGCTTCAATTCCAATCAGTAACTATGCAGCAACATACTCCTAGACAGTGTAACACTACAAACTAAATGGTGCAGCAACATACTCCTAGATCTGTAACAATTAAGTATTCCAATCTATAACTATACTGCTAACGTGTGCAGCAACATACTCCTAGATCTGTGCACACTCTAACAAACTTATAACAGAATTATCTTGCTGATTGTAGCAATACAAAGGCAACAATTAAGTATTCAACAACAATTAAGTATTCAACTAATATAGTAAGCTGAACCTAACTATCTACTCTTACAGACAGTAACTATGCAGTAACACAGTTTAATTTTCAGTGAAATTAACACAGTACTATGCAGTAACACAGCTTCAATTCCAATCTTCCACAGAGACATCAAACCCAGCAACATACTCCTAGACAGTAACTACAAGTTGATAAGACAGGAACTCCTAAACCCAGCAACTCGACAGTGACTGCTTTTTCTTCTAATAAAAGAGAACTTATGATAAAGAAGCTTAAGTATTTGATAGATTCAACTTGATATTAACCCAGTACTATGCAGTAAACCCAGCAACATACTCCTAGACAGTAACTATGCAGTAACACAGATTCAATTCCAATCAGTAACTATGCAGCAACATACTCCTAGACAGTGTAACAATACAAAGGCAACAATTAATACAAAGGCAGCTTCAATACAAAGGCAACAATACAAAGGCAGTGTAACAATACAAAGGCAGTGTAACAATTAATACAAAGGCAGCTTCAATTAATACTCCTAGACAGTGTAACAATACAAAGGCAACAATTAATACAAAGGCAGCTTCAATTCAAAGGTAACAATACAAAGGCAGTGTAACAATTAATACAAAGGCAGCTTCAATTAATACTCCTAGACAGTGTAACAATACAAAGGTAACAAAGACAGTGTAACAATACAAAGGCAGCTTCAATTCCAATCAATTCCAATCTTCCACAGAGACATCAAACCCAGCAACATACTCCTAGACAGTAACTACAAGTTGATAAGACATGAACTCCTAAACCCAGCAACTCGACAGTGTCTGCTTTTTCTTCTAATAAAAGAGAACTTATGATAAAGAAGCTTAAGTTTCTGAATTATAATTTTTGCTGAACTATAATCATTCATTGATTAATATGTTCTGATTAATATGTTCTGTACACAGATTCAGAGCTAAAAGTTTAACAAGAACTTGAAAAACAACAAAATAAAATTTAAATTAAGATTTGCTTACTAAAGCAAATTTACAAAAGACTACAAAATACTAAATATTTAGCTCCTTGACAGTAAAATGTAACAGTAACTATATGAGATGTAAGTTCTGAACCAACTGAACCCCTTATTGGCTACTATATCCAATAAATGATACTAAATACTAAATTAAGTTTAACAGTAACTATGCAGTGTAAAATGTAACAGAGTTCTAAATGTAACAGGTTAGTACCTCATCAAATCTAGTCGGACATTGACCACGAGCTTGCTGCATTAGAAAAGCTACTTGTTCCTCTAAAGTTCGAACTTTAGCTACTTCTCCCTCTAAAGCTTCAACTCTTGCATTACTCGCTTGCAATTCCAACTTTAGCCTATCATAGTCAGCCGTTGTGGGACCACCTGATGAAATGGTCGAGCTCCCGTTATGAGAATTAGATGATAGGTATTGAGTAGGGGTTGGGCCAAATCCCATGCCACGCATACGTCCGGGGTGCTCTTTCCCACATACTTGAATATAAATATCTTCGCCAGAAGATGTCTCATCTACTTTGTCCAACAAATCCTACACAAAGTTAACCAACATTCAGTTGAACACATAAATGTTAAATATATAATTATCCTTAACTTTCAATAAAAATAGAAATAAATAACGATTATACTCACACTCTTTTGTCTAGCCTCTTCATTGACAAATGATCCATCTTTTTTTTTGTGTGCGATGGAATACATCTTTGCTCGACCAAAAGGCTTCCCAGTTTTAGTTTCCTAACAAATTAAAAGTGAGAAAACACGATAAGTTCATTATGGTCACAATTGGCTTTTATTACCAATGTTGGTAAACTTAAAGAAAGAAATACCAATTCATGTCTTGTCCTAGCAATTGTTTTTGACCCAAGTGTATGAGGAGTTGTTTGCTTAGCCCTATTTGTCGTGTTTATTTCACAAATTTCCTGCATTATTAAATAAAACAATTAGTAAATGATTAATCTTATCACAACATTCTCAACACATCATATATTACCTGAGTTTCAGGCTTCAAGCGATATTCCAAAAAAGCTGCCCATTGTTCTACACGGATGCCATCAGGGCGAAACTCAAGATTTTGTTCATATTTACACAAGGAAATAATGAACATCGAAATAACAAAGCTGAAATATAGAAACTAGTTCTCCTATCCTGTTCGGATGTCATGAAAATGAGGATGAATTAAAATGTAGCTAACAGTAATTTATATATACTAAAATATTCACGCTTATTTTCTAATTTTATTGTCACCTTCAATAAGTGGCACCTACTCATTATATTATCACCTATCTATGCAAGACCTAGATAATGTAATATTTACTCGATGGATTGAACTTAATCAGAGTTTCACTAACTGTCCTTTTTTTAATAATCAGAGAACCAGGGCACACATGAAACAATGCAAAATAAGGAACAAGCAAGTCAGGCCCAATGAGAGCATCATCAAACCAATCAATTACCATCATCAAACCAATCAGTTACCATCATCAACAAATTCAGCTTCTGCGCCAATAAAGAACAAAGCTGATTCGCAACCCTCTCCCATTTCCTCTTCGCAACCCTCTCACTCTCTCTCAGTTTGAAAACCCTGAAGCCCTAATTCTTATTCTCTTGAAATTGAATCTGTTGATTGTTTATGAAAACCCTGAAGCCCTTTTTTTTTTAAAACCCTAAAGCCCTAATTTGTGGTTTGTTTCTGAAATTAAATCAGTTAATTCCAACCAAACAGAAATTAAAACCTAAAACCCTAAAAAAAGAGAGAATGAGAGAGAGAGAGAGGAAGAAAGAAGACATACCTTGTGTGGGTGTGGCGGAGACGAGAGAATTCGAGAGAGAGATGAGAGATCTGCTCCGGCGGTGGCGCTGCTTCGAGAGAGAGAGAGAGAAATGAAACTGAGAGGAATGAGAGCTGCGAAGGTGAGAGCTGCGAAGGTGAGGGTGCTGCTTCGAGAGACAGAGAAATGAAACTGTGAGGGCGCAGCGCTGCTACGAAGGATCGAGCGAGAGAGAGAGAGAAATGAAACCGAGAGACAGAGAAATGCTACTGTGACCGCTTAGTTATGTTAATAACCGCCGCAGTATGTTAATAACCGCCGCAGCATGAATTTCAGTTTTTCTGGCGTATTAATATTTACAGAACCGCCGCAGTCTTAGAACAAACCGCCGCAGTCTTAACTTCAGAAAAACCAACCGCCGCAACATTCTAAAAACCGCTGCAGTTTACTTAGTTATTGAAGCGGTTAACTTCACCGCCGTGCAAACCGCCACAAGAATCAAACCGGCGGCGGTTTTGCCTTAACCGCCGCAGCATAACTGCCGCCAGTTACCAGTTTTGTTGTAGTGGTAGTTGAGATGTTTTCACCAAGTACTTTACTTCTAAGTGTTTTAATGGAGTATGTAGTGTGGGAACACTGGATGTAGGTGCATCAGTTTGTGCCTTTCAGCACTTCTCTTCAGAGTTTCATTACAAGCTCTTATGATCTTTGTTTTTTACAGTAAAGAAAGGTTTGTCAATTCCTCCCTTGCCTCCTAACAATGATCCAAGTTGCTAAATAGGTTCACTCTTGTAATTTTATTATCCTAAGGACTATGCTATCCTATGTCTAGGTTTTAGCATGTATTTAACAAAGTTTCCTTTATTAAATACTTGTCCCTATTAACTCTTGAGTTCATAAATGTAGCCCATGTCTGCTGCTACAAGTTTCACCTATTCTAAAGTGATCAATTCCAGAATAAGTTGAAAGAAGTGTTATGCAAGAGTTTAAAGTGTTTACACTACATAAACCATAATAACATATTTAGAAGTTCATTACAAGGTTAGAACATCTCAACTTAAGGGAATTTAGCCCAGGTTACTCATGTTATAAAGCAAAGAATGTGCAAAGAAAATAAGTAAATGAATAATAAAGCAAAAGAACTTAAAAGAGTAGAGATTACTTGAATAGAAGATCTTTTGCATTAAGTTCCCAAGTCAAGCACTTCCTCACCTTCCTCTCCTTAGAAACTTGAAATGAAAATAAACTAAACCTAAACTAAGCGAAAAGATAAAGGATTTAAAGATGTGAAAGATGATAAAAGATAGGATTCTTTTCTTGTGAAGGATTTGGCTTCTATTTATAGGCTTGAAAGCTTTCCTCTTGCAAGGGGTTTCCTTTGGCGTGAAAGATCAGCTGAGAGGACCGAACATGGTTAGTTTGTTGACAACCAATCAAGCAAGCTGCACAGGTTTGGTCGCTTGCATGCATAACAAAAGAAGAGGTCCATTGGAGAAGTGCCACATGTCTTTTAGATAAGTTTGAGTCTTGCAACTTGATTTTTATGTGTATCGCCGACTTCAGCAAGTGGCTCAGCTCCAGGTGACTAGGCATGACGTCACAAATCAAGTGTGGAAGCATTGAAATGGTCTTTGAATGTTTTGGTATAAACTGCAGAATTTAGCAGGTGTTGGCAGTGTTTCCACTCCTAGTGTTTCCACTCCTGGTGTTGGCAGTGTTTCCACTCCTGCAGTAGCTGCACTGAACAGAAACATCAAACCTAACAAGATTTGTGTATTTTGCCTAGATCATTGCCCTTTATCCAATTTGAATACTTAGAATGTTGTTCCTTGATAAATAAGCTATAAATATATATAAATGTTCTTGAAATAAGCAATAACTCAAGCTTGATTGTATGAATAACTCTATATAAAATAGAGTTATCAGTATGGTGCCCTAGAGGGCCCCAAAACACGTTTCTCAGGATGGCATCAAGCGCATCCTGGAAGGCACCAAGGCGCCCCAGGGGGCGCCAAAACATGTTTCGCAGGAGGGCGCCAACATCAGGAATCCTGACACAAGGCTCCCATGGCGCCCATGAGGGCGCCAGATCCTGCTCCAAGAGGCGGCAGCCAAGACAACATGACAAGGCCCCCATGGCGCCTATGAGGGCGTCGAATCCTGCTCCACGAGGACACACCTAGCACACGCACGCAAGGAACAACACCAAGGGCGCCCAGGAGGGTGCCAAATCTTAGGAACAAACAAGCGTCCAGCAAGGCACCCAGGAGGGCGCCAACAGCAGAACTTAGCACTCCGGCAAGAGGCTAAGAAAAGAAGCTAAGTGTCACCACAATTACCAAGTGATAGAGAAGTAGCAAGGTCGGACGAACAATCGGGAAAAAGACAAGTCCCCTTGATGGCAAGCTGAACCTGAAAATATCAAATCAAAAAGCAAGTCAAAATAAGGAATAGAACAACAACAAACAAGGAGATGCAAAATCTAAAGTCGGAACCAACACCCAAGAGGGCGCCTGGAAGGGCGCCAAAACCAGGCAACACAAGGCGCCCATGAGGGCGCCAGATCCCCTCTCGCCAATCACCAACCACAAGGCGCCCATGAGGTCGCCACTCCTTGTTTCACCAAGCATCAACCACAAGGAGCCCAAGAGGGCGCCACCCCATCTTGGCGCATCATCAAACAACAAGGCGCCCATGAGGGCGCCAATCTCTCTCATACAAAGTATCGAGCACAAGGCGCCCATGAGGGCACCACTCCCCGATGTGCAAAACACCAAGTGTAAGGTGCCCATGAGGGCGCCAACCTCTCTTGTGCGAATCATCGAGCACAAGGCGCCCATGAGGGCGTCACTCCCCTACTTTTGCGAAACACCAACTGTAAGGTGCCTATGAGGGCGCCAATCCCTCTCATACAAAACATCGAGCACAAAGCGCCCATGAGGGAACCTCCCCCGATGTACAAATCACCAAGTGCAAGGCGCCCATGAGGGCGCCAATTCCTCTCATGCAAACCATCGAGTACAAGGCGCCCTTGAGGGCGCCACCCTCCATTTTGCAACTCGCCCATCACAAGGCGCCCTTGAGGGCTCCACCCTCCATCTCACCAAACAGTGCCCGAGGCGCCCACGAGGGCACCAGCATTAGGATGTCTTAGCACCTTGGCCCAAGGCGCCCAAGAGGGCACCAACATCAGGGGGCATGGCACAGGGCGCCCAAGGGGGCGCCAATCTCAGAGCATCCTGGCACAAGGCGCTCAAGAGGGCGCCAGCCTCAGAGCACTTGGCACAAGACGATGCCAACATCAGGATACGTCACCCTAGCTTGGTGCCGGGCACAAGGGTTACACCGAATGAGGTGTGAGTCACGGTCGCAACAAAGTGATCTCATACGACCCGACAAGATAGACAAAGCAACACTTAGAAAAAATTTCTCCTTTTTTTTTTTACTCTAGAGAGTGGAAATGACAGAACACTGTTGTTACAAAGGCAGTGTCCCGCGTAACCTCACAGATCCGGCAAACCGATGAAAATCCTTCAAGCCAAGACCATCCTTCGAAATAATCTCGGCTTGGGGGGCAACTGTTCTGGAGTGGATCGAGGGGTCCCATCAGCAAAACCAGGAGGTGCATTCAGCAATTGGAATGGATTAGCCCAATCAATCCAGCCCATGTCCACCTCACGCGAGCCCAACATGCTTGGACGGTCAAGATCGACTCTACCCATCCAACGATCCACGAGAGGGCACGATTTCCTATAAATACAGGCAAACTTTGCCCTAAGAAAGGTTCAATCTCCAATCCTTAGTACCTTCACTCATATATTCTATATACTGACTTGAGCGTCGGAGTGGCTTGCAGGTACCCCCGGGCGCTCACTGACCTCCTGCCAGGACAGCAAGAGACCTACCAACAGCAGCCGACCAAAAAGCTGCTCGGTACTGAACATATCGTGTATCTGACAATAGACATGGAGTAGTACTGGCGGATTTTGGATTGTGGTGTGGTGGGACTTGGCAGTGGCAAATTAAATGGAATAGGAGCATGAATGAGGAGGAGGAAGGCATGGTCAGGCTATTGAACGACTTTCTGTTGCCTTTAAATCCAACTGCAGTGTTGAGAATAAATGGGTTTGGAGTAGACGCTAATTCTATGTATAAGGTGAGTTCTGCTTATCGTTACTTGCTCAACCTGTGCGAAACAGATTCAGTAGAAGGTAGCGAAAGTGTGTTGCTGTCCAAACTGTGGAAAACAACAGCACCATCGAAATTTCTAGTCCACGGTCGGAGAGTTTTGCTCTACAGCTTACCCAGGTAGACAAAATTACAACGCAAAGGTATTCTCCATTTTAATCCAAGTTCAACCAGTGTTTTCTGCTTCACACATGATGAGGAGTAAGATCACTTGTTCTTATTATGTTCTACTTCAGCACTCTTATGGAAAACAATGGAATCATGGTTAGGTGTCAATATAAGGGGTGCAAGCTGTGACAAATTCACAGTCACAATCATTAATTTCCTAAGTTTTTACTGCTTTCTCTGATGTTTTACTGTTATTCTCTCAGTCTCTGCTAGGTTCATTTCTAGCTGTTATTTTGTTTTTAGTGGATGCTTCTAGATGGTATTAGCTGTCCAATAGCTGGGTAATATACCCTGTACTGATGTAATCTTTTGGCTGGTTTATATACGTAGTCCTATCATGAATGAAATCATCAACAATCATTAAATATCCTCACTTTCTACATTTATTTCTGTGCGCTAATCATTGTGCAATCTTCACCAAATAGTATTCATTCATTACTATTTCTGAATATTGTCTAACTATTACCGGATTATTCTCTAATAGTTTTTGTTCTGTTGCTCTCTATTACAATTGGTATCAGAAGGTTACAATTCTTCTACAATGACTCTTTCTCAAAACATTCAAGAGCTGGAACGAAGATTTGATGATCGCACCGAGGAGTTTAACACTTGCTTGAACTAGATTCAAACTCAGATGACTAATGGCATGGAAGAGATTCACCTCATTTTACAGCAGCTCCAACGTGATGCCATTCCAACACCGCCTCCACCCCCACTACCACCACAACCTCTTAACCTAAAGCCTCAGCCCACCCATCATTGTTCCACGCGTATCTCCAAAGTAGATTTTCCTCTCTTTGATGGACACAATGTACATGATTGGGTTACTTCCAGAGTTCATCTTGCGTCGATTCATTTCGAAGGTCTTGCATTGCAATGGAACCTCAACTACATGCACCAGATGTTTTGACGTTTATCCTCTATGGTAGCAGTAGATGGTGTATGTTACCACTCACTTCAGTGACGCTTTTGAGGATCGCCTAGCCACGCTTGTGCAGATCAAGCACACTGGAACTCTGCAGGAGTATGTGGATGCCTTTGAGCTGGCATTGACACAAGTGATTCTTATTCTTGAGCATGGTTTAAGCATTTTCTTAGCTTGGTTAGAACATAGTACTCAGATGCATGTTCGAATGTTTATCCCAACTTCTATTGCTCAAGCTACAAATCTTGCTGGGTTACATGAACCCTCTAAAACTGTAGCAACCAAACCATTAACCCGATTCACAAACTGGAAAGCATCTTCTTTTGGAACCAAAGCCCAACCCTCAACCCAAACACCCCCATCTCCTAGTGACCCAAACACAACCCAAAAACCTCTCTTCAACAGAACTACCTGAACTTTTTCTACTACTGACATGGCAGAGAGACGTGCTAAAGGTCTCTGAATGTTTTGTGATGAGCCCTACAAGCTATGACATGAATGAGTAGTTACCAAACAATGAGAGTTGTACTGGAATGTATAATAAGAAGTTGCTTCACATTTTGCTTGATAGTGGTAGTACCCACAACGTTTTAGACTTGGAATCAGGCGTATTAAACCAGGATTGCGAGGTTGACAAGATGTACATCTCAATCAAGCTCAATTGATTATTTATTAGAGGAAAATTAATTTAGCTTGACGGGGAAGCCCCGCTCCTACGTATCTCCGAAGCGGAGAATCAAAGGCTACGTAGTTCTTCTAGAAAATATTTGTGTGTTTAATTGATTTTATTATTTTTTTGACAGGGGTTTAAGACCACCAAGCTGTACAACTCAGGCGTCTTAAACCGGGTTGTGGGTTTGACAAGATGTACATCTCAATCAAACCAATTTTTATTGTTTTTATTTTTTTTTTTTTGTAAAAAAAGAACTCAATTTTTGAGGAGAAATAATAGAAGGAAGAAAAAGGGGGTGAAATAATAAAATAGGGGTATAATTAATAAAAAGGGGTTACATTAGGAAAAGTGGGGTGGGGTTTGCGAAAGGGGTCGTATAAAAAAATGGCGTGCAGACAGCAGCCCATTATCATTTTTTAGTGGGCTTGTCTGTATCTCTCTTAAAAAAAGATGTGGGCTTCAGGGGGCGCGCAAAGTAAGCGCAGTGGTGCAGGAAGCAATTTAAAGTAAAAGTAAAATAAACAAAATAACATAAGCCCAACGGACCATATAATATAACCACTAACGAATGTACTCTAATTTTCCTCTTCTTCTCCTTATGCGCCGCATAGGGAGAGAGAACAAAACTTTGGAGAGAGAAAATAAGAGAGAGAGAGAGAGAACGAAAGAAAGGAGGAGGAAGATGAGAGGGAGAACGAATTTTTTTCTTCCACCATGAAAGGGAGAGCTCGCGAGGGTGAGAGAGAGAAGATGAAGAACGAAAATGAAGTGGAGGGAGAAGAGAGAGAGGGATGGACGGAGGGGATGAGAGGGTGGTGCGAAGGTGGCTCATGGTGGTGAGTGGTGATGGGAGAAATGGGTGATTGATGGTGATGATTTCCTCTCCCTCATAATTTCAATCTCTTTCTTTTGCATCTCCTCAAAACTTACTTCTTCTTTTTTGTTTCTTGGTTTACTGTGTGTATTGTTTGTGTGGTGTGGAGATGAAAATGGGTGTTTGGGGTGGTGAGAGAGAGAAAACGACGGTGGTGGTGGGTGGTTCATGGTGGTGTACAGTGGCGGCTGTGATGGTGGTGTTGTGGCTCCCTCTTCTCATTCTCTTCTCTCATTTTTTTGTTTTTTTAGTGTTCTCTGTTGTTGTTTTTTAAAAAATCCTCCTTTTTGATTTCTGGTTTGAGTTTTTATAGAGCCAACTAGCATATTGAGACAAATTGGTTGTTATGCTTTTGCAGGAAAAATCAGAGTAGTGGAGCAGCAACACTACTCTGCAAAGCTGTCTTTGTTGGAGCAAAAGAGGAAAAGGTAGGGAGCTTGAAGAAAGGAGGACTTGGCTTGAGGCTGAAAATAGCAATAGTACCAACAGTATAACAACAGCATGCTGCACATGTCTCTCTATTTTTTTTTTGAAAATTTGTAATTGTACTTTCCTATTTTTTTTTTTGTAATTTTCGTTTTTTATTTTTTAATTTTTTTAAATTTTTTTAATGTGTAATAAAAAAAAATATTTGATGTTAAAACAAATTTTTTGATTTAACGTTTTTTTCTAAAAAAAAAGTTCTGCTAATGATTATAATAATAATGGTAAAAATGCAAAAAAAATCACGGATAAGTCCAAAATGACGCAAAAATCGATTAAAATCACAAAATGCATAAAAATGATATTTTCAGATTTTTTTGAAAATAATGTAAAAATACCGGTTAAAACCGGGTGTTCACAGTTGCCCCTATGTACTTATTTTACTACAAAATAACACCTTAAATAAGAGTTTTTGTGTTATTGTAGTAGGAAATAAGTACAGATATGAACCTCGATTTTAGTCCATGACATATGCGAACGCAAAGTGATGCTAAAATTAAAAGGACCAATGTCGGGGCTGAATCGGTAGCATGTAGTGCCAGGGCGTAACCGGTAGCACAAAAGAATAAGACAATGCCAGGGCGTAACCGGTAGCATGAAAATAAAAGTGCAATGCCAGGGCGTAATCGGTAGCATGCAGTGCCAGGGGGTAACCGGTAGCACAAAAGAATAAGACAATGCCAGGGCGTAACCGGTAGCATGAAAATAAAAGTGCAATGCCAGGGCGTAACCGGTAGCATGCAGTGCTAGGGCGTAATCGGTAGCACAAAAGAATAAGACAATGCTAGGGCGTAACTGATAGCATGAAAATAAAAGAGCATTGCCAGGGCGTAACCGGTAGCATGCAGTGCCAGGGCGTAACCGGTAGCACAAAAGAATAAGACAATGCCAGTGCGTAACCGGTAGCATACAGTGCCCCAAGAGTAGAATACACTGATGTAGCCAGCGAAATCTCACTCACCAAGGGTCATACAAAATTTTTTATCCCATGAGCTGGTGCCCCTTGAAGAAGACTACACTACTGTAGCAGACGAAGTTTGACTTATGAACATCTTGCCAATTGTTTGCCACAGTATTGGTGAAAGGAATTGCTCAGAGAGAATATTAAATTGGTATAGCAAGAAAAGTTCAATTCATGCAGGGTTGTGCAAAATTTTGTTGGCTCAGAGTGGGATTTCTCGGGACTCCCAAGGTTACCTCAAACCTCAAAAATTTCCCCAATGTGTCATTCTGTTAGACTCGAAAAGAAGAAATTACGCTAGTGAATGAACATGTCAAACATAGAAATTGCCCTTGTGAACCACATAAATGTTTTGAGGTAAGTCAATTTCCCCCTTCGTGCCCTAATTTTTTCCTAGACTGCTCTTGCGGGTTTTCAGTCTAGCGGGCTTTGATTCAATTTTTTTAAGACCCTAATTTTTGCCTAGACCGCCCTTTCGGGTTTTCGATCTAGCGAGATTTGATTGACCCTAACTTTGGCCTAGACCGCCCTTTCGGGTTTTCGATCTAGCGGGTCTCATTCTTTTTTTTTTCACTTTCTTATTGTTCATTTTTTTAGAGCAAATAATAATTGAAAGAAAATAAATGATTTATCTCAAAATTAACATTATGAAAATGAAAATAATCATTCATCTTTCAGAGTGGACCTTTAGAGGCTTATAACGTGGCTATGAGTTATGGGTTAAGAAGAAAAAAGGGTTAGAAGGTTTAAGAAATTTTTTCATGGGTTATGGGTTAAGAAGAAAAAAAGATTAGAAGGCTTAAAAAAAACTTTATGGGCTAAAAGGATTAAGGATCTCTAGTGCATTCAACTTTCTATTGTGCTCCAAAACATCAACTTTTTCTTGTCAAACCCATCCATTCTTCTTCTTACATGTTTTATTTTTTTTTTCATTTCTTGACTTTTTCCATTTTTCTTTCTTCCTTTCCTCCTTTGTCTCCACTTCATTTAAGACTCCTTTTCTCTCTTTTTTTTCCGCCATTTGCCATCATTGCTTTATTCCCAACTTTTTTTTTGACTTTTGTCCTTCCTTTCCTCCATTGCTCCTGATATTTATCTTATTGATTATCTACCTTGGGAATTCATAGGATAATCTTAAATACACTAAAGTCCACTGTAGTGTTAATCCTTGTTCAGGGTCAATTGAAAAGGAAAATTTGGGCCCAAAGGGGGGACGAACATCAATGGGTATAATACTTTTTATTTAGAAAATATTCCACTCTTCATTTCAAATCATGATTTCTCATTTTCAAACATTAATTTTGAAACAACATTAGCGCATGGCTAACATTATTCTCTTAAAGAATTCTTTTGCTCTCTTTTTCTTTTACATTTTTCTTTTTTTTTTTTGCTTTTTTTTTGGGGGAATTGGACCTTTAAACACCGACATCCATTCATTAGCTCATCCTCGAATGACACACACACAAAAGGGCTTTGAGAATTATAGCTTGAGGCAACCGCTAAACTGAGGACCAAATCTTAAAGCGATAATGGGGTGTAAAGAATTGGACAGAGCTTTTAAGTCCATGCAAATCCATTAATATAAAGTTTCAACAAAGCCAACTTGCCTTTACACAACATGATTACAAAGCGCTAATGACAATCATATTTTTCTGCTTTGAGCTTTTAGTTCAAGAACTAATTCCCAACCTTATGTCTCCCTTCCCTTTTTGAATGCCCCATGAAATCTTCCCACTCAAAAGAATGATCTGATTCCATGAGTTAAAGCTTGATTGGTATCCACCTTGATGCAAGAACACAAAATTCAACTTTCTCTTGTGAAAAAAATGTGGATGGACACTCAATAACTTTTAAAATTCTTTATTTCAAGAAAATTATGACAATTGAAAATGTGTCCAAAGAAAAAAAATGATGTTATGGAGTGCATGAATATATTTTATGTATGCAAACATACATGCTAAGATGCAATTGTTCATTTTGTTTTGTGATTTTTTTATTGTTCTTATGTATGAAATGCAATGCAATTCTATTTACGCGTTTAAGTATGTACACCATACAACAATTTTTTATTTATGTATAGACAAAGAAAAATGAAATATGGGGAATTCTTATGATGTTATGCTATGAAAGTGCATGAACTTAGAGCCATCATACCAATGTTTATCCTATGATGCCACATTCAATGTGTTTCTTTTAAGAGACACCATGCAATTTTTTATTTATTCATTTGCAAAGTTTTTTTTTAGAATGCAACATGACCTTTTATGCTTGAAATGCAATGCAATTCTAGTAATTTTTTACTTTTTTTTAAGGAAATATGCTATGATGATTGTCAAATTAATGACAATACATTTTGATGCACTTACTCATAACATATGGACAACATGCGACAATAGGGAGAAGTTTTTTATTTTCATACATTTTTTGAATTGTTTTTATGCATGAAATGCAATGCAATTTCCTAATTTGTATTTATTTGAAGGAAATATGTTATGCAGCTTAGGGATTGACTATGCGACTTGTTTTATTTACCCATGCGTCATACCCTAATTTTGTCCGGCTAATTTAAAGCTTACTAGAAAATCCAAAATATTGTTTTTGTCGTTTATGTGTGTCGTTCCCAGTCGTGTATAGGCGTGTTACTTCTCATTGTGCGCGTGTGCGATTCTTAATAATGTACACATTTTTGTCCTCGTTGCGAATGCGTGTTCGCATCTTGTCGTCGTGTACGAGTGCTCATTTTAGTACTCGTTATTTTATTGTTATAGGTATTAGTTTAATAAGAAAATGTAATAAAAAAATCAGATTTGAATAACTGCTTTTTATTATTACTATAATCAGTTTTTTTTGAAGTCAACTTTAGTACATACATGTAGACAAAAATAAATTAAATACAAAATGGTACAAAAAAATTAATTAAAAAGCAAAAACTAAATAAAAAGCAAGGCAGCACAAGTTGCTGTCCTTTCTGAAAATCTTTTTGAGCATTATGCCAAAGCCCATTTCTACATCTTCTTTATTGTCTTCCCATTCTTGGCAAAAATGCTGGCCTTGCAAACAGCATACCACCACCTCTGCTCCACTACTCTGCCTTCTCTGCAAAAGCATAACAGCACCATTTTTGTCCCATTAATTTACTAATCTATAAAAAACTCAGCTGAGAGACAGATGGGGGGGACGAAAACGCAGTGACACAGAAACACAGCCACACAGGGGGTCAGAAATCAAAAACAAAAAAAAGGAAAAAGGGAAAAAAGGAGCTTGAAGCTCTCCATATGGTGGCCACCACCGTGACCATCAAGGTCACCCACAGCCACCACCGTGACCATCAAGGTCACCCACAGCCACCGCCGCAACAAAACACCATCACGACCTCACCTCCACCATAATCTTCACCATCAACCACCGCGGCCAGCCCCGGTCGCCACCAGCCTTGAACCACCACCCAAATGCTCCTCCGTACCCCTTCTCCTCTCCGTTCCCAAAAACAGTCGTAAAACACCCAACAACCCAAAATGCCACCAAACAGTCCCACCCCTCTCTGTAAACTGCCGCATCACCACCCACTACCACACCGTCCACCACCCCCTGCAACCACCTAAGACCACCGCGACCACCCTTGGTCATCTTTCAACCACCGTAGCCCGCGTCAACACCATAACCACCCTCACCATCGCGAATCCAAAACACTACCACCTCCGTCGCTCCTCTCGCTCACTCCATCGTAGCCCAGCCGCCAAAAACCGTAACCCATCCGCAAAAACCGTAGCCAAGTCGTCAACCCATATACGCTGTCAGAATCACCAAAACGCCTTGCGCCTTTCTCCTCGTCATCGCCGGCCATGGATCCACCGTGAAGCCTCCTCTTCCGCTCCCCGTCGTATTTCTCTCTCCCTCGCCGCCGTTCGCATCGCCACCGCCATCTCCGTTTTCTCACTCCCTCAACCTCGCGAATCTCGCCCACTCTATTTCCCTCACCGCCGGTGACTCTTTTTCTCTCTCTCCGAAGAAACTGCCTCTCTCTCCTCAAGCTCTCTCTCTGTGTGCGGCGCTGAGGTAAGGAGAGTATGGTATTAGGTTTTTAATTTGTCATTCGAAATACTCCTTCAGTTTATTTATTTTATTTTTTTTCTAATTCAGTTCACTAACTGCACCCCCATCTTTTTTGCTTCGCCCCTCCAGAAGCCCACAATCCGTGGGTTAATAGATCCGAAACAGAAACTGGGCCTTTACTGTTTACACCTCCTCTTTTAATAACACACCTCGTGTTTCTCTTTTTTTAAATTTTTTTTCCCTAAATAAATAGTTTCTTTCACGAACATATTTTTTTCCCAAATAACGAATAAACGTTATCCACTAAAAAATAGTTTGTTACTAATGGCCACTCTGAGCTTAGCTTGTTTGACTGTTAATAACAACATCATTTCTTCAAACGAGTTATGAGTGACGGCCACTCTGAGTTTTACTTGTTTGGTCGTCACGAATACCTCTCCCAATTTCAAAATAAATAAAAACACCAACAGAAAAATATTTTCTACCTAGAACTACGTAGCCTTTGATTCTCTACCAGGAGATACGTAGGAGCAGGGTCACACCCCTGTCAAGCGCAAAAATAAACAATTTCCATTACCTTTCTTTCTTAATTCCATTTTACAAAAAACCACAAAATATGAATAGGGGACTAAGTCGACTGTACAGTCGGGTTAGTCTGCTTTTTAGGCCACTAATGAACCGTTACGGATCAGGTCCTAAAATCCCTATTTAAAATAAATAATTTCTAAATTAAAAAATACAAACACATCTCTTTCATTTCAAAAATCAAAAATCTCATTTTCAAAGTAGGGGATTAAGTCGGTCGTACGACCGGGTTAGTCGTCGTTTTAGGATAAGTGAACCGTGGTCCTTCAGAGCCCCAGCGCTCCTTCAGCCCTCAGCGGCCCTTCAGAGCCCCAGCGCTCCTTCAGACCCCCAGTGGTCCTTCAACACAGATCACACAGTCCTAAAACCCCTATATTAAAAAACACTAAACACACAAACTTTTTCTACCTAGAACTACGTAGCTTTTGATTCTCTACCAAGAGATACGTAGGA
The DNA here is from genome assembly GCA_039519185.1 of Astragalus membranaceus. Taxonomy (NCBI): domain Eukaryota; kingdom Viridiplantae; phylum Streptophyta; class Magnoliopsida; order Fabales; family Fabaceae; genus Astragalus; species Astragalus membranaceus. Next base: position 55,789,853 of record CM076851.1, read on the forward strand.
GCAGGGTCACACCCCTGTCAAGCGCAAAAATAAACAATTTCCATTACCTTTCTTTCTTAATTCCTTTTTTACAAAAAACCACAAAATATGAATAGGGGACTAAGTCGACTGTACAGTCGGGTTAGTCTGCTTTTTAGGCCACTAATGAACCGTTACGGATCAGGTCCTAAAATCCCTATTTAAAATAAATAATTTCTAAATTAAAAAATACAAACACATCTCTTTCATTTCAAAAATCAAAAATCTCATTTTCAAAGTAGGGGATTAAGTCGGTCGTACGACCGGATTAGTCATCGTTTTAGGATAAGTGAATTGTGGTCCTTCAGAGCCCCAATGCTCCTTCAGCCCTCAGTGGCCCTTCAGAGCCCCAGCGCTCCTTCAGACCCCCAGTGGTCCTTCAACACAGATCACACAGTCCTAAAACCCCTATATTAAAAAACACTAAACACACAAATTTTTCTACCAAGAACTACGTAGCTTTGATTTCTCCATCGCACCTGGAGATACGTAGGAGCAGGGGCCCACTCCTGTCAAGCACAAAAAATGAAAATTTTTATTAAGTCTCTTCCTTTCAATAAAAGGGTAAAAATTAACAGTTTCAAAATTAACATTTTTTCCCACAACTAATTAGCAGGTAACCTTCCTTAGGAAGGATGTCGTGGGGTGCTAACACCTTCCCCATGCATAACCAACTCCCGAGCCCTAATCTGGTCTCAAGGACCCTTATCCATTCCAAAAGGGATTTTCCAATGTTTGCCCTTAAACTAAACTTTGGTGGCGGCTTCATTTTTGAACCTTCGAGGAATCCTCACCCGGATTTTTCGGTCGCTACAGCTAGCGACTCCACTGGGGACATTTTAGAGAGTCAAGCCTAGTCTAATTAGTTGTAGGATTAATTATTGATTTAATGTTTATTTTTACCCTATCCTTTTGTCTTTTATTCTTGCATATTATATTATTTTCATGTGATATGTAAACCTTAGGATAGAAGACCATTATATTTGTATATGTGATTATTCTTTTATTTTATTGCCAATTATATTCTTTTATGTATATAAACCCTAGGGTAGAAGACTATTATTGTTGTATGTGTGTTTGTTTGTTTTGCAGCTTGGGGGGGTATTCCTGATATTTTGCTCCTTCACACACTCCACTATCACACTTTTACACACACGTAGGAATAGTCCTATACCCGGACTAGAGCATAAACTAGGTTAGAACGAGACTGCGTAGTAATGGCCCTCTGGATGTACGTCCAGCTCAGTGGTTACGAAAGTCTCACCTAGAGTTTGGTCCCTTCGAGGGTGCTATCACTTCTAATAGCTTGCCTATTGTTGTGGCTAGCGTTCTCGAACGGGGTCGTTGGCTCTAGGAACCTTATTAGGACCTTGTAGAGCTACCCTTTGAAAGGTTCACTCAGTAGAAAGAATCTTAGATCTATTCTCAAAGGAACCCTTTTTAGGACACAAAGGAGCTTCATCCCGTCGCATTCAAACAAGCATAGATACATTTCCTTCCCATTTTTTTTTGAAAAAAAACCAAAAATCATATTTCATTTGTTCTAGCTATTTTCTTTTCTTGAAACATGTCTCATGCATTCTTATTTTATTTTGCATATAATAAAAACAAATCTCTAAATATATCGTTTTCCATACATTTCAATGACCGCCGGGGAATTACAAAACTTTTTAAAAAAGGTTGATGAAAGTATAATAAAAAACCATTTGAAAGTCAGACCCTAGAATCATACTTTAATAAAAAGTTTTGGAATCCCCGACGAGATGAATAAAACCATACATTCACATCTCACGCACATTCATTCATTCAATCAAAGGCGAGCTGGTTCACCAATACTCATGCATCTGTCTTTCCGTTCCAAGAACAATAAAAATATTCAAAATCATGTCAAGCATCATGTTCTCTTTCCTTTCTATGCATAAAAAAAATCACTGCGAGTGTCATGCATTTTATTTCCTCGCACAAAAAAGAGTAATTTTTAGTCATATAACGGGAGCATCTCAACATGCACCGAAATTCATACATAATCATTCAAAATAATTATCACATAGTGTAGGCATCACATCATTTGTAAAGTCATGCATTACATTTCAAAAAAAACATATCATTCATACATCATTTTCCCTCATGTTGTCATCCTAGTTTAAATGCATTCACTCCATGTTCGTGTATCATTTTCCCAAATAAAATAAAAAAAATCACTTCATTATTAGTGTATAATTCGTCATCGAATAAATCAAAAATAAGAGTCTGCATACATGTTGCATTATCTCTTGAAAAATAAAAATAATTGCATTAGGATCAAACATTTATTTCTTCATGCATACATGCATTTGCATTTTTCATACATATCCGTCATCATGGGCATCATATTTTGCTAGAAAATAAAAAAATCACCATAGAACGAATCACTTGTTCTCATGGTACTAACATGCATAGCATCATCATCCAAAAAAACAAAGACACTACATATTTGCCCAACTTGCATCATCTTGCATACTCATATAGAAAAAATATACTATATTCATTACTCCTCTTCGTGCAAAAAATATAAAAATAAAAACAAAAGCTCTTCATTCTTAACCACCTCGAATGCATTAGTCATCTTGCACGCATCATTTCCAAATAAAACAAAGTAAAAAAATAATGCCACTTTCTTGCATTATTCATCAGCATATTGCAATGCCTCCGAAAAATCATTTTTGGATAGTCAATCTTTTCAAGTGATCATTCACATCTCATGCATCTGCATCACGCAACATCATTTGTTCATTCATGCATTTTTTTTCCTAAAAAAGAGATAATAGAATAAACCACGAGCACAATTAAAAAAAAATTGTGATAAGCATTGGAATATCTCATTTAGCATGCACTTCCATTCACAAAAAATCATCACCAAATAATGTAGACATTTCATCATTTGCAACATCATGAGATGCATGTAAAAACATATCATTCATACATCATTTCACTCCTCCTAATAAATAAAAAACCGCTATTTCATCGATCATTCATGCGTCATTTCATTCCTTATTTCAGCATGCATCATTTCACAAAAATTATGAGGCCCTGCATCAACCACATGCTGTATTGCCCAAAAAAAAAATCATTTAGAATAATTGGTCTTTCCAAGTGATCATGCATGCGCGCATTTTATGCATTTGCATCTGCATTTTCATCATGCATATCTATCACCATGTGTTTATTCATGCATTAGGACACAAGGGGCATGTAATTTATTTATCCTCGTTGCATGAGTATAGTTAATCTTTTAACTAGAAAAAATCATCATGCATTCATAATAGGAGTAAAATCATTGGTCTTTTCAAGTGGTCAGTTCCTCCATGCACTTCATACATTTGCATTTTCATCGTACATATCCATCATCGTCTTCCAAAACAAAACAAAAAACAAAAATATATCATCACTCTTTTTCATGCATCATTGAGCATCCAATAAAAATGAGAATTTGTGACTTTGCATCCTTCACACGTTGCATTGCCTACAAAGATCATTTAGAATCATTGGTTTATTTCCAAATGATCGTGCATTCACGTGTTTCCTGCATTTGCATTTTCATCACGCATATACATGATCATGTGTTCATCCATACAAAAAAAAAACATGAGCATTGCTGCTTCAAAAAAATGGATGAGAGATGAGACGAAATTGATTATTTTTCTTTGGAAAAGTTTTAGCTATACAAAACACGGTCAAACTCAGTTGCAAACTCAAGGTGTTTTCGAGACACTCAATTTTCAAAGATTTTGCAGCTCGTTCACAAATTTTTACCAGCAAAACGATGCATCTCATCAGTCCCATGATAAACAATCAAAATGGTCCATTTTGTTAACCAATGTGTTATCAAAAATTTCTTCTATCATGTCGCTAACTATGTTAACTCTCTGTGAAGCATTCGTATAGTGAACTTGTATGCAACACGCATTTACTCTTGTTTGATTCAGTTAGTGTCCGTATCTTTCCCATCATCATTCCTTGTTCATGTCCAGTCCCACCCCGACCATCCCATAAGGTGCATATTCTCCACACAAGTACCTAGTTAACCATTTGGTTTGTTCCCAATGATGAAATTTCACGAGCTAACACTTTAGGCCCCAAGCTGGGGCAAATTTATGATCACTAGATATCTTGTCAACATTGTATTCCCTTGATGTAAGTCTTTTGCAAAAAAAATCAAATAAGCCTGTTAGGTTGAAAACTCGCAAGAGCAGCCTAAGCAAAAATTAGGGCCAATAAAAGAAATAAAGAGAAAAAGAGCGGATATATAAAAATAAATAATTTTTGTCCTTGAATTAATTTTTGAGAAAAACAAGCAATCATGATTTGAAATAAAGTTTGGTCGTCTTCCCGTATCCTCAAAAAAAAATCTTTACTACCCCTTTGAGCCAAAAAAAAAAAATCAAAAAATCTTTCAGTCACCCTAGACAATGATCAATTCCACATAAAAAATGGTGTGTCACTTTTATCAGCTCACTCTACTCAAAAAAAAAAAGAAAAAAAAGATCACAAAAAATATGAAATTCAAAAAAGAGGATTGAAAAAGAAATCCTCAAAAAGAAAAAAGCAAAAGCAGTAGAAATTGTGAGCTGATACATAATATCACCAAACACAGAAGATATCCTTGTCCGAATAAATCCTCAAACACTTCTTGGGCCTAATTATCATTTCTTTTATAAAACCCAAATCATTGGCCTCAAACACTTCGCTGAACCTACTTATCTTTTTAAAAAAGGTCATCGTATCAATAAACCATCAAACACCCCCTTAGGCCGAATTATCATTTCCTCCACAACCCCATAACCATTGACCATGTTATAAACCTTTCTTTCATAAACCTCTAAACACTGCCCACATTACAAAGACCATGCTGATCTGTGGCTCATCACTTTTATTTTCTCAAAGATTTAATTTTAGGACAAGTAAGTTTATTTATTTACAATATATTTGCTCAAAAAAAAATCAAAAAAGAGGATAAAAAAAAGAAAAAAAGAAAAAAAACCGAAAGGGCTTGCACTCCAATGTTCATTCAAATCGCACTGATATCAAGACAAGGTTTAGTGATCACCAATTGAAATTCTCATCATATCAAAAAACTCAAGACTGTCACAGTCTTTGGGATTCACCTAAAAGAGAACCAAAAGTTTATACTAGGACCATCACCTAGATCCCAAAGTGGGGCATACCTTCCACCTTTCATGCTTCTTGAGCTTGGAAAATGTCCGGCATCCATCCCATTCATATACCCCATCCAATCCATACGACCAATTCCAAAGACCCATGACCCTAACTCGATTACCTTTCATAACCCCACTAAAAGCAATCATTTAAATATCAGTCCAAAGTGGGACAATCCCGTCACTCTTCACTTCACCTAAAGCCGGGGAAATTTGCCCTACACCCATCTCATCCGCTTGTCATATCCACATCCACAAAACCATGTCGAGGCATCTTCTCAACCCATTATCCTAAACACAACCTTTCGCAATGTTACTCCAGTCGGGGCAACCTTGCTCTCGTCAAGATTGGGGCAACACCAAACGTCATGGGTTGAGATAAAATCCCTCGTTTGCCACCCTTCATTCCAAAGTCATGGTATTCCCAGCTAATTGTTTCCTCCGCACCCCTTGCTGTTGTCATCACTAGACAGGGGCAGACTATTCGCTCACCTTCATCAACTCTAAATTGGGGCAGTCCTACATTTCTCGAGTTGGGGAGAACCTACCCTTTCATGACTTTGGCCAAAAACCTATCACGTGTCATACCTGTCATACCCTAGATCAAGAACTGAGTTAACTGACTCATTCATCTATATTTGCACTATTATGCATATTTGCTAAACAGTGCTTCAAAGAGAGAAAACACAAGTTAATAACGTGATACTGAAAATTCACTCTGTTAACTTTGAGGACCTAAATTTCAATCATCTTGGGACACCATCATAGGAGAGCAGAATAAGCAAGTTTGCAAATATAGCCAATCACTTTTGCACATCAGTGTCTGTGAATAACGACTTCGAGATTGTCATGATTATTTCAAAAGATTCACTTCTTTTCCTCTCGCATCAAAAATCTCATTTCTCATCATTACAAAAAAGAAAAAAACATTTCTGCATCATCAACCAAATCATAGCATAAATCATTCCACCATGCAATCATGCATCTACCATAGCACCTGCACCTAAGCAGCAGATCTGCATTCACATGTCATCTACCGTCGCATACACGGCTTATCAATTTATGTTTTCGATCAACTTCAGCATCCATCATTCACGGGTTTTTTGTAGTCCATTTACTTTCGCATTGCACATTCATCACATTCCATGCATAACATTTTTGCACCAATCATGTCATTTACCATGCGTTCATGTGCTTCCTTTTATTCACCATAGCATACAATCATTACAATCACATTCATATCTCATCTGCATCCACAATCGTTTGTCGACTTTCTCATTCCATCAGTTACAACACCCATTGTCTGCCCCATTTCATTCATCATCAGGTACCAATCATTGCACGTTCGTCACATGCATAACATTGTTTACTTCGATAGATGTGCCAAGTGCCGGTCTCATCGTTGCCCCAAAAAAAAGTTTTTTTTACATCACTAATCATATCATTGTACCATGCATTCGCGTGTTTTCCTTTATTCACCATGGTATTGGCACCAAAGCATTACATTTGCATCACATTCGCACTTTGCATTTCATACATTCATTATATAATAAGGAAAAAAAGGCAAAAAAAAAGCAAAAAGAGAAAAATCGTTCATTCCATTACATTCAGCATTCCACCAGAATTAACCAGCATAATCACATTCATATCTTATCTGCATTCACATACGTTGTTTGTCAACCTCCATGTCCTATCAACTTCAACTCACATCATCTGCCACGTTTCATTCATCCCATCGGACACCTACCATTTCACATACCTATATTGCACGCATACATCATTCATTGCATTTTTAGACATGCCAAATATAGATAGCTTTTCCCTTCTCAGGCAAATGCATTCATTAGGTATGTTCTAGGCAAGTACGCCATGTGTCAATCCAAATAGTTTGTTCCCTCAAAGTCGGTGCTCCAAGCGCTGGTCTCATATCATAATTCAGAGTCCCAGTACTCTTGCTGACCCCCAGTGGTCCTTCAGAGCCCAAGCGCTCCTTCAGACCATCAATGGTCCTTCAATCCAGATCGCACGTCGCGTTATCGAGCAACCGACGGATCATCCGACCCCAGGTCCTTCAGTTCAGTTCGAATTAGCACGTCAAAGCAACGACTTCAAACTCTACCTTCAGATCATTATGTCGACACTGAGCGCGACCAATCATCCGACCCCAGGTCCTTCAGACTAGCTGTGTCCGCCTAAAAAACATAGTGCACATCCTTCGAGGTGCGCAAATCAGGTCAACGACCTGACCTTGCCCCATGGCCGCTCGAAAAAGGCCACCCCCAAGCAGACCGTTTTACTAGTACCATTGCTAGTTTGCGCTCCATCAGACCCAGGGGTCCATCAGGCTTAGGCATGCCCTTCAGACCTCGTCGGTCCTTCAGTTTAACTCCAATCATTGCGCCCAGCATCGACTGCGAATTAGACCATCAGAGCCCAGTGCTCCTTCAGATCCCCGGTGATCCTTATTTACTTTTATTCTATGTCAACCCATTATTCTTCAATAATTTCTAAAAAAATAATCTTGACAAAATTAGTGTCTTTTTATCTTCATTTCTATTTTATTGGAGAAATTTGGAAACCCTTCATATTTCCTAGTAAAATATAAATAGAGAGGGGCAGCTGTCATACCCTAATTTTGTCCGGCTAATTTAAAGCTTACTGATAAGTCATATTTTAGTGTGTTTTTAGTATTTATTTTAAGTAATTTATTTGATGTTTTGATTCTATTTTAGAACTATTTTACTACCTATTGTTAGTTTTTATTCTCAGGGTTAATTATGGAGCAAATGAGGAAATTTGATGTTTAAAGAGCAAGGATCAAAAGACAATAGGATGGAGAAAAGAATCAAGTAATATAAAAGTGGAAAAATCAGCCATGAATTCAAAAGATGTTACAAACTCTTCCCATTCTCATCTTTATGGATTGTAATTCGAATTTAGTGCTGATGTTACAAACTCTTCTCATTCTCATCTTTATGGATTGTAATTCAAATTTAGTGCTTTGTCTACTGATCCTAGACTATAAAAAGGGCCTCAATGTAGCTTCATACTCATCTTTTACCATTGGAGTTTAAGTTCAAAGTTTAATCAAAGTTCTTGCGTTTTGTTAAGGTTTTGCTCTTTATATTCTTGCACTTTTATTTTCTTGTTATTTACATTCTGTTATTTTCATTATGCAATTCTCTTCTACTCCCTTGTCTACTATGATCATGAGTGAGTAGACTTCTCTAGTCTTGGGATTATGGGAAACAATCCAATATGATGGGTCCCTAAATAACTCCAAGACTAAACCCTATTTTATTTGAGTTTGGGTTTTAATCTAATTTCGTCAAGCAAATTGTATAACTCAAATGTCAAGTGAAGGACCGAAAGGTGAAGCTTGACATTGGAACAAATGAAATTAGACAAGGTCAATCAAAGCATGAGAATAGCGGTGATAACCTTGGGACAATAAGGCGGTGCTTAATGGGTTTGGCAATGATCAACCATGAGAATAGGCTTGATCATTGTTTCGAGACACGTTCTTGTATTCCGAAAGGAAACTTGAATTACACCAAAAGAATGCCTTGTCCTTAAAAACAAACTTAATAATAGGGGATAGTTAAAGGGTTATTTTCCGTCATTGAGATTTAACCATAATCCTGGGGCGCTTTTTATTCTAATTTAAATCAAACCAAATTTTACTAAATCATTCCGTTTCAACTAATCATCACTAAAAACTAGATTGGTAATCACATATAACTCCCTGCGGATCGATATTTTTACTACGCGATAGAACCGTATACTTGCGGCCTATCAAGTTTTTGGCGCCGTTGCCGGGGAGTTAGTGATATTAATCGATTTTTTTGGTACCGGTTAGACTGAAATATTTTTTTCTTTTATTTTATTTTCTTATTCTCTCCTTCTTTGAATCGAATTATTGCAAACAATGCTGGCCTTGCAAACAGCATACCACCACCTCTGCTCCACTACTCTGCCTTCTCTGCAAAAGCATAACAGCACCATTTTTGTCCCATTAATTTACTATTCTATAAAAAACTCAGCTGAGAGACAGATGGGGGGGACGAAGACGCAGTGACACAGAAACACAGCCACACAGGGGGTCAGAAATCAAAAACAAAAAACAAAAAAAAAGGAAAAAGGGAAAAAAGGAGGTTGAAGCTCTCCATATGGTGGCCACCATCGTGACCATCAAGGTCAACCACAGCCACCGCCGCAACAAAACACCATCACGACCTCACCTCCACCATAATCTTCACCATCAACCACCGCGGCTAGCCCCAGTCACCACCAGCCTTGAACCACCACCCAAATGCTCCTTCGTACCCCTTCTCCTCTTCGTTCGCAAAAACAGCCGTAAAACTCCCAACAACCCAAAATGCCACCAAACAGTCCCACCCCTCTCTGTAAATCGCCGCATCACCACCCACTACCACACCGTCCACCACCCCCTGCAACCACCTAAAACCACCGCGACCACCCTTGGTCATCTTTCAACCACCGTAGCCCGCGTCATCACCATAACCACCCTCACCATCGCGAATCCAAAACACTACCACCTCCGTCGCTCCTCTCGCTCACTCCACCGTAGCCCAGCCGCCAAAAACCGTAACCCAGCCGCAAAAACCGTAGCCAAGTCGTCAACCCATATACGCTGTCAGAATCACCAAAACCCCTTGCGCCTTTCTCCTCGTCATCGCCGGCCATGGATCCACCGTGAAGCCTCCTCTTCCGCTCCCCGTCGTATTTCTCTCTCCCTCGCCGCCGTTCGCATCGCCACCGCCATCTCTGTTTTCTCACTCCCTCAACCTCGCGAATCTCGCCCACTCTATTTCCCTCACCGCCGGTGACTCTTTTTCTCTCTCTCCGAAGAAACTGCCTCTCTCTCCTCAAGCTCTCTCTCTGTGTGCGGCGCTGAGGTAAGGAGAGTTTGGTATTAGGTTTTTAATTTGTCATTCGAAATACTCCTTCAGTTTATTTATTTTATTTTTTTCTAATTCAGTTCACTAACTGCACCCCCATCTTTTTTGCTTCGCCCCCCCAGAAGCCCACAATCCGTGGGTTAATAGATCCGAAACAGAAACTGGGCCTTTACTGTTTACACCTCCTCTTTTAATAACACACCCCGTGTTTCTCTTTTTTTAAATTTTTTTCCCTAAATAAATAGTTTCTTTCACGAACATATTTTTTTCCCAAATAACGAATAAACGTTATCCACTAAAAAATAGTTTGTTACTAATGGCCACTCTGAGCTTAGCTTGTTTGACCGTTAATAACAACATCAGTTCTTCAAACGAGTTATGAGTGACGGCCACTCTGAGTTTTACTTGTTTGGTCGTCACGAATACCTCTCCCAATTTCAAAATAAATAAAAACACCAACAGACAAATATTTTCTACCTAGAACTATGTAGCCTTTGATTCTCTACCAGGAGATACGTAGGAGCAGGGTCACACCCCTGTCAAGCGCAAAAATAAACAATTTCCATTACCTTTCTTTCTTAATTCCTTTTTACAAAAAACCACAAAATATGAATAGGGGACTAAGTCGACTGTACAGTCGGGTTAGTCTGCTTTTTAGGCCACTAATGAACCGTTACGGATCAGGTCCTAAAATCCCTATTTAAAATAAATAATTTCTAAATTAAAAAATACATACACATCTCTTTCATTTCAAAAATCAAAAATCTCATTTTCAAAGTAGGGGATTAAGTCGGTCGTACGACCGGGTTAGTCATCGTTTTAGGATAAGTGAACTGTGGTCCTTCAGAGCCCCAGCGCTCCTTCAGCCCTCAGCGGCCCTTCAGAGCCCCAATGCTCCTTCAGACCCCCAGTGGTCCTTCAACACAGATCACACAATCCTAAAACCCCTATATTAAAAAACACTAAACACACAAACTTTTTCTACCTAGAACTACGTAGCTTTTGATTCTCTACCAGGAGATACGTAGGAGCAGGGTCACACCCCTGTTGCGCCCGAAAAAGTCTCCGAGGGAGAACCTTCCTCGTTCACAACTTTTCCTAAGACAATGAAGCCGCCATCAATATTTATTAAGGAAATTATTAGGAAAACCTTTTTTGGAAAGCGATTGGTCTTGCGAAACTAGAGAATAGGGCTCGGGGGTCGGTTACGCGCAGGGAAGGTGTTAGCACCCCACACGTCCTCTCTACTGAGAGGGAACCTTTAATTAAATGTGTGGTTTTAGTGTGTTGACTTGAAAATACTTAATTTTGCCTCTCTATTTCTTATTGAAAAATTCTTAATGAAAATCTTTACTTATTATGAAAAAGAAAAGGGGGAAGAATGGGTTTTTAGAAAAAAAAACGCTTGACGGGACAAGGCCCGCTCCTACGTATCTCCCGGTGCGATGGAGAACTCAAAGCTACGTAGTTCTTCTTTATCCTGAAAAAAGGTTTTTGTCTTTTATCTTTTTAGTGAGTTTTCGAAATAGGACGAGCATTTAGTGAATGATTAAACTAACCAAGGTTATGGGTAATCACTGCTAAGTACTCTTGAAAATGAGAGTCACTACCACCAGTCAGACGAACAAAGGTTCTGATTGACTATTAGTAGCAACCCGTTTTTTATTTGCCTTTTTGAAAGTGGTTTTCGAAAGAGATTGACTGGCACGAATGATCAAACTAACAAAGGTTATGAGTGATCATCGCTTGTTGTTCTTTGGGGGAAAAGACATCGCCACCAATGGCTAGATGAACAAAGGTTCTGATTAACCACTAGCGACGATGGGTTGAAAATGATTTTAGAAAGGAAAAGGTTTTTGTTGTGAAAATGATCTTGGTTTGCGAAAGTGATTCTTTTTTGTTACGAAAATAACTCTTTTCTTTTCGTTATGCAACTGCTAAACTTTTTATGGTTGCGCTTGACGAGAATGTGACTCGCTCCTACGTACCCCAAATGGGAATCAAAGCGACGTAGTTCTAAGGTAGAAGACATTGTATGTTTGGTGTTTTTATTTTTTGAATAGGGATTTTAGGACTATTGAGCCGTACGGTTCATCCGTCCTAAAACAATGACTATCCCGGCCGTACGGCCGAATTAATCCCCTACTCATTTTTGGAAAAATGTAAGTTTGTGAAATAAATTGTTTGATAGTGGAAAAATTTGGAAAGAATGAAAACATGGTGTATTTGTAAAAAAGGGGGATGTAGATAACAGGGAGACTGTATTATTAAAACTGGAGTGCAAAAAGCAGCAGCCCAGTTTCTATACTGGTCCACGAGTTCATGGGCTTTTCAGGGGAGTGTATAATAGAATTGGTGGTGTGCGAATAGTAACCAGAATTAAAAAAAAATTTAAAAAAGGGAAGGCATATAAAGGGGAAACATATTTTTGCTGAACCCTAATTTTGGTCTTCAGCGCCGCATCACCATTAGAGGAAAGAGTGAGAAAAAATTTGAAAAAAGGAAAGGAGAGATATTTGCGCTGAGAGGGAGAAAAGGAAGGCTTCGCGGAGAGAGGGAGAGGGGGACGAGGGAGAACGCGACGGTCGGGGGACGAGTGAGCGCGACTGAGGGAGTGAGAGGCGGAGGATCTGTGGGCGAGAGAGAGAGAGAGTGGGAGGTGGACGGTGGAGAGAGCGACGGGATCCGGAGAAGAGAAGAGGCGTGGGACGAAGACGGCGTGCAAGACGGCGGTGGTGGCGCGGTGAGAGTGCGACGGCGACGGTGGTGACGCGTAGGTTTGCGATGGCAACGGTGGTGCGCTGTGGTGGTTGGCCGCGAGAGCGACGGCGGGGGGCGGTGTTTGGTGGTTCGGTTGTGGTTGTTGGGGGTTTGAGAGATGAATGCGACGGTGAGAGAGGAGTGGTGAGGTTGAGAACGATGGGGAGAGGGATGGTGACAGTGGTGGTACACGGTGATTCTCAAGGTGGTGCGGTGGCGGTTGAGCGATGATGAGACAGTGGTTGTTTGGGTGGGGCCGCGGTGGCTGACAGTGGTGGTGATTTGGTGTTAGGGTGGTGGAGAGTGAGAAAACAGTGATGGTGAGGTTGTGAGAGAGGGGGAGTTGTGGTGAGAATTGAGATAGCGAAGTTGAGAGAGAGATGGTGGTGAGAGGGGTGGCTACGATGGTTGGGGGAGGTTGTTGATGGTACGGTGGTGACCACCACCAGCTGGTGGCCGGAGCCTCAAGCTCCCTTTTCCTTTCTTTTCTGATTTTCAGTTTTTTTTGATTTTTCCTCCTTTTGTTTCTGTTTCTTTTTTTTGTTTTCCCCTCTTTTACTTCTGTTAGTTTTCTTCCTCCCCTTTTACTGTTGCTCTTACAAATATATTTATAGTGACACTTGTATGGTGTAGGTGTGGTGTTGATGTAGAGGAGCAAAAATCATTAGGGACAAGCAGCAAAAGAGGTGCTGCAAAGTTGCTTGGTTTCATCTAATTTTGGAATAAAAACAAAGGGACAAGGAGAAGGAGCATTTAGCTTCATTCTCAAAATAAATTTTCTTTTGCAAAGCAAAAACAAGGCCTCAGCTATGGTGGAGGTCAAAGGCTGAAATGTTTGTTCACAAAAATGGGAAAAGCAAAGGGACAAGGAAAAAGAAGTTTGAGCTCCATTCTTCAAATACACCTTATTCAATTATACAACAGCAACAAGAATAGCAGGCAGCGAATTGCTCTATGTTTTTTGTTTTACTTTTCTTTACTTTTTACCCTTTTTTTTGTTTTATGTGACAACAAATATATATATATATATATTATTAAGAAAAGAAAACAGATATAAATAAAACAAACTATTTGACTACTTGACTATTTTTGTGTGTCTGTTTTTTGTTTATAACCATTAATAAGTAAATACAATTGGAAGGTCCGTGCAATTAGCTTGATTCTCGTATGGCAAACACACACTGCTTGATTAGCAAATTAATACACACAACGAGAATAAACACGCGCACATAATTAGGAGTGACACGCACTTGCGATTAGGACTAACATCATATACAGTAAAGGAAAGACATGCAGACACAACGATAATGAAGCGGTACAAGATCATTAGAACTAACGCGCGTATCGCGGTCAAGTATAAAGCGCGTGTGCAACGACACATATTTCTGGGTTTTTTCAAATACGAGAAAAATACTGTTGGAATTTTGCATTCGCGAAAAGACATTTTTATTTTATTTTTTTATAAATTTGGAATAGCCGGACAAAATTGGGGTATAACAGCTGCCCTTCTTTATTCGGATTTTATCAAGAAATATGAATTGGCCGAGACATATTTCGAAGATAAAATAGGAATAAAGAATTCAGAAATTATACCAATTTTGTCTACTTGGAGAAACCCGAATTTTCTCCTTCTTTTTTTTTGGAAAGATAGACACTTTCGTGTCGATGCGAAAACAGTAAATGAACACTGACGTGCAGACAGAAAAGGTAAAATGGGCACTTGGGTGCAGACAGAAAAGTAAAATGGGCACTTGCGTGCAGACAGCGGTAAATTGCCCAGGCTGCCTAAAAACCTGTAATCCTTAAACGAACTCTTGATGAATTCGAGTTTGCGCGTGGCTTTGAGGAGCACGCTTCCTGTTGGCCTTTTCGAGCGACCGGGGGGATCGTTATCAGCTCCGGAACTGATATACAGATCAATGCACGGCGTCCACTGTATCTTAGGCTGATACAACTATTCCGTTGAACCTCACATGGGGTTGCGGTCCATTGCGTTGCTCGTACACGATGTGAGACCTGGGCAGAAGGGAGCGATGATCTCTCTGGGCTCCAATCCGCAATGCGCTCCTGAGCGCTCTCTTTTCTTTCCTTTCTTTCTTTTCTTTTCTGTTTCTCTCTTTTCTTTCTCTCTCTCTTTCTGTTTCTCTCTTTTCTCTTTTCTTTTCTTTTTGCTTCTCTCTTCCTTTTTCCTTTCTTTTCTTTTCTTTTCTGTTTCTTTTTTTTTTGAACTCTCCCAACTTGGGGGAGCATTTTCTGGAATATGGGGCGAGGGCTAACACCGAAGTGCTCATCCTCTCTTTGTACCTGCAGCTGAAAATGGACAAACGCATGCAATGCAAATGCCATGATTGCTGTTTTCTTTTTCTTATGATGAATGTAATGCGAACGTCTGCATTTCTTTTTTTGTCTTGCTCTTTTTATGAAGTGCGGGTATGCGAATGCAAAATTTTGGTGTTTGATGATATGTAATGTTCTTGCGTTTTGATGAAATGGCAGATGATATGCAATGGAAAACTCTTTTTTTTTTTAGAGACCTTAGGATTCTTGAGTGATCAGTTCAAGTGTCCTATCGCGATGACTATTTCGAATGTACATTCGACTTAGTCTCCTATTTATTGAAAATGATTCGATGTCTGATGCAATGATGATGAATGCTTGGTTTGCTAGAAAGAAAGCTGTAAATGAACACTTGGAGTGCTGATGAGAAAACAGTAAATGAGGATGAACACTTAGCGTGCTTTTAATGAACCACTTGGGACCCGAGGACATTTGAACTCCGAACTGAAGGAGCGACTGGGAATGAGATTTTGAGACTGACAAGTCCAGGATGACTAACTTGAGAATTAGATTGAAGACTGACACTTGAAGTGCTGACTTTTGGAACTAGGCATGAGGATTAACATCTTGTGTTCGTCCGTATTGTGCTTAGCAATGCAATGAACGGGACATGTAATGCAAACATATGCCATGATTGATGTCTTGAATATTATGGAATGCTTTTGTTCTTTTGTATTTGCTTCTTCTATGAAATGCAAACATTAATATGATGCGATGCCCTGATGTTTGATGCAACGATTTTTGTCCTTTTCCTTTTTTATGAAGTGCGAACATTAATATGATGCCAATGCAATGAAAGACTTCTGCTTTTTCTTCTTTACTATTTTCCTCTATGAAATGCAAGCATTAATATGGTGCAACTGACGTGGAATGTTTTTTCTTTTGCTCGTGTGATGAATGCACAAAATGTGAAGATGCCAATGTAATGCTTTGATGCATATGCTATAATGAATAGATTGAAATGCCTAGATGCATGAGGTAGACATTTTTGTGATGATGAGATGCGAGCAAAAATGTGAATGAATGAGTCAGTTAACTTGGAATTGGTTTAGGACATGGACATTTATGGCAAGTGAAGGAATGACCGACATGGCTATTGCCGAAGCTTATGAGGGATCAAGAGATGCAAGATTGCCCCAATTCAGGTCTTTGATGAGTGAATATATAGTTTGCCCCTGTCTAGTGGTGACAACAACTAGGGGCGTAGAAGATGATGAATTGGGAATGCTTCGGCTTTTGAAAGGGAAGGTGGATCAAAAGAGATTTTGCTCAACCCATAAAGTTTGATGTTGCCCCAGTCATAACAAGGACAAATGTAACACCCAAAATAATTTAATTAATTATTTGATTAAATTATTTAAGTGTTGCATATTTATTAATATATAAAGATTATTAATATGTTATTTTATTTTAAATTGAAGGGAGTGGTGTCGGTAATTCCGGGACGGTAAGATTGGCCCAAGAAGCCCATGCCCGTTAGCTAAGGCTCCTAGGCGCTTAGGGTATGATGCTATTCGCATCATTTGTGCAAGAAAGGAAAAAGAAAGAAAACGAAAAAAAAGAAAGGAGAAGAGGGAAGAGAGATCGCGAGAGAGTGAGAAGAGAAAGAAGGGCGCGATCGCTAGGGAGAAAGGGAGAAGGAGAACTTCGTGTTGCTGTGGTTTTGTTGGTGACTCCGTAGGAAGGACTTCGTCTTCGGTGTAATCAAGGTAAGGGTGGGTCTTACCTTATAATAGGGTTTATAAGGGGTTGTATGTGGGTTTTAGAGATTACATTGATCAATTCGTGATTTTATTGTTGTTGTTGATGTGTGATTGAAATGTATGTTGAGTTGATGCCCTATATGTATTTGTTGAAATGTGCAAGAGTTATGAGATGTGTGTAAGATTTGTATTGTATGCCAAATAATTGATAAAGTGTGTATTCGAAGGTATGAGAGTGAATTTGAGATGTTAGAAATAATTGTTGAATAATTGAATATATGCAAGCTTGGATAAATTTTGAGTTGGAAGGAACTAGGAGCACAAGGGCGCCATTTGCAATGCTGTTTGCTGCGCTGTGCCTAGGCCAGGGCGCCAATGAGGCGCCAGTGGCAGTGTGAGCGTGTGTCTGTGCGTGCGTGGGGGCGCCAGTTTGGCTGCCCAGTGCGCCTGTTTTGGCGCCTGTGTGCTGTCTAATTGTGTTTATGTGCTGTGAGCTGGTGCTGGCACACTTTATGTGCCAATGTTGTTGTTGAGTGTTGATGGGTCTATGGACCGAATTTTGGTGATGATTTTAGGCTGCGGTCTTGACGTTGTGATTGATAATGATGATGTGTGTGACTTGTGGTTGTGAAAAATTATGCTTGTTGATTGTTCATGGAGTCACATGCATACATTAGGCTGCGGTCTTGACGATGCATTTTTAGGCTGCAGTCTTGACGTTATTTTTCGGCTGCTGTCGCGACGTGCCCAATTGGCTAATGAGAAGTGATGATGGTACCACATGCATTCTGCACCTCATACATGCATGCTCATCACTAATAATTTTGTTGGTGTGTGATATGACTGCGTGACAATACATGTATATAAACTGTGAGTAGTTTTATATTTATATCGTGGATGTTGATATATATATATATATGTATATATATACTTATACGCTGTGGATGTTCCTGTATATAAATTGTGGAAGTGGTATGTGTATAATATACAAGTATATGTATAAGCAAGTTGCTGAATGTAATATATATATATATATATATATATATATATAAGTTACTGAATGTCATTATATATATATATATATATATATATATATATATATATATGTACAAGTTGCTGAGTGTTGTTATATATATGTATAAGTTTCTGTATGTTGTTATAAGTATAATGTATATTTATATACATATAAATATATATGCCGCTGAAGTTGGTATGTGCATGAAAATATATATATATATATATATATATATATATATATATATATATATATATATATATATATATATATATATTGTTGAAGCTATTATATGTGCATATACATAAATAAATATATAAACTGTTGAGAGTCGTATATATATATATATATATATATATATATATATATATATATATATATATATATATATATATATATATATATATATATACTATGAAAGTTGCTATACATATATATTGATATATAATTAAAAATATAAAAATGTTGCTGTGATGGGTGTAGTTCTATATTCTAGCATACTGCTTGTTATAAGCCTTATTATGCGGTTTAGACTCACCCCTTTGTTGTTTATTACTACAGGTAACCATGAGTGAAGGCTGTTATTCTTCATTCCTGAGTCGGTCCATATGCTCTGATACGTAACACTCAGGGGATGGGGCGCTAGCCTTATTTGTCTTCGTTTATTTGTCTTGTCGAATGATTTTATCGAGATTATTATGTTATTGTTGAGGCGGTATTATGTTTTATAAGATATTATTTTTATTCCGCTGCGAGACATTGAAAGTTCCCGTTATGTGAACTGAAACAATAATATATCTTTGAGAATTCCACCCCATTGCTATGTGTTGCGTAATTGTATTAATTTTTAAGAGAACCTTGTTACTATAATGTTGTTGTTTTGTGCGAAGAAAATGTAGCATCCCTTTGGATGTGTTGAAAAATAATTTTTTGAACTCTGATAATTTTTATTTAAATACCGGGTAGAAATGGGGTGTTACATTAGTGGTATCAGAGCAGTTCGGTCTGTCCGGCCAAGTTGTCCTGTCATAGTGTCTTATGACAATTAAGAATTGTTAGATTAGTTCTAAATTTTTGTTTGTGCTGCAGTGATAATTTGAAATGGCTGGGAGGAACGATGCTGCTCTTGCTGCTGCTCTGCAAGCTATGGCTCAGGCTGTTGGGAACCAGCAAAATGTTGGTGAAAATGCTGGAACTCGCAGTTTAGCCACGTTTCAGAGGGAGAATCCGCCCACTTTCAAGGGTCGGTATGATCCTGATGGAGCTCTGGCATGGGTGAAAGAAATTGAAAGGATTTTCCGTGTCATGGACTGCAATGATGCTCAGAAGGTCAGGTTTGGTACGCACACACTGGCAGAAGAAGCTGATGATTGGTGGATGGAGGTTAGGCAGAGGCTAGAAACTGCTAATGAAGAAATAACTTGGGCTGTATTCCGTAGGGAATTTTTGAGGAAGTACTTTCCGGAAGATGTTAGGGGAAAGAAGGAGATAGAATTCCTTGAGCCGAAGCAAGGAAACATGTCGGTAACAGAGTATGCTGCCAAGTTCACTGAATTGGCTAAGTTTTATCCCCATTATACTGATGCTGATTCTGAATTCTCAAAATGCATTAAGTTTGAGAATGGGCTGAGAGCTGATATCAAGAAAGCTATTGGGTACCAGAAAATTCGGGTATTTGCTGGTTTGATCGACAGTTGCAGGATATTCGAAGAAGATAGTAATGCTCACTCCAAGGTCATGAGAGATCAGAGGGGTAAGTTTCAGAACCGGGGTAAGCCATATGAGGTTCCTGCAGGTAGGGGTAAGCAGAGGTATGCTGATAGTAAGAGGTCTGCTGAGGGTAAGAAGCCAAGTGGGGGAGATGCTCCCGCTAATATTGTATGTTTTAAGTGTGGAAAGCCTGGTCACAAGAGTTTCGATTGCAAGGTGGGGACGAGAGTATGTTTCCGTTGTGGCAAAGAGGGGCATATGGCGTCTGACTGTGAACGCAAGGATGTGACTTGTTACAACTGTGGTGAGGTGGGTCATATTAGCACCAAGTGTACTAAGCCGAAGAAAGAGAAGTTCAGTGGAAAAGTGTTTGCTCTCGCAGGATCCGAGGATGCTAATGAGATTAGAGGTACTTGTTTTATTAATGGTACCCCTTTGATTGCTATTGTTGATACCGGTGCTACGCATTCATTCATTGGTGCTTTATGTGTTAAGAAACTGGGTCTTGCTTTGTCTTCTATGATGAGGGAGATGGTTATTGATACTCCAGCTAAGGGTTCGGTAACTACCTCTCTAGTGTGTGCTAAGTGTCCTCTGTCAGTCTTCGGCAGAGATTTCCTTGTTGACCTTATTTGTTTGCCGTTGGGAGGGTTGGATGTCATCCTTGGTATGGACTGGTTAGTAGATAACCATGTGCATATTAATTGTTTTAGTAGATCTGTGAGTTTCCTTCCTCCCGAAGAGGAAGAATCTGTTTTGTTACCCGCTGGTCAGTTGCATAAGGTGATGAAGGAGGGAGTTCATCTGTTTGCTTTGATGGCGTCATTGTCTGCTGAGAATCAGGCTATCATTGAAGGGTTGCAGGTAGTGTGTGAATTTCCTGAGGTGTTCCCTGACGAGATTCCGAGTATTCCGCCTGAGAGGGAAGTTGAGTTTGCTATTGATCTTGTACCTGGTACTAGGCCTGTGTCTATGGCACCGTACCGGATGTCAGCGTCTGAGTTGTCTGAATTGAAGAAGCAGCTAGAAGATCTACTCGAAAAGAAATTTGTGAGGCCAAGTGTGTCACCCTGGGGAGCTCCTGTGTTGTTAGTGAAGAAGAAGGATGGAAGCATGCGACTTTGTGTTGACTATAGACAATTGAACAAGGTGACAATCAAGAACAAGTATCCACTCCCGAGGATTGATGATTTGATGGACCAGTTGGTGGGTGCTAAAGTGTTTAGCAAGATTGACTTGAGGTCGGGTTACCATCAGATCAAGGTGAAGGATGGTGACATTCAGAAGACAGCTTTCAGGACTAGATATGGACACTATGAGTACTCTGTGATGCTTTTCGGTGTTACTAACGCACCGGGAGTATTTATGGAGTACATGAACTGTATCTTCCATAGTTACTTAGATCGGTTTGTGGTGGTATTTATAGATGACATTCTGGTGTATTCTAAGACGGAAGAAGAGCACGCAGAACATTTGCGGTTAGTGCTAGAGGTGTTGAAAGAAAAGAAGCTATATGCGAAGTTGTCAAAGTGTGAGTTCTGGTTGAATGAAGTGAGTTTTCTTGGCCATGTTATCTCTGGTAATGGTATAGCTGTGGATCCAGTCAAGGTTGATGCTGTGTTGCAGTGGGAGAGCCCGAAGTCAGTTACCGAGATCAGAAGCTTCTTGGGTTTGGCTGGTTATTACAGGAGGTTT
This sequence comes from Astragalus membranaceus, assembly GCA_039519185.1. Classification (NCBI taxonomy): domain Eukaryota; kingdom Viridiplantae; phylum Streptophyta; class Magnoliopsida; order Fabales; family Fabaceae; genus Astragalus; species Astragalus membranaceus. The sequence goes on from CM076851.1 coordinate 55,811,208, forward strand.
ATTGAGGGTTTCTCTAAGCTAGCCCTTCCGTTGACTCAATTGACGTGTAAGGGAAAAGCTTTTGTGTGGGATGCCCGGTGTGAGAAGAGCTTCAATGAGTTGAAGAAGAGGTTGACAACATCTCCTATTTTGGTGTTGCTTGTTCCGGATCGACCGTTTGTGGTGTACTGTGATGCTTCCAAGATGGGTTTGGGAGGTGTGCTGATGCAAGATGGTAAGGTAGTAGCTTATGCGTCTAGACAGTTGAGGACCCATGAGAAGAACTACCCTACTCATGATTTGGAGCTAGCTGCGATTGTGTTTGTGCTGAAGATTTGGAGGCACTATCTGTATGGTACTAGATTTGAAGTGTTTAGTGACCATAAGAGCTTGAAGTACTTGTTTGACCAGAAGGAGCTGAATATGAGACAGAGACGTTGGTTAGAGTTGCTGAAAGACTATGATTTCGGCTTGAACTATCATCCAGGCAAGGCTAATGTCGTGGCTGATGCTTTAAGTCGGAAGACTTTACATATGTCAGCTATGATGGTTAAAGAGTTGGAGTTGATTGAGCAATTCCGGGATATGAGTCTGGTTTGTGAAGTAACACCGCAGAGTGTTAGATTGGGCATGCTGAAGGTTGGCAATGAATTTCTGGTTAGTATCCGAGAAGCCCAGAAGACAGATGTGAAGCTAGTAGACTTGCTAGTTGCGAATGATCAAGCTGCGAATGGGGATTTCAAGTTAGATTCCCAAGGTGTATTGAGGTTCAGGGATAGGATCTGTATTCCTGATGATGCTGAGATGAAGAGAATGATTCTTGAGGAGAGCCATAGGAGCAAGTTGAGTATTCATCCAGGGGCTACAAAAATGTACCAAGACTTGAAGAAGTTGTTCTGGTGGCCTGGTATGAAGAAGGATGTGGCACAGTTTGTGTATGCCTGTTTGACTTGTCAGAAGTCAAAGGTTGAGCATCAGAAGCCTGCGGGGTTGATGCAACCATTAGAGGTTCCGGAATGGAAATGGGATAGCATTTCCATGGATTTTGTGACTGGTTTGCCAAATACCGTAAGGGGGTTTGATGCTATATGGGTAATTGTGGATAGGTTGACGAAGTATGCTCACTTCTTTTCAATTAGTATCACTTATCCAGTTCCAAAGTTGGCAGAAATTTATATCAAGACAATTGTGAAGTTGCATGGCGTTCCGCTTAGTATTGTATCTGATAGAGATCCAAGATTCACTTCTGAATTTTGGAAAAGTTTGCAAGAAGCTTTGGGTTCCAAATTGAGGTTGAGCTCCGCATATCATCCGCAGACAGATGGTCAGACGGAGAGGACTATTCAGTCGTTAGAGGACTTGTTGAGGGCTTGTGTTCTTGAGCAAGGAGGTTCGTGGGATACTCATCTTCCATTGACTGAGTTTACCTATAATAATAGTCATCATTCTAGTATTGGGATGGCACCATTTGAGGCGCTGTATGGTCGGAGGTGTAGGACTCCTCTATGTTGGTATGAATCGGGAGAAAGTGTGGTGCTTGGACCTGAGATTGTTCGAGAAACCACTGAGAAGGTGAAATTAATTCGTGAGAAAATGAAAGCGTCGCAGAGCCGACAAAAGAGCTATCATGATAACAGAAGGTGATCATGTATTTCTGAGAGTCACTCCGGTGACTGGTGTTGGGCGTGCCTTGAAATCAAGGAAGTTTACTCCTCGTTTCATTGGTCCGTATCAGATTACGGAGAGGGTTGGAAGTGTTGCCTATAGGGTGGCTTTGCCGCCTAACCTTTCGAACTTGCATGACGTGTTTCACGTGTCGCAACTTCGGAAGTATGTTCCAGACCCGTCTCATGTGATTCACATGGATGATGTGGAGGTACGGGATAATCTCACTGTGGAGACTATGCCGGTGCAGATTGCAGATAGAGAAGTGAAGGTTCTGAGAGGGAAGGAGATTGCTTTGGTAAAAGTGGTTTGGCTAGGAGCTGCTGGAGAGAGCATGACTTGGGAGCTGGAGAGTAAGATGCGGGAGTCTTATCCAGAGTTGTTTGAATCAGGTAAGAATTTCGAGGACGAAATTTCCTAAGTGGGGGAGAGTTGTAACACCCAAAATAATTTAATTAATTATTTGATTAAATTATTTAAGTGTTGCATATTTATTAATATATAAAGATTATTAATATGTTATTTTATTTTAAATTGAAGGGAGTGGTGTCGGTAATTCCGGGACGGTAAGATTGGCCCAAGAAGCCCAAGCCCGTTAGCTAAGGCTCCTAGGCGCTTAGGGTATGATGCTATTCGCATCATTTGTGCAAGAAAGGAAAAAGAAAGAAAATGAAAAAAAAAGAAAGGAGAAGAGGGAAGAGAGATCGCGAGAGAGTGAGAAGAGAAAGAAGGGCGCGATCGCTAGGGAGAAAGGGAGAAGGAGAACTTCGTGTTGCTGTGGTTTTGTTGGTGACTCCGTAGGAAGGACTTCGTCTTCGGTGTAATCAAGGTAAGGGTGGGTCTTACCTTATAATAGGGTTTATAAGGGGTTGTATGTGGGTTTTAGAGATTACATTGATCAATTCGTGATTTTATTGTTGTTGTTGATGTGTGATTGAAATGTATGTTGAGTTGATGCCCTATATGTGTTTGTTGAAATGTGCAAGAGTTATGAGATGTGTGTAAGATTTGTATTGTATGCCAAATAATTGATAAAGTGTGTATTCGAAGGTATGAGAGTGAATTTGAGATGTTAGAAATAATTGTTGAATAATTGAATATATGCAATCTTGGAAAAATTTTGAGTTGGAAGGAACTAGGCGCACAAGGGCGCCATTTGCAATGCTGTTTGCTGCGCTGTGCCTAGGCCAGGGCGCCAATGAGGCGCCTGTGGCAGTGTGAGCGTGTGTCTGTGCGTGCGTGGGGGCGCCAGTTTGGCTGCCCAGTGCGCCTGTTTTGGCGCCTGTGTGCTGTCTAATTGTGTTTATGTGCTGTGAGCTGGTGCTGGCACACTTTATGTGCCAATGTTGTTGTTGAGTGTTGATGGGTCTATGGACCGAATTTTGGTGATGATTTTAGGCTGCGGTCTTGACGTTGTGATTGATAATGATGATGTGTGTGACTTGTGGTTGTGAAAAATTATGCTTGTTGATTGTTCATGGAGTCACATGCATACATTAGGCTGCGGTCTTGACGTTATTTTTCGGCTGCGGTCGCGACGTGCCCAATTGGCTAATGAGAAGTGATGATGGTACCACATGCATTGTGCACCTCATACATGCATGCTCATCACTAATAATTTTGTTGGTGTGTGATATGACTGCGTGACAATACATGTATATAAACTGTGAGTAGTTTTATATTTATATCGTGGATGTTGATATATATATATATTTATACGCTGTGGATGTACCTGTATATAAATTGTGGAAGTGGTATGTGTATAATATACAAGTATATGTATAAGCAAGTTGCTGAATGTAATATATATATATATATATATATATATATATATATATATATATAAGTTACTGAATGACATTATATATATATGTACAAGTTGCTGAGTGTTGTTATATATATGTATAAGTTTCTGTATGTTGTTATAAGTATAATGTATATTTATATACATATAAATATATATGCTGCTGAAGTTGGTATGTGCATGAAAATACATATATATATATATATTGTTGAAGCTATTATATGTGCACATACATAAATGCCCCCTAGTACACACTTTTGGTTTTTCTTTAAGAACAACTCAAATGCAATGAAAGTTTTGACTTTTTAGTATGATGAGAAGCTCCACTTGGTGACCACTAGACCTTGTTTTAATGCAACACGAATGCATCTTGGAGTGCAAGTCCTTCTTCTTTTTTACCAACTTTCCTTTTTTGATTGTTTGTTTTTTCTTTTTGAGCAGCTTTCTTTTTTCTGCTTGTTTGTTTTTTTTCTTTTGAGCAAACACGTCGCAAATAGATAAACTTATTTGTCCTAAAATTAAAACTTGAGAAAACGAAGGCAATTAGTCATTGATCGGAATGGACTTTTTAGGGTTGTGATGTGGAGAAGGGGATGATTGAGCTTAATGAAGTGTTTGGGGTTGATGGGGAGGATGGGTCTTATTCGGTGTTGGCCGATGGTCAACGATTTGTGAAGGAAATGGTTATTAAGTTTGATGAGGTGTTTGGGTTTTTTTATTAGGACAAGTTTGGGTTTCATGGTAGAATGACTGGAGGGTTTGATGTTGAGGCCAGAGGAAATGTTTGTGGGTTTTATGAGAGGAAAGATGATGAAGTGTTTGAGGATTTGGGGAAGAAGGGATGGTTTATCGAGACAAGGACCTCTTATGTCTTATGGCAAAATGTACCAGCTCACAATTTATACTTCTTTTGTCTCTCTTTTTCTTTGTTTTTTTTTGCTTGTTTTTCTTTCTTTTTGTTCTTTTTTTTTTGGGATTTTCATTTTTGAATCTTTTTGTTTGATTGCATTCTTTTCCTTTTGGCTTCCTCTTTGCCTTGGACTTGAGGTGAGCTGATGGAGATATCTTGGGATTTTCTTGGCTTAAGGTGGGTAGGAAAGGGTATTTTTTGGGATTTTGGATTTTTGAGGGTATGGGGAGATAGCCAAACTTCATTTCAAATCCCGATTACTTATTTTTGTAAAACTTGACAACAATTCATCTATCTATATGTGTTTGCTCTATTCTTTTACTTTTCTTTTTTTGTTTTTATTTTTGTTTTTTTTTGTGCCCTAACTTTTGCCGGGACCGCTCTTTGCGAGTTTTCAATCCACCGGGCGCTCTTTTTTGCCTAGGCCTCCCTTTGCAGGTTTTCAACCTAGCGAGCTTATTCTTCTTGTTTATTATATTATTTTTGAAAGACTTGCACTAAAGGTATATGATATTGACGAGGAGACTTAGTGATCACAGAACTGCCCCAGCATGGAGGACTCAAGAGTGATTGAAGAAAGTAACTTTTTATTGATGATAATATTGAAAAGGAACATGTGCCCTTACTGAAATATCCTAAGGCCTTGGGCAGAGCCAGAGGATTGCATCACAGAAAATTGCTTTGAACTGAAAAACTACATGAGAATCAACAATCACTCATAAATGCTATGAAATGCATGGGAAAGACGATGCTGCCTTCAACACTTTGATCATCTTCAACTGTTGCCATTTTGACTTGATAGCCCTGAACTCAGAGGGTTAAATCTTTCACCACCCTCTTCAAAGGTTAACCGCCTTGAATCAATAAGACCCTGAACCAAATGTTTCAAAAGATAACAATTTTCAGCAGAGTGACCAATTGCCCCAGCATGGAATTCACAAGTGGCCTGCGGGTCGTATCTTTTTGGGAATGGAGGTTGTACTGGCTTCATCTCACGAGGGGAGATCAAATTGTAGATGATTAGGCATCTGCATAGGTTGGTATACGACATGGGAATAGGGTCGTATCGAGGCGACTTTTTTTGGCCTGTTATTGCATTAACTTCTTCATTCTTCTTTGCAGGAAACCCGGAAGATGGGTTTTTGTGGACACTTGTGCTACCTGGGGAACTCTGGGCGATCTTGCCACTTCTCAATCCGTTCTCTATCCTCCCCCCAACAATCACCACATCTGAAAAATTGGAGGATGCACTGCTGATCAGACGATCATAGTATAGTGGTGGCAAAGCTCCATAAACATAGAAACCAATTCCTTGTCTAAAAGAGGAGGTGTAACTTGTGCAGCCAAAGCTCTCCATCGCTGGGCGTACTCCTTGAACGATTCATTGTCCCTCTTGCTCATGCCCTGCAGCTGCGTTCTGTCTGGTGCCATGTCTGTATTGTATTGATATTGTTTGAGGAATGCATCGGCTAAATCCTTCCAACAGCGAACCTGAGATGGTTCTAACTTCATATACCAATTGAGAGATGCCCCAACAAGGCTCTCTTGGAAGCAATGGATTAGCAGTTTGTCATCATGAGAGTAAGTAGACATCTTTCTACAATACATCGTCAAGTGATTTTTTGGACAGGCCGCACCCCTGTATTTGTTGAAGTCGGGGACTTTGAACTTTGGAGGCAGCACCACATCAGGAATAAGGCACAAGTCTCTGGCCTCTCTTGCTCTGGAACCGAAGCCTTCAACCATTCTTAATCTTTCCTCTAATATCTGAAACTGCTCTTTGGTCTGCTAATGCTCAGCGGAATAAACCTGAGGGAAGCTGCTTACACTATGAGGAGGCTGGAGCATTGGAGCCATAGTTGGAGTTGAGTGCTGAATCTGAGGGTATGCAGAGTTTCCAGACGTGAAGTCCTGAGCCTGTGGAATGGCAGCTGGCTGAGGAGTGAAGTTCTGAAGAGTAGCCTGGGGTATAACAATAGGATGCGGGATCTGAGCCCGAGGTTCACGAGTCATTCCTTCAGATCCGATAGATGCCGGTTGTACATTCTCAACAATGGCTACAGGACCAGCTCCCTGATTAGCTTCTGGGTTAGAAGGGGGAGTGTAACCTAGAGGAATCATAACCCTCACCATTTCTGACATCTGCGTCCTTAACCCATTCACCTCTGCTTTTAACTCATTCACCTCTGCTCTTAGTTCTTCATTTGTTGCCATGTTCCTAGCTAGAGAACAAATCCAATTTGCCTTTCTCTGTCAACAGGGCACACGTCATAAGCACAAGAACGAATGACTGGACAAATGCATGCAACATTTTAGACTTGAATCAAAGGAAAGCAATTTTAACAAGGTAATTAAGTGATTACAAAATTGCCCCCTTGTACAGAGGATTTAACACAAAAGTCAAGTATGTACCAACGCGGGGAGAGTATACACTTTATGGGCGGATGGGGCGGGACTAGACTTGGACGGGAAACTGTGGTAAGGGAGGAAAACCAACGGACTTAAACAAGAGAAATTACTCATAGCATGCATGCTCACTAGAAGAATGCTTCACAGAGAGTTAACATCAGTTAAAAATTTGTTTTTTTTCTTTGATACACTATTTTAGTCTTTTATCATGGAATAGATGAGATGCAATACTTTCTTTTTGAAAAACTGAGTGCCTTGGAACACCTTGAGTTTGCAAATAAATAGGAGTGAGCTTTTCTAGAAAGATTATTTTGTAAAAGCGTCTCGTCTCTCATCACAACCTTTTTTATTGAACACAATGCATGGATGCAAACATGATGAAAATGCAAGGAAAATGACCACTTGGGAAGTGGAATTGTTTTAAAAGATTTTTGAGTGTTTTTGATGCAAGATGAAAAATGAAATTCCTAGGCATGCAAGAATGATATTTTCAAAATGGTTTTTATTCTTTAGAGGCAAGACGAGATATGAAATGTCGATGCCCCCCCCCCCCCCCTTTTTTTTTGTAAAAATGATGACGTGAGGTGTAACACCCCTTTTCTAATAACCTTACTATTTAATAAAAATCGGAGTTTCTTTTTTTTTTAACACATAAAAACTCCAAAGTTACTTTAAAATAAATCCTTACAACAAATACAAGAAATCTCCAAGCAGCGGAATCACAAAATCATTTAACATCTCCGATTAAACAAGACATCGAGTCGAACTCCAAAAATAAATAGGCATTAAGCCAAAACTCCCAAAACGACAGAAAACAGTTCGCAAAACGAAAACTAAACCCCGCCCCGGTGTTACACATCAGAGCTGACTCGGACTCAACGAGAAGGAAAGTACACCTAATAGATCCTCCACGAGCGCTAACGATCACCTGCAGCGTTGCCACAATAGAGCAACATTCCAAGCAGAAGGGGTGAGCTTAACAGAAATAATGAGTGCATGATAGCAATATATAGGCAGCAGGTAAATCACCGTAACACAGAAGGTCAATACATCATAACACCACGCAAACTCAAACTATTTAATTAATGGATATTACATCATCATGTCTCGTTATAACTCACCTCATAAGATACCACGTATTGTAGCATCACAGCTACCTCGTAACGAAAACATCACACCAGACACCGACTCGTAACACAGAAAGTCAACAACCAAGACACGTTACATATTTATGTATGGACTATGCAACAATGCAACCCCTCTGGGCATATGCATGCGGTACCGATCTCGTAAAATAAGCCACGACGGGCAAGAGGCCGAAGCCTATACCACCAAAAATAATCTCAAAGAGGCCGAAGCCTATACCACCAAGAAATGCATATGACAATGCGACTCATGACTCATGCACCAATTACACCAACTCAAAATAATTAATTCACAAATACTATATCACCATATCTCGTTTTGAAGCATTTATAACAATATCACGTGTTGTAGCATCACAGCTACCTCGAAATTCTCACCCGTTCACAGCATCATTACAATAGGGAAACAACACCTCTAGGACAAGAACAACGCCCGCATTTACTTAAAATAACTTTCACATAACCATGACTCGAAAGGTATAAGAAAACAGTGCCTTTAAATTCAAGGCAACAGCACACTTAGATTTAAGGAAAACAGCACATTAAATTTAAGCAAAACAGCACGTTTAATTTAAGGAAGACGGCACATTAAATTATAAAGAAAACAGCAGCATTAGCACTTTTAAAACAGCAACAGTAATATTTATTTTACAGTGACAGCAGTGTTTATTTTACAGTAACAACAACTCGTAAATATAGAAACGGCACTTTTTAAGTATAAGGAAACAGCACTTTAAAATTGGAGTAGACAACACATTTAAATTTGAGTAAACGGGACATTTAAATTGAAGGAAAACAGAACTTTAATTTTTAAGTGGACAGCACCTTTAAATTGAGAAAAACAGCACATATTTGATCAAAAACAGCAAGAAAAACAGTGAGAAAAACAGCAACGTAATTACTCCAAAAACAGCAGCAAAACAGTGAGAAAAACAGCAACATACAACCATATTTTTAAAAACAGCAACAGCACCTCATTTTCAAAAAAAAAACAGCAAGACAGCAACATTTAGAAAACAGCGACTTAGACGGAATTCCTTACGCAACTTGCGACCAATTTTTCTTTCTCATTTCTTAATGAAATTCGGTGGAACCAGTGCCTACTTTGTAGAGAATTCAGTCTATTTTCTAACTAAACGAGAATCATTCAAAACGGAATTCAATTGAGAACACAAAACTTGCAAAAACCGAACCTACTCACAGATTATTTCCAGAAATTTGACCTAACTTTGGAGACTCATAACTTGAGCTACACAAATCCAAATTTAACCAAACCAGTGCCAAAATGACCAAAATTAAGTTTATTTTCTAACAAAATAGGTCCCATAATTTTTGGACAAACGAAAGGTTTCCAGTTTTAAAAATACAGAACCTATGTCCAGAATGCTCTCAGATTATTAACCTAACTTGTAGAGCCTATAACTAGAGCTACACAACTCCAAATCGAATGAAACCGGCGCCAAAACGACCGGCGTTAAATCTATTTTCACGAACAATTAACACGAAATTTTTGGACTGGCCGAACAGTCCCAGTTTCACGAAAACCGAACAGTGTAAGCACTACATCTCAACATTTTACAAACACAACAATACACACCAAATCAATCAATTAGACATCCTCAATCATCAAACGAATTTAACAACCAACGGCTTTAACAACACATTCAAACATCCTATTTCAATCTCAATCACTCCATCACATATCCTCATCATCACAAAACATGAAAATCGACCCTAAAGCTCATCAAATCACCCAACTCAATATTCAATTTTCTTATCTCATGTAACAACCACAACACTAATTGATTTTACAAGCCCTAACTACCCATACACCCATCATAAACCCATTATCAAAGTTAAACCCACCCTTACCTCAAGAATTGATTGAAGATGAGAACCCTTTTCACCAATCACCAAGAACCACAGCAACAAGCCTTGCGATTTTCTCCCTCCAATTCGCGAAAGTCCCCCTTTTCTCCTTCTCCTTCACGCCGTGCTCCCTTTCTTTTGTTTCTACGCTTCTCTCCTTTCTTTTCTCCAAAATTCGCTAATGATCACTAAGACCCTAGGTTTTGCTTCACCTAAGCGCCTAGGTTAGTGGATTTGGGCCATGGGCCTTCCTCCACATCGTAAGCCCGATTTAGTTAATTACGTGCCGCCACTCCCCGATTAACATGAAGCACCTTATTATCATTTTTAATAAAATACACCAATAAAATAAATACCTAAATATTTAATTAAATAATTAATTAATTACTTAGCCAACTGTTTTTGGGGCGTTACATGAGGCACCCAATTGTCGTTACTCTTAGTAACTTGCATGAAACATTGAGTGGATCCTGACTCAATACTTCACGCAATATACTGAAATGCTTCGACATTTGGTTAACTCAAACTTATTCTCTTATTTGAAAACAAACCTCACTTGATAGGGTAAAAGTGCCCCGATATCGTAGAGTAACATCTCATATTTGTAGTGCACAAACAAATTTGAGATATTACCCTTCGTCATTCGAAGGTACACTTTTATTCATTGAGCTTTTACATGAAGAGCTTTTCTATTTTTTCTTTGTTTAGAGAAGATGCATGCATTGGAAACTTTTCATTTTTTTTTATTTTTAGTTTTGGAACATGATTTTGAAAATTATTTGGAGATGCAAATGATTTATTGGAAAAAAAGGTTTTAGAAAAATGTGCTTGACGGGGTATGACCCGCTCCTACGTATCCCCATTGTAATGAGGAATCAAAGCTTACATAGTTCTACTGGGTCTTTTTTTGAAATAATGCTTATGCATGAATGCCATGTTTTGGATTAACTTGGCGAGGATCTTTTTCCTCTTCTTTGATTATAAACGAAATGCTTAAGCTATGAAGATGATAATTGTTTTTTCATTTTTATGCAATGAAATGAAATGCAAGATGAATAATTTTTTTCAAAATTGGAACTTTATTTAATGCAAATGACGCAATGATGTAATGATGCAATGATGCAATGATGCAGGATGCAAGATACTTCTTTTTTTTGAGGTTTCTGCATAAGGAGGGTATTCACGGGCGGAATTTAGAAGACTTTCACACTATATGCCACCTCATATAGGTGTTTAAGGGAAAATCATATCTTTTTTTTTATTTTTGAAAATCTTTGAGGGAAATATTAACTGGACGAAATGCAACAATGCAGCACACAATTTGGGAAGCCCTTGTGACCTAAAAAGGGGTAGAACCTATGATCTAAGGCACTTTAGGGATAATCTTCTCATGTAGCTCTATTCACACCCTCACAAAGGCCATCAGAGCCACTGTCCCTCTCATGAAAATCCCCGTAAATGCAGCAAACTGCAAGATACGAAGCATCATAAAAGAGCACAACTCTGATTGAAACTTTCGCGAGTAGCCAAACGGACAAAGGTCCTGATGGGCTCCCACTACTCGAATCCACTCATCCTATGGTATCCTAATAGACCTGGGTTATGGTCTCTTTCTCTAATCATATAGCCTCAAGGTACAAGTGTGTGTGTGCGAAGGGCATTTCCTTAAAAAACTACCCCACCTGCAAATGAAAATCCAAAGCAGTCCAGACAATAGAAAGCAATAACATGTCGTCTACCCTAGGGTTCAATACCAATCAAATACAACTAATCTAGGGTGCCGACAATAATGCACTACTTACCTCAAGAAAGCGAGCAAAGAAGAAGGGGGCATGACAAGAGAGGGGAAATGTGCATGAGGGAACTAAGCATTTAAGCAAAGAAGTAACTATCTATTATTTTAAACAAAAGCAAACATAGAAGAAGAATGCATATGGATGCAACATGCTTATGAAAAAGAAGAAGAATAGAGGCAAAGCAAGATGTTCAAATCAATCACACAAACCACACACTTAATTAATTAGGCTTGACCCACTTTTGAAAAAATGTTTTTTAGTTCCCACTGGAGTCGCCAACTGTTGCGCCCGAAAAAGTCTCCGAGGGAGAACCTTCCTCGTTCACAACTTTTCCTAAGACAATGAAGCCGCCACCAATATTTATTAAGGAAAATATTAGGAAAACCTTTTTTGGAAAGCGATTGGTCTTGCGAAACTAGAGAATAGGGCTCGGGGGTCGGTTACGCGCAGGGAAGGTGTTAGCACCCCACACGTCCTCTCTACTGAGAGGGAACCTTTAATTAAATGTGTGGTTTTAGTGTGTTGACTTGAAAATACTTAATTTTGCCTCTCTATTTCTTATTGAAAAATTCTTAATGAAAATCTTTATTTATTATGAAAAAGAAAAGGGGGAAGAATGGGTTTTTAAAAAAAAACGCTTGACGGGACAAGGCCCGCTCCTACGTATCTCCCGGTGCGATGGAGAACTCAAAGCTACGTAGTTCTTCTTTATCCTGAAAAAAGGTTTTTGTCTTTTATCTTTTTAGTGAGTTTTCGAAATAGGACGAGCATTTAGTGAATGATTAAACTAACCAAGGTTATGGGTAATCACTGCTAAGTACTCTTGAAAATGAGAGTCACTACCACCAGTCAGACGAACAAAGGTTCTGATTGACTATTAGTAGCAACCCGTTTTTTATTTGCCTTTTTGAAAGTGGTTTTTGAAAGAGATTGATTGACACGAATGATCAAACTAACAAAGGTTATGAGTGATCATCGCTTGTTGTTCTTTGGGGAAAAAGACATCGCCACCAATGGCTAGACGAACAAAGGTTCTGATTAACCACTAGCGACGATGGGTTGAAAATGATTTTAGAAAGGATAAGGTTTTTGTTCTGAAAATGATCTTGGTTTGCGAAAGTGATTCTTTTTGGTTACGAAAATAACTCTTTTCTTTTCGTTATGCAACTGCTAAACTTTTTATGGTTGCGCTTGACGAGAATGTGACTCGCTCCTACGTACCCCAAATGGGAATCAAAGCGACGTAGTTCTAAGGTAGAAGACATTGTATGTTTGGTGTTTTTATTTTTTGAATAGGGATTTTAGGACTATTGAGCCGTACGGTTCATCCGTCCTAAAACGATGACTATCCCGGCCGTACGGCCGAATTAATCCCCTACTCATTTTTGGAAAAATGTAAGTTTGTGAAATAAATTGTTTGATAGTGGAAAAATTTGGAAAGAATGAAAACATGGTGTATTTGTAAAAAAGGGGGATGTAGATAACAGGGAGACTGTATTATTAAAACTGGAGTGCAAAAAGCAGCAGCCCAGTTTCTATACTGGTCCACGAGTTCATGGGCTTTTCAGGGGAGTGTATAATAGAATTGGTGGTGTGCGAATAGTAACCAGAATTAAAAAAAATTTAAAAAAGGGAAGGCATATAAAGGGGAAACAGATTTTTGCTGAACCCTAATTTTGGTCTTCAGCGCCGCATCACCATTAGAAGAAAGAGTGAGAAAAAATTCGAAAAAAGGAAAGGAGAGATATTTGCGCTGAGAGGGAGAAAAGGAAGGCTTCGCGGAGAGAGAGAGAGAGAGGGGGACGAGGGAGAACGCGACGGTGGGGGGACGAGTGAGCGCGACTGAGGGAGTGAGAGGCGGAGGATCTGTGGGCGAGAGAGAGAGTGGGAGGCGGATGGTGGAGAGAGCGACGGGATCCGGAGAAGAGAAGAGGCGTGGGACGAAGACGACGTGCAAGACGGCGGTGGTGGCGCGGTGAGAGTGCGACGGCGACGGTGGTGACGCGGAGGTTTGCGTTGGCAACGGTGGTACGCTGTGGTGGTTGGCCGCGAGAGCGACGGCGGGGGGCGGTGTTTGGTGGTTCGGTTGTGGTTGTTGGGGGTTTGAGAGATGAATGCGACGGTGAGAGAGGAGTGGTGAGGTTGAGAACGATGGGGAGAGGGATGGTGACAGTGGTGGTACACGGTGATTCTCAAGGTGGTGCGGTGGCGGTTGAGCGATGATGAGACAGTGGTTGTTTGGGTGGGGCCGCGGTGGCTGACAGTGGTGATGATTTGGTGTTAGGGTGGTGGAGAGTGAGAAAACAGTGATGGTGAGGTTATGAGAGAGGGGGAGTTGTGGTGAGAATTGAGATAGCGAAGTTGAGAGAGAGAGATGGTGGTGAGAGGGGTGGCTACGATGGTTGGGGGAGGTTGTTGATGGTACGGTGGTGACCACCACCAGCTGGTGGCCGGAGCCTCAAGCTCCCTTTTCCTTTCTTTTCTGATTTTCAGTTTTTTTGATTTTTCCTCCTTTTGTTTCTGTTTCTTTTTTTTGTTTTCCCCTCTTTTACTTCTGTTCGTTTTGTTCCTCCCCTTTTACTGTTGCTCTTACAAATATATTTATAGTGACACTTGTATGGTGTAGGTGTGGTGTTGATGTAGAGGAGCAAAAACCATTAGGGACAAGCAGCAAAAGAGGTGCTGCAAAGTTGCTTGGTTTCATCTAATTTTGGAATAAAAACAAAGGGACAAGGAGAAGGAGCATTTAGCTTCATTCTCAAAATAAATTTTCTTTTGCAAAGCAAAAACAAGGCCTCAGCTATGGTGGAGGTCAAAGGCTGAAATGTTTGTTCACAAAAATGGGAAAAGCAAAGGGACAAGGAAAAAGAAGTTTGAGCTCCATTCTTCAAATACACCTTATTCAATTATACAACAGCAACAAGAATAGCAGGCAGCGAATTGCTCTATGTTTTTTGTTTTACTTTTCTTTACTTTTTACCCTTTTTTTTGTTTTATGTGACAACAAATATATATATATATATATATTATTAATAAAAGAAAACAGATTTAAATAAAACAAACTATTTGACTACTTGACTATTTTTGTGTGTCTCTTTTTTGTTTATAACCATTAATAAGTAAATACAATTGGAATGTCCGTGCAATTAGCTTGATTCTCGTATGGCAAACACACACTTGATTGGCAAATTGATACACACAACGAGAATAAACACGCGCACATAATTAGGAGTGACACGCACTTGCGATTAGGACTAACATCGTATACAGTAAAGGAAAGACATGCAGACACAACGATACATATTTCTGGGTTTTTTCAAATACGACAAAAATACTATTGGAATTTTGCATTCGCGAAAAGACATTTTTATTTTATTTTTTTATAAATTTGGAATAGCCAGACAAAATTGGGGTATAACAACCCCTGTCAAGCGCAAAAATAAACAATTTCCATTACCTTTCTTTCTTAATTCCTTTTTTACAAAAAACCACAAAATATGAATAGGGGACTAAGTCGACTGTACAGTCGGGTTAGTCTGCTTTTTAGGCCACTAATGAACCGTTACGGATCAGGTCCTAAAATCCCTATTTAAAATAAATAATTTCTAAATTAAAAAATACAAACACATCTCTTTCATTTCAAAAATCAAAAATCTCATTTTCAAAGTAGGGGATTAAGTCGGTCGTACGACCGGATTAGTCATCGTTTTAGGATAAGTGAACTGTGGTCCTTCAGAGCCCCAGTGCTCCTTCAGCCCTCAGCGGCCCTTCAGAGCCCCAGCGCTCCTTCATGTTGACCAAGTGACTTCATAGAGAGTATAATCGATTATTTGCTTGAAGGAAGGATATGATGTAATCGATTGAGTGCCTTCCTAAAAACATGGATAACTTCCTTATTCATCAAGAATATATTATATGCATGCTAAAATCGATTTTATACTTTCTAAAAAATTATTTTCATAACACATGTGCTTGTCCTATTTTATCTTGCATGCATGAAGTTTATTGAAAAATATTTTCATGCAAAATTATTTTTATAAAACCTTTTGTGATGTTTTCATGGAAAATTATTTTTGTAAATCCTTTTGTGAGTGTGTGATTTATTTTATACTTTGAGAGCTTTATTTTCACTTACAATAATATCCTAAACACACACAACAGTAAAATAATTCTTGACTGTCGCTTGATTGCATTTTTCTGCTTTTTGCAGTCTTGACCTTTTTGCCATTCTTTTGTCAATCATCAAAACCTGATTATTCCTGTCAAGGCATATTATCACATTCTCCCCCTTTTTGATGATGACAAACATCATTTAGGAGTGATTTGCTCAGTGAAGGGGTTAGAATAGAAATATTTTGAAACAGTGTATATATCAGAGATAAGCGCAGATTATACTCCCCCTTTCTATATGCAAACATTTAAAGAATACTCCCCCTGAAACATGCAAATCACATAACTCTCCCCCTTTTGGCATTATCAAAAAGCGGGAAAAATAAATAAATCATGTCAAGGCATATATTCCAATGATAAGTGAAAAACAATTTGCAAAAATTTTCAAAAGCCTCATTTTGGAACTCACCACCGTGATTACTTCTGATAGATGCAATGATCTTATCAAATTTTCGAAAAGCATCAAAAGCGTTGTTTTTATGAAAAAAATAAACAAGGTCCATGTATAGCGAGAGTAATGACGAGTGCATAGTAATTTCAATCATAAGACAAGTATAAGAATCAAGCACAACCTTATTACCTTTGTTGCACAGATGACTAGTACTTAGCAAGTTATGCTTCAAGCCTTCAACTAACAGTGCATTTTCAAAACAGGATTTAGTTTCTTACCAATAGTGCCGACGCCACTAATTTTACCTTTTGTATTGTCACAATAAAACACAAGTCTGCTTCTTTTTGGAGCTAAATGAGAGAACTTCTCTTAGTCTCCTGTCATGTGCTTTGAACAGCCGCTATCTAGATACCACTTTGAGCTTTTGGCTTTCAAGCACACCTACAACACAAAATCAATTTTTGGCTTTTGGTACCCAAATCATCTTGGGTCCTTTTGGGTTAGTATTGGGAATTGTGCCCTTTGGAATCCACTTCCATTTGTCATTCATATCAATATTCTTTCTTGCATTACAAATAGAAGATGTATGACCTTTTCTACCATAATAATAACATTTTGTAAAAGGGCTACTAGAAGTTATGTTGGGACTAAAAAACTTTTTGAAAGATTTTTCATGATTCTTTGGTTGATAGCCCAAACCGGCTTTATCATAAGTTCCCCTTTGATTTCCCAAAATGATATTAAGATTGTCTCTTCCCATGGTGAATTTTGCAAGAGTATTGTGTAAATCATCAATTCTATTTTTCAAAATATTGCAATCTTCACATTTGAGAGTATTCTCCTTTTTATTTTCATAAAAGTTGCAAGAGGAGACCTCACTTACAAAAATTTGTTTTTCTTTAAGAATGTCTATTTCCTTGTTTAAAATTTCGATTTTAGAGTGAAGAGTGGAAATAGTTTTCTTAGAAGTGGAAACAATCTTTCTAAGTTTGGTTGATTCATTATTTAGTTCTTCACAAATACTAAGCAACTCATCATAAGTCAAATCAAGTTCAGTTTCAAAGGAGTTTACCTCATCTTCCTCATGCTCCGCCATGAGACATAGTTTTGCTTGCTCTTCTTCAGATTCATCGGATGACTCCATGTCATTTTCTTCCCAAGTGATAAACGCCCTTTTTCCTTTTGATTTCTTTCGAAAATCTCTATGTTTTTGACTTTGAGGACAATCAGGCTTTATGTGCCCCTTCTTACCACATTTATAACATGTTGGATTAAAGGAAGTTCCTTCCTCATTTTTGCTTTGAGGATTTGGTTTACCTTCATACCTCATGAACTTTTTGAACATTCGAACCATTTCACTCATGTCTTCATCACTTTCATTGGAACTATTATAACCTTCCGTGTCACTTTCTTTGGCACATGCTTTTAGAGCAAGTCTTTTCTTTTTCTTTTCACCTTCCTCGCTTTCAGTTAGTCGATTCAGTTCGAGCTCGTGTTCCTGCAATTTTCCAAACAGAGTAGTTAAGTCCATAGAGGATATGTCTCTTGATTCCGAGATAGCCGTCACTTTGGGTTGCCAATTTCTATTTAGGCATCGTAGCACTTTATTGGTCAAATCCGCATTTTCGAAGGATTTTCCAAGGCCTCTGAGATGGTTAACTATGTGGATGAAACGTTTGTTTAGTTCTTGGATGGTTTCACCCGGTTTCATCTTAAATAGTTCATACTCATGAGTTAATGTGTTCATTCTAGCCCTTTTGACCTCGGTAGTACCTTCATGGGTCACTTGAAGGGCGTCCCACATTTCCTTGGCGGTTTTACAATTTGATACGCGATAGAACTCATCGATGCTTAAAGCAGTTGTGATGATGTTCTTAGCTTTCAAATTGTATTGAACCTTTTCTTTTTCCTCTTTGGTCCAAAGAGATCTAGGTTTGTTCACCATTTCATCATTAACAAGATGAGTGGGAACAAATGGACCATTTACGATAGCATCCCAAAGATCACAATCTACTCCTTCAATAAAAGTTTTCATTCTTGTTTTCCAATAATCATACCCTTCACCATTGAAAGATGGGGTCTGTTTAAGGAGTCATTGTTTGAAGTCATCTTGCCTCTTGAGACAGTTAGTCTTGACCAAGAGTCTAGCTCTGGTACCACTTGCTGACCAAGTGACTTCAAACACAAGAGGGGGGGTGAATTGTGAAATTAAAAATTGCGATTTAAAATAAAGTTTGTAACATCCCCAAACTATCTAATTTAATTTAATTAAATTAGCAAAAGGTTAAGTTGATTAATGAGCATAATTAATTTAATTATGAGATGTAGAGTTAAATAAATGATAGTATATGAGTATGATTAATGTAGCATACCAAGTATAGAAGTTTAGATGAAATTGTTAAGTTAGAGGTGAATTAAAGGAGGTGTTAGTAAGGGAGGGCATAAGGGTCTTTTCCAACCTTTAGTGACTCACCCCTCAGCTGACTAAGTCAACTCCCTCACTCCCACACCATTCATTTTCCCTCATTTCTGAAAATCAGCAAAGAAGTAGAGAGAAGGAGGAGAGAATTCGAGAGAGAGAGTGGAGAAGAAAGGGAAGGGGTCCTACCTCCATTGTTCATGCATGTATAATCTAAACCTACCATCCTCCACCATTTTTCTTCTTCTTCCCACTGATCTAACTTTCTGAACAAACATCCAACTTCTCTCCAAACCACCATTTTCGAAACCCTCAAGCTCCAAGCATCCAAAAATGGAGTTTCCAACCTTGCATGTTCTGATTCAAGCACCATAGGCAGTACTAGAGTTCATCACCAAGTCAAGATACCATTTGGAATTCATTGTGTAGTCTTGGGAGCATTCCCAGTTGCTGGGTTTGGGTTTGAATGGTTTGAGAATCTGGTTTCGGTTTTAGGAGCTTTTGGAACGTTTCCGGGGAAGTTCGTGTGTTCTTAGTTCGTAGCCTCCGTCAAAGTCTCGGTGTTTTGCGTGATTCTCATCACGATAGGTGAGTTCTATAACTCGCTTAGGGAATGCGTGTGTTTTCTGAGTCTCCACCTTTTCGAAAACCGTTTTACCGAAAAGATTGTGATTTAAAATATGAAGTTACTTGATTGATTGTTTGGATTGATTTGGGATTGCTATAATATACTGTTTTCAATGCATGTTTAAGTTTGGGTCTCGATCGGAAGGGACTTTGGAATCGGAACGGAATGGAATAACTCATGAAAAGTCTGTTTTCTGGAAAACTGATGGAGACGCACGGATCGTGTGCCTCTGAGCACGGGTCGTGCGCCCCCAACTGATGCTACAAGAACTGGATTTTTAAACACGCACGGATCGTGCGCTTGGTCGCACGGGTCGTGCGTATGTTTCTGGAACTTTCTACAACTTTATATAATAACGCCCGGATCGTGCGCTTGGTCGCACGGATCGTGCGTATCTTTCTGGAAAATTTCTACAATTTGTTCAACAGCGCACGGGTCGTGCGCCTACACGCACGGGTCGTGTGAAACCTTCTGATCCCCAAATTCAAAGTACCTTTTTTTATCCATTCCAAATGATTCCAATCCTCTTCTAATCTATTCCCCATGGTTCCCTAACAATGTAAAGATTGATATCGTGGAGTTAATCAGGTTTGATAGAAAACTTGTGTGTTATGAATGCGACGAAAACCGTACTTAGAGAGCGCGTGAGAACACAAGTCAAGAAATGTTAACGGACCTTGAGTCCAATCATGTTACGATAACGAACTTCAAGTTCATCATGTCATGTAAGCTAATTGATTGTAAGTCTATAAAGACATAAAAACTCTCAATTCATTGTAAACACGATTCAAGTTACTTTCCCTCGAGGAAAGGTAGATGGTATACCTTGTGTATATCGAGGATGACGATCCTCCAGTTATTAGCATACCTAGTTGAGGGGAGTCATGAATCCAAAGCTAGGACCCTAGCATTATTCGGATAGAATTTCGGATTGGGGTTTCCGTAGATATTGGGCAATCAAGATTGTCTAGCATTATATCTCGGGTTGTGCTAAGTTCATGATAAAATATGCTCCGTAGTCGCTTATTAGGGCTACAAGTTACGAGAAAACATCATGTATTCACGTGGTCGCTTAGTAGGGCCACGAGTTCAGATTCAAGTATAATAAACCGTTAGAGTTTGTTAGGGGTCTCGATAGGACTCACTGAGATAATGTTTATCTCACCTTTCATATTTGTGGTTTTTACAGAGAAACAGGGGAAGGCAAAGGCGACAAAGCACGGTTAGCTGGTGTGACTCGAGGAGTCCGGAAGTCTATGTTTCATGTTTTAGGCCCTTGCCCTTCTGTAGTACTTTTGTTATCGGTTGTATAACTATCGTGTATAAGTTATAAATCGTTTCCGCTACTTTAGGTTTTGAGTATTGAACACTAGGATTATGTACAAGTCTTAAGTTTTGAAACTTAAGCATTTTCAGGAAGTTTATGAGGTTCAGAGAACCATTTGATATGTATTATCGAAAGTTTTAGATGTGTTCAATGTTTCAATAACAGGAAGTTACTCTGATGTATGCCATTTAGTGCATTTCGGTGATTCTGTATGTTAGAATTTATCGGGGTGTTACATTATGGTATCAGAGCAGTTCGACCTAGTCGGGCTTAGATTAGTTAGGGTGGTTTTGTCCCTTGAGTAACTCTGCCATTATGCTTCTTATGATGCTAAGAGACATTGAGACTGATCAACTTAATACTTGGTGTATTATTTGCAGAATTATGGCAGGAGGATCAAGGAACACCCCACCAATCGATCCACATGCTGCTTGGATGCAAGGCATGATGGAAAGACAACAAAAGATGTTGGAAGATATGGTAGCATTGCAGCAGAATGCTCAAGTTCAACCTCAGCAGGCCCCAGAGCCGCAAGTTAACCCCAGGCAAGTTTATTCAGAATTCCTGAAGATGAAGCCATCTGAGTTCAAAGGAGGACCGGTTGTCATGGAAGCCCAGCATTGGCTGGATGATATAGAGAAGATTTTTCTGACTATGCAAGTTACGGAAGAGGACAAGTTAAGGTTGGCATCCCATATGCTGAAAGGGGAGGCTCACAACTGGTGGATTAATGTTAAGGCTATGATGGTGACTATGGGTACTCCCCAGACTTGGGAGCATTTCAGACAAGTGTTTTTGGAGCAGTTCTTTCCAACGGCAATGAGGTTCGAAAAGGAGAATGAGTTTTTAACTCTCACTCAAGGAAGTCTAACGGTGGGTCAGTACTCCGCCAAGTTTGAAGAGTTGTATCAATTCTTCGGTTTGGCTGGTTATGCCCCCAATGACAAGTGGAAGACCGATAGGTACAAGTATGGGTTAAGGGAAGACATTGCTCAGAGTCTAAGTTCCTTTGCCTATACCAATTATGCGGCCATGGTTCAGCAAGCTCATATAGCCGAAAGTGATTTGAAGAGGTTGTATGCAAGTAGAAAAGTATTCAATCAGAGTAAGAAGAATGTTGGATCATCCAACAATCAAATGGGTCCTAGGTACAACTCCAACAAGGGGAAGCAGATTCAGTCGTCCAATTCACCAAGGTTCAGTGCATGCTCCAACTGTGGAAGGTACCATCAGGGTAAGTGTCAAGTGGGATCGACTCAGTGCTACTACTGCAAGAAGGAGGGACATTATGCTGCTAATTGCCCAAAGAAGAGAGGTCAAGAAGAAGGTGCCACTACAACCCATGGGAGGGTTTACACTTTGGACGCCCAGAAGGTCACACCGTCAGATAATCTACTAAGGGGTATGGGATCTCTTTTCAATAACTCCGTTAGTATTTTATATGATTCAGGTGCGACCCATTGTTTTATATCTTAAGTTTGTGTCGAACGGTTGGGATTGGCTTTAACTCCTTTGCCTCAACCAGTCTCCATTAAGACTGCTGCTGAGGGTAGTGTTCAGACCCAAGCGATATGTGAAAATTGTCTTCTATCCATTGGAGACAGGAATTTTGTAGTAGATTTCATTTGTTTACCAATGAAGGGCATGGACGTCGTCCTAGGCATGAGTTGGATGACGGCCAACCATGTAACTATAGATTGCTTCCATCGAACTATCGGTTTCGCCTCCGAGTTAGTGGAGCTACAACCGCCCAATTCTGAAGCTGTTATTTCTTTCACTTCGGCCAGTAACTATCTGTTCCAAGGCGCAGAAGCTTATGTCATGATGCTGTCTGCATCCACTGAGACAGGTCAGGATTTATCTTCTGTGCAAGTTGTTAATGAATTTCTTGATGTGTTTCCCGATGAAGTTCCTTCATTTCTTCCGGATCGTGAGGTGGAATTTTCTATAGAGTTGGTTCCAGGCACTGGACCTATTTCTATAGCCCCGTATAGAATGTCGCCGTTAGAGTTGAGGGAATTGAAAGTTCAACTGGAAGAGCTAGTTTCCAAACGGTTCATCCGGCCGAGTGCCTCACCATGGGGTGCTCCAGTGTTGCTTGTCAAGAAGAAGGACGGAAGTATGAGATTGTGTATCGATTATCGTCAGTTGAATAAGGTGACTGTCAAGAACAAGTACCCTCTACCGAGGATTGATGATTTGCTAGATCAGTTGAGGGGAGCTTCTGTATTTTCGAAGATTGATTTGAGGTCCGGCTACCACCAAATCAGGGTGCGAGCTTTAGACGTCCCGAAGACCGCTTTCCGTACGAGGTATGGACACTATGAATTCGTAGTGATGCCCTTCGGTTTGACCAATGCTCCGGCCGTATTCATGGATTATATGAATCGGATTTTTAATCCCTATCTGGATCAGTTTGTGGTGGTGTTCATTGATGATATCTTGGTGTTCTCTAAAACGATTGAGGAGCATGTGCAACATCTCCGAATTGTTCTGAACGTACTCCGAGAGAAGAAGTTGTATGCTAAGCCGTCCAAATGTGATTTTTGGATGCCCGAAGTTAAGTTTCTGGGCCATGTGATATCTAGGGCAGGTGTTGCAGTGGATCCCAGTAAGATCGAAGCTGTGGTAGACTGGGAACAGCCGTCTACAGTTACCGAGGTAAGAAGTTTCTTGGGATTAGCTGGGTATTATCGAAGATTCATTCAAGGATTTTCCCAGCTGGTTCTTCCACTCACTCGGTTAACTCGCAAGGGTCAGCCGTTTGTTTGGGACTCAGACTGTGATAATTGTTTCACAGAATTGAAGGATCGTTTGACTTCTGCACCTATCCTGATTCTTCCAGATCCGTCCGTAGGATTCCAGATCTATTACAACGCCTCTGGTAAGGGTTTGGGATGTGTCCTGATGCAGAATCAACAAGTAGTTGCCTATGCCTCCAGGCAGTTGAAGCCGCATGAAGAGAATTACCCAACTCATGATTTAGAGTTGGCAGCGATTGTGTTTGCCCTAAAGATTTGGAGACATTACCTGTATGGGTCTCGTTTCGAAGGCTTTAGTGACCACAAGAGTCTTAAGTATTTGTTTGACCAAAAGGAGCTGAACAACAGACAGAGGAGATGGGTAGAATTCTTGAAGGATTACGATTTTGAATTGAAGTACCATCCTGGTAAGGCTAATGTTGTGGCTGATGCTTTAAGTAGAAAGTCTATCCATACTGCAGAGTTAATGATGCATGAGATATCCTTGTTGGAATCGTTCAGAAACCTTAATTTGAGAGTTAAGTCAAGAAGGAACAGGTTAGTGTTGAACCATATTCAGGTTTCAAGTTCCTTGAGAAATCGGATTCGCTCAGCCCAAGAGGGTGATGTAGAGCTGCAAGCACAGAAGAGGTTGCCGAACTACACCGAAGACGGTGATAGCGTAATTTGTTTTGATGGTAGAATCTGTGTGCCAAATGATGAGGATGTGAAGAGGCAAGTTTTAGAGGAGGCTCATAAGAGTCAGTTCTCAATACATCCTGGGTCCACCAAGATGTATCGAGATTTGAAGCAATTGTACTGGTGGCCGGGAATGAAAGTAGATATTGCAGAGTTTGTGTCTCGATGCTTGTAACATCCCCTAATTAACCAATTAGATTAATTAAATTAGCAAGTGGTTGAGTTAATTAATTAGCATAATTAATTAAATTATGTGATGTTAGAAATTAATAAATTACAGTTGTGCATAATGGAAATATTATGTTCAGTTAGTAAGTTATGGGATTAGTGTGGTGTTAGGAGTAATTTAAGAGAAAATTAAAGTGTAGGGATAGTTTGGCCCTTGCACCCCCTTTAAATGAGGCTTCAGCTGAAACCCCAAACAAACACACTCCACTTCATTTGAACCAAGTTTCAGAAGTTGAAGAAAGAATAGAAGAGAGGAGGAGGAGAGAACTCGAGAGAGAGAGAGAGAGTGGAAAAGAAAGAGAGGGATCCTACCTCAAACTTCCTTGCATGTCCAATCTGAATCCATCACCCTTCACCATTCTCCTTCTTCTTCCCATTGACCCCATTTCCTAAGCAAACAACCACTTCAACTCCAAAACACCATTATTGTCCATGTGAAGCCCCAAGCTCCAAAAATGGAGTCTAATAGCTGAATACAGTTGCATGTTCATTTTGGGAGCCACAAAGTGAGTAGCAACCCGCATAGGGTAGATTGGGAGTGAAGTTCGAAGTGGTAGAGGCCAAGCTCTATCGGTTCAGTTTTTGGAGCGTTTGGAGTAGAGTGGAGCCGAGTCCGAAGTCGTTCGTGAAGCCATTTCATCGTTCCATCTCGCGGATTCGTTGATTTTGCGATTTTCATCGCAATCAGTGAGTTCTATAACTCGCTTAGGGAATGTATTTGTGTTTCTGAATCTTCTTTTCGAAAACCATAAGTCATGCATTTGTGTTGTTGAAAGGAAACTCATTAAAAACCGTTTTATCAAAGAAGAGTGTGAATTCAATTATGAATTGTTGACTGATTGAGATGGGCTTAACATATTGTTTTAATGTATGTTGAGTTTGGGTTACGATCGGAACAGATTTTGGAATCGGGATGGAATGGAACAACGCACGAAAAACATGTTTTCTGGAAACTGATGGAGACACACGGATCGTGTGCCTCTGAGCACGGGTCGTGCGCCTCCATCTGATACGACAAGAACTGGATTTTTAAAACACGCACGGATCGTGCGCTTAGCCGCACGGGTCGTGCGTGTGTCTCTGGAACTTTCTTCAAATTTAGTGGATCACACACGGATCGTGCGCTTAGTCGCACGGGTCGTGCGTATCTCTCTAGAATTTTTCAACAAACTGTTCAACCCCGCACGGGTCGTGCGCCCATACGCACGGGTCGTGTGAGATTTTCTGACCTTCAATTTCAAAGTACCTTTTTGTCCATTCCAAATGATTCCAATCCTCTTCTAATCCATTCCCCAAGGTTCCACAACAAGGTAAAGGTAACAATGGTATGAGATTGAACATATTCGATAGAAAGTTTGTGAGTTATGAATAAAATGGAAAACCGCACTTAGAGAACGCGTGAGAGCATATGTCAAGAATGATAATAATACACTGTATTTGACTGATATTATACACTGTAATTGACTGATATGGTACATGGTACTTGACTGAAATGACTAACAGCCCATTGCGGGTACACAGACTAAAAATGTATAATAAATACAAGAGGAAAAAGGGTGACGACCCTAAGAGGTTAGCATACTAGGGGAGGGGAAGTCATGAGCCCCAAAACCTAGACTCAAGAATGTTTCCCCTGCTAGAAATAGCGGGATGGGTTCACCAAAAGGTCATGAGATGCCTATAAAATAGGTAGACTGAGGTGTTATGCTAAAAACATGGAACAAAGATTGCATGCTTCATGTGTCGCTTAGGAGGGCCATGAGCATGAAGGTTACAGGAACTAAATGTATTTCCACGTGGTTACTTTTTAGGACCACGAGCTCAAAACAAGGCATAATGAACCGCTAGAGTAGTAAGGGGTCTCGATAGGACTCACTGAGATAATGTTTATCTCACCCTTCATATTTGTGGTTTTTACAGAGAAACAGGGGAAAGCAAAGGCGATAAAGCATGGTTAGCTGGTGTGACTCTTGGAGTCATTGAAGACCTAGTTTAATGTTTTAGACCTTTGTTCCGTTTATTGTTTCGATGTTCCGATTGTATAACTTTCGTTGTTTAAGTTGTAAAATCGTTTCCGCTACTTTATGTTTTGAGTATTGAACACTAGGATCATGTGCAAGTCTTAAGTTTTGAAACTTAAGCATTTTCAGAAAGTTTATGAGGTTCAGAGAACCAATTGATATGTATTATCAAAAGTTTTAGTTGCGTTCAATATTTCAATAACAGGAAGTTACTTTGATGTATGCCATCTAGTGCATTTCGGTGATTCTATATGTTAGAATTTATCGGGGTGTTACAATGCTTGACTTGTCAAAGGGTTAAGATAGAGCACCAGAAGCCAGGTGGCCAGTTACAACCATTGAATGTACCTGAATGGAAATGGGAAAGCATATCTTTGGATTTTGTCATGGGACTGCCACGGTCTCAAGCCGGAAATGATTCTATTTTGGTAGTGGTGGATCGCCTGACCAAGTCCGCTCATTTTATTCCAGTGCGTTCGACTCACAAGGTTGCTAAGTTAGCAGATGAGTATCTCAAGAATATTGTGAAATTGCATGGAATCCCTACAAGTATCATCTGTGATCGAGATCCCAAGTTCACATCTCGATTTTGGAGAGCATTGAATATGGCGTTGGGAACAACGGTGTGTGTTAGCACCGCTTACCATCCACAGAAAGACGGGCAGACTGAGAGGACAATCCAGACATTGGAGGATATGTTGAGGGCTTGTGCACTCGATAGTGGAGGCAGATGGGAGGATCATCTTCCATTGGTGGAATTTTCATACAACAACAGTTATCATTCTAGTATCGGAATGGCTCCATATGAAGCATTGTATGGAAGGAAGTGTAGAACACCATTGTGTTGGTGGGATGTAGGTGAGCAGAGATTGTTGGGACCGGATTTGGTCCGTGAGACTACGGAGAAGATCCGTCAGATAAGAGAAAGGATGAAAGCCGCGCAGAGTCGACAAAAGAGTTATGCGGATAAGAGAAGAAGGCTGTTAGAATTCAAAGAAGGAGACCATGTCTTTTTGAGACTTTCTCCAACCATCGGGACCGGTATTGCCTTGCGAGCGAAGAAGCTCAGTCCTCGGTATGTCGGACCCTTCCAGATTATCGAGCGAGTTGGGCCGGTAGCGTATCGCATTGCATTACCTCCAGAATTGTCCAGATTACATGATGTGTTTCATGTATCGCAGTTAAGGAAGTACATTCATGATCCGATTCAACCATTAAGTTATGAAGCAATTGACATCAGACCGGATTTATCCTATCAGCCTACTCCAATCAGGATCATTGAACGTGGCGAGAAAACGCTCCGAACGAGATCAATTCCTATTGTCAGGTGCTTTGGTACGGTGCTTCACCCGACGAAGCGACATGGGAAGTAGATGAGAACATGCGGGTGAAATATCCCCATATTTTCCATTGAGGTACGTTTTGTCAATTTTGAGGGCAAAATTTTAAAAGTTGGGGTGATTGTAACATCCCCTAACTATCTAATTTAATTTAATTAAATTAGCAAAAGGTTAAGTTGATTAATGAGCATAATTAATTTAATTATGAGATGTAGAGTTAAATAAATGATAGTATATGAGTATGATTAATGTAGCATACCAAGTATAGAAGTTTAGATGAAATTGTTAAGTTAGAGGTGAAATAAAGGAGGTGTTAGTAAGGGAGGGCATAAGGGTCTTTTCCAACCTTTAGTGACTCACCCCTCAGCTGACTAAGTCAACTCCCTCACTCCCACACCATTCATTTTCCCTCATTTCTGAAAATCAGCAAAGAAGTAGAGAAGGAGGAGAGAATTCGAGAGAGGGAGTGGAGAAGAAAGGGAAGGGGTCCTACCTCCATTGTTCATGCATGTATAATCTAAACCTACCATCCTCCACCATTTTTCTTCTTCTTCCCACTGATCTAACTTTCTGAACAAACATCCAACTTCTCTCCAAACCACCATTTTCGAAACCCTCAAGCTCCAAGCATCCAAAAATGGAGTTTCCAACCTTGCATGTTCTGATTCAAGCACCATAGGCAGTACTAGAGTTCATCACCAAGTCAAGATACCATTTGGCATTCATTGTGTAGTCTTGGGAGCATTCCCAGTTGCTGGGTTTGGGTTTGAATGGTTTGAGAATCTGGTTTCGGTTTTAGGAGCTTTTGGAACGTTTCCGGGGAAGTTCGTGTGTTCTTAGTTCGTAGCCTCCGTCAAAGTCTCGGTGTTTTGCGTGATTCTCATCACGATAGGTGAGTTCTATAACTCGCTTAGGGAATGCGTGTGTTTTCTGAGTCTCCACCTTTTCGAAAACCGTTTTACCGAAAAGATTGTAATTTAAAATATGAAGTTACTTGATTGATTGTTTGGATTGATTTGGGATTGCTATAATATACTGTTTTCAATGCATGTTTAAGTTTGGGTCTCGATCGGAAGGGACTTTGGAATCGGAACGGAATGGAATGACTCATGAAAAGTCTGTTTTCTGGAAAACTGATGGAGACGCACGGATCGTGTGCCTCTGAGCACGGGTCGTGCGCCCCCATCTGATGCTACAAGAACTGGATTTTTATACACGCACGGATCGTGCGCTTGGTCGCACGGGTCGTGCGTATGTTTCTGGAACTTTCTACAACTTTATATAATAACGCCCGGATCGTGCGCTTGGTCGCACGGGTCGTGCGTATCTTTCTGGAAAATTTCTACAATTTGTTCAACAGCGCACGGGTCGTGCGCCTACACGCACGGGTCGTGTGAAACCTTCTGATCCCCAAATTCAAAGTACCTTTTTTTATCCATTCCAAATGATTCCAGTCCTCTTCTAATCTATTCCCCATGGTTCCCTAACAATGTAAAGATTGATATCATGGAGTTAATCAGGTTTGATAGAAAACTTGTGTGTTATGAATGCGACGAAAACCGTACTTAGAGAGCGCGTGAGAACAAAAGCAAGAAATGTTAACGGACCTTGAGTCCAATCATGTTACGATAACGAACTTCAAGTTCATCATGTCATGTAAGCTAATTGATTGTAAGTCTATAAAGACATAAAAACTCTCAATTCATTGTAAACACGATTCAAGTTACTTTCCCTCGGGGAAAGGCAGATGGTATACCTTGTGTATATCGAGGATGACGATCCTCCAGTTATTAGCATACCTAGTTGAGGGGAGTCATGAATCCAAAGCTAGGACCCTAGCATTATTCGGATAGAATTTCGGATTGGGGTTTCCGTAGATATTGGGCAATCAAGATTGTCTAGCATTATATCTCGTGTTGTGCTAAGTTCATGATAAAATATGCTCCGTAGTCGCTTATTAGGGCTACAAGTTACGAGAAAACATCATGTATTCACGTGGTCGCTTATTAGGGCCACGAGTTCAGATTCAAGTATAATAAACCGTTAGAGTTTGTCAGGGGTCTCGATAGGACTCACTGAGATAATGTTTATCTCACCCTTCATATTTGTGGTTTTTACAGAGAAACAGGGGAAGGCAAAGGCGACAAAGCACGGTTAGCTGGTGTGACTCGAGGAGTCCGGAAGTCTATGTTTCATGTTTTAGGCCCTTGCCCTTCTGTAGTACTTTTGTTATCGGTTGTATAACTATCGTGTATAAGTTATAAATCGTTTTCGCTACTTTATGTTTTGAGTATTGAACACTAGGATTATGTACAAGTCTTAAGTTTTGAAACTTAAGCATTTTCAGGAAGTTTATGAGGTTCAGAGAACCATTTGATATGTATTATCGAAAGTTTTAGATGTGTTCAATGTTTCAATAACAGGAAGTTACTCTGATGTATGCCATTTAGTGCATTTCGGTGATTCTGTATGTTAGAATTTATCGGGGTGTTACAAAGTTTTTAAAAGATTTTGATCAAATAAGATGCTTGAATTTAAATACCTGTGATAAAGCAATAAAATAACTTGCAAGTAAAATAAAGGAGATGAAGGGAAGAAGATGACCCAAAGAGATTTATACTGGTTCGGCCAAACCACCGGCCTACGTCCAGTCCCCGAGGAATGCTCCAAGGGATTTCAACTAATCACTAGCTTTTAAAACAGGTTCAGCTAGAAACCTTTACAATCAAGAACTTACAACACCGGGATATCACCTCCCTGAAAGAAAACCTTCAAGAACCTAGAGATATCACCTCTCTAGAAAACACCAAGAGATATCACCTCTCTTGAATACCTTGGGATCTCACCCAACCAAGAGATATCACCTCTCTTGATTATCTTGGGATCACACCCAAAAATAAGAAATATAAAAGATTTGATAACACACTCAAATGTGTGGATAAAACAAGTTGAAGCTCGAATAATACAATATCAAACTATGTGAATTATAAAGCTCTCAAAATAAAATATATGCAAGTGAAAGAGTAATATGAGAGTGAAGAGAAGAGTGTGAAATGCGTATGAATTGTGTGAAAAAGAGTGGTGAATGAGGTCCTATTTATAGGAAATCAAATGTGATCCACTTTAGGAAACAAGGTAATCGATTATGTTAAAAAACATTTGGAGTTGATAATCGATTAAGGGCTCAAATAGATTTGACATGGATAATCGATTATGGGCCTTATATAATCGATTAGCCACTTATCATTTTTAAGAGAAACTTTCCAAAAATGTTTGTAATCGATTATGGGACTTAGTTGAAAAGAGATGATAATCGATTATGCTCCTGAATTTATTTCAGAGGAGTAATCGATTATGGTTTTGAAGAAATGAAGTGAGTAATCGATTATTGGCTTCCTAAAACATAGGAATCGATTATATGCTTCAAAAGGGAAAGGGAATAATCGATTATGAAGATGTTTTCATAGAGAGTATAATCGATTATTTGCTTGAAGGAAGGATATGATGTAATCGATTGAGTGCCTTCCTAAAAACATGGATAACTTCCTTATTCATCAAGAATATATTATATGCATGCTAAAATCGATTTTATACTTTCTAAAAAATTATTTTCATAACACATGTGCTGGTCCTATTTTATCTTGCATGCATGAGGTTTATTGAAAAATATTTTCAAGCAAAATTATTTTTATAAAACCTTTTGTGATGTTTTCATGGAAAATTATTTTTGTAAATCCTTTTGTGAGTGTGTGATTTATTTTATACTTTGAGAGCTTTATTTTCACTTACAATAATATCCTAAACACACACAACAGTAAAATAATTCTTGACTGTCGCTTGATTGCATTTTTCCGCTTTTTGCAGTCTTGACCTTTTTGCCCTTCTTTTGTCAATCATCAAAACCTGATTATTCATGTCAAGGCATATATTCACACTTCAGACCCCCAGTGGTCCTTCAACACAGATCACACACTCCTAAAACCCCTATATTAAAAAACACTAAATGTTGGACTATAGTATAACCTTAGAGGGGGGGTGAATAAGGTTATGTGTAAATCTTGGATTCTTTTCGAAATAAATGATATGTTTGTTTTAAATCAAATGCGGAAACTTAGATTTAAACTTATCAGATATATTGAAGCAGGCAGATCAGGCACAATGAGATATTACTCTATATTCAATATTCATAATAAGGTTGTTTTATAAGTGATGCAATGATATTGAATATAGCAGATCAACAGTAGTGATAGAGAAGATGATAGATAAACAGATCTGTAGTACAGTGAGTATAACTATAACCAGATTAACAGATTCAGATCAGAGTAGGGATATAGTTACACTGAGTGATATTATAAACAGATCTAAATAGTATAGCTATAAACAGATCACAGCAGTATAATAATATGGACAGATATAAACAATAAGAAATGTAAAGAGAAAGGGATAGAGATACACCCGGAATTTTACGAGGTTCGGGATAAAAGCCCTACGTCCTCGGCCTCCGGCTTTGCAACCTTTGGACTTGATAACAACCACTATATGAGAAGAACCTCTTAAATGTTTACAAGCAAGAAACTTCCCTATAGCTAATCTCAATTAACCCTAATTGAGAACCCGAGCACACAGCTAAGGATTTCGCAACCGCTTCAATCTCCTGATTGAACGACCCAAGAGCAGCTCCCAGGATTTCAATACCACTTCAATCTTCCCCGATTGAACGACCCAAGATTACCTCCCAGGATTTCAAACCAACTCAATCTCCTGATTGAGAGACCCAAGAAAACTTCCCAGGATTTCAAACCAACTCAATCTCCTGATTGAGAGACCCAAGAAAACTTCCCAGGATTTCAAACCAACTCAATCTCCTGATTGAGAGACCCAAGAACAATTCCCAGGATTTCAAAGTGACCCCCACAATAGTAGATTACACGTGAGAACCTATGATCCAATCACTTCAGATAGTATGACAATATAGTAACTGAGAGAGATGAGTGATTTGGAAAATAGAAGAGCTTTAAAAGATATGAAAATGAAAAGCTCTTTTTTTCTCTTTTCTCAGATCTAGAAAATGTATGTGAGAACTAGAGAATATGTAGTGTATGTCGTTTGAGGTGTGGATGAGTGAAATGAAAAGTGTGAAGCACCTCCCTATTTATAGGTTTAGGAAAACGTAGATCTGAAAAAAATTATTTAATGAAAGTGAAGAATCGATTGTTTGATGAAGTGAAAATGTTGATGAATCGATTCTTATCATTTTAGAAGACATAAGAATCGATTATATGACTAGTTAAAAAATAGAGGAATCGATTCTTTACATATGGAGAACATAGGAATCGATTGTTTGTTTCTTTGGAAATAGGTAGGAATCGATTTTCAAGACATCCCGAATAGGTTAGGAATCGATTTTGACTTTGTTTAAAATGAGGAGGAATCGATTCATAGCCTATAGGATTGCTTGAAAATCGATTTCATAGTCTTTTGAAATAGAAGGAAATCGATTCTTACCTTTGGCCTGAGAATATGTAGAAATCGATTACATGCTTTAAACATAGGATAAGGAAATCGATTCTTGGCCTATAGGTGAGCCTAAAATCGATTTCATAGCCTATATAAATTGTATGAATCGATTTCATAGCCATTGGAACAAAATAGAAATTGTTTTTTGCTTTCCACAAAATCGTTTTATGGTTTAGGTGCCACCTTATGCATGCATGCAATTTTATAAAATATTTTTCAAAACTATTTTGATGCTCCATGCATGTTTTGAAAAACTCATCTCTCAGCTACTAAAAGTCATAGACCTTCAGTGATAGGACCTTACACAGTGTACTAAAGAAAGCGGATAAACAAATAGGTCTTGAACTGCTGAGGTGGCTTCTTCTCCAAGCTGCTCCATTTTAATCTTCCTGCTCTTTGCTTTATGTCCTGTACTTAGTTCAACTTGAATTATTAGTAGATAGGGTGTAATTTGTTATCATACAAAACAAAGAGTGTTTGCCCTTGGTTCAACAAACTCCTCCTTTTTGATGATAACAAATTACATTATGCATAGGGGGTTTGATAGTAATGAAACTTTTTCAAAAAGCTCCCCCTAAGCATATGTATAATAAAATAAACAGTACATCAGCAGGATAGCAGCAATTATTTTCTCCCCTCACATATACCATGCATATATTCTCTCCCACATATAACATGCATAATATTCTCTCCCCCTTTGTTTTCATCAAAAAGGAGGGGGGTGAGCAAAGGAGCATATGAGATAATCACAAACAGACATAATCACTTTGTAAACTAGCAAAGGAGCACATAGCATATGAGATATCAGAAATAGTAGTTCATGCTATGCTCCCCCTGACTTGGTGATCCCCCTTAATAATTTTAGAATGCAAGGCTTTAGCAAAAAGAGGGTGGATCATCATGGTGTTAAAAATATGATACCCAAGATAATCATCCTTGGTTCAACAATATAGGTATCATTTTTAACAACAAAAATATGTTGCATCAAAGATCTAGTATAATAGCACTTGAGAAAAAGCTTTGATGCATACAAACAATTACTTCACATAAGTGTTTAATACTTGATAAATATAGTTGTGTTTTCCTTACCCACACAACCTTTACCTATTAAGCAGATTTATAGTTGGTATACATTACAGATTCACTAGCTTTGTTGCGCAAGTTCAAGAGTAGTGAAGCATTACCAGATTCATGAGCTTCGTGTCTCAGCTATCAAGGTACCAATCCCCTATACCTTGAAGCATACCTGCACAAAAAAATCAAGTAGGAACTTTTGGTACCCATTTCTCTTTGGGTCCTTTGGGGTTAGTTATCAAGGGGGTTTTCATAATCCACCTTGGTTTCTTACAGGCAGGTATAAGGGTACCAAGCTCACATAATTTACGGATAGGGCATCTAGGTGAGCTATGGTTTCCCTTTTGACAATAGGTGCATGAGAAAACAATGGGTTTATAACTTGAAGTATATGCAACAAAAGTTAATTTCTTGTTTAAAATGGAGGAGGTGGAATTACCTTTGTACCCAATTCCTCTCCTATCAACATATTGATGTTGAGAGTGAAGCAACTGAGTCAAGGTCTTTTCACCAACCTCAAACTTTTTCAATGTTTCTTTCAAAAGTTCATTTTCAACTTTGGCATTTTCAAAATTTTGTTTAAGCTCACAAAACTCAAGGTTGACATATTTATGCAGTTCATTCTTTAATCTATCTACTTCATTTTCAAGTGTCTCAATTTGAGTGAGCATGCTTTTGTTACTCTTTTCCAATTTCTTAGATTTTAACAAAAGAGTTTCATGTTCAAAATAAAGAGCTTCAAAAGCCTCACTCAAGTCGTGACTACTATACACATCATCAAAATCCTCATGTATAATTGAATCAGAAAGACTAGGGTTATTAAGGCTTACCTCGGAAGTGTCATTTGCCATAAAACAGATATCATTTGCAACCTCCTCAGATTCACTATCAGTGTCAGAATTGTCCCATTTAGCCTCCATTTGGCTTGTACCGTGTGTGGCTTCCAAGTACTCCCAAATCTCTTTTGCTGTCTGACAACCTTTTACTTTTCCATATTCTTCTTCACATAGAGATGCGTGAAGAACGTTCATTGCTCTGGCGTTTTGAGAAATTTTGTTTAACTCGGACTTTCTCAGCTCACTCAGGTCAATGGTGTAGATATCCTCAACTGGCACTTCTTCTTCTTTGCCGGTAGCTTTACTTTTGATTTTCATTGGGATCAATGGTCCATCTGCAATGATCCTCCATAAGGTGAAATCTATAGCCTGCACATGACATTTCATTCGACTACTCCAATAGTCATAGTTAGTCCCATCAAACAAGGGTGGCCTATTGAAGGACATCCCCTCTTTCATAAAAGAACCCATAATCACAGATGGATAAATAAAATTTAAATTGCGAGATGTATAGCTCTATATGCAATTTCTAGCTCTTGATACCACTTGTTGGACTATAGTATAACCTTAGAGGGGGGTGAATAAGGTTATGTGTAAATCTTGGATTCTTTTCGAAATAAATGATAAGTTTGTTTTAAATCAAATGCGGAAACTTAGATTTAAACTTATCAGATATATGCAAGCAGGCAGATCAGGCACAATGAGATATTACTCTATATTCAATATTCACAATAAGGTTGTTTTATAAGTGATGCAATGATATTGAATATAGCAGATCAACAGTAGTGATAGAGAAGATGATAGATAAACAGATCTGTAGTACAGTGAGTATAACTATAACCAGATTAACAGATTCAGATCAGAGTAGGGATATAGTTACACTGAGTGATATTATAAACAGATCTAAATAGTATAGCTATAAACAGATCACAGCAGTATAATAATATGGACAGATATAAACAATAAGAAATGTAAAGAGAAAGGGATAGAGATACACCCGGAATTTTACGAGGTTCGGGATAAAAGCCCTACGTCCTCGGCCTCCGGCTTTGCAACCTTTGGACTTGATAACAACCACTATATGAGAAGAACCTCTTAAATGTTTACAAGCAAGAAACTTCCCTATAGCTAATCTCAATTAACCCTAATTGAGAACCCGAGCACACAGCTAAGGATTTCGCAACCGCTTCAATCTCCTGATTGAACGACCCAAGAGCAGCTCCCAGGATTTCAATACCACTTCAATCTTCCCCGATTGAACGACCCAAGATTACCTCCCAGGATTTCAAACCAACTCAATCTCCTGATTGAGAGACCCAAGAAAACTTCCCAGGATTTCAAACCAACTCAATCTCCTGATTGAGAGACCCAAGAAAACTTCCCAGGATTTCAAACCAACTCAATCTCCTGATTGAGAGACCCAAGAACAATTCCCAGGATTTCAAAGTGACCCCCACAATAGTAGATTACACGTGAGAACCTATGATCCAATCACTTCAGATAGTATGACAATATAGTAACTGAGAGAGATGAGTGATTTGGAAAATAGAAGAGCTTTAAAAGATATGAAAATGAAAAGCTCTTTTTTTCTCTTTTCTCAGATCTAGAAAATGTATGTGAGAACTAGAGAATATGTAGTGTATGTCGTTTGAGGTGTGGATGAGTGAAATGAAAAGTGTGAAGCACCTCCCTATTTATAGGTTTAGGAAAACGTAGATCTGAAAAAAATTATTTAATGAAAGTGAAGAATCGATTGTTTGATGAAGTGAAAATGTTGATGAATCGATTCTTATCATTTTAGAAGACATAAGAATCGATTATATGACTAGTTAAAAAATAGAGGAATCGATTCTTTACATATGGAGAACATAGGAATCGATTGTTTGTTTCTTTGGAAATAGGTAGGAATCGATTTTCAAGACATCCCGAATAGGTTAGGAATCGATTTTGACTTTGTTTAAAATGAGGAGGAATCGATTCATAGCCTATAGGATTGCTTGAAAATCGATTTCATAGTCTTTTGAAATAGAAGGAAATCGATTCTTACCTTTGGCCTGAGAATATGTAGAAATCGATTACATGCTTTAAACATAGGATAAGGAAATCGATTCTTGGCCTATAGGTGAGCCTAAAATCGATTTCATAGCCTATATAAATTGTATAAATCGATTTCATAGCCATTGGAACAAAATAGAAATTGTTTTTTGCTTTCCACAAAATCGTTTTACGGTTTAGGTGCCACCTTATGCATGCATGCAATTTTATAAAATATTTTTCAAAACTATTTTGATGCTCCATGCATGTTTTGAAAAACTCATCTCTCAGCTACTAAAAGTCATAGACCTTCAGTGATAGGACCTTACACAGTGTCCTAAAGAAAGCGGATAAACAAATAGATCTTGAACTGCTGAGGTGGCTTCTTCTCCAAGCTGCTCCATTTTATTCTTCCTGCTCTTTGCTTTATGTCCTGTACTTAATTCAACTTGAACCATTAGTAGATAAGGTGTAATTTGTTATCATACAAAACAAAGAGTGTTTGCCCTTGGTTCAACACTAAACACACAAACTTTTTCTACCAAGAACTACGTAGCTTTGATTTCTCCATCGCACCTGGAGATACGTAGGAGCAGGGGCCCACTCCTGTCAAGCACAAAAAACTAAAATTTTTATTAAGTCTTTTCCTTTCAATAAAAGGGTAAAAATTAACATTTTCAAAATTAACATTTTTTCCTACAACTAATTAGCAGGTAACCTTCCTTAGGAAGGATGTCGTGGGGTGCTAACACCTTCCCCATGCATAACCGACTCCCGAGCCCTAATCTGGTCTCAAGCACCCTTATCCATTCCAAAAGGGATTTTCCAATGTTTTCCCTTAAACTAAACTTTGGTGGCGGCTTCATTTTTGAACCTTCGAGGAATCCTCACCCGGATTTTTCGGTCGCTACACCATGAAAATACATACAACATGCAAGAACAATTTTTTATGTATATGCAACGAAAAAAATGAAATGTGGATAATTTTTAGGGTGTTATGCTATGAAAGTGTATGTATTGTTGTTATGCATGCAAGTATTTATCCTAAGAAGCGACAGTCAAAACCCATGCAACTTTGAAAGAGAATAGACCACGATGAATGATGAATGACAATGTGATTTTTTTTATTTACCTATGAGAATGCAAAAATATTTTTTTCTAAAATTTATTCCATGAAAAATATTAAATGTGGAGGAAATTATATATACTTTTCAAAGACACTCGATCTAATTCTCAATAAGAAAAGACTATATTTTTTTTGACATAAAATGCCTCTCTATATGCAAACATTTTTTCGTAGAATGCGACATGATACTTTATGGATGAAATGTAATGCGATTTTTTCTCCCCTCTTCTGCAAGGAAATGCTATGAGGATTGACAAATATATTTTGTTTTATTCACTAATGAAAGGATGCATAACATCCATAGATTTTTATATATACAAGCAAAGAAAAAATGAAATATGGAGAAATTTATGAAGAATGACGATGCAATGAAAACGCGCACCACATGCAGAAAAATAATTTTTTCTGAAAACTCATGCAAAGGAAAATGCAGATAAGTTTATGCTTTTCAATGACACGTTGCATAACGCAAGATGAGTGCACCAACAAATGAGACATGATTTTTTTATGCTTTTTATACATGAAATGCGATATGATTTTTTTATGCTTTTTATGCATGAAATGCGATATGATTTTTATTGATTTTTTTTTGCCAGAGAAGAATAAACCGTATGAGAGAAAGAAAAAGGATGTACAACCAAGAATAAGGATATGAGATAAAATAGCTCCCTTTGTGGACTATGATGGGTTGACCATAATATTGGGTTTTGGGTCCAATGGATCTAATGCTTCTTCTACAGTTGGCTGTTATAACCTGGATATTTCAAGGTCTCCTGAGTCAAGTACTCAACTAGAAGGTTGACCACACCAGGATGTACATCCAAAATGTGGATACCCGCAAAGAAGAATCGTACTCTAAATGAGGAATTCGTGGAAGTCACACAGGACGTACATCCAAAATGAGTCCCACTCATCCTCGATCTAACTTATGTGTTTTTTGTGGCTCCGGTGTGAGCTCAACTCCCTGTGTGTGCTCACAGTGTATGTACAGTGTGTGAAGGGAGCATACAAACATCAAATCCTAATAAAATAAGTAAAGAGAAAAAAAATAACTAGAAACAACAACCAGACAATAATATCAAGTGTCTTCTACCCTAGGGTTTATATTAAGCATAAAATAAAGATATACGTAAAAAACTACAGAAATAAATAAAAGTAAAGAGGGGTAAACAAATGCACATACCTTATAGTCTTTTGCACAACCAAATATACTAGGCTTGACTCTCACCTGTCCCCAGCAGAGCCGCCATCTGTCGTGACCGTGATCCCGACGTAGACGGTTCAAAAATTAATAGTTTTAGGAGGCGCCACCCAATTTATCTAATAGGAAAAATTGAGAAAAACCTAACTAGAAGTTATCGGTCTGCGTATACCAGATTGAGTTCGGGAGTCGATTATGCAAAGGGAAGGACGGAAACTTAATCCCATTGCACCCCTAGTACCCTAAATCCGATTGTGCAAATACTAATGAATTACGAGTTATTTGTTTACCCCAAAATTAAGTAAAAAAAATTATTTAGAAATAAATAAA
The DNA here is from genome assembly GCA_039519185.1 of Astragalus membranaceus. Lineage (NCBI taxonomy): Eukaryota > Viridiplantae > Streptophyta > Magnoliopsida > Fabales > Fabaceae > Astragalus > Astragalus membranaceus. The sequence goes on from CM076851.1 coordinate 55,850,867, forward strand.
ATAGGGAACAATTTAAGAAAATTTGATTTTGACTTGACGGGGAAGCCCCGCTCCTACGTATCCTCCGGTGCAGTGAGGAACTCAAAAGCCACGTAGTTCTTCCTGAAAAAGTTTGTTGGTTGGTTGATTTTATATTTTTTATTTGAAGGGGTTTAAGATCACCAAGCTGTACAACTCAGGCGTCTTAAATCAAGATTGCGAGGTTGACAAGATGTACATCTCAATCAAGCTCATTTTTTACATTTTTGGAAAATAGGTGTTAAAGAAGAAAAAAAATGGATTATTTATTAGAGAAAAATTAGTTTAGCTTGACGGGAAGCCCTGCTCCTACATATCTCCGAAGCGGAGAATCAAAGACAACGTAGTTCTTCTAGAAAATATTTGTGTGTTTAATTGATTTTATTATATTTTTTTTGACGTGTACAACTCAGGCGTCTTAAACCGGGTTGTGGGTTTGACAAGATGTACATCTCAATCAAACCAATTTTTATTGTTTCTATTTTTTTTGTAAAAAAAGAAATCATTTTTTGAGGAGAAATAATAGAAGGAAGAAAAAGGGGGTGAAATAATAAAATAGGGGTATAATTAATAAAAGGGGGTTACATTAGGAAAAGTGGGGTGGGATTTGCGAAAGGGGTCGTATAAAAAAAACGGGGTGCAGACAGCAGCCCATTATCATTTTTTAGTGTGCTGGTCCGTATCTCTCTTAAAAAAAGATGTGGGCTTCAGCAAGGGGGAGGGGCGCGAAGTAAGCATAGTGGTGCAACAAGAAATTTTAAGTAAAAGTAAAAACAACAGAAAATAACATAAGCCCAACGGACCATATAATTTAAAGTAAAACTTCATTTGATTTAAAGTTTTTTTCTAAAAAAAAAAGTTCTACTAATGATAATAATAATAATCGAAAAAATGCAAAAAAATCACGGATAAGTCCAAAATGACGCAAAAATCGATTAAAATCACAAAATGCATAAAAATGATATTTTTCGGATTTTCTTTGAAAATAATATAAAAATACCGGTTAAAATCAGGTGTTCACACCTGATATGATTTTTCTCCCTTAGGTAGCTATGACATTCGCTTGAGTGTTCATTGGTTGAAATATTTAGGTCCTATTTTATGGGACTTTCACAAGTTGCAAATGGAATTTACTACTCAAGCCTTGCAACAAGGAGTGGAACTCTGTTTCTTAAGTATTCAGAATGATCTTCCACAATTTTCATTACCTTCTTGTATTCTGTTACACACCGAAGCTGAAGCTCAAACTCCTACTGAGATTGGGGCCCTTATGGATACCTATGCAGACATTTTCAAGGAACCTGACTCTCTTCCTCCTCACAGGCTAGGATTTGATCACAAAATCCCTTTGGGAAGGTATGGAACCATTTAATCTTAGACCTTATAGGTATTTAGCTATACAAAAAAACATAGTTGATAACTCGGTAGGAGAAATGCTTGAACAAGGTATTATTCAACATAACACTAGCCCTTTTGCTTCTTCTACAGTGCTGGTCTACTCTACTATAATCTAATGTATCTAATCTAATCTAATCTAATCTAATCTACTATAATATCTACTATAATAAAATCAAAAACTAAGAAAATTTCCAATTTAGACATTCTATTAGGCCGCCACGTGTCCAATATTTTGGACATTTTAGACATTTCACACTAAAAGACAAATTTTAAAAAACTGCACAGCCTGACGCGCGCTGTTTTAAAAAAAAACAGAAAAGCTGCACAGCAGCCTGACGCGTCAGAAATTTTAATTTTTTTTTAATTTCACTTTCAAATTTTAAAAAGCTGCAACAGAATTTTTTTAAAAGCCAAAAAAAAATAAAAACCAAAAAACACAAAAGCAGCACAACAGCCTGATGCTGACGCGTCAGAAATTTTTAGAAAAAATATTTTTTTCTTTTTTTAAATCACTTTTTCTAAATCACTTTTCTTTTTTAAATCTCTTTTAAATAAAAAAAATTTCTATTTTTTTACTGAATTTTTTTCCCATTTATTTTTCAAAAAATTAACTTTCTTTTTTTTAGTTTTTCTTTTCAAAAAATGTATTTTTTTTGTCATTACAAAAAAGTACCAAATAACTATTTTATAATTACTAAAAATGAGGAAAATGCCTATGGGAGTGCCAACGGGAGTACCGACTTTTTTTAAACTTTTTCCAATACAACTATTTTAAAATTTTTTTTATTCATTTTATTAATTTACTCAAATTACTAAAACTAATCAATTTAATCACTATTAATTGTCAGAAAACTACTAAAATCAATCAATTTAACCACTAGAAAAAATTGCCAAATAACTATTTTATAATTACTAAAAGGAGTAAAATGCCAATAGGAGTGCCAACGGGAGTGGCAACGAGTGCCCCAACGGGAGTGGCAACGGGAGGGCCAACGTGTAAAATGCCAACGGGAGGGCCAATGGGAGTGCTAATGGGAGTGCCAAGGGGAGTGGCAACGAGAGCGCCAACGGGAGTGGCAACGAGAGCGGGAGTGCCAATGGGACTGCCAACATGAGTGCCAACGGGAGTGGCAACGAGAGCGCCAACGGGAGTGCCAACACGAGAGGTAACGAGAGCGCCAACGGGATGGCCAACAAGGATGCAAACGAGAGGGTCAAGGGGGATGCATATTTTACCTCTAATGTCCAAATACATTATTATGGATCAATGTAGTTCTGATTGTCAATCTCCTTTAATTTCTTCGACTTAATATAATTTTCATTTGTATGTTATATGATATAATACCTATCTATTTCCACTTTGAATTTCAAATCATACATTTTGGACATTGTTCACCACTTATGATTATCTTCTAAATTACTATTATGACTTCATGGCAATACACCAAACGCACGGGTAAAAAACTAGTTAGAAAGAAAGATGTCTCATGGAGACTTTGTGTATAATTTCAAAGATTAAACACTAGCACTATAAAAGATAGGTTTCCAATTCCTCTAATTGAAGATTTAATGGATGAATTAGGAGGTGCTACTATCTTTTCTAAATTAGATTTAGGGTCTGGATACCATCAAGTGAGAATGGATCTTGGGGAGGAACACAAAACAGCTTTTAAGATACATTATGGCCATTTTGAGTATCTTGTTATGCCCTTTCGTTTAACAAATGCACCAGCTACTTTTCAAGCCCTTATGAACCATGTTTTTCGCCCTTTTCTAAGAAAATTTGTGATTATACTTTTTTGATGATATACTTGTATATAGCAAGTGCTTCCATGATTAGGGATGGCAATGGGTACCTTATGGGCAGGGTACTATAGTGCCTGTACCCGAGCCCGCACATGTATGGGCAGGGTACTATAGTGCCCGTCCCCGTACCCTCTTGGCACCAAGTGCCCATAGGTATGCCCATTACCCGCACTTTAACAGCAAAAAGTAATAAATAACATTAAAAACATTATAACTCAATTTAAAAAGTCATTATTTTTTTTCTTCAGTATCTACTAATTAAAATATTACACACGATAACATTTAGTTAATTAAAAACATCCAAAATATTAGTAGTTTATATCCCTATATATAAAATAATATAATATAGGTAAAGTTGTAATATTACGTAGTATATATATATATATATATATATATATATATATATATATATATATATATATATATATATTTATATTTATATTTATATATATGGGTGCGGGCCTGGAGCGGGTTGGGCACCATAGTGCCCGTCCCCGAGCCCGCGCCCATGTGTGCGGGTAATTACCCACCCGTTTGCGGGTGCCCTATGAGCATGGGCTCAATTTCCATCCCTATCCATGATCATGCGCAGCATCTGTCCTTGGTTATTGAGACTGCCAGGAGAGAGGAGTTGTTCCTCAACAAAACCAAGTGTCAAGTTGCCACTTCGAGAGTTGAATACTTGGGGCATTTTATCACACCAGAAGGGGTGGCTACTGATCCATCAAGGATGCATGCTGTAAGTGAATGGCCTTTCCCTGCTAACCTCAAACAATTGAGAGGTTTTCTTGGCCTAACAGGCTATTATCGAAGATTTATTAAAGATTTTGGAGCTATTGCTAGACCTTTGACTGAGATGTTGAAGAAGAATTCTTTCCAATGGTCTACTGAGTCTGTCAATGTATTCCTTGCTGTAAAGAATGCTCTGATATCTGCTCCTTTTTTGAGTATGCCAGATTTCAACAAACGATTTTTTGTTGAAATAGATGCTTTGGGGAAGGGCATAGGGCTGTCTTAATGCAAGACCAACATCCTATTGCTTATATTAGCAAATCTTTGGGCCCTAAGCAACAAGCTTTATCCATTTATGAGAGTGAGTTGCTAGCTATTATTTATGCAATTCAAAAATGGAGTACTTGGCTTTTGCTCCATTTACTATCAAGACAGACCAAAAGAGTATCAAGCATATTCTTGAACAACATTTGACTACACCTTCCAGCAGGTTTGAATTTGACATACAATACAAGAAGGGATCTTTAAACACTGCTGCTGATGCCCTTTCAAGAAAAGAGAGTGCTGAACTACTGCCAATGCGTTTGGATAATGTTCACCATAACTTATTTGAGTTAATTCAAAAGGAGTGGCACACTGCTACTCATCTCCAGAAGCTCATATATGATCTGGAGAGAAAACCAGAGAGCCATCCTAAGTATACATGGGTTAGAAATGAGCTACGCATGAAAGGAAAATTGGTTTTAAGTTCTGATTCACCATTGAAATCCATCATTTTGAAATGGCTACATGATTCTGCTTTGGGAGGACACTCGGGCAAAGATGTTACTACCTCTAGAATCAAATATATTTTCTTATGGAAAGGAATGGATAAAGATATTCAGAACTGTGGGAGAAACTGTGGAATCTGTCAGATTCATAAATCTGATCATGCTGCTTCACCAAACTTCCTTCAACCTCTTCCTATTCCAGACAAAATTTGGCATGATATAAGTCTAGACTTTACTGAAGGACTACCTAATTCAAAGGGCAAACGAGTCATTCTAGTCGTGGTTGATCGATTGAGTAAGTATGCTCACTTCTTACCTCTTTCACATCCATACACTGCATCTGATGTGGCTCAAGTCTTCATGGATAATGTTTTCAAATTACATGTCCTGCCTAACACAATCACTAGTGACAGAGATGCAATTTTCTTGAGCCAAGTCTGGAATGAGTACTTTAAACTTCAAGGGGGTGGCCTTAAACAAATCCACATCTTACCATCCTCAGTCTGATGGACAAATATAGATTATCAACAAAGCTTTGGAGACTTATTTGAGATGCAAGTGCTCTAATAAACCAACTACATGGCTGCAGTGGATACCCCTTGCTGAATGGTGGTAAAATACCAACTTTCATTCTTCTATTCACACCACTCCTTATGAGGTTGTCTATGGTCAACCACGACCAATTCATCTACCTTACTTACCTGGAGAATCAATTTCTGCTTCTGTGGACAGATCCCTTGCAGCTAGGGAAGAGACAATCAAACTACTTAAGTTTCACTTGATGAGAGCACAAAACCGCATGACTCAATATGCTAACAAGAAGAGGAGTGAGAGATCTTTTGTTATAGGAAATGTTTTTTTACCTAAACCTGCATTCCTATAGACAATTCTCTCTTAAGCATCATGCCTATCACAAGCTGCTTCCCAAGTATTATCGTCCCTTTAGAGTTTCTGATAAAGTGGGCAAGGTTGCTTACAAGATTGAGCTTCCACCAAATGCTTTTTTCGTGTATCTTAACTGAAGTTGTGTCCAAATCCTGCCATTGTTACTTCAGTTACTATTCCTACTGCTGCTCTCTACACTAAAGGCTCTCCCGAAGCAATCCTTGAAAGGAAAATGGTGAAGCGAGGTCGTAGGGCTGCAAGGTGTTGATCGATCAAGTGGAAAGATGTTCCTTTATAGAGCATGCTACATGGGAATACTATCCTGATATTTCTCCAACAGTTTCCAGAATTTCACCCTTGAGGACAAGGGTGTTCTCCAAGGCAAGGGTATTATAACAGATTCACAGTCACAATCAGTAATTTCCTAAGTTTTTACTGCTTTCTCTAATGTTTTACTGTTATTCTCTCTGCCAGGTTCATTTCTGGCTGTTATTTTGTTTTTATTTAATGCTTCTAGATGGTATTAGCTGTCCAATAGCTGGGGAATATACCCTGTACTGATGTAATCTTTTGTCTACTTTATATACGCAGTCCTATCATGAATGAAATCATCAGCAATCATTAAATATTCTCTGTTTCTACATTTATTTCTATGCCCTAATCCTTGTGCAATCTTCAACATATAGTATTCATTCATTACTATTTCTGAACATTGTCGAACTATTACCGGATTATTCCCTAATAGTTTCTGTTTGGCTGCTCTCTGTTACATAAGCAACATATGGAATCACTTTCAGTAGCATGGTGAATGCATCACAGGGAAATGGAAAGGAATGTTGAGGTACATGATTTGGATTGCTGTTGTTTGGGTAATTTGAGTAACCTGAACTAATATTATCTTACGAGGCGGAACTGTTGATTTTGCTCAAATGGTGTACCAAGTCAAATTTATCTCTTGTGGTTGGTTCGCTAATAGGCTCAGGCGAAATTTAGATTTTAAGTTTTGCTAATTGGTGTATCATCCCTCATGTTTTGAATTTGTCACCTAGGTTGTACTATGGGTTAATATATATACCTCCTTCAATTTTGACGTATCTAAGAAAAACGTCTTTCTTATGACAAGAAATGAGTCTTAACGTCTAGGTAGTTGCTCTTTGATCCAACATTGTTTAGATTAATAGACTATCTTAGTAATAGACTAATAGTAGCTCTTGTTACTGAGGGTCAATAGCATCCGGTTAAATAATGTTTGAAGACCCAACATTGTTCTACTTTTGCAATATTTTTAAGATCTTGTGTGTGGAAATTGTTTTGTACCGTATCTCTAAACTGGTATCCGATCTTAGATACCAAGTCCGATCCGAGAAAGTTGGTTGTTGTGTTCTTGGTAAATCCGAGTTTGAGCTCCGACTCGAGGTGGGGTGGTATCTGCAATAACACTCCGACGCTCAAGTCAGTAAGTGGGTCAGTTGCAAGTGGGAGAATTGGAGAGTGTGTACCTTTAATGCCAGCATTGAATGCCTATTTATAGGTTCTGGGAATCAATGGGAACCATTGGATGTAGGTACTTGATCCTCACCATTGATTGGTGGGTTTGCCTTTGGTATTGGGCCTTAGTGCAAAATACTGTAGTGGCCCAATCCATAACAGTTGCCCCCCCCAAGTCGGTTTGCCCTAGGGCGAGCTCGACTTGATGTCTTATCCGGGTTTGAGGTACCCTCTGAACTCGATCCGGTCTTGTCAGTCTGAAAAACACGCCTAGATTCTGAGGCTGAGCTTATACTATGGTCAGTGTTTTGTCTCCAGCCTCGGAGCACTTTGAGGTTCGGGCCGTGTTCTCCTTTTTAGAAAACCGAGCTTAAGGTGCTCTGCGCGAGCACGTATTTGGATGGCTATAATACGCGGCGACCTTCCGAGGTTCGGAGAGAGCGAAACCGAGTGACTCGAGGTATTCTCATTATGGCGACGCTTTGATTCCAGCGCTGTCATCAATGTCATTAATGGGGCGCGTCGTTCTATGGGGAGTGGCATAATGATGACGCCTCTATTCGCGTGCCCTGACTAGGTGCTATTGATTGGACGTGTTGTCTAGGCCTAGGCCTAATTCGTAGTCGATGGAACACTATAAATATGTGTGAGTGACTCACTTATTTGCATTGGCTGTTTTTTGAAAATTGCTCCGGGTACCGACCTTAACATCGTTATTCTGTGCCTTGGACTCCGAGCCTCCTGTTCAACTTACTGTGGCGAGGGTCTCTGCCTTTCAGTTTACTGAGGTCGTCAGAGCACACGAACAAGATCAGCTTCGCCGAGCTTCCGGTTTCCAAGGTTAGTGTGCTTCCACTGTTTCTTTTTCTTTTTGCCTTATGTTTTAGCCGGTATTCCTGTTTGCACGTTTTCATAAATACAAAGTGGGGGTGGTCAGGTCGGGTTCCGACTTGGTTGTGGACCCACTGTTTCGCGCTTAAACTTGACTTGGCATGCCCCCATTTCTGCAGGTGCGATCTGGCTAGAACAAAACAAACCCGCCGGGTTATCGATATAAATCGTCCAAACGTTCTCATAGATATCCTATTTTCTTTAAACTGTGATGGTCCGCTCTCTTTTGACATTTAGAATTGTCTCTTTGAATTCCCTCTTTTTGATGAAAACAAAGGGGGAGAAATACTTGCTATTTAGTAAATACTTGTTGCTTATGTTTATGCTTATGCTTAGGGGGAGCTTTTGCTATTGTTTCTTATTTATTACCTCCCTATGCATAATGTAATTTGTTATCATCAAAAAGGGGGAGTTTGTTGAACCAAGGACAAACACTCTTTGTTTTGTATGATAACAAATTACAATCTGTCTACTAATGGTTCAAGTTGAATAAAGTACAGGACATGAATCAAAGAGCAGGAAATATTAAAGTGGAGCAGCTTGGACAAGAAGCCACCTTAGAAGTCAAGACCTAATTGTTTATCCGCTTTCATTAGGACACAGTGTAAGGTCCTATCACTTAAGGTCTATGAGATTTAGTAGCTGAGAGATGATTTTTCAAAACATGCATGTTGCATCAAAACAAGCTTTGAAAAATATGTTATAAAAATGCATGCATGCATAGGGTGGCACCTAAACCTAAAAACAATTTTGTGGAAAGCTTGAAATCAATTCCTATCATTTTCTAAGGCATGAAATCGATTTCCTAATCTATTATAAAGCTTGAAATCGATTTCCTAATCTATTAATGAAGCAAAGAATCGATTTCCTAATCCATTATTAAGCATGAAATCGATTTCATAATCTATTGAGAAGCACATATTCGATTTGCTCCTATACTTAAGCCTAAGCAAAGAATCGATTATGAGCTTCATTCAACTAAGCATGAAATTGATTTCTATTATTTTCACTAAGCTTAGAATCGATTTCAAGCTTCCTTTCAAAGAGCATAGAATCGATTTCAAGGTTCCTTTCAAAAAGCAAAAAATCGATTCTAACATTTTACAAAATCCTACAACGGTCATATTTTTGCAAATCCTATAAATAGGAAGCTGGGCTTCACTTTCAAAACACACCACACGATTTACATATCTCAGATCTGAAAAATAGAAGAAAAAGAACTTTCATTGTCATATCATTTTCAAAGTTCTTCTAGATCCAAATCACTCATCTCTTTCATCTATTATTGTTATACTGCTTAAGTGATTGGATCGTAGTTTCTCTGTTGTAATCATCTTCTGTTTGGTTATTGTGAAATCCTAGGAAGCATTCTTGGGTCGTTCAATTGGGGAGATTGAAGTGGTTGCGAAATCCTGGGAAGTATTCTTAGGTCGTTCAATCGGGGAGATTGAAGTGGTTGCGAAATCCTGGGAAGTATTCTTGGGTCGTTCAGTCGGGGAGATTGAAGTGGTTGCGAAATCCTTAGCGGGGAGCTCGGGTTCTTGATTTGGGTAAATTGAGATTAGCTATAGGGAAGTTGCTTGTTTGTAAAACATTGAAGAGGTTCTTCTCATATAGTGGTTGTCATCAAGTCCAAAGGTTGAAAAGCCGGAGGCCGAGGACGTAGGGCTTTTATCCCGAACCTCGTAAAAATTCACGGTGTATCTCTTTCCCTACTCTTTTATTTTACCGTTTATATTTGCCTGTTATTATAGTTGACATCACTGCGCCGCGTTCAATATCTGTTTATTTGATAAGCGTAAAATATCACTGTAATTGGATCTGTCATAGGTATAGCTTGCTTAGGTACTGCATATAGTTTAAATCTTATTTTCCGCATTTGATTTACACTGGCATTGTTAAAGTTTTGAAAGTTGAGAAAGAATTCAAGTTTAGCGTATAACCTTATTCACACCCCTCCAAGGTTAACATATAGTCCAACAATTGGTATCAGTAGCTAGAAATTGCATATAGAGCTTAACATCTCGCAATTTTATTTTATTTATTATTCTTGATCATGGGTTCATTTCTGAAAGAGGGGATGTCCTTCAATAGGCCACCCCTGTTTGATGGGATTAACTATGACTATCGGAGTAGTCGAATGAAATGTCATGTGCAGGCTATAGATTTCACTTTATGGAGGATCATTGTTGATGGACCACTTATTCCTATGAAAATCAAAATTACAAAACCTGGTGGTGCTGTTGACAGAGATACTACTAAAACTCAAGCCACTGGTAAAGCTGAAGAAGTACCTATTGAAGATATCTATACCATCGACTTGAGTGAGCTGAGAAAGTCTGAATTAGATAAAATATCTTTAAATGCCAAGGCAATGAACATTCTTCACTTATCTTTATGTGAAGAAGAGTATGGAAGGGTAAAAGGTTGTCAAACAGCAAAAGAAATTTGGGACTGTTTGGAAGCAACACATGTCGGCACGAATCAGGTGAAAGATACAAAAATAAGAATTCTCACTTCCGAGTATGAAGCTTTCAAAATGAAGGAAGGTGAATCTATTGCAGCTATGCACCAAAGATTGAATCTGATAGTAAACAACTTGAGAGCTCTGGGGAAGAAGTATTCAACAAAAGATCTAAATGGGAAGATTCTTGCATCCTTGACTAGTGAATTCTTTCCTAAGACTTGTGCTATCACTGAAGCCAAAGATGTTGGCACTTTACCTCAAGAAGACTTGAAAAAGTTTGAGGTACGTGAAAAGACCTTAACCAAGATACTTCACTCCCAACATGAATATGTTGATAGGAGAGGTATTGGGTATGAAGGTAATTCCACCTCCACTGTTTTGAAAAATAAAGTAAACTTTGTAGCTGCTACTTCAAGTTATACACCTACTGTTTTCTCTTGCACTTATTGTCAAAAAGGTAACCATAGCTCTCATAGATGTCCTATTCGTAGATTGTGTGAGCTTGGTACCCTTATACCTGCTTATAAGAAACCAAGGTGGATTGTGAAAACAAACCCCTTGATAACTAACCCACAAGGACCCAAAGAGATTTTGGTACCAAAACTTTCAACTTGATTTTAGTGCAGGTATGCTTCAAGGTATGTGGGACAAATGGGTACCTTGATAGCAAAAAGTCGAAGCTCATGACTGGAGACACAAAAAGGTTCTTAATACTCACCCCCAGAAAAAGTGGTCATGTGACTTGTGATTATATCAATAGAGGAAGAATCCTCGGTGAAGGTTAGATCTATCTACCTCTTTGAAAATGTGTTATAGAGAAGAACTTAAATAACTCATCAAATATTAGACATGTATGTGAAAGAGTAATTTTTGTTTCATCCATCATTGAGAACAATATTTGTAAGGCATGTTAGAAAAATAGGAAACAAAGTAAACAACATCTTTCCAAAAAACTTTGAAACTTGTTTTGGATACTATTGTGCTGAATCTTTGGTGAAATTATTTTGATGTTAAAATATGGTACCTAGTTGAACCAAGTATGATATATTATCTCATAGATATCCTATTTTATTTAAAATGTGATGGTCCGCTTTCTTTTGACATATAGATTTGTCTCTTTGAATTCCCTCCTTTTTGATGAAAACAAAGGGGGAGAAATATTTGTTATTTAGTAAATACTTGCTGCTTATGTTTATGCTTATGCTTAGGGGGAGCTTTTGCTATTGTATCTTATTTATTACCTCCCTATGCATAATGTAATTTGTTATCATCAAAAAGGGGGAGTTTGTTGAACCAAGGACAAACACTCTTTGTTTTGTATGATAACAAATTACAATCTGTCTACTAATGGTTCAAGTTGAATAAAGTACATGACATGAATCAAAGAGCAGGAAATATTAAAGTGGAGCAGCTTGGAGAAGAAGCCACCTTAGAAGTCAAGACCTAATTGTTTATCCGCTTTCATTAGGACACAGTGTAAGGTCCTATCACTTAAGGTCTATGACATTTAGTAGCTGAGAGATGATTTTTCAAAACATGCATGTTGCATCAAAACAAGCTTTGAAAAATATTTTATAAAATTGCATGCATGCAAAGGGTGGCACCTAAACCTAAAACCAATTTTGTGGAAAGCTTGAAATCGATTCCTATCATTTGCTAAAGCATGAAATCGATTTGCTAATCTATTATAAAGCTTGAAATCGATTTCCTAATCTATTGTTGAAGCAAAGAATCGATTTCCTAATCCATTGTTAAGCCTGAAATCGATTTCATAATCTATTGAGAAGCACATAATCGATTTGCTCCTATACTTAAGCCTAACCAAAGAATCGATTATGAGCTTCATTCAACTAAGCATGAAATCGATTTCTATTATTTTCACTAAGCATAGAATCGATTTCAAGTTTCCTTTGCAAAGAGCATAGAATCGATTTCAAGCTTCCTTTCAAAAAGCAAAGAATCAATTCTAACATTTTACAAAATCCTCCAACGATCATATTTTTGCAAATCCTATAAATAGGAAGCTGGGCTTCACTTTCAAAACACACCACACGATTTACATATCTCAGATCTGAAAAATAGAAGAAAAAGAACTTTCATTGTCATATCATTTTCAAAGTTCTTCTAGATTCAAATCCCTCATCTCTCTCTGCTATTATATTGTTATACTGCTTAAGTGATTGGATCGTAGTTTCTCTATTGTAATCATCTTCTGTTTGGTTATTTTGAAATCCTGGAAAGCATTCTTGGGTCGTTCAATCGGGGAGATTGAAGTGGTTGCGAAATCCTGGGAAGTATTCTTGGGTCGTTCAATTGGGGAGATTGAAGTGGTTGCGAAATCCTGGGAAGTATTCTTGGGTCGTTCAATTGGGGAGATTGAAGTGGTTGCGAAATCCTGGGAAGTATTCTTGGGTCGTTCAATCGGGGAGATTGAAGTGATTGCGAAATCCTTAGCGGGGAGCTCGGGTTCTCAATTTGGTTAAATTGAGATTAGCTATAGGGAAGTTGCTTGTTTGTAAAACATTGAAGAGGTTCTTCTCATATAGTGGTTGTCATCAAGTCCAAAGGTTGCAAAGCCGGAGGCCGAGGACGTAGGGCTTTTATCCCGAACCTCGTAAAAATTCACGGTGTATCTCTTTCCCTACTCTTTTACTTTACTGTTTATATTTTCCTGTTATTATAGTTGACATCACTGCACTGCGTTCAATATCTGTTTATTTGATAAGCGTAAAATATCATTGTAATTGGATCTGTCATAGGTATAGCTTGCTTAGGTACTGCATATAGTTTAAATCTTATTTTTCGCATTTGATTTACACTGGCATTGTTAAAGTTTTGAAAATCGAAAAAGAATTCAAGTTTAGCGTATAACCTTATTCACCCCCCCTCTAAGGTTATCATATAGTCCAACAACAGATTCTTCTTTGTTGAGCCTGTGAATGATGTGGCCGTGAGTTACATCGGCAAATATAGCGATGATGGACAATCTCTAGAGTCCACTAAGTTTCCCGTCGGGTGGTCTCTTTCTCGCTTCAATCGCCCTCCAAATTCCTATACAGTAAGTTAGCTTAAGCAGGTTGAGTGACGAAGACCAAGAATCTTTGGCGATCTTGACGAACTTTGCTGACCTGATTCCTTGGAGAGATTCGAAGAAATTTGGTATCGATACAACGAAGTTGGTAGAGGTGGGCTCGAGGTCACAAGTTTTAGCGGTGCTCGGTAGGGTCGGATACTAATAGATATGCTTTTTGCTTTTGTCCTATTTCAAGATCGGTATTCCTAATCTCAGCTTTTTGTTTTTTCTTTGCAGATCAAATGGCTCCTGACAAGTTTGCCATTCTGACGGCAGCTGCAGAAAGGAGGGCCGCCCTTCGGGAAGGCAGCTCCGATGCTCCTCCGATCCCTCAGGGAACCCCGAGGCGGGATGATCCTATACAAGCTGTGCCAATTAACACCATTACTGTTGTGAGTGTTGAAGATCAGACTGGCGACCTTCAGCATCAGAAACGTCAACCGAACTTGGTGCAGGTTGGTCGCCCTTCAACTCACGCATCCCCCTCTTAGGCCCCTGTCAAAAGGGTGCAATCAGACCAAGGTGGGTCTCCCAAGGTGTCAAAGAAAGGCCGTCATGAAAAATATGGCTCAAAGAGACGCCGATATTCTAATATCCCCATTGATGACGACTTTCTGAGGAAAAACCTTGAGGAGTATCGGGTTGATCCGGTGGAAGCCGCAGCGAAACTCTTTAGGCATCTGGCCGACGTCTCTGATGAGTCCTCATCATATGTATATTTTTATTCAGTTTGCAACCAATTTGTTAGTCATTTATGTTTTATTCAGCCAATAACCGGGGATTTAGTCTAGTTTTAGATAATTGTAGTAGGAAGTTCATTTGTAAGTAATTCCTTCACTTTCGGAGCTAAATTGGACTTGAAGACCTCTAATTGGTTGTGGCATCATTCGGCGAACCAGACACTTGCCCGGAAATGCAGCAAAATGGAGGGATTTTATTTCTGTTCAAAATCGCGTCGCGACCAGGAGGGTTCGCGACGCAACCAGGAGGAGTTTTGCAAAGTCAGGACTTTCTGTGCTATTTCGCGGCGCGATGGTCACGGGCCGCGTCGCGATGGTGAGCGAAAATTAGGGTTTTTAAAGCAGTTTCAGCGTTTTTCACAGGGACTTCGTCTGGGGGATCTGAACCACACTTTGGAGCAGCTGGAGGGTGCGATTTTGGAGCCTTCTCACCACTTGGGAACAAGGGATTGAAGGTTCTAATGTCTTCCTTTATGTTTGTTTTCTATTTTATGTTGGGTTCTACTCTTAGGATGGATTGTAACTAATTTGCTTAGATTAGGGAGAGATGAATCTCCCAACCCTATCATGTGAACCATTATTCTAATCCATTCAGTTGTTATTCGATTTACTTTGTCTAAATACCTATGCTCTTAATGCTTTTCAATTACATATGATAATTGTGATGATCCAGGCTAGTGATTGCATAGGAATATGAATTAGTAGCTGGAAATTGGGTAGTTAGATCATCTGCTAGTAATCAGCATAGAAATATGTGATGGCTTAGGTGAATTCGTGTAAAATTCTCGATCTTAATGCATTACCCTTTGGCATGTCTCACCTAAGGAATTAGGGTCACTCTTAGGGTAATAGGGGTCTTGAGGCAAGGAATTGCCCTTGACCTTAATTAGTGAATTGAATCTAGAAATTGAATAATTAACTTGAATTGGCTAAGGTTCATGTGATAGGCGAGGTGAGAGGATTCGATCCCTAGTCGTTTTTCTCGTATTCTTAAATCACGTTTTGTGTACCGTTACTGTTACTCAAATTACCAAACCATTACAATCTAAGAATTTGCAACTTTGCTATTGTTTTCAACGCGCAATCCCTGTGGAATCGACCGATTACTTACCGTATTTTATTACTTGCGACGACAATTGGTACACTTGCCAAAAGTCAAAATGCAAAGTGAGGAAGAAGAGGCCCGAGTCAAAGGTGATTGTGGGAAACCGACGTCTCCTTCCCTTGCTGTTTTTGTCGCTTTGTATTTATAACTTAGCTTTGCATTCTTTTCATTTCAGGGGCCCTGAAAGAGAGAGATGATGAGCGAGCTCTGAAGGAAGCGAAAAGGAGGAAGTACGAGTCGCTCTCTTCCACTCTAGAGACGGCTCAGAAGGACCTCTCAAATCTTCGGCAGGAGAAAATAGATCTTGAAAACCATCGGGACTCTGCTTCCAACAAGGCTAAGGAGCTCGAGCTTCGGATTTCCGAGCTTGAGACTAAAGAGAAAGAAGCTGTGGAGTTAGTTATGACTTTGAGGAATCGGATCTCCGACCTTGAGGCCGCTATTCAGAAAGCCCGGGAAGAGGGGACCGACCCCCAAAGTCAGGTTGCAGATCACTAGGAGAAACTGAGGCAGGCTGAAGAGAGAGCTCGGAAGGCCCAGCCTGAAACTGCCGATATAGCGGAGATGGCTCTTGGGATGGCGGGGGAAGGCTTTAACAAAGCTCTTGACCAAGTTGTCGTGGTTCACCCTTCGCTTCCTCTCGATAGAGAGATGCTAAGCGTTGATTATTCCGTGGAGGGGAATGAGATGGTCAAGACCGACTCCGTTTCCAATGAACGTGTGATCATTTACTCTCGCCGATCCGACGCTTAACACATGATTGGGGGTAGATGTTTCCGGCGATCCGGGTGGAACCGGTTTGACTAAGGTTTCGGGTTCTAGGCAAAACCGGCATTTCGCCTTGTAATTTTTTTTGAAAGTCTTTTTGAACTTGAGGACCCGGCCGAATCCGGGGTGGTCTGTAATCTTTTGCTTTATTTTAGCTTCCCGCAGTTCCGGTTTTTATTTACCTCGGTTGCGTTTTATTTTTTGCATTTGCGTTTTTCTATGCTCAAGTAATGTATGTCACCTTCAGGGCAGTTTACCGGGACTCGGCCCAGATCGAACTCGCCCTTAAGGGTGATGGCAGCCTCGGCCATTGATCTTGGCGATCAGAGTCCCCAAGACCTCTTTGGCTCCTTGAACAGTTTACCTGGACTCGGCTCAGATCGAACTCGTTCAAAGAGAGTCTGCGACGACCTCGGTCGGAGTTTGTATTGAACGCTGGGTACCGAGTTCCGGTCTTATAACAAGGGGCCTCGTGGGTAATCGTTAGACCGCTCTTAGAGGGGCTCTCCCTTTAACCTCGGAACACTGGATTTTCAAATTAGTGATCATATTGAAGAGTCATGATGAAGGTCTACAGCCACTATTAGGTACTTGACCTGATCGGGGGCAGTTGGGAATGGCCCTAAGAGATCTATCCCCCACCACGCGAAAGGCCATGGCGAGGTGAGACTGGTGAGCTCGGCGGGAGGTGCTACATGAACCTTGGCATGGACTTGACACTTCTTGCATTTTTTGACATGGTTTCTTGCATCAGTTTCCATGGTTGGACAGAAATATCCTGCCCTTAAGGCTTTTCGAGCTAGAGACCGACCTCCAAGGTGTTGTCCGCAAATCCCCTCATGGATCTCGGCCAAGACATAATCTGCTTCCTCTCCTTCAACAAATTTTACTAATGGCGCGGAGAGGCTTCTTCTGTATAGTGTTCCGTCGATTATGGAGAAAGACGAGGAGTTCCTCCTGATTAATTTGGCTTCGCGGGAGCCCGGAGGCTCGTCTTCCGACTTGATGTACTCCATTATTGGTGAAATCCAACCTTTGCTTTCCTCAACTACATTGATAGAAAAAGCGGGCTCCAGGTTGGGGAGAACGCTGGGTTTGCTTAGCGTTTCCTGGATTATTGATCGGTGATTTCCCGGAACTTTGGTGCTGGCGAGCTTGGAAAGAACGTTCGCTCTGATGTTTTCCGTTCTAGGAACGTGCTTAACCTTTGCAAACACGAAATAGGCAAGCACTTCCCGCACTCGGGTTAAATACTTCTGCAAGGTCTGATCTTTGGCTTCGTATTGCTTTCCGATCTGCGAGACTACCAACAACGAGTCCGTGTTTAAAGAGAGCCGAGTAACTTGAAGGTCCATGGCCAGTCGGAGTCCTGCTATGCATGCCTCGTATTCTGCTTGGTTGTTTGAAGTTGGGAAACCAAAAGTGAGAGATACCTCGATTATAACGCCCGTCGGGCTTTCAAGAATTAGCCCTGCACCGCTCCCCTTTGGATTTAAGGATCCATCTACATGGAGCGTCCACAATTCGCCTTCAGGGTCGGCCGGGGTCATTTCAGCGACAAAGTCGGTAAGTATCTGAGCTTTCATGGCCGGCCTGGTCTCGTATTTGATGCCGAACTCAGAGAGTTCTCCTTCCCATTTAATCATTCGTCCTGCTAAGTCAGGTCGGTGTAAGATCTGTTGGATCGGGTGATTCGTCTGTACCACGACCTGATGAACGACGAAGTAAGGTCAGAGGCGGCGTGCCGAGATGAGTAGAGAAAAAGCGATTTTTTCTATTTTCTAGTATCTAACTTCTGATCCCTCTAAAGCTTTGCTCACAAAGTATACTGGACTCTAATCAGTCCCTGTTTCCCGAATGAGAACGGCGCCAATGGCTTCTTCCGAGATGGCTAAGTACAGGTATAAGGTTTCCCCCGGGTTTGACCGAGTCAGGATTGGTGGCTCGGTCAAAGCCTTTTTAAGTGGGAGAGGGCCTCGTCCCGCTCTGGGGTCCATTCAAACTTTGCTTCCTTCTTAAGCAGCTTAAGCAACGAGAGCGATTTGAACGCAACAGTGGAAATGAAACGAGATAGCGCAGCGATCATCCCGTTAAGCTTTTGAAGCTCTTTCTTGGTAGACGGGGTACGCATCTCTGTCACAGCCCGACATTTGTCCGGGTTGGCTTCAATGCCCCTTTCTGTGAGGTAGAAACCAAGAAATTTCCCAGCTCGGACTCCGAAAGTGCATTTTTCCGGATTTAGCCTCATTGTTTTTTCGGATTTCTGCGAAGATCTCTTCAAGGTCGGGTATGTGGAGGCTCTCACCTTCGCTTTTCGCGATCATGTCGTCGAGGAAGACTTCTACATTATGCCCGATCTGCTTTCGGAAAACCCTGTTCATCATTCTTTGATAGGTAGCTCCCGCATTTTTTAAGCCAAATGGCATAACCCGGTAATAGAAATTACCGCGGTCAGTCATGAAGGCTGTTTTTTCCTGGTCGGGAGGAAACATCGAAATTTGGTTATATCCGGAATAGGCATCCATAAAATATAGTAAACGATAACCTGAAGCATTATCGACGAGACGATCAATGCTAGGAACAGGAAAGACGTCCTTTGGACAGGCCTTATTAAGATCGGTATAATCAACACACATTCGCCATTTTCCATTACTTTTCTTGACAAGTACAGGGTTGGAAAGCCAAGTTGTATACATGACTTCCTTTACACATCAACGACCTTAGTTGTGGCAGCTGCTTTTTCCTTGCTTTAAGCTCTCTTGCGCTGGGCAACCCATTTAGGCCCGGGGTTAACAGCTAGCTGGTGACAGGCGACTTCTGGGGGAATCCCGGGCATGTCTTTCGCCGACCAGGCGAAGAGGTCGGCATGAGCCTTCAGGCATAAAGTGAGCTTTGCTTTAACTTCCTCAGAGAGGTCGGGTCCGATCTTGACAGCTTGGGTTGGGTCGTCTCCCAACTGGACTTGCACGAATTCACCATCAGGTTGAGGTCGCCTGATTTTCTTCTTCAGCTCTCGGGTGAGATCGTCATCACTCTCCTCTTCGGAGCTGTCAGGGTCGTACCTCACATCAAGATCTGTGAGATTGACCTCGGCAGCACTGCTGTTTCTTCTCTTTTTGAGATCCTTCCGGGCTTCTGCTTCTTCGGGGGGAACCCCCTCCTCTGAGGCTCGCCTATCTGCTTTCACGTGTAGATAGAAGCATCTCTGGGCGGACTCTAGGTCGGAATCAAGGGTAATAACTTTGTTGCACAGAGAGTATAATTTCATTTTCAGATGAACTGTTGAGGTTACAGCTCCGAGCCTTCCTAGAGTCGGTCTTCCGATAATACAGTTGTAGACCGAAGAGCATGAAAAAACTAGGAATTTGGTCTTGACTGTCCTTTCCAACGGTTCTTCGCCGTAGGTGACCATTAATTCCAAATAGCCGAGTTGTTTGGTTCGGGACCCGTTGAAACCTGAAAGGTCAGATCGGAATTTAACTTCCTTAAATTACGCATTCATGCATTCTGCTAAAATTCTAGCTCTTGTTTTTTTAAGATCGGAATAATGCTGGTGACGGTTGCGATACCTGGGTTTACTATCGTTCTGGTCCTCCTTCTCATTCCGAGGCTTGATCATTCCAGGGTCGGTGTCTGACTTTCTCGCAACCGCTCCTTCTTCGTGGTCGATGTACTTCTGAGATCGCTGGAGGAACTCGGCAAGCGACGTTCATGCCTCGGGGATCTAAACAACGAGCTCCTCCGAGGGATACATCGACAGCACGGAAAGGACCCTTCACGACAAAGATCGACTACTTTCCGGTGCCAAAGCACCTTGAGAAACCCCCTGAAGGTTTAAAGATGCATGATGGAACTGGTGATCCTGATCGCCATCTCGATTACTTCGATACAATGATGCAATATCGGAACGTCTCAGAGGAAATCAAATGTCGATTTTTTCCCCTCGCTCTTGAGAAGTTGGCTTTGGACTGGTTCAAAGCCCTCAAGCCGAACTCAATATCCTATTGGGACCAACTAGCCAAGTTATTTTCTGCCCATTTCGCCCACTCCAAAATGAAGCCGAAATCTCAAAAAATTTTGCAAGCAATTCGGCAGGGGGAGAACGAGTCTCTCCGGGACTATATTGAGAGGGCGCCGACGTTCATGCCTCAGGGATCTTTCCCGGCATATAGAACGTCGCCTCAGAGAAGAGGATGCCAAGGACGAGCTTCGGCGAGGAGAATCCTCAGGATAACAACTGTCGTCCTGTGTCTCGCTTGGGGGAGTTCCAGATCCTCGTCTTCCTTTCCGACGAGGTGGTGAACGGTGGTGGTGCCTCCTCCATGCTGGAGATCAGTGACGCCTTTGACTAGACGTTCTTCTGCTGGGAGAATGGTTTTGAGGAGAGGACCGATCCGGGATATCACGAGCTCGGATCTAGGCAATTTCAGCTTCCAGGTGGGAGTAGCGCTGTCTCCTCTGCTGGTCAGTCTCGACCTGTCTTGTCAGCAGCTGGACGAGCTGTTGAACAACGTCGACCGGCACCTGGACAGTCTGGGGAGAAGGTGGAAATTGGTTCCGGTCAGAGCTCATGGGAACCATTGCTCTGGACGAGTTGTGGCCGTGGGTCGAGCTATGGGGCAGAGTGACTGCTACACCTTCGGGTGTTTCCTGCTGTTGATCGGGTCTTACTATAACACTTGAGACGTTCCTCTGACGTAATACTAGCCATCGCTGACCAAGGGGATGGGGTAGGGACTAGAGTATAAGAGCTCCCACTGTGGTCGCCAATGTTCTGTACCGTATCTATAAACTGGTATCCGATCTTAGATACCAAGCCCGATCCGAGATAGTTGGTTGCTGTGTTCTTGGTCAATCCGAGTTTGAGCTCTCACCCGATGTGGGGTGGTACCTGCAATGACACTCCGACGCTCAAGTCAGTAAGTGGGTCAGTTGCAAGTGAGAGAATTGGAGAGTGTGTACCTTTAATGCTAGCATTGAATGCTTATTTATAGGTTCTGGGAATCAATGAGAACCATTGGATGTAGGTACTTGATCCTCACCATTGATTGGTGAGTTTGCCTTTGGTATTGGGCCTTAGTGCAAAATATTGTAGTGGCCCAATCCATAACAGAAATATCAATTTAATTGCTAAGATATTTTATAATACTAATTGCAATGAATGTGGGTGTGTGTGTGTGTGTGTTTTTATCAATGAATGTGTGTGTTAAAAATGGCCACATTCATATGTTTATTGGATATTGAATAGAGTTTTAATTTTTAAAATAGAGGTGTTATGATTTACTTAATTGGATTTGTAAGGAAAAGGATATATTAATGATAGTATTTTTTCTTATTTTCTTAACCATGAAGTAATATAAATAATTTGTTAAGTAGTTTTCATTAATTTTAAATATAGAAATTAACATTTAAGTAAAATATAGAAACAAGTGGTAACAAAGTCGGATGGTATGTGATCGAATAACAATCAATAACCACTTATAACTGGTTGCACACATATATGTCGAGATTCACACTGAGGGGGAGATGATAGGTATCACAAGTGTGAAAAGTCCCATATCACGTAATAATGAGTAAAATATAAAGAGTATATAAGAGGCTACACCCATGAACCTATCACTTTAAGATTTTAGGAATAAATATGGCTCAAGTCTCATATTACTTACAATTAAATTAAATTATAAAAAAAATATATAAATTCCCTACAAGTGGTATTAAAGCCCGCAATTATGTGGCCCGAGGGGAGATATTGGGTATCTCAAGTGTGAGCAGTCTCACATTGCCAAATAATGAACAAAATAAAGTGACGCCAGTGGATACTTCTCAACATCAAGAAGGTTCCTTTTTATGGACAGGTCCTGGCAGAGGGGCCTGCCAGGAGAAATGAGTATCATTAGTTGGAACTGCTTGAGCTTGGGTCACCCACGAGAAGTTCCCTCGTTATGTGACCTCGTTCCCTCGTTATGTGACCTCGTTCGGTCATATCAACCGGATGTTTTGTTCCTGTGTGAAACTCTAGTACATGCTGATAAGATTGAGGAAATTCGTGTTTGACTTGGCTTTGATTCGTGTTTTGTAGTTGATAGTGTCGTTAGAAGTGGGGGACTGGCGCTATTCTGGCGCCACCCTTTTGTTGTACGGTGACAAATTATTCTGTTAATTTTATTGATGCGGAGGTTGTTAGTGTGAATGGTCCCTCGTGGAGAATAACTGGTTTTTATGGTTTCCCGGAGAGTGGCCGTAGGCGTGAGTCTTGGAATTTGTTGAGGACACTTGCGGGGGATAATTCATTGCCATTGTGTGTTGTGGGTGATTATAATGACTTGTTATCTAATGATGAAAAAAGAGGTAGTGCGGATAGAGCTCCGTGGTTGCTCAGGGGGTTCAGTGATGCTATTCAGGATTGCTTGCTTCATGATGTTCCTATTGAGGGACACCCGTTCACTTGGAGTAGGGGGGGTACTGACGCTTTTAAGGAGGGGTGGTTGGATAGAGTTCTTGCTACACAGGATTGGATTGAATTATTTCCAAATTGTAGCTTTATCAATGGTGTAGCCGATCGTTCTGATCACACTCCCCTTTGGTTTGAAAATGCTTGGTTGGAAGAGGCTGATCTTCCTATTGTTGTTGGGGACAATTGGCCTAATGGAGATAATCATGATTTGATGAAGAGGGTAGAGAATTGTATTAGTGCTATTGATAGTTGGGGTAGGAGGTTGAGGGCGCGGTATCGTCTTGATATAAAGAAGTGCAAGGAGGAAATGGAGGTGTTGAGGGGTTTGCTAGAGGAGGGGGCAATGATTCAGTATAAGAAAGTGAATGATCGGTTGAGTACTCTTTTGACCCAAGAAGAAGCGTTTTGGAACCAAAGGGGGAAGGTGCATTGGTTGAGGGATGGTGACCCTAACTCGAAATTTTTCCATGCAATGGCTAGTGCACGTCGTCATCGCAACGCAATTGTCAAATTAACACAAAATGATGGCATGATGGCTGATTCACAGGTGGCACTGGGGAGGCGGCGCATGAGTATTTCACGCACTTGTTTGTGGGGGCGCAGGGAGACTATGGACCGATTGTGGATTGTTTGGGTAGAGTGGTCACGATGGAGGATAACGAATAGTTGACGGCTCCTTTTGAGATTGGTGAGTTTAAAGGAGACTTTGTTTCAAATGCATTCGGACAAGGCTTCGGGCCCGGATGGTATGAACCCAACTTTCTTTAAAAGTTTCTGGAATCTTTGTGGTCCTGAGTTATTCCATTTTGGTGTTGCTTGGCTTGATAGTGGCGAGTTCCCTCCTATGCTCAATGACGCCAACATAGTCTTGAGTCCAAAGGTAGACAATCCAGCAACAATGAGAGATTTACGGCCAATATCGCTTTGTAATGTTATTTATAAAATTATTTCTAAGGTTTTGGCTAATAGATTGAAAGTTATCCTTTATAAGTGTGTGTCTTTGGAGCAATCTGCTTTTGTTGCTAATCGTTCTATCTTAGATAATGTAATGGTGGCAATTGAAACTATTCATCACCTAAAGTGTAAGGTGAGGGGGAAAGTCGAGGAGGTGGCGCTTAAAATTGATATTAGTAAGGCTTATGATCGGATGGATTGGGGGGTACTTGAGACGCGTTCTTGAGAAGTTGGGTTTTGACGAGAAGTGGGTGAGGTGGATGGTGACGTGTGTTGAAATGGTACACTATTTAGTGCTCATGAATGGTGAGAGAGCTGGCTCAGTCCCACCGAGGAGAGGTCTCAGGCAAGGTGACCCACTGTCACGTTACCTTTTTATATTGTGTGCAGAGGGCCTTACGGCATTACTTAAAAAATGTTTGGCGAGAGGTGAGATTCATGGTGTGAAAGTGTCTAGAGGGGCTCCAATCCTCACACACCTATTATTCACAGATGACTGTTTTATGTTTTGCAGGGCTAATGTGACTGAGACTACAAAACTTAAGGGAGTGCTAGAAACTTATGAGAAGGCATCTAAGCAGTCTATCAACTTTCAGAAGTCTGAGATTTATTTTAGTAGAAACACTCAAGAGAATATCAGGGAGCAGGTTGTTAATATTCTGGGTGTGACTGAATGTATTGGCACAGGGAAGTATCTTGGCTTGCCTTCTATAGTAGACCGTAGTAAGAAACAATTGTTTGGTTACTTGCGGGACCGTGTGTGGAACAAAGTTAGGCAGAGGTCAGGGCGTCATCTACCCAAAGCAGGTAGGGAGGTTCTTGTAAAGTCAGTGGCTTAGGCTATCCCGGCTTATTGCATGAGTACTTTTCTGATTCCTACATCTCTAGGAGAGGAGTTGGAGATGATGATTAATTCTTTTTGGTGGGGATCGAATCAAGGTGCGAGGAGAGGGATCAATTGGTTGAGTTGGGAAAGGTTAAATATGCGAAAAGAATTTGGTGGTATGGGCTTTCGACATTTCCATGGTTTTAATTTGGCTATGCTAGGGAAGCAAGGTTGGCGTTTATGCACCAACAAGGATGCTATAGTTACCCGCGTCTTCAAATCTAAATACTTCCCTAATGGGGACTTCTTGGGGGCTCGCTTGGGCCATAATCTCAGCTATGTTTGGCGTAGCATCCACACTTCACAGGTATTGGTCAATTTTGGAGCTCGATGGAAAATTGGAGATGACACATCTATCAACAATTTGAATGATCCATGGGTGAAAGGAGGTAATAGTTCTTATGTTTCTTCTAGTGTGGTGCCGGGTTGTGAAAATATGACAGTAGCGAATCCTTTTATTGCGAATGAAGGGTTGTGGAATAGTGCTTTGTTAGATCAATTATTTAATGAGGAAGACAAGAGTCGCATAAAGGGTATGGTTCATCACGGGAGGGACATCGAGGACAAGTTGGTGTGGAATAAAAGTAGAAATGGCTTCTATTCGGTTAAATCCGCTTATTATGTGTGCATGAATGAGTTGATTGATAATTCTAATTTTCGTGTTCCGGGTGAGTGGCATCTAATTTGGAAGCTTAAAATTCCCCAAAAGGTGAAGATTCATCTGTGGCGGTGTTCTAGGGGAGTACTTTCATGTCGTTTTAATATCCGCAAGCGTCATGTGGATTTCCCGGTGGAGTGTACGTGGTCTGAACATGAAGAGGAGAGTGATTGACACTTATTTTTTGGATGCTCTCAAGCTGAAGATGTGTGGAGACAGGCGGGTCTTTGGGGTACCATTCAGCGCTTCATTACCGTAGGAGCTACTGATTTGAAGGCTGTGTTTTTTCGAATTCTGGAAGCGGTACCCGTGGCTACTAGAAACAGTTTTGCAATGATGATTTGGTGTTTATGGAAGCGGAGGAATGAGAAAACATGGGAGAACACGATTCGGCCAACTCGCTTCTCCATCAGCGGATTTCGTCAAGTGCAACGATGATTTGTATCGCTGGCAGCAAGTCCGTCGCCCAGCCACTTCGCAGGTGCAGCAACAGCTTCGGCCTGCCATTGAATTTCGTGATGCTGCTGCTGTTGCTTGGGTGCAGCCAGCAGTGGATTTCGTCAAGTGCAACGTGGATGCGGCTATGTTTGATGATAACAGGTTCGGTGTTGGCATGTGTATTCGGGATAGTGATGGTTTATTTGTTAAAGCAAAATCATCCTGGTTTTATGGATCCACAACCACAGGAGGCAGAGGCATTGGGTTTATTATTGGCAGTCAATTGGCTTCAAGAGTTGCGTATCCAAAGAGTTACCATCGAGCTGGATTGCAAAGCAGTGGTAGATGGCATCAGAGGAGAGTGTAATTCTGTTACCGAGTTTGGCTCTATTTTGAAAACTTGTAAGAACTTATTAGCAATGACACAAAACTATGTGGTTAGTTTCATCCGGAGGCAGGCCAACCTTGTTGCTCCTACTCTAGCTAGAGCATCAATGGATTTTGCTAGCTCCTAGGTTTATGATTGTAGTCCGAATTGTATTACCTCTTTGATTATGAATGAAATGATATAAGTTTTCCTTTGTAAAAAAAGAGAGTATATAAGAGGCAGTATCCAAAAACCTATCAGCTTAGGACCCATTTGGTGGTCAGGATAAGGAGATAGGATATGATAAATCTATCATATCTCATTTCAGTTCGATGTTTGTTGAGCCAACATGATATGATAACTTAATGCTGTGACTTGTCCTATCCCCACTACTACATTTTTGGTCTTTGGCAACACATCTTTTCCCAACCGAAAAAATGTTGCCTTAAAGTATATTAGCTTTCATTTTTGAACTTTTCTCATAAGGCGAGTGATTTCCACAATACTAGTGTTGCAGGTCTACGTAAATGTTTCTTGAAGTCATACTGGATATATGACTAGATTTTTATTCATTGAATCAAAACATAATACGTCGACGTGTTCGTATACCAATCACCTACCTCATCTAACCACAATTTTCTTTTCTAGTAAGAAAAATTTGTTTAACTACTAACGTACTTGAACCAGGTACAAATATCTAGTGAGCACTATCCACACCAGACAGCTCATTGAATTATATACACATATTCTGAAAAATAGTCCTCAAATTCCTCCTTATCTTGTTAATAAATCACCCCTAAGAAACAATTTTAATATGAGAAATTACAAAGTTCCACTATTTTCACTCTTTTTACCAACAAAGTGTTGGTACAAGCAATAACTGGATAAAGATCCCATACCAAGGTCTCAAGTTCGAGTTTTTAGTGTGTCAAAAATTCTAATGGAAATGAGAACTACACCGACCGACAAAGTCGAGTATACGTGGCTAGCCAAGTTTTCCAACGTAGATTAGTCTTCAACAAAGGCTGTGGATCCAACACGTCAATAACACAGTAACAAAGAAATCACTTTTTTCACAATCAATTTTTTTTAAAAGGGAATATAAGGTACTCCAATCCTTAATACAAAAGATGTGGGTTGCAAACATTGTATGAAGTGACTAAGTTACACAAGAAGTGGGGTTGAATTGCGTCCCCTTTTAAAATTTAAGACCTGAAACCTTCTTAACAGAAAGTTCTCAAGAGTATCTTGGATATGAGAAGGTCAGTAGCAATAGATAATCAATAGAAAACTAACTTCTCAGTGATGAAGAACAGTTATGAATAATAGCAAGTAATAGATATGTTGGTTTTAATTTGAGTTTAGATCATAGATTATAAGTTCTTAGTGAAAACCGTGTTTGAGAAGGTTGAATAAATTAACCTTCTCTTAGTTTGATAAAACAACAAGTAGTGTAAGGCAAGTTAGCAAATAGTTAGGAAAGCAAGTAAATAACACAGTAGAGTTATAGAGGGTCACCCAAACTAGGCTACGTCCTCTCCCCATTTCCTTGTGAGTATTTCCACTATTTTCCAAATAGCTTTTACACTTGCTTTTGACCAACACACAAAAGACTTAACCAACACTAGCTTTGATCACACACAACAGCCTAGTGTTCTCTTACACAGCTACACCTAGCTGTTTCCACCCTCTTAGAAACTCTCTACTGGTTTCCTAAGAGTCACCTTATCAAATAGAATCGCCACCAACCCTCACCTCTCTTTAGGTAGTTTGGTGAGATGTTTACAAGATAGTGTTTACAATAAGGGGTTTGGGTTTTGGGATGTTTAGAAGCTTGAACACAGATAAATACAATGAATACAATGGTACTTATCAAGCTAACACACACTAAAAGAAAGATATCCCAGAATGTAAACTTTAGAAGCTTTGAGTGTGGGATAAGAAGGTTGTTTGCTTTGAGAAGCTTGAACTTGTGGAGGTTCCAATTCAATCTCATACTTTGAAAGTTCGAAGTGAAGTCTTTAAATAGCTTTGGAGGATGGATATAGCCGTTAGATGGTTGAAGAGAGCCGTTTGAAAGAGCCCAACGGTCAATAGGAGTGATAAGATGGAAACCACAAAGGTTGGAATCTTTTGAAGCTTCTCATGCTGAGCTTTGTGCTTTATCTGACTTATTTAACCTTCTCATGCTGACACTGTACTCTCCTCTACACATGCTGATCCTCTATGACTTGACACTGTACTTTAGGCCAGGCTGTTCCAGCTTGTACGAAGCTTCTCAAGCTTCATGGTTATGAACAAACACCTTTTGTTGATACTAGGAATAATCAATGAGAACCTCTTTTGGTGTTTGAAACATTCCAACACATTTATTGCTTGGATGAACATTTAATGCGCTAATGTTCATATGAGCAGGGATTAATGTGTTTGTCTTGAGTAGGTTGCTGTTTGCATTAACCTTCTCAAGTTTGATTCTTCTTATTCTTTAACCTTCTGAAAGATGAACCAGCTTCTTTAGGATATTGGTGAGGTCAACTTTTGTTTGACTGCTGGTCAAACCTTCTGTTGACTTAGTCAACCTTATCATATTTTAACCTTCTCAAGGCTTTTCTACCCTCGTAGTTTTATACTTTTTTTAGTCCAAGGTAGAGCCTAATTTGCTATATGGAAAACCTGTTCTATACAGTTGTCAAGCATGTTAGATCACACTTAATTAGAAAACTTAAATCTTACTTAGTTTGTTTCATCAAAACATAGAAAGAGATTTTTATTCCAACACTGTAAACAAAATAATAGATAAGTCCACCAATTCGATTGAACTAAATTGCATGAACTAAAATTCTTATTCATCACTCAGGACAAACCCAACAAGTTAGTTTATCCCTTTACTCCATGTATCCTCTAATCATATAACATGGGTGATTTTATTTTATACATCAAAGAGAAATGAAGACAAAAATTTAAAAACTCACAAAAACAATGCAAGAAAGAGCATTAGTCTCATCCCCATGTTTACCAATCAAAACATTGACAACCTTATAATTAGTTGTGTTAGGATCGAAACAAAAACCATGTACCACACTACAATAGGCCCAGTCAGTGTTTTCCACAGCAAGTGGCAAAGGAACAGCATTAGTCTTCTTGTAGCTTGATTACAGAGAATTAACCTATTAGGGAAACCTGTAACAGTCACCTCAAGACAAAAAATTCCATTTGAAGGACCATGAGCTATGATGGTATCTACATGGTTTTCAGGCAACGGAAATGTTGGTGTTATTGAATAGGGGTAATTCTGTCATATGGTATATAATTGGGGGTATAAGTGTCATTGCAATACATTAGTTAGTTATGGACTATATAGTATAATTTGTTACTGTATCAAGTTCAGTTAATCAATATACAATTCTCAGTTTTCCTCCTTTTCTCTGTGTGCTTGCTTCTTCTTCTCTCCCTCTCAGAACTGTGAGTGTGAGTGTGTGAGGTGTGTGCTTCACATTCTGCATTGCTTGGCAATGCAAGATTATTGCCTCTGAATCCAACAATTGGTATCCAGAGCAAGATCGAACCTGGGAAAGGGAAACACGAGTGGAATCGGTGAGGAATTGATTCGCAATTTGGGAAACACGAGCGTGAGTGAGTGTTCTTCATCGATTCAGTGAATTGAACACGTATTGAGTGGAAATGAGGGCAAGCACGAACGGAGGAAACATTCCAGCGCAATTGCTGGTTCTTGATGGCAAAAATTGGGAGCGATGGCACATTCAGATGAAGGCGCTGTTTGACTTTCAAGATGTGATGGAGGTTGTGAGGAATGGCGTAGCGGCGGAGCCAGTTGGAAATGCAACAGAAGCGGTGAGAAACGCACATAGGGAAAGTAAGAAGAAGGACTCCAAAGCGATATTTCTCCTGCATCAGAGTTTAGATGATGCGAATTTCAACTTGATTTCAAAGGCGACTTCAGCGAAGGAGGCCTGGGACAAACTTGTGACATGCTACGCTGGTGGAGATCGTGTGAAGAAGGTGAAGCTTCAAGCTCTGCGAAGACAGTTTGATACAATGATGATGGAGGAGAACGAGAAGATTTCAGACTTCTTCGCACGCATAAAGGTAGTCACTAATCAAATGGCTACACAAGGTGAGACTCTAACTGATGGAAAGATCTGTGAAAAAATTACACGTTCTTTGACTGAAAAATATGATTACATAATCTGTGCAATTGAAGAATCAAAAGAAGTAAGTGATATGAGCCTAGAAGAGTTAAAGAGTTCATTAGAGGCTAGAGAAATTAGGATGTTAGAGAGGAGTAAGAAGAATGTCACTGAGCAAGCCTTGCTGGCACAGTCTGGTCAGAACAGTAGGGGTAGAGGAGGTTTTAGAGGCAGAGGACGTGGTAGGAATAATAGAGGAAGAGGTGCTTATGCTGGTGGTGGTGGAAGAGGTCAGAGTAATACTCAGAGTAAGCCTGATCAGTCACAGAGAGGCAGAGGCAGAGGCAGTTATAGAGGCAGTGGCAATGGCAGAGGTAGAGGAGGTAGAAAGACATTTGACAAACAAAATATCCAATGCTATAATTGTGATAAGTGGGGGCACTTTGCAGATGAATGTTATGCAAAGAAGGATCCCCAAGGTGATGAGGCCAACCTTGCAAAGGGTGATGATGATGATAGTGAAGTAGTGATGCTTATGGTGACCACAACTGATGAGAAATGCACTACTGAGGAGTGGTATTTGGACACAGGGTGCTCTACTCATATGACTGGACATAAGGAGTGGTTTATGAGTCTTGATGAGTCCAAAAAGAGTAAGATCAGATTTGGAGATGGAAGAACTATGAAGTCAGAAGGTGTTGGGAAGGTGATGATCAGAATGCAAGATGGAACACACACTTGCATAACTGATGTACTGTATGTACCTGGAATGAACTGCAATTTACTGAGTTTGGGGCAATTAGTGGAGAAGGGATATTCAGTGACAATGCTGGACAAGAGATTGAAGCTGTTTGATGTCAGGGATCAGACCAAGGTAATCTTAGATGTGCCTCTATCAAAGAATAGAACATTCAAGGCAAGCCTTGAAGCAATGGATCAGAACTGTTTTGCTGCAACAGTGGACAGAGATGAATGGAAGTGGCATCACAGGTATGGTCATCTAAATTTTAGAGACCTATACAATTTAAATAACTTCAATATGGTTAGAGGAATGCCTCAAATCAGTATACCAAGTGAACTGTGTGAGAACTGTGTTGAATCAAAGCAACACAGAAACTCTTTTAAGGAATTTGTTGAGACTAGAGCTAGAGAAAAACTTGAAGTGATTTATTCTGATGTATGTGGTCCAATGCAGTGTGATTCTGTGGGTGAGGGGAAATATTTTGTATCTTTTTTGGATGACTTCACTAAGAAAATGTAGGTGTATATATTGAAAAGAAAGAGTGAGGTGTTAGGTGTGTTTAAGAAATTTAAGAACATGATTGAAAGACAAACTGGGCTGCTGATCAAGACCTTAGTAACTGATGGTGGTGGTGAATACAACAGCTATGAATTCAAAGGCTTCTGTGAAATGGAAGGTATCCTGCATAATGTGACTCCCCCGTACACCCCTCAGCATAATGGAGCAGCTGAGAGGAGAAACAGGACAGTGATGAACATGGTGAGATGTATGCTCAAAGGGAAGAATTTACCAAAATCTCTTTGGGCTGAAGCAGTGTGTACTGCAGTGTTTGTTCTTAACAGAAGCCCAACCAAGAGACTAGATAAGATTACACCAGAAGAAGCTTGGTCAGGCCACAAGCCAACAGTCAGTCATTTCAGGATCTTTGGATCAGTATGCTACAAGCATGTACCTGATCAGTTAAGAAGGAAACTGGATAGCAAGGGTGAAGCAATGATACTAGTAGGCTATCACACTACAGGAGGGTACAGATTGTACAATCCTGCAACCATGGAAATTCAAGTGAGTAGGGATGTAATTGTAGATGAAGCAAAGGAGTGGAACTGGGAGAGAGACACAACACAGGAGCCTGCAAGAATTATAATTGAAGCCCCTGTAACTGATGTAGCAAGCAGTTCCAACTCTGGATCTGCAGTGACAGGTGACTTAGCTGAAAGCAGTGATGGTAACAGGAGATCACAGAGGATCAGAAACGCACCAGCCAGGTTACAAGACTACGAACTGATTTCTGATTCAGCAATAGGGCAGGAAGGTGAGCTAGTGCAGCTAGCTCTATTTGCTGAATCAGAACCAGTAAGTCTAGATGAAGCTATGAAAGATGCTAAGTGGATTGAAGCTATGAAAGAAGAGCTGAGGGCCATTGTAAAGAACAATACATGGCAATTAGTACCTCTGCCTGATAAAAAGAAACCAATAGCAGTGAAGTGGGTTTACAAAGTGAAAGTAAATCCAAGTGGTGAGATCAACAAGTACAAAGCCAGGCTAGTGGCTAAGGGATTCTTGCAAAAGGCTGGTGTGGATTTCTTTGAAGTATATGCACCTGTTGCTAGGATGGAAACAGTGAGAATAATCACTGCACTAGCAAATCAAGAGGGATGGGCCATGCATCATATGGATGTGAAGTCAGCGTTTTTGAATGGTCCTCTTGAAGAAGAGGTTTATGTTTGCCAACCTCCTGGGTTTGAACTGAAGGGCAGTGAAGGGAAAGTTTATAAATTGAACAAGGTATTGTATGGATTGAAGCAAGCTCCACGAGCTTGGAACAAACGAATTGACAGTTTTTTGTTAAAACTTGGCTTCATCAAGTGCATAAGTGAGCATGGTGTGTATGTTAAGAGTGACAAATCTATTTTAATTGTGTGCATCTATGTTGATGACATGTTAATCACAGGAAGCAATGAGAACAAGATTGCTGATTTTAAAGGAGAGATGATGAGGGAATTTGAAATGACAGACTTGGGTTTTATTTCATATTTCCTGGGGATTGAATTCAAGGCTACTGACAGTGGAATGATCATGCATCAAGGGAAATATGCAAGAGATATTCTGAGGAGGTTCAGAATGCAGGACTGCAATCCTACTGATACACCAGTTGCTACTTGTTTGAAACTGATGAAGAGCAGCAATGAGGAAGAAGTGGATGCCACACTGTATAGGCAGACAGTAGGATCACTGAGATATCTATGTTGTACAAGGCCTGATCTGTCCTATGCAGTTGGCTTGATTAGTAGATATATGGAGAGCCCTAAACTGTCTCATTTCCTTGCTGCTAAAAGGATAATGAGATATGTGAAAGGCACACTTGATTTTGGGATTGTTTTTCCAAAAGATAGAGCTGCAACTGAGTATGTAATTCTGGGATATAGTGACTCCGATTGGTGTGGTGATAAGGATGATAGGAGAAGCACTGCTGGGTATGCATTCTTGCTTGGGAATGCACCTATTTCATGGAGCTCCAAGAAGGAGCAAGTAGTGGCTCTGTCCTCCTGTGAGGCAGAGTACATTGCTGCTGCAATGGCAGCATGTCAAGCACATTGGATTGATACTGTGCTCACTGAGTTGCAAGTGAAAGAAAGAGGAATTACTACACTGATGGTAGATAAGAAATCTGCCATTAGCCTTGCCAAACATCCTATTGCTCATGGTAGGAGCAAACACATTGAAACACGCTTTCACTACCTTAGAGAACAAGTGAACAAGAGCAAGTTGAAGATTGAATACTGCCCCACTGCTATGCAAGTAGCAGATATTTTCACCAAGCCATTGAAGATAGAACAATTTAAGGAGCTGAGAAACAAGCTTGGAGTGATTGAAGTGAAGTGATGAAGTGTAAGAGGCATGCTGCTGAAGATTGTCCAAGGAGTGTTGTGAATAAGTGGTGCAGCACTGCTGTGCTAGTGCTGTAAGTGTCTGTGCAAGTGTCTGTTTTTTACAGTTTTTCTATATCTGTAATTGAACTACAGTTTACTGGTTTTGCTGAGTTGTTATTACAGAATTAAAGGAGAGTATTGAATAGGGGTAATTCTGTCATATGGTATATAATTGGGGGTATAAGTGTCATTGCAATACATTAGTTAGTTATGGACTATATAGTGTAATTTGTTACTGTATCAAGTTCAGTTAATTAATATACAATTCTCAGTTTTCCTCCTTTTCTCTGTGTGCTTGCTTCTTCTTCTCTCCCTCTCAGAACTGTGAGTGTGAGTGTGTGAGGCGTGTGCTTCAGATTCTGCATTGCTTGGCAATGCAAGATTATTGCCTCTGAATCCAACAGGTGTGACATCCATGGGTGGTGAGGGTTGTGAATTTTGTGGTTGTTGTAGTTCATCAAATTCTTTGGAGGCTATTGCCATCAAATTTTGTGGTAAAAAAAGGTAGGTTGGTTTCTGGTAGCTAATATAGTGGAGTTGGTAAAATGTTTGGCAATAAACTAGTGTTGGTGATATAGTTGAAGGTTTTGTTTAATGATTTAAAATCGAATGAGAGATTTCATCATTTCAAAATATATATATATATATATATATATATATATATATATATATATATATATATATATATATATATATATAATATTCTAAGAATGTGTTACATATTGAAGTGTAGACAATGACTCTGTTAGGGTTATCGCAATAGTTTATTTAATTATTTTTTATTTCTATTAAATGTCCATTATGGTCTTACACAAAAGTGAGAAAAACAAATTAGAAGATAATACGCGTGACACCAACATGATGTGGCACAACCGCACAAGTGGTATGAGAACTTTTGTTGAGATATTTGCCGAGATTCACACTTTGGGGGGGGGGGGGGGTTGGGTTTGTTGAGTCAACTTGGTATGATAACTTAATCCTGTGACTTGTTCTATCAGCACTACAACATTTTTGGTCTTTGGCAACACATATTTTCCTAACAGGTAACAAATGTTGCCTAAAATATATTAGCTTACATTTTTGAACTGTTGCCACAAGGTGAGTGGTTTACACAATACTAGTTTTGCAGGACTACGTAAATGTTCCTTGAAGTCCTCCTGGATATATGACTAGATTTTTATTCATTGAATCAAAACATAATACAGCATGTTTGTATACCAATCACCTACCTCATCTATTCACAATTTTCTTTTCTAATAAGAAAATTTTATTTAACTAGAATACCAATGTACTTACACCATATCTAGTGAGCTCTATCCACATCAGACAACCCATTGGATTATATACACATATTCTGAAAAATAATCCTCAAATTCCTCCTTATCTTGTTAATAAATCACCTCTAAGAAACAATTTTAATATGAAAAATTACAAAGTTCCACTATTTTCACTCTTTTTACCAACAAAGTGGTGGTACGAGCAGTAACTGGATAAAGATCCCAGGCCAAGGTCTCAAGTTCGAGTTTTTAGTGTGGCAAAAAATTTAATGGAAAGGATAATTACACCAACCGACAAAATCGAGTATACGTGGCTAGTCAAGTTTTCCAGCGCAGATTAATCTTCAACAAAGGCTGTGGATCCAA
This sequence comes from Astragalus membranaceus, assembly GCA_039519185.1. Taxonomy (NCBI): domain Eukaryota; kingdom Viridiplantae; phylum Streptophyta; class Magnoliopsida; order Fabales; family Fabaceae; genus Astragalus; species Astragalus membranaceus. Next base: position 55,886,228 of record CM076851.1, read on the forward strand.
CGCGTATATAACACGGAAACATAAAAATCACTTTTTTTACAATCAAAATTTATTAAATGGGAATATTAGGTACTCCAACCCTTAATACAAAAAGATGTGTGTTGCAAACATTGTAAACAAAATAATAGATTACAAAAAGATGTGTGTTGCAAACATTGTAAACAAAATAATAGATTAGTCCACCAATCCGATTGAACTAAATTGCATGAAGTAAAATTCTTATTCATCACTCAGGACAAACACAACAAGTTAGTTTATCCTTTACTCCATGTATTCTCTAATCATATAACATGGGTGATTTTATTTCATAAATCAAAGCAAGAAACTCTAAAAGGTGATAAAGATATCGCTAAAAATGTCATACTTCAAGGTTCCTCTTCTCCGGTCTGAAAAGACAGTGGAAAAAATACTTTCATCATACCTAAAAACATGAACCTTCATGCCAAAGTCAATCGGACTCTCCCTCACTACATGTTGGGTACTAATGTTGTACAAAACCAATGGTCCATTATTTAATCCACCTATAATAACCTCATTATCATTCCAAAACTCCCAAAATTTCCACCTTCCAGAAGAAGGACCAATGACAAAAACTCTTTGTCCAAGACCTCCACACAAGTTTCCCATGGAAAACCTGTGGTGTATTCCTCAACATAAGCAAGTTTGCCTTTAATCACAGCTAGATTGTTATCATCAAGTAACCAATCTTTTGAAGTTGATGCAATTTTCTAGATTCCTCCACTAAGGTCTTGAAGATCCTATAGTCTAGAAACATCTAGTATGGTTGATGATTTGTAAAAGTCTTTAGCTATAGAATTATCTAGAATGTGATGTAGATACCTAAATAATGTAGAATATTCTAGAGTGTAAGGAAGATGCCTAATTATGTAGAACCTTCTAGAACCATCCTCAAGCACCTATAAATAGGCAAGCTTGGGTGCATTAATGTAAGCAAAACATTTGAGAGCAATACAATCTATTCCTTTGCTCCAAACATCACACTACTAACTACTATTATATTCCAACTATCAACTAAAGTCTTCTCTACTATCCAACTATTTTCTAAACTAACATTACTACCCCAAATACTAACAGTGGTACCAGAGCTACGTTCGGTCATATACTGGGCGTAGATAAACTATCCAACTACCAATTAAAAATCACTACCATCACTCTACACTACTTCCATATTTTTTCTTAGCCAATGGCTAACAACACCCAATCATCATCTAATTAATATCCAAGTCCCTCCTTTTTCCGGTGAAAACTATGATTTTTGGAGCATTAAAATGAAGACATTTTTTTGCTCCCAAGATCTATGGGAAATTGTGGAAGAAGGATTTACTACTCCCGCAGATACTTCATCTCTTACTGCAGCTCAAAGGAAAGAGTTGAAGGAAAATAGGCAAAAAGATTCAAAGGCGCTATATTACTTGCAGCAAGCTGTGGGTGACTCTATTTTTCCGAGGATAATGGCAGCTTCTAGTGCCAAGGACGCATGGAGTACACTACAGGAGGAGTTTCAAGGAACCGTCAAGGTACGTTCCGTCAAACTCCAAAGTCTAAGGCGTAAGTTTGAATTATTAAATATGAAGGAATCTGAGACCGTACAAGACTATTATACTAATATAAAAGAAATTGTTTCTAAAATGAGAGCCTACGGGGAAAATATTCTCGACAAAAGAATTGTTGAGAAAATTCTAGTTTCTCTTCCCTGTAAGTATGATCCAATCGTGACGATGATTGAACAAACGAAGAATCTATCAAACTTATCTGTGACAGAACTAATAGGCTCTCTTGAAGCTTATGAGCAAAGATTGAGTAGGCGTGATGATAATTCTGTAGAAAATGCCTTTCAATCTAAGCTTAAATTATGGTCTCAAAATAAAGGATACGGAGGAAACAAGAGTAGTGGAGAAAGTTCTAGAAATAGAGAGAATTCTAGAAATTTCTCAAAGAAAAATCAAGATGAGTATCCTCCATGTGGCATCTGCAAGAGGACAAATCATGCCGAGAAAGACTGTCGCTGGCGAGGAAAGCCACATTGTCGGCACTGTAAGAAATTTGGGCACGTGGAGAAGAATTGCTATAGAAAAAATAAACATCAAGCAAGTTTCGTCGAAGAACGTGAGAATGACCAGAATAAACATGACAGTGAAGAACATCTTTTCTATGCCACCCAAGATTCCAACGATGACAAGAAAGGAACCTGGTACTTGGATAGCGGTTGCAGCAATCACATGGCTAAAGATGAGAGCATCTTTAAGGAAATTGATGACTCTGTCAAATCAAAGATTCGACTAGGGAATGGCACTACCGTGGAATCAAAAGGAAAAGGCACTGTCATGGTGGAGACAAAGAAAGGTACGCGACTCATTAGAGATGTCTTACTAGTTCCCAATCTTAAAGAAAATCTCTTGAGCATCGGTCAAATGATGGAGAAAGGCTGTGTCCTTCACTTTGAAGGAGATAAATGCACAATCTATGATAACAGTAGTAAAAGGGTTGAGATAGCCCAAGTAAAGATGGAGACGAGGAATAGAAGCTTCCCGATAAACTTTAAATATACCACTAACATTGCCATGAAGGTGCAAGCTGATGATTCATGGCTATGGCATCGAAGATTTGGCCACCTCAACTCGAAAGCCTTAACGTTGTTATATCAAAAGAATATGGTAAGAGATTTACCAAGCCTAAAAGAAGATAGTGGAGCATGTGAAGGATGTCTTCTTGGAAAACAACACAAACTACCATTTTCAACGAGCAATGCATGGAGAGCTAAAGATGTGCTAGAGCTCATCCACACTGACGTTTGTGGACCGATGAGGACACCATCACTCACCAACAACAGGTATTTCATCCTCTTCATCGATGACTTTTCTAGAATGACTTGGGTCTATTTCATCAAGGAAAAATCAGAAGTCTTTGGAATATTCAAGAAGTTCAAGGCCCTTGTAGAAAAGCAAAGTGGCAAACACATAAAGAGGCTTAGGAGTGATCGCGGCAAAGAGTACAACTCCCATGAGTTTGATAAATTCTGTGAGGATGAAGGCATTGAAAAAAAAACTCACAGTCGCATATTCTCCTCAACAAAATGGAGTATCTGAAAGAAGAAACCGCACGGTCATGGAGATGGCTAGATCGATGCTAAAGGATAAAGGACTACCAAACACTTTTTGGGCTGAAGCGGTTTATACTGCAGTCTACATTATCAATAGATGCCCAACTCAAGCAATCCAAGACAAGACTCCTATTGAAGCTTGGAGTGGGCAGAAACCTTCTGCCAAACATTTAAGGGTCTTTGGATCAATCTGCTACATTCAAGTCCCAGACCAAAAGAGGCATAAGTTAGAAGACAAAACGATTCGAGGCATCTTCTTGGGATACAGTACACAATCAAAAGGCTATCGAGTCTACAACTTACAAACAAAGAAGCTCATCATTAGTCGAGATGTCGATGTTGATGAAGCTGCTGCTTGGAATTGGGATAAAGAAAAAATTGAGAGAAGCAACATTTCCCTTCCAGTAAAGCAACCTCAAGAAGAAGTTGAAGAAGTAACAGAAGATCCAGGTATGCCTTCTTCGTCTTCTCTTCAACAAGATTCCTCACCAGAATCTACTCTGAGGCGAGTAAGATCTCTGGCGGATATATATGAAACTTGCAATTTGGCCATACTTGAGCCTGAAAACTATGAAATAGCATCAAAACAAGAAGTATGGGTCAAAGCAATGGAGGAGGAGATTAAATCAATTAAGAAAAACAAAACATGGGAGCTAGTAGACTATCCAGAAGATAAACATATCATAGGAGTCAAATGGGTTTATAAGACAAAGCTTAACCCTGATGGCTCAATACAAAAACACAAGGCTAGGCTTGTAGCAAAGGGCTACTCTCAGCAACCTGGAGTTGACTACAATGAGACATTTGCTCCAGTTGCTCGTCTAGACACTATAAGAGCTTTAATAGCTCTTGCAGCACAAAAAGAGTGGAGCATCTATCAACTAGATGTCAAGTCTGCATTTCTAAATGGAGTGTTAGAAGAAGAGATTTATATTGAGCAACCACAGGGCTTCGTCAGCAAAGGAAATGAAGATAAAGTACTGAGACTAAGAAAAGCTTTATATGGTCTCAAGCAAGCTCCTCGAGCATGGTACAGTCAAATTGATCAATACTTCATCAATCAAGGATTCAGGAGGAGCAAGAGTGAGCCAACACTATATGTCAAGACCCAAGGTCAGCAGGATACTCTCATTGTCTCCTTGTATGTAGATGATCTAATCTACACAGGAAACAACACGAAGATGATCGCTAATTTCAAAGAAGACATGATGAAGACATTCGAGATGACAGATCTTGGCTTGATGAACTACTTCCTCGGCATAGAAGTAAAACAACAAAAAGAAGGAATATTCATCTGTCAAAAGAAATATACCGAAGCACTATTAAAGAAACTCAACATGAACGAATGCAATCCAGTAGCTACTCCGCTCGTGACAAATGAGAAGTTACAAAAAGAAGACGGAGCACCAGAAGCTGATGGACCGCGCTATAGAAGTTTGATAGGGAGCTTACTATATCTCACTGCTACACGCCCAGACATCATGTATGCCACAAGTCTTCTATCAAGATTCATGCAGAAGCCGAGCCAAATTCACCATGGATCAGGAAAACGAATTTTAAGACCTTCAAGGAACAAAGGAGTTTGGTATATGGTACAGAACCATGACCAACTCAAGATTGCTTGGCTACACCGACAGTGATTGGGCAGGTTCTATTGATGATATGAAAAGTACATCAGGCTATGCCTTCTCACTAGGATCAGGATTTTTCTCGTGGGGATCTAAAAAGCAAGCAACAGTTGCACAATCAACTGCAGAAGCAGAGTACGTGTCAGCAGCTGAAGCAACAAGTCAAGCTATATGGCTTCGAAGAATACTTGAAGACATGGGTGAACAACAATATCGCCCAACCACAATATACTGCGACAACAAGTCAGCTATAGCAATGTCGAAGAATCCGATTCATCATCACCGAACAAAGCATATAGCAATTAAATATCACTTTATTAGAGAAGCTGAGAAGACTAAAGAGATTCAACTTGAATACTGCACAACAGAAGATCAAGTTGCAGACATATTTACGAAGGAATTACCAAGAGTCAAGTTTGAGGAATTGAGGACAAAACTTGGAGTTTCCAAAAATCGCATCAAGGAGGAGTGTTGAAGTTGATGAAATTTTCTAGATTCCTCCACTAAGGTCTTGAAGATCCTATAGTCTAGAAACATCTAGTATGGTTGATGATTTCTAAAAGTCTTTAGCTATAGAATTATCTAGAATGTGATGTAGATACCTAAATAATGTAGAATATTCTAGAGTGTAAGGAAAATGCCTAATTATGTAGAACCTTCTACAACCATCCTCAAGCACCTATAAATAGGCAAGCTTGGGTGCATTAATGTAAGCAAGACATTTGAGAGCAATGCAATCTATTCCTTCCAAACATCACACTACTTATAACTACTATTATCTTCCAACTATCAACTAAAGTCTTCTCTACTATCCAACTATTTTCTAAACTAACATTACTACCCCAAATACTAACACAATCTTCATTACTTTCAGCATCCTCCGGTTGATTCATAGTGCTAAATACCTCGTTTTTCATATCAAAGCAGATAATTGTATCATCGTAAGGGAACTTATCCAACCAATGATAAGTTCCATTCAAAAGGGAACTATACATTGACCTATTGATATCCCAAGGAGAGAAATTAATATCAACCATTCTCCATGAATATTCATGGAGACTAAAAACCTGAGCATAAGGGTACCTCTCATCCCCATGTTTACCAATCAAAACTTTAACAACCTTATAATCAGTTGTGTTAGGATCGAAACAAAAATCATGTACCACACTACAATAGGCCCAATCAGTGTTTTCCACAGCAAGTGGCAAAGGAAGAGCATTAGTCTCTCTTGTAGCTGAATTCAATTTGAAGGACCATGAGCTATGATGGTAATTACATGGTTTTCAGGGAATGGCAATGTTGGTGTGTCATCAATGGGTGGTGAGGGTTGTGAATGTTGTGGTTGTTGTAGTTCATCAAGTTCTTTGGAGACTATTGTCATCACAAAGGTTTTGTCTACTAGATGAATATTGGAAAGAAAGGTGGGTTGGTTTCTTGTAGCTAATATAGTGGAGTTGGAAAAATGTTTGGCAATAAACCAGTGAGTGTTGGTGATATAGTTTTTTTTTTATAAGCAAGTTAGTGAGGATGGGGGAATGTTAGTTTTCGGGGTTTGAACCCGGGACCTCCTTCTTGCTCTCTTTTTGGTGCACTCCTTCGATATCCCTTAGCTCGCCAACTGAGCTACCTATTTGGAATTGTTGGTGATATAGTTGAAGGTTTTGTTTAATGATTTGAATCGAATGAGAGATTTCAGAGGAAGCTTACTTATGATGTTCATCATAAGATCTTCAGGCATTTGCATGTTGTTGGCCATACTCACTAACACACCAAAGAAATAACTCTATTGATTAGAAGTAAAAATGAGAGAAGTGTGAGTGTAGATACCAATATATATAATATTCTAAGAATGTGTTACATATTGAAGAGTAGACAATGACTCTATTAGGGCTATCACAATAGTTAATTTAATTATTGCGATAGTTCAAAAAAAAAGACTCTGTTAGGGCTATCGCAATAGTTAATTTAATTATTTTTTATCTATTAAATGTGCATAAAATAAAAAAGGTAATATTTGTGATATTACTTACTGAAGTACATGGACAATTAATTAATAGCTTCTACTTTTGCAATATTTTTGAGATTCTGTGTGCTAAAATATCAATTAAATTGGTAAGATACTTTATTATACTAATTGCAGTGAATGTGTGCGTTTTTTTTATCAATGAATGTGTGTGTTAATAATGGCCACATTCATATGTTTATTGGATATTGAATAGATTTTTAATTTTTTAAAAAGGGGTGTTACGATTTACTTAATTTGATTTGTAAGAATAAGGATATGTAAATTAGAGTATTTTTTCTTTTTTTCTTAACCATGAAGTAACATAAATAATTTGTTAAGTATGTTTTCCTTAAAATATATATATTTGCTTATTTTAAAATTATTGGGTAGGTAAGACTTTAATTTTAAATATAGAAACATTTAAGTAAAATATAGAAACAAGTGGTATCATAGTCCGATGGTATGTGATCGAATAACAATCAATAACACCTTATAAGAGGCTGCACACTTGAGGGGGAGATGTTAGGTATCACAAGTGTGATGAGAAGTCCCGCGTCACTTAAGAATGAGCAAAATATAAAGAGTATCTAAGAGGCTACACCCATGAACCTACCACTTTAAGATATTTGGAATAAATATGGCTCAAGTCTCTTATTACTTATAATTAAATAAATTATAAATAAAATATAAAAAATTCCCTACTAGTGGTATTATAGCCCGAAATTATGTGGCCCAATAGTAATCCATATCCCCATAACAGGCTGTACACATATTTGCTGAGACTCACACTTTAGGAGGGATGTTGGGTATCTCAAGTGTGAGCAGTCTCACATTGTCAAATAATGAATAAAATAAAGTATATAAGAGGTAGCATCCTCAAACCTATCAGCTTAGGGCCCATTTGGTGGTTAGGATAAGGAGATAGGATATAATAAATTTATCATATCTCATTTCAATCCGATGTTTGTTGAGCCAATAAGATATGCTAACTTAATCCCGTGACTTGTCCTATCCCCACTATAACATTTTTAGACTTTGGCAACACATATTTTTCCAACAGGTAAAAATGTTGCCTTATAGTATATTAGCTTACATTTTTGAACCCTTGCCACAAGGTGAGTGATTAATTTACACAATACTAGTTTTGCAGGACTACGTAAATGTTCCTTGAGGTCATTTTTAATCATTGAATCAAACCATCATACGACATGTTTGTATACCAATCACCTACCTCATCTAATCACAATTTTCTTTTCTAGTAAGAAAATTTTGTTTAACTAGAATACCAAGGAACTTGAACCAGATACAAATATCTAGTGAGCTCTATCCACATCAGACAACCCATTGAATTATATACACATATTCTGATTAATAATCCCCAAATTCCTCCTTATCTTGTTAATAAATCACCCCTAAGAAACAATTTTAATATGAGAAATTACAAAGTTCCACTATTTTCACCCTTTTTACCAACAAAATGTTGGTACCTGCAGTAACTGGATAAAGATCCCAGGCCAAGGTATCAAGTTCGATTTTTTAGTGTGGCAAAAAATCTAATGGAAAGGAGAACTACACCGACCGATAAAGCCGAGTATACGTGGCTAGCCAAGTTAGCGTAGATTAGTGTTCAGTAAAGGCCGTGGATCCAACGCGTCAATAACACGGATTACAATCAAAATTTATTAAAAGGGAATATAAGGTACTACAGCCCTTAATACAAAAAGATGTGGGTTGAAAACACTGTAGACACAATAAAAGATTAGTCCACCAATCCGATTGAACTAAATTGCATGAAGTAAAATTCTTATTCATCACTCAGAACAAACGCAACAAGTTAGTTTATCCCACTATTCCATGTATAATTCATGGTTCCTCGTTACCAGTCTGGAAAGACAGTGGAGAAATAGTACTTTCCACATACATAAAAACATAAACCTTCATCCCAAACTTGATCGTAGTCTCCCTCACTACATGTTTGGTACTGTTTCGGATCATCCAAATACATAGGCCCAATTCTAACAAAGCCCATAATCCGCAATTAACGGACGGCGCAGATTCTCTCACCCCAGCCGACGGAATGGCGACACTAATCCGCACGCCTTTCAAAACACAACACGTGTAGGCACGAAACCCTATAAAAGCATTGTCCCATCACTGTTATAGGTACACATTTATTACCTCACAATCACCTGATCCCTATATGCTGACTTAAGAATCAGAGCGTGTGTAGGTACCACCCCCCTCGTTGGACCAACGCGAGCCTGATCACTTCGGAAGCTAATCAATCATCACGGTGACTATACCTCGGGAACAACTCAGAGTGAGATAGCTACTCAGCTTGGTGAGCACTTCGGTCTCTAACTCGGTCGAAGCCTGCAGCCAGTACAGATCATTGGCGACCACAGTGGGAGATCATCTCGAATACCTCTCGTACTCACCCGAACTTCCTGATGCCTCCAAAACGTCAGATTCAGCCTCGCGGGAACCCGGCCAGGGCAACCCCTCGTGTCCCCTCTCAAGTAACTATCCCGCCTCTAAGGGAGCAAACACTTGAAGTTTTTGTCCAAACCCTGCCAGTGGACGATCCCCACAATCAAGAGATTCAACTCATCACGGCCCAGGGCCCCTCTCAAGGCGGAATACCCATGTGGGAAGCCCCACCAGGGGAGCCATTGGTCCCCCTCTTAGCCCAAGCCGTACAAAACCTCATCACTCTACTCAGCATTGAAGCAAGGAGCCTTGCTGACCAAGATACAAGAAGGGCTAACACTGCTCCTGACCTGGGGAGAAGTCGACCTCGATCTCCACCTCCCAGAACAGTAGCGTCGAGATGCCACCACTCACCGAGGCCAAGGCACCGATCTCGACAATATCACTACAAAGTCAGACACTCCAGATCCCCTCCAAGCTCTCCCGCACGACACCTGAATCGTCCCGATATAGGAGGGATTCATCTGATAGATCTTCTTCTCTGGGAGTCTTCATCCTCGGCACCGAGAGTGCAGAAAGAAATCGCCACGCAGGAAGTTCTCGAAGAAGCGTAGATAGTCAAAACTAGGCCCATTATCCAGACAGATAGACGAATATCCCGTTCCCCGATCTCTGGAAAAATCCCCCATGTTGAACCTATATGACGGATCCGGAGACCTTGAAGATCATGTTCACTTTTTTGAGCTTATGTTGCGATATTTAGAATGCCGAGGACGAAGTCAAATGCAAGATCTTTCTCTAACATTCACCAAGGCAGCCTTAGCATGGTACAGGACCCTCCGAATAAATTCGATCACAAGCTGGTACCAATTCACCGAACTCTTCAAAGCTAATTTCACCGCTTTCCGAGTGAAACCGAAATCTGAAAAGACACTCAAGGCTATCCGGCAACCTGAAGGTGAGACAATCAGAGAGTACATCGAAAGGTTCAATGCCGAAGCTCTAAATGTCTATGCGCTGGAAGATAAGCAGCATTGGTGATACATGCAAGATGGTCTCAGATCGGGTAGCTTACCTCAGATCGACGTCGAAGTCAATAAACCCTCCAGCCTCAAAGAATTTTTGATAAGATCGGCAAAGTACATGGAATAAAAAGACGACTAAATAGCCGCCCGAGCTATCAAAAAGGAACCCGCTGAAAAAGTGGCCCCACCATTAGAAACTCGGCAGAAGAAGGAGCAAGGCAATTCGTTCCGCGAATCAAGAACTCGGGGAAACCGATTTGCTGAACATACTCCCCTCAACGTCCCTATGGAAAGCATTTTGGCAGAGTGCGCCAACACTGAGCTCCCGGGATTCAAACCTCCTGACCCCATTCCCGAAAGAAAGTGGACCAATAGAAAGAACTACTGCCGCTACCACCGAAGTAGTGGCCATGACACCAACCAGTGCACTAGCCTGAAAGATGATATAGAAGAACTCATCAGAAAAGAAAAATTCACTCAATATGTCAAGAAAGACGAGGCCCGAACGCGCACCAGATCATCGAGGAAAGGTAAGCAGTCCGCCAACGACATCAAACGACTGCAAAGAAGGCACAGAGCGATTTGGACCCTGATGAGGAAGCGCCTAAGAGTTCGAGCCGACCAGTTGCAATGGTCATTTTTGGCGGATATCCTATCGAAGGCGATGCAACCAAGAAAACGATGAAGAGAAAATGGAAGGAGATACAGAGCATAACTAACTCCACTCCCGCCAATGGGCCCAATAACAAACCTCCCCTACAGTTTGACGACAAGGACCTGCTCGATGGAAAACCCAATCCACACATTCCACTGATCATCCAAAAGGTAATAGCAAACTTCGATGCAAGAAGGATTCTAGTAGACCGGGGTAGCTTATAACTTTTGAATTTAAAAGAGTTATTTTTGCTTTCTTAGCTTAAATTGTTGTGAATTCTAAAGTAATGTTGTGTTTAATTAGTTAAAAAATGATGTTTTAGATAGTTGAAGAATTAATTCTGGTTTTTAGTCATTTGACACTTTGGTGCCCCATTTGTGCTTTCATGTGTGTGTTTCGTTGCTGGAGCAATAGAATAGGTCCCACATCAACGCATTTCTGCGCCAGATGAGAGAGAAACAATGAGGACCTGATTATAGCGCCTGCTAGCTGTCAAAAAAGGATGGACATGACCTCCTGTCGATACCAGGCTGTCATGCGCAAAATATTCCCTTTTTGTGGGCACATTGTACTCCTAGGCATAGGTAATGACAAATGGCACCTCTAAAAGATATTTCTAGGATCACTAAACCCTAGTTCTATTTAAGGAAACTCATCTTCCTCATTTTGGAGGCTGGTTCAGAGGAGGAAAAGTTTAGACATAGTTTTACCTCCTTTTTTGTACCAAGCTACCTTTAAATACCAAAGTGAAAATTCTGATGCTGGGAGTGATGCTGCAGCAATACAGAAGCTTAATTACTTGAAGATTTTCGTGAATTTGGGAGCTGATATGAACCTCCATGCTACTGTTCTTGGAGTCAATATTCAGTCTACCACTTCTTAGTATTCTTCTTCTTCTTTGTATTTTCGCATTTATGGCTTTAAACATTATGTTTAAGTTGTATTTCTTATGTGGTTTGCTCATTAGGAGCTAAAAACACTTAGTTGGGATGCTTTTGTCTATGAAATGAAGTCTTAGTGTTTTTAATGAAATGTATTTGATGTTTTAGCATTTTATCTATTGCATAATAATATTTCCAACTTATTTTAGAATTGATCATCTAAATATAAGTACTATTTATAGATTCCGACATGGTTTGTAAATTGATCTCAAAGGATAATATGGATAGTGGTTGTTAAATGACACTTTAATAATCCTTGTTTAAAGCCTAGACATAGGAGGACAAATTTCATAGGGTGAATTTTGAGAGTGCGTAATAGCCAAGGGTGGACCTATTTAGAGCTTAGACATAAGCCGTTGTAACGAAACCCTGTAGAAGGTATCTGAAATGGTACACACTAAATGCTACAATACCTAATGATGCACATCTGATACAACATTAATACATGTTGATGACATTGCATAGTGAAAGGCATTCCAGCTTACTCTCTTTCTGAATTTCTACTAATCCTTTATTTTACTTGCTGTTTGTTGATAAAATTGGGTTCTACAACTTGTTATTTTATTTTGCTTTTTACTTACTAGCTTACTTACTAATTTAAATATAGAAAAGAACTCAACAATCCTCGTGGGAATGATCTCTACGTACTCTTTATTACTTGTTGCGATTGTGTATAGTTGCATATATTGTTTTCACACAAGTTTTTGGCGCCGTTGCCACGGATTGTGATAATTATTTTCAATTGTTTAGTTATTTTAAATTCTTTTATTAGTTTGTTCGGTTTTTCAGCAATTTTTTTCTGTTTCATATTGTGCTTTGTGTTTGTAGTGTGTTTTATTTGTTGTTTTTACTATTTTTATTTGTGTTTGGTGTTTTTGTGAAAAAACAATCACTTTAAGCCATGGACCATTAGGATTTTTACTCTATGCAAACAAAGAATGCCCAACAACATTGTTTCAATGGAGATGAAAATGAAAGGGGCTGTTTTGAGTTAATTCTATGCCCATGTCAAACTCTATGTGTGAGCAAGAACCAAGTTCTCAAGCTCAAACTGAAGGATTACATGAGGGGAACTCTAATTTTGAAAAACCCTTAGCTCATTCCATTGAATCTAATAAGGTAGATCATGACAACTTTGAAGCTTCATGTAAGAATGTAGAGGCTCACATTAAGACTATAATGGAGCATCTAAAAGAAGAGAGTTGTAGTGAAGAGGTGGTTGAGCAAAAGGAAGAGAAGAGTGTAGAGTGTGAAAATGAATGCGGTCATTTGGAAGTAGTGGAAGAAAAACAAAAAATTTGTGTAGTTGTAGAACAAGAAAAATTCAAAAATAGTGACAAGGAAGAAAAGCCAAAGTTGAGGTATGAAAAGATTCATGTAACAAGTGAGACTCAACCCTTGGTAATTGAAGAAAAGAATCCTCCGCAAAATGAGTTTCAATTTTTTCAAGAGAGGGGAAATTCCTATCCCAAATGCTTATTGATTGGGGCATGAGAACACTTGATTCCTTATGCCAAATACATGAGATTTCTGACAAAAAGGAGAAAGCAGACAGATGACATTTTCTTCTTGTCCTATTATCCACCCTAAATTGGGTTTTGAAGGCCAAGTCTAACTAAAGACTATAAATTAAGCACTACTGGGAGGCAACCCAGATTAGTAGGACTAATTGTGTTTTGTGTGTTTTTTGTTTTTACTTTTTCAGGTATGAATAAATGGTCTTGTGGTGTGTGCTGTCAATTATGTAGAATTTTGGTGCTAAGTTTAGTGATGCAGCACCATGTGTTGCTGCACCTGTTGCTGAAGTGTTGAGTACGTGGTCAAAATGTCAAAATGGAGTTTCAAATGCCAATATGGCATATTTGGTAGTCACCTCTGCTAATTGGCAGTGTGTTTTCTCTTTGTCATCATTTAAACCTTGTTAACGATCTTTTCCCCAATCACCACCCACCCAAAACATTTCCACCACACCTTCACCTAAACCATTACCAACCAATGAACCATGTCCTCCACCCAAAACACCTTCTCCACCACAAAAGCCCACTTCTCACAGTTCCAATCATTCATTACTTACCCTTCATCCACCCCCACCTCAAGTCAAACCATCAAACCTTATCCCAACACCTTTCCCTATCTCCAAAACAATGCACTCCACAAAAGTCCCTATCAACCAAACAATCTCCCCCACCAAAACAAAAAAACCACCTCAGCCCTCACCAAAGAAGCGTTCACCCAAAACTCAACCTTCCACAGAGAAAACACCAAGGCCATTGGAAACTGAAATGCAGAGAGTGGATGCTGTCACAGGTAGTGCAACAAAATCAGTGTTAGAAGGCAAAGTTGTAGCATCTGCTGCAGCACCAAAGAAAGTTGTAAGAACAAAATTGGTGACCAAAAAGAGGTCAAGTATTGCTGCAAAAGTAATTAGTAGCCAAGACATTGGTTGAGATGCATCTTGAAAAGGAGCCTGCTGTGAGTAAAGAGCCAGAAGTTGTTGTTGACCATGTTGATTCTGAGCTGCAGCAATCTAATGCTGCAGCATCTAATGCAACTGGTGAAGAGAGAACCACGCTACAAGATCCAGTAACAGCAACAAACCAGGGGTCCCTCCTAGTTGACACTTTCTCTTTTGTTAGTTGTTTTTAATTGTTGTTTTCTATTTAGTAATGTTTCAACAATTCTGCTGAATGCTGTAGCATCTGTAATAATATCCAACAGCTGTTTAGGATTTAAAATCCGTTTTGTGTTAAATGTTTTCAATTCTGTTCTGTTGTGTCTAAGGTCTCTCCCATTAGTAATTGCATGAGTAGTGAGGACACTGCCGGGTCTTAAGTTGGGGGGAGAACCTTTTAAGTGTTGTTTGTGTTTAAAGGGCATGTTTAGTTGTATCTTTTGTTCAAATCAGTAAGAGATTATGTTTCGTTTTGGGCTGCCTTAATGATGATTATGGCGAGATTGAGTGAGTGTAGCCTGGTTTGAGAGATGAATAGATTTCTATTTCTCCCACACTTTTATTCTAGGTTTATGTAGGAGTTTAGTAAGCTAAAACTGATTTGATGCTAAGTTAGATTTTGGTAGACCTAGGTTGTGCCAAGATTCTACTAAAAACCTAGGGTAGCGTATGAAACTAAGTTTGGGGGTGCATCGATTATATTAAGGCTAAGCATGAAGAATTTAGGATGGTCAGTGCCAAAGTGTTTATGTATATTTTACAAAGTTCAATAAAAATGAATAAAGCTGCAATAGTCTATAAAAAAAGAAAGAAAAAAATCTAAAAAAAAACAAAAGTGTTATGAAAAATAGGCATTGCAGTAAAACAATATGTCATGTGTTGAATGCTGCAGCACCAATTGCTGCAGCAATAAATCTGAAGTCTTGTAATAGTAGTGCACTAACCAATAATCTAAAATGCTTAATCAAGCCCTTTGTTGTGCTTTGAAGCCGCTCTTTCTTATGTTGAAGTTGTTAGTCTACCTTTCTTTTTGAAAAATTCTTGGCACAACCAATAGAAAACCAACTTTTCTCTAGCTAGGTGAAGTTTGGAAACATGCTAAGAGCTGAACTAAGCCTAGTTGTCACACACACACTTTGAGCACCTTGTAATTCTAGAAATCTTGAAAAACTTAAGGTGTATGTGTGAGTGATTGAGGATCTGAAAGTTTATGCTCAACTTGAACATCTTTGAAAATATGTTTGAATCAATTTGGGCAGCAGGATATTGCCTTGTTTGTGTTTGTTTGTTCTTTGACAAGCATCATTGTTTGAGGACAAGCAATGGTTTAAGTTTGGGGGTGTGATAACTTTTGAATTTATAAGAGTTATTTATGCTTTCTTAGCTTAAATTATTGTGAGTTCTAAAGTAATATTGTGTTTAATTAGTTAAAATATGATGTTTTAGATAGTAGAAGAGTTAATTCTAGTTTTGAGTCATTTGGCACTTTTGAGCCCTATTTGTGCTTTTATGTGTGTTTCATTGTCGCATCAATAGGTGCACTAGCAACGCAATTCTGCGACAGATGAGAGAGAAACACTGAGGCACTGATTTCAGTGCCTGCTAGCTGTCAAAAAAGGATGGATATGCCCTGTTGTGGATACTAGGCTGTCATGCGCAGAATATTTCCTTTTTTGTGGGCAAATTGTACTCCTCGACACATGTAATGACAAATGACACCTCCAAAAGATATTTATTGGATCACTAAACCCTAGTTCTATTTAGGGCAGCTCATCTTCCTCATTTTTGGAGGCTGGTTCAGAGGAGGAAAAGTTTAGACATAGCTTTTCCTCCATTTTTTTACCAAGCTACCCTTAAATACCAAAGTGAAAATTCTGATGCTGGGAGTGATGCTGCAGCAAAACAGAAGCTTAATTACTTGAAGATTTTCGTGGATTTGGGAGTTGATCTGAACCTCCATGCTACTGTACTTGGAGTCAATCTTTAGTCTACCTGTTTAAGTTGTATTTCTTATGTTGTTTGCTCATTATGAGCTAAAAAAACTTAGTTGGGATGCTTTGGTCTATGGAATGAAGTCTTAGTGTTTTTAATGAAATGTATATGATGTTTTAGCATTTTATCTGTTGCACATTAAATTTCCAACATATTTTAGAATTGATCAGCTAAATATAAGCACTATTTATAGATTTAGACATGGTTTATAAACTGATCTCAAAGGATAATATGGATAGTCGTTATTAAATGACACTTTAATAATCATTGCTTAAAACCTAGACATAGGAGGGTAAATTCCATAGGGTGAATACTGTGAATGCGTAATAGCCAAGGGTGGATACTGAAAAGTACACACTAAATTCCAGCTTACTCTCTTTGAGTTTTTACTAATCCTTTATTTTACTTGCTGTTTGTTGATAAAATTGGGTTCTACAACTTGTTATTTTATTTTGCTTTTTACTTACGAATTTAAATATAGAAAAGAACTCAACAATCCTCATGGGAGCGATCTCTACTTACTCTTTATTACTTGTTGTGACTGTGTATACTTGCACATACTGTTTTCACACAATAGCAGCTCAGCCGATATCATCTTCGAAGAACTCCTCCCAGTGATTGGAGTATCCAAAAGAGACCTCACATCCTATCAAGGATCCGATCTCTCGGGCTTTAACGGGTCCAAAGCAAGGCCATTGGGATACATCGAGTTAATGGTCACTTACGGAAAAGAGGCACTAACTAGAACAATCAAAACCCCATTCCTAGTTCTCTCATGCCAATCGATATATATCTGTATCATAGAGGAAGTCGCCTCCATAGTTCACCTCAAGATGAAGCTTACTCGGCCACAAACGAGGTAATTATGATCAACGCCGATTTGGGAGCAGCAAAAAGATGCCACTCTTTGTCCCTTAAAAGAGAGAATAGCACAACTGAGGGGCACGATGCAAATTCAAGAAGCAAGGAACCTGAGCCCCCCAAACCAAGGTCACAACTGAAAAAGGGAAATATCAAATGAAACGAAAGACAGACTCGGTCCCCACCATGTCAGCAAGCAAGAACAACAAGGGAAAACAAGCAACCAACGTCTAACATCCAAGACATATAGCCGAGCGACCTCTATTACCTATAAAGTACTTGAAAATCGAAGTGCAACACGCTCAGGTGTTAGAGCACCCAAAGCTACACATCTATGTTAAAGCATTCTTTTATTATTAAGTGAAGTTATTTGTCGACATCATTAATTACTCTCATAACTTGAACAAAACCACAAATATAAAACTGCATGCGATAACTCGTAAAGACGAGGTTAGCAAACAAGTCTATCTAATTGGCTGACCGAGCTACAAGAGTCCGAAATCGCCTAAAAGAATATGCGATAACTCATAAAGCCGAGGTTAGCACACAAGTCTATCTACTTGGCTAACCGAGCTACAAGAGTTCGAAATTGCCTAAAATAAGATGCGACAACTCGTAAAGTCGAGGTTAGCAAACAAGTCTATCTACTTGACTAACCGAGCTACAAAAGTTCGAAAACGCCTAAAAGTTTGAAAATGTGACAACTCGTAAAGCCGAGGTTAGAAAACAAGTCTATCTACTTGACTAACCGAGTTAGAAGAGTCCGAAATTTCCTAAAAGAAAATGTGGCAATTTCTAAAGCCGAGGTTAGCAAACAAATCAATCTACTTGGCTAACCGGGCTAGAAGAGTCTGAAATCGCCTAAAAGAAAATGTGACAATTCGTAAAATCGAGGTTAGCAAATGTAACATCCACAAAATAATTAAGTTAATTATTTTGATGTTTAACCCAATTAATTTAATTTAGTGCTTGATTAATAATTTTGTTAATTGAGTGCTAAATTAATTATTGATTGGTGTGGAGTTTTGAGAGATTAATAGATAGAGAGGGGTTTGTTTAGGAATTAGAGATATAGTAAGGGGTATATGGGTCTTTTCCCATGTAAGATATTTGAGTTATATTATAAATAAAAATTAAAAGAAAAGAAAGGGTAAAGAGAGAGTGAGAGTTCGAAGAACAGAAGAAAGGAAGGAAAAGAAGAAAATGGAGAAAAGATAGAAAGAGGTCACGAAAGAGATAAGAGTAGAGGGAGAAGATGACTTTCATGGTAAGCTCCACTTTTATTGCACAAAAAGAATCACCATTTCATCCTCTTCCTTTTGATACAAAAATTATAACAAACAATTCATCCTCTCTCAATCTACCACTTTCGCATTTCTTGGAGAAAATGAGGGATTTTGAGTTTTCTTTTTCCTTTCCATAGTTTGAAGGTTGGGGAGTTCAATTAAGTGCTTGGTTACTAGCTTGGAGTGGAGAAATCAAGTGTCAAAAGCTAGGGTTACAAATTAGGGGTCTAAGGATGATGGGAAGTCCCTATTAGAAGACAAAACTTTGGTATCAATTTTGGTGTTGGTGTTGTTTTTGAGGTTTTGGGAATGGGTTTTGAAGCTCTAAGGAGCTTATGGTTGGTGTCTAATTCGAATGGATGCTTCAAAGTTAGGATGTCTCACGTGTTCGTGTGTTCGGATCGACCAACAATGTGAGTTCTTCGATTAATTTGAGTTCGTTAAGTATTGATATATGTTTATTGATTCATGAAAATGGTTTGTTATGAACTTGTTTCAAATTGAGGTGTGATTGAATGTTATGGGTTGATATGGTTTGATTGCCAAGTATATGTTTGATTGTTAAATTATTCATTGGGAAGCCATGGATAGGTTTGAAGTGTTGTTTCTGTTTGTTGTACGTCATCGAGAATATTTTGTACGAAAACCGTTAAAATCACATTTGATGTCAAACTCGTTTTTGATTGATTGATTGTTTGAAGTGGTTGTTGTGATTCCCAAGAGTTGGGAATCAATTCCCAAGAGTTGTGAATCAATTCCCAAGAGTTGTATCAATTCCCAAGAGTCGGGAATCAATTCCCCAAAGTTGGGAATCAATTCCCAAGAGTCAGGAATCAATTCCCAATGATCATTGAACATAGATATGTTGCTTTTCAAATTGTTTCAAGTTATATTATGAAGTTTGTTACTTTCGGGTTTAAATACAAAACCGAAGTTTGACGTATCGAACTATTTATGTTTCACCGTATACAACGAGTAAGTTCATGTATGGTTTGAATATAAACCGAGTAAATGTTGTATCGAGTGTGAAAACCATCAAAGTACCAAGAATGGACTTGTGTCCGAGTTAATGATAAAGAATGCGACCTTGTGTCGAGAAATGGACCTAATGTCCGAGTTAAGGTTAAAGAATGCGACTTCATGTCGAGTAACAGACTTAATGTCCGAGAGGATAATAATGTGACTTCGTGTCGAGAAATGGACTTAATGTCCAAGAGGTTAATAAAAGACTATTTGAGGTTATGATATACATCATTATATCGAGGATGGGATGATGACCCTAGAGGTTAGCATACTAGGCGGAGGGAAGTCATGAGCCCAAAAAACCTAGGCCCATTGAGGTTTGCCCGCTAGCGCAAGGTTAGCGTATCGGGTTCATCGGAAATCGAGTGTATGATTACCGTTGATGTGCTATGTTATGAAAGGTTTGCACGTAGTTATCCAATCCGGAGCTATGAGTTAAAAGATGCATAATGAACCGCGAGTATTTAGTGAGGGGTCTCAATAAGACTCACTGAGATGTTTATCTCACTGTTTATATGTTGTTGTTTTACAGAGACACAGGGAAAGTCAAAATCAAAGAAGCACGGTTAGACGGTGTGACATGAGGAGATGTGAAAGCTTTAGTTTTAATGTTTATGTTATTTACCTTGTTGTCCTTGTATTTCGATTATATGACTTATACTCGTTAAAAGTTGTAAATCGTTTCCGCTACTTTTTGGCTTTGAATATTGAACACTAGGTACAGAGAAATTTGTAAGGCATGCAACTTAAGTATGTAAGAATTCTCACTACTAGAAAAACAGCTTTTAGCGTCGGCCAAAAGCCCACGCTAACAGGCCAAAAGCGGACGCTAACAGTGAATTAGCGTCAGAGTAGCGTCGGCCACGTGTCGAGGCTAAAATGTTCGAATGTAAATGTAGCGTCCCGTAATTTTTGCCGACGCTAACTGTAGCGTGGGCCTGGCCGACGCTAAAACCGACGCTACTGCCAGGGCTGACGCTACTTAGTCAATCAAAAAAGGTCAACAACAGAATAGTAAACTTAAAGTGTCGCGTCGGCTAGGCCTGCGCTAATGTAATTTTTTTAAAAAAAAAATTGCATCCTAAATGTGCTCAGAGAGCCCATAAATGTGCAATACAAAATGGTTCTCACAACCATGCATCAACACCCAACAAGTCCACCCCCAAACATATACACAACTGAACAATAATAACCCACAACACAACATTGCTATAACAACAATAAGAATCATTCCCAACTCCATGTATCAACACCTAACAACAAGTTAAGCCCCAACCACACACAGTCGAACAATAATAACCCACAAGACAACATTGCTATCACAATAAGCATCATTCCGAAAATCATGCGTCAACACCTAGCAACAAGTCAACCTCAAAACACACACAACAGAACAATAATAACCAGCAACTATGAATAATAACCAACAACTATGAATTCTATCACAAACAATAATGAACCAAAATACAATATTAGTGAGCATTACAGGCTTACAGCACCTGCATTTATCTATTCACAAGTGAAGAAACAAAAATCAATTATCTAGTCAATGGAAACTAATCATCCTTCCTTGCTGTTCAATTTCTATCAATAATATATGAGAATTGAAAAGTATACCTAAAATATTATTTGAAAAATGTAACTCCAAGTTCCTGCATATTGGCTAAAACGAACTTCTTCTTGGGCTCCACATTATCAACCTTATCCCCCACTAGCTTTCTTATGATGTTGGTAACATCCATACAAGGAGAGGCATGATCCAAGCTGTAATATCAAGCACACAAGGGCAGTTAATATATAAGAGATTATACATTCTATGAGACAAAACTCTAGTAACATAACTACAATAGAATAAGATATGTGTTTAGGCCTTTATACTTACCCCAAAGTAAATGGTGAGTAAAGCAAAAGTCCACCTAGTTTCAAAAACCATAAAAAAATGTTAAATCAAATGCTAAAAAACCTCAAAATATGCTTAATCAAATACTAGTCAAATTATACAGTCAATAGCATAATAGTATTTATTTCTACTCATTAAGCTACTAATTAACCATATAGTCTTGAGGAAAATGGATGACTCACCTTTCCAGACCTTTGATCAGGAACTCTGAAGCTAAAAATAGTCTTGAGCCCAGGAGCAGACTCGTCATGAGTGATAGTTGCCAAGAGCTGCAATGCATATACATTATTAACTATAGTAAAGAACATCTACTAGAAAAAGAAACTTAACAAGAAAAATAAATCAAATTGACAAATGTCAAGGTTATCCAATCAACATTCAAATAATGAATCAGAATATCTATTTCCGAATCGTGATTTCCAAGAACATCAGCTTTTTTGTTTAGGATATATCTGTTTAAAAAACAAAGATTAATAGGATTATGGGACTTAAAGAAACCCACAGGCACATCAGTTAAAGGAATGATGTACCCAGTAGCATTAAATATGACCCTTACTTACATGTGCTCTTTCTCATCTCTTACAGTGAATCTGATTTCCAAGAAGGGACCAAAGAAGATAACCGGCAGCACCATAAACCTGTCATTTAAAAGAACAATAATCCAATAGAGACATGGAATCAATGGGCTCCAATTGATCTTTTGTTCATTTGTAAGAGAACAAAAGATCAAGTGTGAGAAGAATAAGACCTTACCAAGTTGGTCCTTGTAGCATATCAGTCCAACCTCTGCAATAGCACCAGTAAGAGTATTTGTCCTAACAATCATGGAAATTTTGTTCAAGGCCTGTGTGATATGTCAGTGATGTGTAAAACAATAAATTAGCCCATCAACACCTATATTTCATCAAAATGAGTTCATCCCAATTAGACCCCTTGTTCCCCGTGCACACAAGAGACACAGCAAAAAACTAGGACTTCCATGTGGGTGAAACTTGAACAGACTTAAACTGGAATTTAATCAAATGGCTTAAAAGCATGATTCAATAGTGAAACGGGGTAGCTTGACCAAATTAAGAAAGGCTTCTATTGGATTCATGATTAAGCATATAAAGTCATTCATTTCTACATAATGAACATTTCTGCTAATAATTCTTTCAGGAAGGATTTAAATGAGATCGTTTTATCCCTTACAACTTGAGAGAGTGTACCTCAAAAAATTTTCCCAGTTCTTCAATGTGGAGACCAGGCCATCTTTCATTAAAGGCTATCCCTTTAGATCCCAATACATATTCAGCGAAGAAACCATATTCAGTTGTGTATGAAAAAATCAGACTCTGAGATAAAAACTAAAAGCAAATAGAGTTGTTGTATTGAAATCAAAAAGATCAAACAAATGAAATGAAATCAAAAAACGAACTGCAATCAAAACTAAAACGAAGTGAAAGTGAAATCAAAACTAAAAGCAAACAGAGTTGTTGTATTGAAATCAAAAAATCAAACAAATGAAATGAAATCAAAAAACGAACTGAAATCAAAACTAAAAACGAAATGAAATGAGATCAACAGCAAGAGTGAAAAGGAAACGAAATGAAATGAAACTATACGAACCTGTCATGTGCGAAGAGGAAGAGGAAGCAGCAGCAACGGTGACGGCAGACGCGGAAGCTACAGCAACGACGACGGCGACGGCGAAGGAAGCACAATGACGGCGAAGGAAGCAGAAGCAGCAGCGTTTTGAGTTTTCTGATTTTTGTGAAAGGGAAAGAGAGGTCAGGAAAGGCTGAGTGAAAGAGTAAGGAAGAAAGAGTGAAAAGTTAGGGTTTTTGGTAAAGCAAATGAAACTTAGCGTCGGTCCTCCGACAATAACTATAGTATTTAAAAAATTAGCGTCCGCTAAATCCAATGTAGCGTCCGCCATGACCGACGCTAAATTTTTTTTTTTAGAGACAAAAAATCTGTGGGCTAGCGTGGGTCTGACCGACGCAAGTCCAACGCTATTAGCGTGGGTGTCGTGGCCTACGCTAAATAATGGACGCTAAAAAGCCATTTTCTAGTAGTGTCTATGTTAAGTTTTTAAAATTGGAATGACTGTTTTGATGATTATTCATCGAAGCTTTTAGTTGTGTTCAGTATCTGAGGCAGGAAGTTATCTCTGATGTATGCTATGCTGTATGTCTTGGTATTTTATCTATGTTAGAGATACTAGGGTGTTACATTTTGGTATCAGAGTAGTTCGACCTTGTCGGGCTTAAAGACCTAACGATCAAATGAATAGATAGATTGAGTCAGCTAGGGAGTTAGACAATTGACTGTTAGAACCATTTAGTATTTTGTGTGAGACGTTGAGTTTGGATCCACTCGATATTTCATGCAACATACTAAGAATAATGACAATTAGTTGCCTCGGCCCCGAAAATGTCTGAAACCATAAACCCTAGGATTCCTGGACTTCTCCTTTCATCAGAGCATGCAGCAGAAGTAATAGGCATTCGAGTTGGTTCAAAGAAGTTTGGGCGACCGTCTATTCATTGAAGCCAATCCGACCATTGTGTCATCAAGTAAATTATAGAAGATCACCCAGGGAGTTATAAGTTGAGAATCTTCCTGTAGAAGAAGGGTAGTGTCCTAGATTTACTCAGGACTAGTGAGCAGAGTAAAACACAGATTGATGTCTGACCAGTCTCCCAGTTACTGAGATGACACCTAGTAGTCAACCCTACCCTGTAGCATAGATTAACTCTAAATTATGCTTCAGCTAAGTAAGATCCTTTGGGATATTCATGGTTCTCGAATAGGATTCCTTTCCTAAGAAACACTTTTTCCAAAGTTAGTAAGCTGTCATTGTGCTTGCAGTTTTGGCAAGTAGTACCCCAATGTTTATTAGATTAGTTACCTTATCAAAAATTCTAAGTTGGGTTCCTATCAAGAAGGGACTAGTAGTTCATGCCAAGGAAAGTTACCATATCCCGTTTCTCTGATTAGGAGCATGCTAGTTTCTTTCTGTGAGAAATTTTCGCTAGTCTTCCAACTTGTTTTATCCGTAACTTTTGATCCGGAACTCCGATTTAGGTATTCCGAGATGTGTTGGAAAGCTAACAAAACCGTCTACAGATACCAAAGGAGTTTGGACTATGTTTTATCCTAGTTCCAAAAAGTATTTCTACTCTACCCATGGCCTTAGGTTCTTAGTGCTAGTAGAATGGAAACCCTAGTTGGGCATAAGAAGCATGTAGCGAATCCCCAACGAGTAAGGATAAGAAGGTAAGACCCAGATTAGGAAAGATTCCTTTTGGCGTCGTGAGGAGGCTATTTCTCGAAAATGGCCATTAGCACTTATACCTTCCCTTAAGAAAATCTTAAGACGTAATGAAAGTCCAAAATCATTAGGCACATAGCTGAATGTTGAAAAAGGGAGAGTTTGGTTTATCTAAGTGCCCAAGTAATTGAGTCATTATAGTCAACTCCGATAGGTCATGGAAAGATTATTTTATAAAAATCCTATCACTACACGAGTCACTGAGAACAGTGGTGGTTCCCAAGTTTATCCCAAAGAACTAGATGTATCTCCAATAGGACGGAAAGGTAATGTCCCAAAATTTTCTTTCAGTTGCGAAGAAAATTTGGAATAAAGTTTGTTTGTGCATTGACTAATAAGGGAAAAGTAGAGGTTTTAAGCATTGAGTTGGGCGTTAGTCCCTAAGACATGATGTCTTCACAAGTCTCCACTTTGGTGGTGAGGTTTTAGTTTGTTAACCTCTCATTTGGGAAGATTAACAGTTAGATTGTATTTTGTGATTCCGTTTGACAAGTCAAACGTGAATGCTTTTATGAAAGTGAGGTTACTGCTGACTGTTTTTCGTGTTGTGAATATCCATCAAAAGATTAATTGATGGATCTGCTTACAATTGACTGAAATAGAGTACCTGTATTTGTTAAATAATGACATGAAGCATGCTTTTGTGAAATTGCATTTTGTCTGAGGATAAGTGATTGTGACTGAAATTTCCGAAGTGAAGATTGGCTTGCGGCATTGTAGTCTTAAAAAAAATCATTTTGTGAAAATTCACATGCTAATGTTACATTTGGAAATCCCCATGACTATTGATGATTGCCTTGCAATGATGATTTGACTTTGACAATTCATGTTTAAGGTTTGTTTTACTGAATTCTGATTGATTGTGAGGATTTACCTAAGTTATGACAAGCGAGAAAAACTATTTTAACAAGTATGGCTTAAGGTATAGTTTAGGTTAAGAGTGGTAACAAATGGAATGTACAGTTTCGAAGTAAAAAGTTGATTTTGGAAACTGATCAAAGAGCCGGGACCGTGCACCTGAGAGGCACGGACCGTGCGAGATTTTCTGTTTCAGCTTTTCAAATTAAGTCCAAACCATTCCGTTTCGATGCCATTGTTTGCCTAACCTTATCCTTAACCCAAGTTGAGACAATTCCCATTGGAATCAACCGATTGGGTTCATGTTTAGTGTCACGAGAATGATCAAAAGGTTTACGGGTACATGTAAGGATAGAGTTGCGTAGTGAGAACCAATTATATTATGAGATACCTTCGTATGAAGTAGAGATGTTCTTAAGTTCAATTAAGACGAGGAACAAGGATTGGTTGCACTACGAAGAGGAAATGTTACTTTTTTGAAAACAACTTTAATATGATTTTGATTGTTCTTCAAACTTATTTGGTGCCATCATGGCCTATTTCTATGTTTAAGGAAAGGTTTTCAATAAACTCTCATCTCATCTTTTTGAAAGGTTTTATTTTGAAAACTTGGGAACGAATTCAGAGGTTCCGGTGTTATATATATGGCACCCCATGAGTTAAGAAATTTCATAGTTGAATTCCCTTACATTTGTCCATTGTGTATAAGAATTCAGATATGATAACTCTATTTTTAGAACTTGTATTTCTATTAAGTGCCTCATAATACATGTTTCGATTAAGATTATTGAAGAAGGGGGTGTAAACCAAGCTAATTGAAGTAAAGTTTTAAGTTATTCTATTACAAGTTCAAAGTTTTGGTACTCACCTCTTTATCTTTTAGATTGTTTCGGTTTTGGACCAAAGAGGAAAATGAATTTCAAGTTGATAAAACCGTTTTCCGGTAGTTAAGGTCCTTTCGAGAATGTATATTCTCAGTTAGCAAGTCGGTAAAACTTAAACAATTTTTTAGGACAAATTTTCTTAAGTTGGGGTGTAATGTAACATCCACAAAATAATTAAGTTAATTTTTTGATGTTTAACACAATTAATTTAATTTAGTGCTTGATTAATAATTTTGTTAATTGAGTGCTAAATTAATTATTGATTGGTGTGGAGTTTTGAGAGATTAATAGATAGAGAGGGGTTTATTTAGGAATTAGAGATATAGTAAGGGTATATGGGTCTTTTCCCATGTAAGATATTTGAGTTATATTATAAATAAAAAAATAAAGAAAAGAACGGGAAAAGAGAGAGTGAGAGTTCGAAGAAGAGAAGAAAGGAAAGAAAAGAAGAAAATGGAAAAAAGATAGAGAGAGGTCACGAAAGAGAGAAGAGGAGAGGGAGAAGATGACTTTTGTTCTGGAGTGGCCCAATAGGCCCAACGAGACAGTCCAGCGCAACCTGATGCAAGGGGGGTGCTGCACGCAGCAACCAGGTGCAACATGGGCCAGCGGCCCATTCGACTAAGGCCGGCCCAACGCGGCCCATCGTCTACCTTGCTCCGCAAGATGCGGCCGGTCCCGTAAAATCCGCAACGGCTAGCACGCCAGTGTTATATATACCACACCAGCATGTGGCTTCAGGTATGTTTTACTCACCTTGTGACCCTGCCCGTTGAAGCACCTCTGACTTGAGCGTTGGAGTGCCTTTGCAGGTACCACCCGCGTGCGGCTTACAACTCGGTCCCTCATCACAGCGACCGATCAACGTTACCAACAACAACCCATCGTATTGATCAGGTACGATCAATTGGCGACCACAGTGGGAGGCCCAAGCGCTATTCCACATCAAACCATGCCGCCACGCCAGAAACGCACTTCTTCCAGGCTCAACACCTCTGGGCAGAACCGACCTCAACGGACCCCAGAGGGCATGCCTGTGACCGTTCATGAATCACAAGATGAGCCTCGCCAAGAACCCTCAGTACAGGGCGGTCGCGGGCCAGTTACCCAACCAGCCCCGCAACTACCGGCCGAGCTGGCCGAAGCAGGAATTCCAGAAGCGTTACCAGAGCACGTAACCTAAGCGCTCATACAAATTCTGGAGCAAAAGAATCAAGTGATCGCTGATCGAGACGAACTGATCGAACGTTATGAGAGAGGTTCGATCTCAATCCGCCCGCGAGCGGACAGCGGTCACCGAGGCCAACCATCCCGGCCCCATCGTTCACCACCACGAAGAGAAGCTCCTCCTCGTCGTGGCGTATCCCGACGCAATCCTCCAAGAAGGGCGATCGTTCACAGGTCGCCTCCTCGTCGAAGAAGTCGCCATCATCGCTCCCCCGAAGAAGATTACGACTACGCTGACTCAAGCTACCGACCAGAGTCAGAAGGGTCGCCAACAAGATACTCGTCCAACGAGTCCTCAGGATCCCGCCGATCAAGAAGCAGGTCGTGGGACTCGTATGAGGAGTTCGACGACTACGGCAACGGGGAGATTAGAGATGTCTCCCATGCCATCAGCCGATCGAGAAGGAACAATTCAGAGCGGCCTAGAAGACGGTCGTCGCCACGTGCTCCACAATACCATGGACGCCCTCCAATTGCTGATAGACTCCTTGGTCAACCGGTCGGCCTTTACGGTTTGCCCGTCGACCAAGCTTATGCCGCCATGCAGCCCTACGGGCAGAATCCCATCCCGACCGGACAGGGGCCATTCACCAGCGAGATTAGGCGCTATCGCATCCCAAGGGACCTGAGGAAGCCCCCAAACCTGAACAAGTTCAACGGTCGCGGGGATCCAGACAAACATCTGATGTACTTCAACAACTACTGTAGCTACAGGGAGCTGGGACGAACGATGAAGTGCAGACTCTTCCCTCAGTCGCTCGAAGGTCGGGCGCTAGAATGGTGGGAATCTCTGCGTCCCAACTCAGTCGCTTCTTGGGAAGGTCTTGTGGCAATGTTCTTGGCCAATTACACAGCCAACCGTTGTCAATATCGTTACGAAGAGCACTTGGATTCGGTCGTCCAAGGAGAAAATGAATCATTGAGGGAGTTTATCGACCGGTTCATGACAGAGGCCGACACAGTCCGCAACCTATCAGATACGGACAAGCTGAAGTACCTCAAGCGTGGTATAAGAAAGAACCACAGATTCGCTGAAGAGTTCTCTCTGAACCGCTACTACGACCTCGGCCTGTTCCTCAGAAGGGCCAACGACCATATGGGCTATGAGGAGCAATTAGCGGCCGACAAGGGCGCCCGCGCGCGTCCCAAGGAAGAAGCTGGCAGGTCGGTCAAGGGGCAGGACCGTGACAGTAAGCCCGAGTACCGGCCCAAGAGGTACGAGCAGCGTACAAAATTAAACACTCCGATCGCGCAGATCTTTACGGAGTGCCAGAACAATGAATTCACTGGTGTGAGGCGACCTGATCCTTTCGTATTGAAGAAAGGAGGTCGGCCTACAAAGAAATACTGCAGATATCACAAGAGCAAGGGGCATGACACCAATGACTGCATGGCCCTAAAAGATGACATAGAAGACCTCATACAGAAGGGCAAGTTGAGGCAGTATGTCAAAGATGATGGTAACGATCGCCCTGATCAAAGAGCCGTTGGCCAACCCGCCAATGACAAAGGTAAGGCGATCGTTAACTCAACGATCGAGCAAGCGCGTAACAGTTCAGAGGAAGAGCGCGACCCCAGACAATCAAAGGGCCGCAACGTAGCCATGGTCATCCATGGAGGTAATCCGTTGGACATCAGAGAGTCCAACAAGGCGATGAAGAGGAAATGGAACGAACTCATGATGGTCGGTTCAACTTCAACCCCACGGCCGGCCTCGAATAGGCCGCCCATTTCCTTTGGGGACGAAGACTTGCTTGATGGAAAAGTTAACAATTATGTACCCTTGGTAGTATCGGCCGTAATGGCCAACACTGAGGTTAGAAGAATACTGGTCGACCAGGGGAGCTCGGCCGACATCATGTTCGAAGAATTGATTGACAAGTTGAACGTGGATAGGAGCGAGATTATTCCCCAAGCAGTACCCACTCCACTGACCGGGTTCAATGGGGCGACCACCTACCCATTGGGGACGATAGAATTACTCGTCACTTTTGGAGATGACACGAGCGGCAGCACGTCGTACAGGACGGTCAGAACGACGTTCTTAGTTCTGCCAATCAAATCGTGTTACCACTGCATCATTGGCCGCCCAACTCTGGGAAAATTGGAGGCCGTAGCCTCTACTGTACATCTGAAGATGAAGTTTTACAGTAAAAACGACCAAGTGGTGACAGTGATGGCCGACATGGAGGCGGCTATGAGGAGCCATTTCCTCTATCAAGAAATTTGTGACATGGAGGTGACGAATGCTAAACCTCAGAATCTTGGAGAGGGACATCAGGTCAATGTGGCCGACCTGGATGCTCGATACGACCCTGATAGCGACCCTGAGGACGACGACGATGATTTAGCCCGCGAGCTAAAGAATAGACTCAAGAGGCCTGAGCCCCACGGAGAATTGATCGATATTCAGTTAATGGACGACCCAACTAAAACAGTTAAATTGGGGAGCGACCTACCTGAAGAAGACAAGCAAGAGCTCATCACCTGCCTCAGGGATTACGCGGACCTTTTTGCATGGCAGGCATCAGACATGCCCGGTATCCCAATTGAAATCGCCTGCCACCAACTATCCGTTGATGAGACGGCAAGGCCGGTCGCACAAAGGAGGCGAACTCAGAGTGAAGAGAAAGCATTGGCGGCCGCCCAGGCAGTTGACGACCTTATCAAGGCCAATTTCATTGAGGAAATCAAGTATACAACATGGCTCTCCAACGTCGTGTTGGTAAAGAAGAAAAATGGTAAGTGGCGCATGTGCGTCGACTATACCGACCTGAACAAGGCATGCCCGAAGGACGCTTTTCCACTGCCAAGCATTGACAAATTGGTCGACGGGGCAGCGGGCTATAAACTTCTGTCTTTTCTAGACGCCTATTCGGGATACAATCAGATCACCATGTACCCACCCGATCGTCATAAGACCGCGTTCATGACCGATCGGGGAAACTTCCAGTACAAGGTAATGCCTTTTGGTCTCAAGAACGCCGGAGCGACCTGTCAGAGAATGATGAGCAAGGTTTTTAGGCGTCAGATCGGTCGCATATCAGAGGTCTACTTGGATGACATGATAATTAAGAGCAAGACCGACCAGGACCATATCAACGACCTAAGGGAAATCTTTGAGGAAGCAAGGAAGAATTCTTTAAGGCTGAATCCAGAGAAGTGCACCTTCGGAGTAAGGGCGGGCAAGTTCCTGGGCTTCCACTTAACAGAGCGAGGGATTGAAGCGAACCCTGATAAATGTAGGGCGGTCGCCGACATGAGGCCACCCACTACGAAGAAAGAGATCCAGCAATTGAATGGTATGGTCGCTGCCCTATCGCGATTCATACCTAAATCAGCGTGCAAATCTCTTCCACTGTTCAAGCTTTTGAAGAAGGAAGTCGAATTTGAATGGACCGATCAATGCCAGCGAGCATTGGACGAGCTGAAGGCGGCACTGACCAACCCGCCCATCATGACCAAGCCGCAACCGGGGGAGACACTTTACTTGTACTTGGCCATAACGGACGAAGCCATGAGCGCCGTTCTGGTCAGGGAATGCGACCTAAAGCAAAACCCGGTCTATTTCATCAGCAAGGTATTTCAAGGCCCAGAAATCAGGTACCAGAAGATTGAGAAACTAGCCTTGGCGTTACTTGTGGCCGCTCGTAGATTACGTCCTTACTTCGTCGCTCATCAGGTCGTGGTAAGGACCGACCAGCCTATTAGGCAAATCCTTCACCGACCTGACCTTGCAGGGCGTATGATCAAGTGGGCTGTGGAACTCAGTGAGTTTGGAATCAAGTTTGAGGCCAGATCGGCCGCTAAGGCACAAGTGTTGGCCGACTTCATCGCTGAGATGACCCCAATTCCAGACGATCAGGCCGTCACTACCTGGACTTTGCACGTAGACGGGTCCTCCAACAGCAAAGGAAGTGGGGCCGGCTTGATACTTGAGAACTCAGAAGGACTTACTGTTGAAGTGTCTTTAACTTTTGCATTTCACACTTCAAACAATCAGGCCGAGTATGAAGCGTGCATTGCCGGGCTGCAGCTAGCCAAAGAGTTTAATGTCGACCGTGTCGAACTTCACTCCGACTCTCTACTGGTAGTATCCCAAATTCAGGACCTATACGACGCAAAGGACGACGTCCTGAAGAATTATTTGGCCAAGGTAAGGGACCTGCTCAGGCAATTCGACCGAGCAGAAGTTAAGCACGTCCCCAGGACAGAGAACGTGAGGGCTGACATCCTATCAAAGTTAGCCAGTACAAAGGCTCCTGGGAATCACAGAAGTCTAATTCAGGAGACATTAACTCGACCGAGCGTGTCTACTAAGCCCGCTCAACCATTAGCCATTCTAGCGGTCGACCTAGACAGAGACTGGATTACTCCCATCTTGCAGTATATTCTTAATGGGGTAGAACCTTGCGACCCGAAGGCAGCAAAGCTCCTGAGGTTGCGGGCGACCAAATATTCAGTGATTGAAGGAAGACTGTACAGAAGGGGCTTTTCATCCCCATTGCTGAGATGTCTTACGTCGGTCGAAGCCGACCATGTACTCAGGGATATCCATGAAGGCGATTGTGGTAGCCATCAAGGTGGTCGGTCGGTTGCTAAGAAGGCACTCAGGGCCGGATACTATTGGCCGACCATGGAAGAGGATGCCAAGTTACTTGTGCAGAAGTGCAAGAAATGCCAGATCCACGCAGACGTGCATATAGCGCCCTCAACAGAACTGCACAGCCTAACCCCACCTTGGCCGTTCGCTTGGTGGGGCATGGACTTGCTCGGCCCCTTTCCACCTGCACCAGGTCAGCTGAAATTCCTGATCGTTGCGGTCGACTACTTCACCAAGTGGATAGAAGCAGAGCCACTTGCCACCATTACCTCAGCGAAGGTATCTAAGTTCTTTGGGAAGAATGTGCTCGCCCGCTTCGGAGTGCCTCAGCAACTGGTGACGGACAATGGAACTCAGTTTGCAGATAGAAAATTCAGAGAAATGCTGGCCGGCCTTGGCGTGAAACAGCGTTTCACCTCGGTCGAGCACCCGCAAACCAATGGCCAGGCAGAAGCGGCCAACAGGGTAGTACTACGCGGGCTGAAAAGAAGATTAGATGAAGCCAAAGGCAATTGGGCAGAAGAGCTACAGTCGGTCCTTTGGGCCTACAGAACGACCCCCCACTCATCGACCGGGGAGTCACCATTTAGACTGGTCTATGGTACTGATGCGGTCATCCCGATTGAGATGGGAGAGCTAAGTTGGAGGACGACCAACCCACCAATCCCGGCTGCAAATGAGCAAGCAACAAGAGAAGAACTCCACCTGGTTGATGAGCTGCGAACTAAGGCGTCACTTAGGGAGCAACTCATCAAATAGAAGGTCGCTGCAAGATACAACGCCCGCGTCCAGAAGAGGGAATTCTCCATTGGGCAGCTAGTCCTCAGGAGGGCCGACGTAGGGAATAAGAACGCTCGCCAGGGAAAGCTCGCCGCCAATTGGGAAGGACCATACCGTGTCGTCAGCAAGACTGGAAAGGGAGCATACGAGCTGGAAACCATGGAAGGGGCGACCATCCCCAGAACATGGAACGCTGACAAATTGAGAAAATATTATGTCTAAGTTGTAAACATCATTTGATCAATAAAGAACAGGCGGTCGCTCTTTTTCCCCACTGGGGTTTTTTACTGAGGACCGACCTTAAAATTTCACTTGTGTTTTATTTTCATGCAAATTGAATGCACGGTCGCTCACCATGCGAGTAGCAGTCGAGCGACCAGAAGAGTGCCATCGAATGGCCCAAACGAGAGCCGCCGAGCGGCCTAAAAAGAGTGCCATCGAATGGCCCAAACGAGAGCCGCCGAGCGGCCTAAAAAGAGTGCCATCGAATGGCCCAAGCGAAAGCCGCCGAGCGGCCTAAAAAGAGTGCCATCGAATGGCCCATACGACATTCTTTGGTCGCGACCGACCATATCAATAAAGAATCAAATCCAAGCATAAAGCGATTAAACGGGCTGGAATTCAGATAGAAATTGTCAGAAATTGTCATTAATTACAAATAAGGACGCCTCGGTCGAAACCCGGGCGCCCCATTTAAACACCGCTCGCAGGCGGGCAAAGATTACACCAAGGAATTACAATTTAAGAGTCGCTGGGGGCTTGAAAGATGACCATCTCTTCTTGAATAACCTTCCCCTTTGACATCTTCACAGGGCGAATGATCTTCTGCTCGGTCGCACGATGCATGCTTTGAACGATCTCGCGATCGACCTGCAAATCAGGATAGAGAATCTTGATCTGGCCAACCGCATTTTCGAACTGACCCTCTGCAGCTCCCTTCGCCTTGTCAAGAACGGCCTTGTAGCGACCTCTTAAACTGTTCTTTTCCGCCTCCACCGCCTCCATCTCAGTTTTCAGCCCAGCGACCTGGCTGGACAGCTCTTTATTCTTGGAAGAGAGGCGTTCGACCTCTTTCTCAGCTTTTTCTTTGTCAACGACCGCCTGGTTCAAAGAAGACTCGGCCAGTGTTTGAGCAGAGACAGCAGCCACAAGCTGGCGTTCTGCTTCCACAAGCTTCCTCTCATTGTCAGCGGCCGCCTCGATTGTTGGTTCGAGCTCTTTCATTTTTTTGAGCAGGCCGTCTCGCTCACCCCTCATTTCTGCGAGCAATGATAAGGCAGAATTCAGTTTAAAAGTTTTATCTACTAGGTCGTCTTCAAGCAACGAATATCTATGGACGAGACGCCTACCTTCCAAGCGATCTGATTCTTCGTCTCGGTACTTCTTGAACAGAACGCCAGCGGCCTTCATCGCCTCGGCCATCACCTCGAAAGGTTCCTCCTTGAAGCGGGCACAATCTTCATCACCCAACCCAAGCAGGTCGATGTTGGGCCCGTGGCTTTTTCCACTCTTGTGCTTCTTCCTCTCGCCCCCATCATCGACCGACCTGGGTCTTTTGGATTTTCCTTGATGTTTGGGTGGGCTGCTCAGGTCGATTGCTTGGGCTGGTGTGCCCGCCCGAGGAGCCTGACGATCAGGCTGAGATCCGGTCGCAGCAGTTTGAGGTGTACCCCCAGATTGAGCCGCCGGTATGACGCGGACGGGCGAAGTATCGCCATCCTCGACCGCCCATTGCTCCAGCAGGTCGAAGTCACCCATGTTGGCCATCTTAACTGCAAAGGCAAAAGCAGATGGTTAGAAACATTTAACAAGATAAAGTGACAGAAAATAAAAGGTGTGAGCGACCACCGACCAAGAGCGGCCTTGACATTCTTCTTGGTACGAGCATCAACAATGCTTTTAACTTTGATGCGACCCTCAGGGACTAGGGACGCAATCCTTCTCAGTCTATGGATCGTTTCCCTATCCAGGTCGTCCAAATCAGCGTCCTTAAAAGCATATTGTCCCGGTTTTTTGGAGAAGTGGTTGAAACTCCACTCTGTAGGAAACAGGGGGGTTCCTTCTTGATCGTTGGTCATTTGGGCGATCGCATTTTGGGCTTCGGCCGACTCAGGAACGACCCAAAAGTATTCTTTTTTCCACCCGGTCGTCAATGATTCCAGATATGGCTTGAACAAATTGCATGTCGACCGGTTCTTTAATGAGACCGCTTCCTTGCGGGCACCCTTGGAGCCTTTTTCGTAAATATAGCTCATCTCAAACAAATGGAAGAACAGTCGGATGGAGACCGGTCGTCTCAGAACCACTAGGACATCTTCAAACGCCTGCAGGAACGCCCAAGCGTTCGGGTTCAGCTGAGAGGGGGCGACCTGAAGATACCGTAGAACCATGCGTTGGAACCTGGAGAATGGTGGAATTATACCCATGCGTTCGAACACGATGCGGTACATCGTGAATTTCAGCACATCAGTCCAGGCCGCAATATCTTCGCCCTTGGCCATTCCTTCTACCCTCCAACCTTCATTCAATTCGGTCGCAAGAAACTCCAGATCTTGGCTTCCCCGTTGAATCTTGCTACGCTGGCCCCTCAGGTTGAGAGAAACCCAGGACATCTCCTGTGTAGCAGCGACCTCAGGATCTTCTCCTTGGTTGCCCTGCTGATCTCTGTCGGCCGTCTCGGCCACGTCGGTCGCAGTACGGTCAGCGCCTTCCTCAGAGGCAACCCGTGCGTTGCTCTCTGCAATATCAGCAACTACCCCCTCGGAGTACGGGGCCCCACTTCTGTCCGGCCGCGTTCCGGATCTGCTGTTCTGGGACGAAGACCCAGAGGAAGATTCGTCGCTAGAAGAGGACGACCGGGCGTGTGCAGGACTCTGTTCCACTGGTCGTGTCATGTTTTGCGCTAGAGAAACGGCCGGGACTCCAAATATGCGGCGGGTTTGTTTAGTCCGCGCCAGAATGAACCTGTGGAGGGGAATAACGGTCAGGGTCTTACTCGCGCGTGGGAAGGGGCGACGGGGTCGTCCCCAGACCTGACACCCCCTCCATCAGGTGGAACAAATAAACTAAAAAAAGTAAGAGCGGTCGCAGTTACCTTGAATTATATCAAGAGGATTACGAGCGAGCTTCGACGGTAGCGTGCGAGCGTTGGCAGAAGCAAGCGAGCTTGATGCGAGCGATCAGCGAGAGCAGCGGAGAATTCAGAGAAACGCGTAAATGATGTGCCCTATGAGCCCTATATATAATGGGCCAACCATCACCATGGGCCGAAAGTGAAGATGCGCGACTCTTCATGTACCATCATTGCTTAAACTCCTCGAGTCTCCAAACGTCACCCAATTAAAGCAGCTGTCGCCTCAGCACTCATGACGATTTATTGTCAGGCATCAACCCCGAGACGGCACCTGGCCCTGTGTGGCCAGGCC
Organism: Astragalus membranaceus; assembly: GCA_039519185.1. Taxonomy (NCBI): domain Eukaryota; kingdom Viridiplantae; phylum Streptophyta; class Magnoliopsida; order Fabales; family Fabaceae; genus Astragalus; species Astragalus membranaceus. The sequence goes on from CM076851.1 coordinate 55,922,640, forward strand.
GCGTGGCAGCGACCACACAATCAAATTATCAGCGATCGACTGTCAGTCCCCTTCCACAACTCGAACGCAGGGGGGCAACGATTCAAGCCTCAGCCCGCTCTCAAGCGACCTAGGCTTGGGGGGCAACTGTTCTGGAGTGGCCCAATAGGCCCAACGAGACAGTCCAGCGCAACCTGATGCAAGGGGGGTGCTGCACGCAGCAACCAGGTGCAACATGGGCCAGCGGCCCATTCGACTAAGGCCGGCCCAACGCGGCCCATCGTCTACCTTGCTCCGCAAGATGCGGCCGGTCCCGTAAAATCCGCAACGGCTAGCACGCCAGTGTTATATATACCACACCAGCATGTGGCTTCAGGTATGTTTTACTCACCTTGTGACCCTGCCCGTTGAAGCACCTCTGACTTGAGCGTTGGAGTGCCTTTGCAGGTACCACCCGCGTGCGGCTTACAACTCGGTCCCTCATCACAGCGACCGATCAACGTTACCAACAACAACCCATCGTATTGATCAGGTACGATCAACTTTCATGGCAAGCTCCACTTTTATTGCACAAAAAGAATCACCATTTTTTCATCATCTTTCTTTTGATACAAAAATTATAACCAACAATTCATCCTCTCTCAATCTACCATTTTCGCATTCTTGGAGAAAATAGGGGATTTTGAGTTTTCTTCTTCCTTTCCATAGTTTGAAGGTTTGAAGGTTGGGGAGTTCAATTAAGTGCTTGGTTACTAGCTTGGAGTGGAGAAATCAAGTGTCAAAAGCTAGGGTAACAAATTAGGGGTTTAAGGGGTGAAGCTCAATTGGAGCTTTGAGAGAGTGAATAGTGGTTCATGGATGCACTATGGGTGATGAGATGTCCCTATTAAAAGACAAAACTTTGGTATCAAGTTTGGTGTTGGTGTTGTTTTTGAGGTTTTGGGAATGAATTTTGAAGCTCTAAGGAGCTTATGGTTGGTGTCTAATTCGAATGGATGCTTCAAAGTTAGGATGTCTCGTGTGTTCGGATCGACAAACAATGTGAGTTCTTCGATTAATTCTAGTTCGTTAAGTATTGATATATGTTTAATGATTCATGAAAATGGTTTGTTATGAACTTGTTTCAAATTGCGGTGTGATTGAATGTTATGGGTTGATATGGTTTGATTGCCAAGTATATGTATGATTGTTAAATGATTCATTGTGAAGCCATGGATAGGTTTGAAGTGTTGTTTCGGTATGTTGTACGTCATCGAGAATGTTTTGTACGAAAACCGTTAAAATCGCATTTGATGTCAAACTCGTTTTTGATTGATTGATTGTTTGATGTGGTTGTTGTGATTCACAAGAGTTGGGAATCAATTCCCAAGAGTTATGAATCAAAGAGTTGGGAATCAATTCACAAGAGTTGGGAATCAATTCCCAAGAGTTGTGAATAAATTCATTGATAGATATGTTGCTTTTCAAGTTATATTATGAAGTTTGTTACTTTAGGGTTTAAATACAAAACCGAAGTTTGACGTATCGAACTATTTAAGGTTTATGTTATTTCCTTTGTTGTCCTTGTATTTCGATTATATGACTTATACTCGTTAAAAGTTGTAAATCGTTTCTGCTACTTTTTGGCTTTGGATATTGAACACTAGGTACGGAGAAGTTTGTAAGGCATGCAACTTAAATATTTAAGAATTCTATGTTAAGTTGTTAAAATTGGAATGACTATTTTGATGATTATTCATCGAAGCTTTTAGTTGTGTTCAGTATTTGAGGCAGGAAGTTATCTCTGATGTATGCTATGCTGCATGTCTTGGTATTTTCTTATGTTAGAGATACTGGGGTGTTACAAAAAACAAGTCTGTCTACTTGGCTAACCAAGCTAAAAGAGTTTGAACTCGCCTAAGGTTTGAAAGGCGACAACTCGTAAAGCCGAGGCTAGAAGCGAGATAAAAACGGATTAGAAGGGTGCAAAATATATTCTAAGTCAGAAACGCGGTAGCTCGTAAGCCGAAGCAATAACTAATCAACCTATTCAACTAAAAAACGAGTTCGAAAGAATGCAAAGTCACATCCGAAGCCCGGAGCAACGCACTATCAACAAGAGATGCGACAAACGAATAAAGTAACATTCAAAATTTCCAAACCGAAATAGGGGAATCAGTGAATCATCGGGAAAATATAAAATCCAAACAGGCGGGGTAACAACCATAAAACCGAAGGACCAAAAAGGGCACCACCAAAACATACAGAGAAAAGCCTAAAGATTTTCAATATCGATATCGGCGTTCTCATCAGCATTCTCGTCGGCATTCTCATTGGCGTTCCCTTCAAGTGTCATCTCTACCAACTGCTCTCCAACAACATTTAGAAGGATGTTCATACCCTCAGTCTTAATGGCCAGGTCTAGGTTCAAATAGCGAATTTGCTCAACAGCATTGGAAAAACACTCGTCACCAACTATCTTTGCCACATCTGCAATGTCTGCCTCACTCTGCAAAGTTTTATCTCGTTCTTGCATCAACTGGCTTATTGTGGACGACGACTCGGAAATCAACTTAGACAGCTCAAGCTCCTTGGATTTTAGAGCAGAAGTCAGCTCGGTGATCTTTTTGTCGGCATCCCCCTTTTCATTAAAAAGGCGAGCAACATCCCCGACAACCTTGTCTCGAGCAGTGCGTAGAGAACCCACTTATTTACAAAGGTCTTCGATGGTACGAGAAAATACCTCCGCCGATTTAGCAACTTCCTCGTTCTTCTCTTCAAGAGACGCAATAGAACCCTTCAAAGTCTTGAGTTCTTCGATTGCATCGTACCGCCCTTTCTTTCGCACAACATACTCTGCAGAATCAAAATTCCATTTATCGAAATCGGAATCCTTCAAGAGGCCAGATTCCTTGAGTTCTTCGATTGCATCGTGTCGCCCTTTCTTCAGCACAACATACCTTCTTCCTGTTTCTTCCTCTCCGCCTCCCTCTCCAGCAGCGAAGTCCCAAAATCACAGACTTTGGGCAAAAAGGAAAAGGGATTCATTTTTATGGTTTCCAAGTCGGTTGTGCTGAATTCATTCACTAAACCCTCGGGAACTTTGTTTTTGTGACTCTTCTTGCCCTTCATGGATTTTTTCTGACGACCTTGACTGTCACCGCCCTCCGAATGACGTTTGCTACTATGGTCACCAGCACGACCTCGCTGGTCTCGGAGGGAAGAGCCGGGAATACCCTTAGACGTATGATCAATAACAGCAATAGTAGTAACTTTTCCCTACAGCTTGAAACGACACCCACCCCATCTTCTTCATCTGAACAAAGGTGAATAATGAAAAGAACAAGGGAAGAGAAAGAGACTGGTCTAAAAGATCGCAAACAATCTGAAAAACACGAAGGAAGGCCCAGCTGTTGGAATGAAGCTGGGTTGGGGCTATGAGGAGGTCCTTCAAGACGAGCTGTTCAAAGAGAGTAAAGGGAGGGCGAGCATGAATCTTCGCCAATGTCTCATGATAAATATAGAACGCGTATTTCTCAAGGGGCACCTGACAAGCTCGCTCTTCACTCGAAACTTCACGGATTACCCATTCCTGTATATTCCAACGACCCATCTTGATAACTAGGGTCTCCAAAAGCTCACTTCCCGGACCGATCTTACTGGCCACCCTACGTACTTCTTCATATGCCCAGAAATAGTCCTCGGGAATCGGCGGCTCCTCTTGCATCTCAATGAACCCCACGTCCTCGGAGGATGAACTCGGACTATTAGTATCTGAAGCATCCTTCCCCGACGAGAAAATCAGAGACTCAGAATTAGAGCCAAGATCTTCATCAATATTCCCCAAGACAGCAGCAGTGTCCTCCTCATCTCGCCCCAAACGAACCAAATCACCACTTTGAGATGCACCTGTCCAGTCTCGGGCATAGTCTTTGTCCTCTCGCAATACATGAGACAAAGATACCTTCCTCTGAGTGTTCTTTCCAACAACCATAGTTCAACCTACAAGGAGGGAGTTCACTCAGCAAAAATAATCACTGATCCTTCAAACGAAAGTCCGGTCTCAAGGGATATCGGATACCCCAGAAGAAATGTGAAGTAACGGAACCCCCTCCTCATTAGAAGGACATCTCCAGAAAGGCGAAGATCCCACCAACAAAGGAATGATTGACTGCTAGGCAACCTAGAGTGCAGGGTCTAAGAAGGGGGACGAATGAAATAAAGAACGAAAGAAAATACCTGATTACAAAAAGAAGCCGAGTCAACAAAAACAGAGGAAATATCGGGGCTAGCCGATGTTGGAAGAAAAAGTGAAGCAAGTTAGAAATGTACAAATGAGGAAATTACACGGCTATTTATCAAGGGGGTGGAAACGAAGCGACCGCATCTCCAAACGACGCTGCCTCCGTGCGACAACCATAATAGCGCACTGGAAATGAGGATCCACCCGAAATGACCCCAATGACAAGACGCCTCAATAAATCAAATGTCTATCTGCCATGTGAGAAGAAGCATTTGAACAGATCTGTTAAGGAGTCGAAGTTACAAAGCATTCAAGACTAACTCAGCCACTTCGGGTTAGGATCAAACGAAGGACCTCTGGCTTCCTCCAGATGACCCCAGCCTAAACTCAACTCGGCTATGAAGGAGACACTTTGCATTACGAATCAGCTAAATGCCAGGACCACCGTCCCAACAAGACGATGACGTCAAAGACTGAATTCTTGACATTGAACCGAAATAACTGATAGATGGATCAGCTAATTAATGATCAGATTAAATTCAGAACCATGAAGAACGAAATCGGTTTGAGCCGACTTATAATTATCAAGCCGAGGCAACTCTATCTAGTAACCTCAACTTGAGGGGCAACTATTTCGGATCTGGCAAAGACATAGGCCCAATTCTTACATAGCCCATAATCCGCAATTAACGGACGGCGCATATCCCCTCACCCCATCCGACGGAAATAGGACACTATTCCGCACGCCTATCAAAATACCAACGTGTAGGCACGAAACCCTATAAAAGAATTGTCCTATCACTGTTACAGGTACGCGTTTATTACCTCACAATCACCTATTCCCTATGCTGACTTAAGCATCAGAGAGTGTGCAGGTACCATCCGCCTCGCCGGACCAACGTGAGCCTGATCACTTCGGAAGCTAATCAATCATCACAGTGACTATACGTTGAGAACAACTCGGAGTGAGCTAGCTACTGAGCTTGGTGAGCACTTCGGTCTCTAGCTCTGTTGAAGCCTGCAGCCAGTACAGATTAGGTACTAATGTTGTACAAAACCAATGGTCCCTTATCTAATTCACCTATAATAACCTCACTATCATTCCAAAACTCCCAAAATATCCACCTTCCAGAAGAAAGACCAATGACAAATCTCTTTATCCAAGACTCTTGGACATCATAATCATTCATAATCCAAGACTGAGAAATCGAATATCCTAGTGTATATCTTCCAAGATTGAGAAATCGAATATGCTATCGCACATGATTTAAATCTCTAAGGTTACTTAAGCTATGAGCTCATGAGAGTTACTAACTCTATGGACACACAATGCTAATCCCTTTTTGAAAGAAAACTAACTTAGAGATTTGATAAAAATAACTAATCTCATAGGCAGTGGGTGGTTCCACTCGTCAAAACCGTAAATACAAATATATTTTACTTGATCGACATCATAGCATTGGGAAGGTATTTCTGAGAAAAGGAACATGATCTATGACTATGACTATCCTAAAAGGTCTTACGAAGCTGAAACACAAGGTGCGGTTAATTTGAGTCACAGGGTAGGGTTGACTAAAACGGAATTAATTGAGGGAGTGCTAGAAACAAGAACTTGGGTCTCAAGATGCCCATCTGTCCCGAACAAATCTAGGAGACTGAAACTTTCCTAACGGAAGGTTTTTACAAACTTACAACTCTCTAGGTGTCCATCTAAGAGTTGTGCGGTGACACAATGGTCGAATCGACTACAAAAACTAGATGGCTGCTCATTCCTTCATTCTACCACATCCCCTGTAACTCTCTGCTTTCGCTACACACTCTGATGAAGGGAAAAAGTTAGGAATCCTATGATTCAGGTTTTAGAAATTTTTTGGGCTAACGTAACCAATCGTTATCATTCGCAGTACCTTGCATGAAAAATTGAGTTGATCAGGCACATTAATGCTTCACACAATATGCTGGAAGGTTTTAACAATTACCTGCCACGGTCCCTAAATGACTCCATCTATCTAATCACTTTACTGTGAAAACACTAAGCCCGACTAGGTCGAACTGCTCTGATACCAAAATATAACATCCTAAATTTTAGACGTCATAGAGTCTAGAATGTTAACCATCTTAATAAAATCAGAGTGGCAACCGCTTATGGATTTTAATTTCTTAACTAGACGGAATTAATCCATCACTTTTAAACTTCCAAAAGGCATAAAAACCTATTGGCAAACTATCCAGTCATAACTGAATTCAATGTACATGAGTCAAAAGACTAATCTTAATCCAAATCCAAAAGACGGTTTACATGGTACTAGACTTTCCATTACTAGAATATCAAGGTATATATAAATATACTTTATCTAACTAGGGAGGACTAAGCAAATATAAACTCGATCCCTAAGGACCCCTTTTTAAACTTAAGCAACCACTTCTGTAGCTACTTCTCTTCGATTTGCTTGGCCATACCCTGTCCATCTGAAAACACCACAGTATAAACATTGAGATACAATCTTAGTGAGTTCTTTCGGGATCCCTCACCTTATACTCTCGGTGTTTTACTTATCTTTTCTCTTTCTCTTAGTATAACCCGTGTAATTACTACACAATTCCCACGGAGAACCCACCTAACAATAGTTATTGCCGAGTAAACTTGTCTTGGGCCTTGCCTTGGGGCTCATGACTTCCCTCCTCCAAGTATGCTATTAACTCGGGATCGTCATCCCCATGGTGTCTTATGTATTTACTTAGACTCATTGGTTTTCTCACTCAATTGACATATCGGTGTATCTCATTACGTACACTACAAGAATTATTGGTTTTTCCGGCCAGGAGTTTACGGCGGATATAGATCCGCCGCAAAGTTACCGGCGGAATCTACGAATTTCCGGCGGAATTTATCCGCCTCAAAGTTACCGGCGGAAAAATTGACATTTGCGGCGGATTAAAATTCGTCTTGGCTTTTGCGGCGGATTTAACGGTTCTTGCGGCGGATTTGGGTTCACAAATTTTTTTTTTACGAGATTTTAATTAATCGCCGCAAATGCACCTCCGTCCGCCGCAAATCCCTTATGTCCGCCGCAAATCCCTTAAATCCGCCGGTAACTGCCGTTTCCGGCGGATCTTGCCTTTTGACCGTTTGACTTCGTTTCTCCTATATAAACCCCTTCTCCCCTTCTTCTTTTTTCACACCTCTACCAATACTCTCATTCTCTTGATACGGCACTCGATCTCTTAATACGGCACTCTCTTGAGCATTGTCGGCAGCGGGGTTCTAATAGAGTGGCGTACGTCTCCATTTTTTTGTAAAAGAATTTCCACATTGTCATGAAGACCTCTTCATCTTTTTCGTTAAAAATAACCCCTTTATCAGCATAAAGTTCATCCTCATTATTTTCACCACAAGAGACATATACGCTCATCAAATGCTCGGTATCATCCTCCAACTTAACAACCCGTCCTTGCAGTTCCTCAAACTTTCTATTTAGAGATTCAATCATCTTTTCAAAAGATGGTTTCTTGTGAAACTTTCTATTTTGAAAATATGGTTGAATATCTAAATAGAAAGTTTGAGGAACTGCAAGGACGGGCTGTTAAGTTCAAGGATGATACCGAGCGTTTGATTAACGTATATGTCACTTGTGGTGAAATAATGAGGAGGAGCTTTTTGCTGATAAATGGGTTACTTTTAACGAAAAAGATGAAGGGGTGTTCACGACAATGTGGAAATTTCTTTACAATGAAATGGAGACATACGCCACTGTAATGGAGCTGCTGCCGACAATGCTCAAGAGAGTGTCATATCAAGATAATGCCGTAGGTCTCCGTTTAGGGGTAGCAGACATTAAATATATATTTTACTGTTTTTCCCAATTTTTATTGCTTTAGATTATTTTATTTTTTTGTTTAAAATATTTTATTAATTGTATGGATATTTTTTTAGTGATAATATTTTACTGTTTTTCCCAATTTTTATTTTTTTAAATTAAAAATTAATTAGTTATTGGATTTTATTTTTTATCAATAATTAAAAAAATTAATAAAATAATATATATTTTTAATTAAAACGATTTTTTTAAAAAAATAAAATTTATTTTTTAAAAATAATAATAATTTTTTAAAAAAAATAATAATTTTTTAAAAAAAATAATAATTTTTTTTTAAAAAAAATGGTATTTTGCGGCGGATTTGTGTTTTTTGCGGCGGATGTTGAGCATTTGCGGCGGATTTTTGCGGCGGATTATAGCTTTCGCGGCGGATTATTTGGTATTTTTAAAAAAAAAGGCGCGATATTTTAATTTGAATATCCGCCGCAAAGTACCACGAATCCGCCGCAAACCTCCGTAAATAAAAAACCCGCGGATTTTAAATTTCAAAATCCGCCGCAACCGTCCAGAATCCGCCGCAAAGCACCGAAAAAAAAAACCCGCGGATATTGAATTTCAAAATCCGCCGCAACCGTCCAAATCCGCCGCAAATCCCTTTTGACCGTTGGGCTGCGTTTTTCTATATATATCCATTCCCCACTTCTCATTCTTTACACTTCTAACAATCCTCCCATTCTCTTCTTAAAATTTCTCTTTTACTCTCTCCCAAATTCTCTCCTTCTCTACTAAATCTGTTTTTGAAGTGTAGCGCTTCCTCCCTACGAATTGTCTTCTGCTCTTATTGGGAAATTTCTTCAAGGTATGTTTTTGATATTAGTTAATAGTTTTAGTTTTTAATTTTTTTTTAATATTCGTTTTTAAATTATTTTATAATAATATGACTTTGTTACTAATTGTGTTGTTTTTTTTGTTTAGGTATTGTTTGGGTTCCTCCTTTTTCCTCTCTGCTTTTTCCTCTCTGGTTGAGTTTAGGATAAGCTTCAAGCCAGAGCCTTCTCTTCACTACGGTTAGTTGTTAAAGTAATTAATAAAATATTACTTACTTCACTATTTTTAGTAAAATTTTGTTTAGTATTTTGTTTGCAATAATAATACAAATTAATTTATATTGAAAAAACTTATTTATTAAGTTCACTTATAAATTTTATTAACATATATTGTCTTATAAAAATTGGAATTTAAAATTAAATTTGGAATTACTATTTATAATGTTTAAATTATTTGTATATAAAATTATTAAAAAATTAATTCTGTTGCTTGTAATTAATTGGTAGTTTATTGAAATATCAAAATAAAATGAGTAATATATAAATGGCTAAAGTGCTCCCGGGGTCCCTTATCTTTATTTAAAGTAACGATTTGGTCCTTTATCTTTTTTTTGTCCCAAATCAGTCCTTTATGTTTTAAATTTTTGACACATAAATCCTTTTCTGTCCCAAATCAGTCCTTTATGTATCAAATTTTTAACACATAAATCATTTTTTTTGACACATAAATCAGCACTGTTAACGGAAAAGGATTTATGTGTCAAAAATTTGAAAGATAAAGGACTTATTTGGGACAAAAAAAACATAAATGACTAATTCGTTACTTTAAATAAAGATAAGGGACCCCGGGAGCACTTTAGCCTATATAAATATATATATATATATATATATATATATATATATATATATATCAAAATATGAAGTAATTGATAGTTTATTTTATTTATATTGTAGTGTAGTATACATATAGTTCTTGAAAATGGATCGTAGTTGGATGTATGATCGATTGTATCCTGGAAGAACTGGTGTAAAACGACGTTTTGTAGAAGGAGTAGAAGAGTTTATTTTTTGTGCTAAGTACATTGATCATGAAGAATTTGGGCGACAAGGCGGTATTAGATGTCCGTGCTTGAAATGTTCATTTCGAGCTATAAAAAATGAACATGAAGTTAGACTTCATTTGTACAATAATGGGTTTAGGCCAAATTATTGGACATGGAGTCGTCACGGGGAAGGAGCGCCAGGGGTAGCTGCAGTTCCTGCGGTTAATGTTCCGGTTGAAGTAGTAGATCACACATCAAGTAGTTATCCAGTGACTACGACATCTGTAGGATGGGGAATACAACCGTTAGATGTTTATCAGGGAATGATATCTGACGCTGTTGGAGTAAATTTGGATTTTGAAGAACCAGATGCTGACGAAGTTCCAAATGAGGAAGCTCAAAGGTTTTACATGTATTTGAGTGAGACAAATAAACCCATATTTGAAGGATCTACAGACTCAAAATTATCAATGTGTGTTCGGTTGTTGGGTCTTAAGTCTCAATTTAATGTTGCTGAGTTGTGCATGGAATATATGACCAAAATGATGTTGGATGCAACCCCCATTAGAGGGAGTTTACCGCAAAGTTATTATGAAGCTAAAAGAGTGGTATCGAAGCTTGGCTTAAAATCTAAAAGGATTGATTGTTGTGTGTCTGGTTGCATGCTCTATTATAACAATGAGTTTGGCATAAATGATGGAGAGTTGTCGGAATGCAAGTTATGTGGACAACCACGCTATCGTGTCAGTAGATCAGGGATGAGCAGAGGCAAACCGGTTCCACGAAAATCAATGTTCTATCTGCCTCTTATTCCAAGGCTACAGAGGATGTTTACTTCAATGGAGACCGCAGGTAAAATGACATGGCACCATCAAAATAGAAATAATTCTGGTGAATTACGTCACCCATCTGATGGTGAAGCTTGGAAGCATTTTGATCGTGTTCATCCAGATTTTGCCAGTGATCCGCGCAATGTTCGGCTTGGTTTGTGCTCTGATGGTTTCACACCATATATTCAAGCCTCGGCAACACCGTATTCATGTTGGCCAGTTATTGTTACCCCATACAACATTCCTCCAGAAATGTGTATGTCCAAACCATACATGTTTTTAAATTCTATTATTCCAGGGCCAAGTAATCCAACAGCTGGTATTGACATCTATTTGCAACCTTTGATTGATGACCTAAAAAGGTTGTGGAATGGTGTTTTAACTTATGATGTGGCACGCAAACAAAATTTTGTGATGAGGGCGGCTTTGATGTGGACCATAAATGACTTTCCTGCCTATGGAATGTTGTCTGGATGGGGGACACATGGTAAGATGGCGTGTCCGATTTGCATGGTTGACACAAAGGCTTTTAGTCTTAAATACGGAGGAAAAGTTTCATGGTTTGACTCGCACCGTAGGTTCTTACCTATGGATCACCCATTTAGAAAGCAGAAATATGCGTTCATCAAGGGAAATGTTGAAACAGCTGGACCTCCTCGTCAGTTGACACCAGAGGAAGTTTGGAATAATGTTAGGGATATCCCTCCTGTGGAAGTCGTAGCCGGTGTTGTTTCTCGTCCAGATGGCTATGGACAATGGCACAATTGGACAAAAAAAAGTATTTTTTGGGAACTTCCCTATTGGAAAGATAATCTATTGAGACACAATCTCGATGTCATGCATATAGAGAAGAATTTTTTTGACAACATATTTAACACTGTCATGAACGTGAAAGGCAAAACGAAAGACAATGAGAAAGCTAGGAAGGATATAAATCATTTCTGTAGACGAAAGGATTTGTTGTTGGTTGAGCAAGGTACTAGGATTTTGAAACCCAAAGCCAATTATACTTTATCTACCGAACAAGCGAAAGCAGTTTATCAGTGGATAAAAGAGTTGAAAATGCCAGACGGTTATTCTTCCAATTTATCTAGATGTGCGGATGTGGATAATGGGAGGTTGCATGGGATGAAGAGTCATGATTGTCACGTATTCATGGAGTGCTTACTTCCTATCGCTTTTAGTTCGTTGCCAACACACGTTTTGAATCCGCTCATTGAAATAAGTCAATACTTTAAGAATTTGTGTTCTGCAACGCTAAAAGCTGATGATCTTTCAAAAATGGAACAAGACATCCCACTTATCTTATGCAAGTTGGAGAGAGTATTTCCACCTGGTTTCTTTGATTCTATGGAGCATCTACCGGTGCATCTCGCATATGAAGCTAAACTTGGCGGACCTGTCCAATACAGATGGATGTATCCGTTTGAAAGGTTCGCTAATTTTTATAATATAAGAAACAAGTTTAAATTAAAATATTATATGACTATTAATATATTAATATCATATTCTCTAGGTTCATGGGTGATTCAAAAAGATCGGTGTAAAACAAAGCTAGAGTTGAAGGATCGATATGTTCTTCTTACCTACACCGTGAAACAACACATTTTTGTTCTCATTATTTGAAGAATCAGTTTGCTCCTGGAAGCAGTCGAAATGAAGTGGATACTGAATGGCGACATCCTTTGGCTTTGTCTGTCTTTTGTCTACCCGATCGTCCATCTGGGAAGGAGTCAACTCATTGGCTAACAGATGAAGAGTTAAGTTCAGCACATGTTCATGTGTTGATAAACTGTACTGAGGTGCAACCATTTATTGAGTATGTTCCTCAACATTAACAATCGATCTTAATTAGTTAATATAGTAGACAAGTGTAACAATTAAATTATTTCTTTTTAGGGAGTTCTTGTCATTAGAGGCAGTACGTGAAGACCAATCTTCTTCTCATATTCATACGCATTTTCCAATGTGGTTTAGTCAATATGTGTATTCCCTCCCGCCAAATCCTACCAACCAACACTTGAGGAACATATCAGACGGTCCTCGAAGATGTGTTAAAGAATGGCACACATACTTTGTCAATGGATACAAATTTCACACCAATGAATGGACACAGGGCAGAGAGACAGTCAATAGTGGAGTGTGCATGAAGGGGGTCACTGGAGGAGGTGAAGATGATTTTTATGGTGTGGTTCAACACATATATGAACTTCAGTACCCCCATCTAGATTTTAGTCCAAAGGTAGTGGTTTTTTATTGTAATTGGTTTGATCCGTCTGCTCGAGGAACAAAGGTGAATCCAAAGTCAAATACAGTGGACATTAAAATGAATGGTAGATATCGACCGTATGATCCGTTCGTCATTGCACAAAATGTGAGACAAGTCTATTATGTCCATTATCCATCAATGCGGACTGATAGGCGTGGTTGGTGTGTCGCAATTAAAACAAAACCAAGAGGTCGCATTGATCAGACAAATGATGACACGGTGGAAGATATGCCATATCAAATGGAAGAGATGTCTAATGTAAATGAAGTGATTCAAGTTGAACCCATTGTTCGTTTATGTGATGAGCCAAACACCGGCGATGAAGTTGTTGATGACGAAGATGCTGATGGTGATGATGCAACAGACCACATTGGTGTATCAAGAATTCACTCCTCCGATGATGATGATTTTGAGAATGAATGGGATTCAAATTAGAATGAATGTAATTTATGTTTCAACAATTCTATTTTTAATGAAGATGTTATTTTTAATGAAGGATGTTATTTGTTTGAGAATGAATGAGATTCAAATTATTTATTTTAATGCATGAGTTTTGTATATGTTTATGTTAACCTTGTTTAGTATATGTTTGTTTTGTTTAAATGTATATGTTTAGCTAGATCTATACAGATATGGCATCTCATGATGACTCGGGATCCGATCATGACGGCGCATATGTTCCTCCTCCACCTCCCGATGCCGCCAGCACTAGCAGGCGGAAGACATCTACTCGCCTAGGGCGCCGTACTCAGCCTGCGCGTGTTGTTGTTACTACTGGCGGATATTTGCCACCACCTGTGTCTGAGGATGGTGCTAGTACTAATACTGCAGGGGGCCCATCGATTCCTGTTGGTACTCAGGCAAAGTGATTGGCCTTTGTTCCCTCTCCACCTATATATATATATATATATATATATATATATATATATATATATATATATATATATATATATATATATATATATATATGTACATAAATATATATATTCTTAGTTATTGCAGGATCAGATGATGTCTCAGCACTCGAGGCCATCCTCATCAGCATCCTACCCGCCGCCGCCACAACAGCATTACTACCAGCAGAAGTATGCACCCCAGTATCCCCAGTCGTATGCACCCCAATATCCCCCGGCGCAGTATGCGCCATTCCAGCCATACCAGCAGCAGCATCAGTCACCCCGCCAGCCATACCAGCAGCCCCAACATCAGTCACCCCTGATCCAGCCAAACCAGCAGTACCCCCAGCAGCGGTCACCCCCGCTGGACATTGATCTTAATGTCCAAATGTCATCGCTCAGTGCTTTACTTCAAGATGATACATATTATAATAATGTTGATGACATTGACCGGCAGGCACCCCAGTAGCTTTAGATTATTTTATTTATTTGTCTAGATATTTTATTAATTGTCTGGATATTTTATTAATTGTATGGATATTTTTACTGCTTTTCCCAATTTTTATTTTTTAAAATTAAAAATTAATTAGTTATTGGATTTTATTTTTTTATCAATAATTAAAAAAATTAATAAAATAATATATATTTTTAATTAAAACGATTTTTTTAAAAAAATAAAATTTATTTTTTAAAAATAATAATAAATTTTTTTTAAAAAAATGGTACTTTGCGGCGGATTTGTGTCGTTTGCGGCGGAATTTTAAATAAAACGTTTTTTTAAAAAAATTATATTCATGTTTTTTTAAATAAAACGGGTGTTTTGCGGCGGATAAGGGGTACTTTGCGGCGGATAATTTGCGGCGGATATTGGGTACTTTCCGGCGGATAAATTGCGTCAAAAATTTGTCCCCTTTTCCGGCGGATTATCCGCCGCAAATTTGCGTTGGATTTTGCGGCGCCACTAAATCCGCCGCAAACTTGCGGCGGATTAGCTGGCTACCGGCGAAAAACTTCCGCCGCAAAGTCCAAATATCTGCCGCAAATTTGGCTTTTACGGCGGATTTCGCCCGCCGCAAAGTCCAGCTTTTCTTGTAGTGGTAGCCAAAGAACAATCGTTGAAATATTTACAAAACTTTATCACAAGGTAAGAGTCCAACTCATGGAATACTGGCAATCATATAATCATAATAACATGGTACTAGATAGTTCTTTTTACTCATCTCATGAAACGATGTTTACTGACGATCAAACATCTCATACAAGGGTCTAATCCCATGGTGAATAATGTTACTTGAGTTGAGGAGAGACTTGGAATGCAATTGGTACCCAAATGATACGCGAAATTAGAATATTTTAGTTTTAGAAAAACAATCTGGGAACAGATTCACAGTCTTGGGAATCGATTCACAGAATTGGAACAAATTCCCAACCTGTGCAGTACACCAAAAACTCTGTTTTTAAAACACTTTTGAGCATCCCATTTGGTACCAATTCAAGTCAAACTTATTCCCAAATCGAAATGCAACATTATTACTCTTAAATTCAATCCAAACATATAACAAACATCATTTATATACTTGATTTATGCATTCAATTGGGTCCTAAAGCTTTCAATTTGCTCAACCAACATGTAATAATTTCATTTCAGCACAATGAACATTATTTCAACATTTCTTCAATTTTACATCAACCAAACACATGCCATTAACTTAGGTTCAGAACAACAATCATGCTATAAGAAATAACATCAAAAGAACAGAGCATAAGTCAAAGAACTCACTTGTAACTTGAAATTCACAATGCAAGTAAGACATTTCAGATTTTTGAACATCACAAGCTCCTAAAGGTCCATGCTCACACCAGCTCCCAATTCCTTCTAATGTGACACTAGAAACTCCAATCTAGCTACCCAATGGCTCGATTTCAGCTCTCCAAACCAACATGCAATTAGTTATAGAGCTCAATCAAACCCCCACATTAACATGCAAAACGAAATGGTGAAAGGGGAAGAGATGGAGATGAGTTTCATAACACCAAGAATCAACTCCTAAGCACCCCAAACGGCTACCCCAAGCTCCAACTTGACTCTTCACTCCTTCAAAGTTCTAGGATGATCCTCTATTAGGTTTCTAGACCAACTAAGACTACATGCAAGCTTCCAAATTGAACTTCCAGCTCTCCTAAGGTGACATGCAACTTCGAAATCCAAATAGGAAGGAAAGGGGCTTCTTGGAAATTTATTGGTTCTCTAGGTTGATAATGAAAGTAGAAGGAATTAGAAGAGTGTTTGAGGTGATTTCAGAAGTTGGAATCAAGATGTTTGACAAACCCTCATTTTTTCCTCCTCCATCCTCTTCCTCTCGTGAGCTCTCCCTCTCCCTTTCTTTCTCACTTCAAAAATTCTGAATATGGAAAGTGTTGTGAAATGTATTTGTGTGGAAGTGAGGGTATCACTTGCTCCTTTAGGATAAGGTTTTAATGAAGGGTAAGAGAGTAATTTGAGGTGGATGGATTAAGACGGCTTAAATGTGGTTTTAGCATTCTAATGAGATGTGGAAACTCTCGCTCAATTATTTCCCCCCTTAAGCTAACACATCCACAAACGATCGCCACAATATACTCAATTATCATATCTAAGCAATCAAGAAATTAAATCAGATATCTAAGTATCTTAAACATCAAGCACTAATATCCTTAAAATTACCAATTATTTCCACAATTCACAACAAGCATGTATCGAATAAATCAAAAATCACGTAAAGTAACTGATGATTACTTTGGGCGTTACATTACACTCCAACTTGAAAAATTTTGTCCTAAAAAATTATTCAAGTCTTATCTATTATTACTTCGACAATAGCATTCTCTCTAACAAATATAGTATCATTCATGAACATGCTTGAAACAAAAAAACATCACTTTCCAAAAGCAGTTTCTAGTGCTTAAGGTCATAAGTCATTCTATATTTAGGAAAACTAAGAACTCAGGGCTAATATTTAGCCAAGACCAAGGTATCATTTCATTCACTTGAAAGGAATTCCAAGAAAGAACACATATACAATTGCAATCACTGCACTAGAACAACTTAGAGCTCAAACCAACACATGCTCATAATCAAGAACAAAGTGAAGAGTTTACTACATGTATAAACAAGCTCAATTCCATAATGCGTACAAAGATTCAGACACCTCAATTGCTACTTACAATCATCTTTATTCCTCCATTTACATTTAACCGATAATAAAAAAACGGGTAAAATATGTTTTTAGTCCCTACAAAATCGGCTCCTTCTAAGTTTAGTCCCTACATTAACGAAATGGGCGTTTTGGTCCTCATCTTATTTTTTCGTTTTCAATTTTAGTCCCACATGACTTTTAATAGCGCTTCAAAACTTTTAATAGCGCTTATAAAAGGTCAAAAAAGCGCTATTAAAAGTTTTGAAGCGCTATTAAAAGTCATGAGAGACTAAAATTGAAAACGGCAAAATAAGATGAGGACCAAGAAGCCTATTTCGTTAATGTAGGGACTAAACTTAGAAGGAGCCGATTTTATAGGGACTAAAAACGCATTTAACCCTTAAAAAACCCAGCGACAAATTCTAAGTCCGAGACATGACAACCATGGATCTAAGCAACTAACAATGAAGATAATGAAACTACTCAATCAACGAGTGACTCGAAACACCTCTTTAAACCATACCTGACACAAACAACACGTGGAGTTGCATAAATTGGATGTGACAATTTGTGAAATCAATCGTTTGTGGTCATGAGAAATCTTTGAATTTGTTAGAAACATTTTGAGTTTAAAAGGGAAGTGATAAAGTTAAAAACAAGAAAATAAGTTGACACTAACATACAATCAATTACAATATTGAACCATATTTGAAAATGTTCTTTAGGATGAGAAAAACCTCACAAAAGAGTAATGATTTGTAAAAGGAATACCCTCTTATCCTTTCAACGCATCCCAAAATGTCCGGTTGGTAGTTTAGGTTCAAAATCTATAGCCTTTAAGCAATGATAAAGGTGAGGGGACTCTTACCATTCTCCATGAATATTCACGGAGACTAAAAACTTGAGCATAAGGGTAATTCTCATCAGTTGTGTTAGGATCGAAACAAAAACCATGTACCACATTACAATAGGCCCAATCAGTGTTTTCCACAGCAAGTGGCAAAGGAAGAGCATTAGTCTCTCTTGTAGCTGGATTCCATAGATCTAGAATTAACCTATTTGGGAAACCTGTAACAGTCACCTCAAGACAAAAAATTCCATTTGAAGGACCACGAGTTATGATGGTAATTACATGGTTTTCAGGGAATGGCAATGTTGGTGTGACATCAATGGGTGGTGAGGGTTGTGAATTTTGTGGTTGTTGTAGTTCATCAAGTTCTTTGGAGACTATTGTCATCACAAAGGTTTTGTCTACTAAATGAATGGTAAGAAAGGTAGGTTGGTTTCTTCAGGGCCGGCCATTGGGCTGTGTAGCCTGTGCTACCGCACAGGGCCTCGGCCCAATCTAAATTTTTTAGGGCCCCAAAAGTAGTATAAATACGGTATATATTGTTTCTGTGCAAATCTTTGACTAAACTCTTTACGTGGTGCGATGGTGAAGATGATTTGCCATAGGATCAACTCTTAGTTTGAACACTTTTTGATATTTCTCTTAATCTATCTTATTATGCTTGTCTCCATTTTTTTTGGTCTCATAATAATAATAATTGCTTGTATTAATAATAATAATTATTATGATTTAATTTTGTAAAAAAAAACAATAATTTAATTCTATTTGTCAATATATTTTAGCCTATTATTTTTTAACCGTGCTTGTTCGCGCCATTTATATATTAATAATATTTTACCAGTAATATATAAGTATTTTTTAATACCTAAGTTGCATAAACAAATTATGTTTATATAAATTAATTATAAAATATTTAATTTATACCAAATGTTTGATAATTTGTTTAAAAATAATTCCAGCTTTTAAGTTTTAATTTGCATTTTAACTCTTCTTGCTATTTGCTATTGTTCCTTATACGTTACTTTGTTAACTTTTTTCCTTTTATATTGAAACGATTTCTCTTTTGGTACTACAGAGGAAGAGGGAGAATGTGTATGTCTATTTGACTAATGTAGTAGTCTGACTGCGATTGTGAAATTTTCTTGCTCATCCCCGTTCCATCACTAATGGAAAATGAAATTATTGGGTTTTTTCTTTCTACTATACCTCATAAGATTGAAAAGTATGAATCTGGATATGAGAAGCTAAGAAAAAAACTTGAAGTCAGTCTCATATAGGGCCCATTTTTTAAGATGTGAACAGGGCCTCCAAATTATTTAGGGGTTTTTTTTTATGTACCCCCATCATCTCCCTATTTACCCCCACATAAAAGTGAAACCCGAAAATACCCCTGCCCAATTTTTAATTCGCTCGGATTTACCTCCATTTGAGGTAAATCCGCTTTGTTATTTTTAAAGTCGGATTTACCTCATATGGGGGTGCCCAATAGGTAAATCCGATTTCAAAAATAACAAAGCGGATTTACCTTAGCTAGAGGTAAATCCGCTTTGTTATTTTGGAAATCGGATTTACCTAGTGGGTACATAAATCCGATTTCCCTAAAAAAAGAGAAAATCGGATTTATCCCACCTAAGGTAAATCCGATTTCCCTAAAAAAGGGAAATCGGATTTATCCCACCTAAGGTAAATCCGATTTTGTTATTAAAAAAATTGTTTTTTATTTAATTTTTTTAAAAAAGGTTATAAAATACTACTAAAAATCCGTTAAACAGCCAAAACTAATCCAAAAATTATGAAAATACCACTAAAAATCTAATAAAACCAAAATAAAGTTATGCAAATTTTTTCAGATTTTTTGGAGATTATGAAAAATTTAAAAAATTAATAAAAAATAGTAAACGATGGAATTTGGGATTTTGAGGTCCCCAGTCCTGAAAGAAGTCACTTCTTTAGGAGTATTGATCCTTGATATTTTTCGGATTTAAAGAATGTGGTTTCATTACAATTTGAGTAGGTTGCCCGAAAACTGATTTTTTAGCCTAAATTATTCTCCCGACGTACACTATCGTCACGTGTTAACGAACTACACACTAAACAGAACCAAAAGATGGTCGAAATTTGTTTTTAAAATTTTAACTGATTTATTTATTTATTAATTGGGTTAACAAAGCGGATTTACCCCCACATAAGGTAAATCTGCTTTGGTTATTTTTAAAAGCGGATTTACCTTATATGATGGGGTAGATCCGCTTTTAAAAATAACAAATCGGATTTACCCCCACTTAAGGTAAATCCGATTTGTTATTTTTAAAAGCGGATCTACCCATCTTAAATAAATCCGATTTAAATTTTTTAAAATTTTTAGTGGAAATCGGATTTACCTAAATCCGATTTAAATTTTTTAAAATTTTTTGTGGAAAAAAAATGAAATCAGGATACGTTCGGGATTTTTAAATTTTGTTAAGGGCAATTGCGTCTTTTCGCAGGGTCGGTGGGGGTAGCTGGGAGATGATGGGGGTACAAAAAAAAAATCCCATTATTTAGGACGGCCTTGGGTTTCTTGTAGCTAATATAGTGAAGTTGGAAAAATGTTTGGCAATAAACGGGTGAGTGTTGGTGATATAGTTGAAGGTTTTTTTTAATAAACGGGTTAGTAGTTTGATAATATTTATTGAAGTACATGGACAATTAATTAATAGCTTCTACTTTTGCAATATTTTTGAGATTCTGTGTGCGGAAATATCAATTTAATATGTATGATACTTTATTATAATAATTGCAATAAATGTGTGTTTTTTTTTTTTGACAATATAAATATGTGTGTTAAAAATGGCCACATTCATATGTATTGGATATTGAATAGATGTTAAATTTTTAAAAGAGAGGTGTTGTGATTTACTTAATTGGATTTGTAAGGATATAGTATATATAAATTATAGGATTTTTTCTTTTTTTTCTTAACAATGAGCCAACAATATATGATAACTTAATCCTATGATTTATCCTATCCTCACTACAACATTTTTGGTCTTTGGCAACACATCTTTTCTTAGCAGGTAAAAAATGTTGCCTTAGAGTATATTAGCTTACATTTTGGACTGTTGCCATAAAGTGAGTGATTTACACAATACTATTTATGCAAGACTACGTAAATGTTCCCCAAGTCTGTATAACTATATTTTAAAATTGTTAGTAAATTAATTCCGGTTGAACACTTAGTAAATTAATGTCGTTTCAAGACTTAGTAAGGAAATTGTCATGAACTTAACTCATTCAATAAGTTAATGGTTTTGTTTTCTGTATTAAGTCATTGGTTTTGTTCTTCGTTTCACTACTACAATTTAGGCTTTTCGGATCGGTTATAAATGACTGTTCGCATCAGTTCTGTGTCTGTTATAGATTCAGGTGATGTTAAAAGTACACACATTTTGCATCAGGTACGGACCTGATGCGAAAAGTATTTTTCGTATCAGTTGTATTACCACCCGATGCCAAAAGTCCTTTTTAATTAGATTTTAGCACCTTTTTGGCATTGGATTTTCAGAACCACCTGATGCGAAAAGTACTTTTCGCATCAGGTCCTGATGGGAACCGATGTTAAAACTAACTTTTTTTTAAAAAAAAATTCACAATTTGTACGTATATTCATTTATTTATAATTTACTCACCAGTTTTGTTTTGTTAAATACCATAAAGAGAATATATATATTTTTGCTAACTCATGCTACAATTATGTCTACAAACAGAGGATAACATAAAAAAAATGAGAATCACAATGCAAATATCACTCACAATACCCTCCTGGTTTCAATAAACCAATTAATAATCATTGAATTCATTTGCAAAAGCAAGATTGGTTATATCAATCCATTAAACTCAACAACAACAAAAAAGATGAGAAAATAGAAAGAACTATACAATGTTTGTACTAGGCATATAACATAATACAAAACATAACCAAAAAATTACTTAAACATAACCTAAGCAAACACCAAACTTGTTCAGCTGGCTCATCCTTCTTCTCCTCCTCCTTAGCAGCAGCAGCAGCTGGGACACCACCAGAAGCAGCAGCAGGTGCAGCAACTGCAGCCACAGCAAACTTACTTGGGTCCTGCATTGAACAAAACCAATGAATAAGAAACATCGAAATATCCCGATCACTAATTTAGTGTCAAATGATTCAACTCTGAAAAGGAAATATACCTTGAGGAATTCCTTAACCTTGTCTGCCTCAGGGAAAGAATATTCAGTTGCCACTGCAACAGCTATAACATTCTTGTAGGCATTGACAAACATGTGTGGGGCAGCAGCAAGTGTTGGGTATGAGATGGCCAATGAAAGAGAAGTAACCATTGAGACAGGACTCATGAATGAAAAAAGAGAGAGAGCAAAACAGTTCACATAGAATATCACTTCATTAAAACCCAGTTCTGGTTTCAAAATTCTGTTTCATTCTCTCTGGTTTTGATCCTTTTCTCTCTTCACCATTTCCAGTTCCTCAAGCTTAATATTAAGTCCTCAAAAGAATGAAGCCCAACATTCAGATGCAAGTTATTTGGTAAAATCACAGTAACTCTGTCTGGAATAGTTAATGCTGCCCATGATTTAGACTTAGCATAACACAAAAGATACTAAAAAAAACTTATTTTAACAAATATACTAGAGCATCAAAAAATTTTCTCAACAGTCCAGTAATTCTAAAACATTTCATTGAACTGAAAGAGAAATTGAAAAGAGACCAAAAGAGAATCATTCGAAGTAACAAATATTATGGATGAAATACTGGGAGAATTTGGGATTTCTTTTCAACATTTCTGTCTTAATACCTATGGAAACTATCAGTTTAGAAATTCCAAAATTAAATGCACTGTAGTCATAATATTCAATTCAAAATATTGATTGTGAAGTGGATTGAAAATTGCATAACAAGATAAATAAACTCCAGAGTTTAAGAAAGGGTAAGCCTCCCAATAAAAACAACCAGAAAATTGCATAACCACTAAAATGTAGAGAACAAAGGCGTTCACACTGCAAAGTACAGGATAAATCAGGGAAACACAAATCCTGACACAAATCAACTAATTAAAGAAGAATTTTAATTTTAATTGATATACAATCTCAGATAAAGATCCAAGCCACAAATAATGAAACACAAAACCAGCCACTACCTTAAAGACTGAATGAAACACAATTCTTACCATTGATTCAGTCCTGTTAGAGTTAAGAGAACTCAAAAGCCAACCATAAATTTGCAACTTGCAACTGTTTGGGGACTTAGAACCACAAGCTTAATCTTGAAAATTTCTTAACCCTGATTGATTGTTCTCAAGAAAATTTTCTTTGGAATTTAGTAGTGATGAAGAGAAGTTTTTGAATAACCAAAAATTCTATGCTAGGGTTTACTTCAAGCTTGTTTTTAGATGAAAATGCATCAAAAGACAAATTACATAATTTTCAACTGAACTTTTAACACATTCAATTTGGTAAAATAATCTAAATCCAGAATATGTTTGACAAACAATTAAACAGACACATAGCCAATAATAAATCAAATAAGGATCACATCACAACAAAAACAAACCAACAGTACCATAATGCCATTGAGTGTGATACACACAAAAAAAACATGAAATGAGATAATTGTTGAAAGATCAATTCACCTTGTACTTGGCAACCTCTTTGCTAACCTCCTTCAAGTCACCTTTTGTGAAGATCAATCCCACATTTCCCTGGTTAATCACACATCATCATACAATTCCTTCAACAAACAGCAATAATAATAATCATAAACCCTAGAGAGTGGAAGAGATGAAGGGGTTACCATGTGGGGGTACTTGTCTTTCTTGTAGTGTTTTCGAGCTTGATGTTGGGGTGCTGCTTGACGGAACGCAAAGTGCCTTTGATGGCTAAATCGTTTTTCACCTCTTTCCCCACAAAATATTTGAAATAGGAGAATAGAATATTATTGAAAACGAAAATAGGAAAGCACAGAAGAGAAAAACAAAATGGAAACGTGTACATACCTGGTTTAGAGAATGAAAACGGAAATAGGAAAGTCCAGAAGAGAAAAACAGAATGGAACTTACATGAAGAGGCGGTGATGCAAGAGATCGAGAGAGCGACGATGTGGGTTTCAAGAGACAGCGTCGGTGCAACTAGCAACGACCTGGACGTAGCAGCGGCGTGGACAGCGCAGAGAGAGCGGCGTGGACGACGCAGAGAGAACGGCGTGGACGACGCAGAGAGAACGGCGTGGAGAACGGTGAGAGGGTGAGAAAGAACGACGCAGAGTGAGAGGGAGAGAACGACGTGTGAGAGGGTTTCCTGTGAGAACGCAATTAGAGAGATGACGCAGAGAGCTCAAAAAAATTGGGGATTTTTCGCATTAGTTGCAATTAGAGAGATGATGTTAATTTTCGGTTTTCCGCATCAGTTGCCATTGGACCTGATATTAAATGTGTAATCTTGCCTTAGGTGTGCAATTCTACATCGGTTAGAGCCTCAACCGATGCGAAAAATTTCATGATAATTTCAAAAATGCCACCGCCTTATTTTTAACATCAGTTAGTTTTTGAACCGATATTAATTGCCGATGCAGAATCCATTTTTTCCACTAGTGTTTCAAGGACAATTATGTTTCTTCTTGTTATTGTGATTAGATGTTGTAAAATTGACTTGATTCAAAAGTGTTCGTTCAATCAATTTGGTGTTGTGCTAATCTTTTGAAAGATTAAGTAGTGTAGTGAAGTCTTTGAAGGATTAATGTGGTAACTGAGAACACTCTAGTCTTTGAAGTACCAAGTAGATGAAACGGTGAGGTATTGGAAGATTTTTCCGAAGACTTTCAAGCTGAAAATTTTGATCTTAGCTCTCCTAAATATCTGTGTTGGATTTTTTTTTGTTAAGCTCTTGATTGGATTACACTATATATGATGTCATTTAATTTATGATTATGAATTCAGATTGGTGTTTGAACTAATTTGATTTTGTTGTCATCAAACTCTTATATCCTAGCCGTGAGATCGGCCAGGGGTTTGGACCGTCTTTGATTTCTCTGTTCTTCAACCAATTCTGTTGAGGAAGGAACTTTGTTCCTCAACTGTGAGTTTCCTAACTCCTCCAAAGAGTGTTAGGTTGGGTAGAGGGGACGCGATGATTGGATTATCTACTGGCCTACTGCATAATAAAAATAAAGTAAAGATGCGATAAAGATAAATTGTGAGAGAAAAATAGATTGTGTATTGATTGATGTGTGTTTTTTGTACAAGTATTCTTCTCTATATATATACATAGGCCCTCGTCGGCCACTATGCGAGCCTACATTTGCCTACCATTTGATCAATTGAAGATCAACGTCTAATCTCGCTCCTAGCTCTAAGAAATCAGAGCCATTACCCACGATTCCACTAGCACGGTTAGTTGGGTGCCAAAACCTGTTCGCTCCACTTCTCAAGGCTTCTCTTCTTTGCTTAACCTTCAACTACTCCCATATTCTGTCCACATGTCTTTCCTTGCTTCCCAAGCAAGTCTTCTTTACCTCGGCCATACACTTCCTTGGCTGATCCTCATCCTCGGTCTGCAACTATCACCGAGCTATTGTGGCCGGGCCACTCTATAAGTTAAGACTTGTTTTTGCCTCAGTCTTATCCATTATTCCTCGAGCTCAATCCCTCCTTGGGGCGTTCGTATTATCCTTTTCCTAGAGCCTCTCCTTTGAGATTGTTCCTTTAGCAAATATCTTTTATAAATTGTTAGGTGATTTGCCTCGGTGCCCTGGTCTCCTCTCAACTCTGACTTTCAGCCCTCGGCCTACAACCTTATTTATTTTTGGGTGTTAACAATTCCCCCCCTTTTTGTGATGTCGCATGGCCGCGGGGACGTGACTGATGGTACAAAAACCCTTGATGTGACAGTTGCAGTGGCTACCTGTCCCTATATGACACTTGGTGGTTCGCGAATTTATAAGGCAACTCAACGGTTCCCAATGTTCCGCAAACCAACTCCCCATAGCTATAACTAGGCTTCATAATTGTCACGCACGGTTGCTTGCACGTTCATTCCTCTCCGCACTCAAACAAACTCTTTATATTCCTTTTCCTTCTCAGTCCATTTTCTACCAACCATGGTCGCGAGCAATCAAGCTTCCTCCTCTAACGTTCCCCCTTCCCAATGTGGTTCTGTTTCTTCTCCCACTTTTACTACCATCGGCCCCTAACCATTCTTCGTCGTACTGCCTCCAACGTTGACCATGCTTTTGAGGTTTTCCAACAACGTTTCGGTTCCAGCAATCTCCCCCTCAAAACCTCTTGGTTCAACGCTGAAGCCAAACTCTACGATCTCCGGGGGTGGCCGAAGAGCAGCCCTGAGTACAACGACTAGGCGACCCGATTGGTCAAGCACAAGGGTGAAGCCTGGAAGGCATGGGGCATCTACACCTTGATTATGGTGTCAACCCAAGAAGTTCTCACAACGCCAATCTCCTTTTCTCTTTGATGGCCTTCTGGTCAACCACCGTGAATTCTTTCGTGTTCCCCTAGGGCATTCTTATCCCCACGCTGCTGGACGTGGTCGCCATTGTGGGGCTTCCCGCCGGCGGTATTGAGGTTCATGCCGATCCTGATTTCCTCGGTGTTGACCCCCCTTATAACTATGCTTCTACCTTCTCCAATATTCTAGACAGGAATGCCAAATCTTCTGGGGCGATCGCTGATGGGGAACATCATGCCTTTCTGATGTACTTTTTCAACAAATTCTTCTACAACACGAAATCGTTGGGTGTCGTCAAAGAACTCTCAATCTTTGTTCAACTATTACAGACAGGTCGACAATACGCCTGGGGTCTTTTCTTCCTCGCTCTCCTTTACAGAAGCATGGACAGCTTCCTAAGGCAGATCGAGGGAAAGGGCGTCTACTCCAAGGCGGAGGGTCCTATCTGGTTTCTGCAACTCTGGGGGCAACTCTACTTTCCGATCTTCTCCCCTAGCCTGTCTATTCATTCTCTGATGTTTTGGGGTGAGTTCTTGCTGCTACCCCTAGCCTGCCTATGGAGCGTGCGGAGGCGTTCCAGATCCTGATGGACATGGACCCCAAGGACTTTGAATGATGGCCAGTCCTGGAGAAGGGCCTCGGCCCTCGATGGGTTTTCACCCCTCAAGACTTGGACCCCTCTTCAAGTGACCATTTCGACATGGTTATCCATTGGAGTCGTGTCCTTATCGCCCGGGATTTGGTTGCTGGTGCCAAGCTTTCTTCCAACAACAACCCTCTTACTTTGGAGCCCTATCACCCCAATTTTGTCGCCAGGCAATTTGGCATCGGCCAACATGTTCCAATCCCCCATAACTCTATGGCCTTGCAGCGGTCGCAGGGGAAAGAGCTAGACATCCGAAACACTGGCGGACCTGTCTGCTGCGAAAAAGAAACCCTAGCTTCTACTTTATATCACGAGCTCTGAAACTATTCGTCTTCACACTTGAGGGGGGATATGTTGGGTATCTCAAGTGTGAGAAGTCTCACATTGCCTAGTAATGAACAAAATCACGAGTATATAAGAGAGTATATCCACAAACCTATCAACTTAATATTTTAGGAACAAATGTAACCGAAACATCTTATTACTCACGATAAAAATACAAATAACATATATAGAAATCCCAACACAATTTCACCAAAAAAAAATCCCAACACAAGTGACTTCCATTCTACCAACATCCATATATTTATATATAATTTGAAAAAATTTATAACCAATGTGTTAGAAATTATCTTATATATATACTCTAATTAATATTTTATGTTGATTAAAAAAATACCGGATATATATACCTATATAGATTTTTATTCATTGAATCAAATCATCGTATTGTATCTATGCGTATATGTTGACTCCCAGTCATATGATGTAAGTTAGGCATTTTAGGACCAATTGTGCAGGGTTTTTATTGTATAACAGTCATTATCTGAGATTTAGTTTAGTTTTAGATCATTGTAGTAGGAAGTTCAATTGTAAGTTATTCCTTCACTTTTGGGAGCTAAATGGGACTTGAAGACCTCTTAATTGGTTGTGGCATCTTTCGGCAAACCAGACACTTGCCCGGAAATGCAGCAATCTGGAGGAATTTTGCAAGCAGAACTTTATGTTATTCTTCGCGTCGCGACCAGGAGGGTTCGCGACGCGGTATGGAGGAATTTTTACAAGCCAGAACTTTCTGTCATTCTTCGCGTCGCGACCAGGAGGGTTCGCGGCGCGACCTGGAGCAGTTTTGCGAGACCTGAAGTTTCTGTCATTTGTCGCGACGCGACGGCCACGGGCCGCGTCGCGATGGTGCGTAAAAATTAGGGTTTTTAAAGCTGTTTCAGCAATTTTGCAAGGGACTTCGTCTTGGGATCTGAGCCACACTTTGGAGCAGCAGCTGGGGGCGTTTTTGGGAGCTTCTAAGCACTTGGGAACAAGGTTTTGAAGACTTCTCATGGATTCCTCTATGTGTAACTTCTCCTTATTTTTATCTCCTCTTTCCTTGATGTTGTCCATGTAGTTTGTTTTGATTAGGGAGAGATGACTCTCCCCAAACCTATCTATTGATTACTTTGTTATGGTTGATTCAGTTGTTTGGTTAATTTATCATAAGTCTATGCCTCTTTGTGTAATGCTTTACTTCTACATATGCTAGTTGTAATGAATTAGGGTTTGTGATCACATAGGGATATGGGTTACATTCTTGATATGGGGTAGTAGATCACATACTTGTGATCACCATAGGAATATGGGATTGGATATGTGAATTCTCTATTTCTTGCGTTTATTGCTTTACCTGTTGGCATGAATCACCTAAGGGATTAGGGTTTCTCAATTAGGTAAAAGGGGTTTTGAGGCAAGGGATTGTTCTTAACCTAATTTTGTGAATTGAATCTGGTAATTTAAACAACCAATTTGAGATTAACTGAAGGATCATAGGATAGGTGAGGGGAGAAGATTCGACCCCTAATCGCTTTTATTTTATTGTTTACAGACGCTTGTTTTGTTTTACCGTTACTTCACTTTCGTCCAACTATTACGTCTAAGGATTAATTTACTTGCCTATTGATAATAAAACACAATCCCCGTGGAATCGACCGGTTACTTACCGTATTTTATTACTTGCGACGACAATTGGTACACTTGCCAAAGTATTAACAGTATACCACTCACTTAACATTTTAAATGTTTTTTTAGATAAGTATTTAAATGTTTGATTTCTATTTAATACATCAAAAGAAATACATTAATTTAAAAACCCACCAATACAATGCAATAAAACTCATAAAAGGTGATAAAAATATCACTACAAATGCCATGCTTCAAGCTCCCTCATCACCGATATGGAAACACAATGGATAAATACTTTCCACGTACTTAAAAACATGAACCTTCCTCCCAAACTCAATTGGAGTCTCCCTCACTACCTGTTTAGCACCAATGTTGTACAAAACCAATGGTCCATTATCTAATTCACCTAGAACAACCTCTTCATCATTCCAAAACTCCCAAAATTTCCACCTTCTAGAAGAAGGACCAATGACAAATCTCTTTGTCCAAGACTCTTGGACACCATAATCGTTCATAATCCAAATATCAACACGATTTCTCCATTGAGTTTTCATGCTGTATTCCTTAACATAAGCAAGTTTCTCATTGATCACAGCCAAATTTGTATCAACAAGTAGCAAACATTCATTACGATGAGAATCTTCGGGCAGATTCATTGTGCTAAAAATCTCATTTCGCATATCAAAGCAAAGAACTGATTCAACATCACGAGTCTTAACCAACCAATGATAAGTTCCATTCAAAAGGGAACTATACATTGAGCTATTGATAGCACTAGGAGAGAAAGTAATATCAACCTTTCTCCATGAATTTTCACGGAGACTAAAAACCTGGGCATAAGGTTTATTCTCACCTCCATGACCAATCAAAACATTGACAACCTTATAATCAAATGTGTTAGGATCAAAATAAAAGCCATGTACCACACTACAATAGGCCCAATCAGTGTTTTCCACAGCAAGTGGTAAAGGAAGAACGTTGATCTTACTTGTCGCTGGATTCCATAGAATTAACCTATCAGGGAAACCAATAACAGTCACCTCAAGGCAAAAAATGCCAGCAGAAGGACCATGAGCTATGATTGTATCGACATGGTTTTCAGGGAATGGTAATGTTGGCGTGACATCAATGGGTGGTGAAGGTTGTGAATTTGGTGGTTGTTCATCAAGTTCTTTCGAAACTAATGTCATCATAAAACTTTCATCTACAAGCTCAATGGTAAGAAAAGTAGGTTGATTTTGTGCAGCCAAAATAGTGGAGTTGGAAAAATGTTTAGCAACAAAGATTTTTGTGTTTGTGAGATAGTTGAAAGTTTTGTTGATGGATTTGAATCGAATGAGAGATTTCACTGGAAGCTTACTAATGATTTCCATCGCAAGATCTTCAGAAATATGCATGTTGCTTGCCATACTCTTTAACACAACAATGAAGATAACTCTATTGTTTAGAGGAAAAGATGAGTAAAGGGTGAGAGTAGCTACCAATATATATAATATTTTAAGAATGTGCTACATATTGAAAGAGTAGGCAATGACTGTATTAAGCTTATCGAAATAGTTTATTTAATTAGTTTTTATTTCTATTAAATATCTATTATGCTCTTACACAAAAGGTATAAAAAAAATAATAGCTAATATTTATGCTTAAAATATAAAAGGTAATATTTATGATATTATATATTTAAGTACATGGACAATTTTGTCAAACAAAAATTACATGGACAATTAATTAATAGCTTCTATATTTGCATCAATTTTGAGATTCTGTCGTGTATGGTAATATTTTCTTAATTGGTAAGAGGCTAAGTGACAATGAATCTACCTCAAAAAAAAAATGAATGTGTTAAAAATGGTAACACTCATATGTTCTGTAATATTAAATAGATTTTCAATCTCTAAAATTAAGGTGTTATGATTTACTTAGATTTTTTTGTCTATATAAATGAAATGACAAATAAAAACCACGCACACACACTACTATTGCTCACAATGCAATGAAGGACAGTTAGATTGAAAATTATAGTACTTATTTTCAACTTATAGTACTTATATTATAGATTGAAAATAAGTACTATAATTTATATATTATAGTTAGATTTGCAAGGATAAAATATATAAATTATAATATTTAATTTAATTTTTATTAACCATGAAGTTTTTTTTTTGACAAATCTTAATCATGAAGTTACATAGATAATTAATTGAATATTTTAATAAAAATATTTGATTGTTTTGAAATTCTTGGAAAGGTAACATTTTCATTTAAAACATAGAAACTTTTTAGTAAAATAACAGTTATTAATTTGATTGGTAAAATGTATCAGAATTGTGTTTTATTATTCACTGTTTGGATTCATGTCCATTTTCACCATAAGATTTCTTTAAGAGTTTTTTTTTGACACATTCTTTAAGAGTTATTATTCACTGTTATGTCCATTTAACTGCCATTTAGCATTTACTTTTCTTTTTCTTAACAACGAAGTCTCTTTTTATTTTACCAACAACGATTGTTTCGAATGGTAATTAGGTTCAAATCCCATCCAAAGGTCTCAAGTTTCAATCTTGGGTGTGGCAAAAACTCTATTGGGAGAGGAGAATCACACGGATCGGCAAAGTTAGATACATGTGGAAAGTCTGATTCCTTGACATAAATTAGTCAACGACAAAGCTGGTGGATACTGCGTACCTAAAACACGCTAACCAATAAGAAGTCTCTTTTTATTTCTTATACTATACTTTTGAGATGTGCCGAGACAAATTCTATATGTTTATTTTACAAAAATTATTTTTAACCAATTAATAACTTCATATAGAAAAGAGAATTTTTCAATCCGACTATTGTATAATGTGATAATATTACCAATTATGATCATGTATATCAAATTTAAAAAAATTGAATACTAACAACACACATTTACTTACCTTTTAAATAACAAATTAATTAGTCATCAAAATAAAATAGTGTGATCGAATGTTACTTAATTTTTATTTATATAAAATTTGATATATATATATATATATATATATATATATATATATATATATATATATATATATATATATACACACACACATGATCTCTGTAACATCCAAAGTGATTTGTAATAATACCCAAAGTGATTAGTAACGCAATCTTATCGGATATTTCTCTTAGTTGGAGTTACGAGTTTCATCTAACATTACAAGTGAACATTTGTGTCCTTTTTTTCTTTCTGTTTGCCTGAGATCACGTATAGTATGATATAGAGAGCTAGAAATCAGTTTAGTTTCTATGTTCTATTGTAGATTGAGTATAATAGTATGTCAAAAGAGCAAAAGAGCAAAGGTTAGAGTTTCAGTTCTAGGGTTGTCTAAAGAGCTAAAGAGCTTTTTTTTAGGTTATTTGTGTCCTGTTTTCTTCTTCTAAGTTGCAGTGTCAGTTTTAGTGTCTTTTTCTTCTTCTGTTTTTGTTGATCTTCCAATCGTTCTCTATGGATTTGTCTTCTCAATCTAATCATCCGTTGATGGATAACCCTGAAGTCTTGGAGGAATGTCTTGTGCCTGTTTCACAAAATGAAGGCTTAGTGTTAAACAGTGCTTTGGTTGGATATATATACAATGAAAAGCATATGAATGTCAAAGCAGTCAAAGATATTCTAGCTAAAGCATGGGAAATGTTCCATGGGTTACATATATCTGAGCTTGGTAATAATAAGTTTTTAATAAACTTTGCTAGAGTGGAGGATGCTAATGAAGTTATGAGGAAAAGCCCCTGGTTTGTATTGAATAACCTTCTGTGTTTGCAGCAATGGAGCCCATCAATCTCATGTGATAATATTGCTTTCAACAAATCTCCTTTTTGGATTCAAATTCATAATCTTCCTTTAGAAAACATGAGTATTGCTAATGCTACTACTTTATTGAGTAAAGTTGGGGAAGTTATTGAGGTTGAAAACCCGATAGTAGAGGGAAGAATTCTCAGGAATTTTGTGAGAGGAAGAGTTGCTATTTCTCTAGATAAACCTCTTCCTGTTGGGTGTTGGGTCCCTAGAGGTGTTCTGCCTAGATTATGGGTTACTTATAAGTATGAAAGGTTACACGCACTTTGCTATAAGTGTGGGAAAATTGGACATGAGTTTAAGGCCTGCCATTTTCCTCTGGCTACTATCCCTGGTAGGCCTGGAATACCTAAATATGGTCCGTGGTTGAGTATCCCAGCTCCTAGATCTATTCAATATCTTGGTAGAGAGATTGGTAAGAAACAGGTCCCTAATGAAAGTACTTCTCACCCTCATGCTAGGAGTGAAAATGTTACTGATGTTGGTGGTGAAAGTGAGGAGGAAAAGATTAGGAAACATTACCATGATATTAATGTGAGTTTAGGAGACCATGCTGTGGCAGAGAACCCTGTTCCTCAAAATATTCCCTCTATCCCAGTTCAACAGGCTCCTGAGTATCCATTGCAGGTTAGTAAAATGACTCTGGTTAGAACATATGTAGCAGGTTGCTTGGTAGATATTAATAATACCCATGAAGAAAATAGTAAACTTCCACATATGGAAGTGTTTACTTGTGATAATAGCAACAGCCCAAACACAAGCCTAAACACTCAATCAATACCTATAGATAACCCAGTTGACCTAAATATTCCTATCACCACTATAAACCCTATTAGCCAAGATCAAATAACAAATGACATTCACAAACATAGTTTCCAGAACTACACTATTAGAGAAAGTAATGAGTGGAGTGTCATTCAAAGAGAGATTAATAGGGGAGAGTATTTTGTGGAATTACCTACTGATGATGATGATGAGGGATCAGTTAATATGTCTTCACAAATTGATGTGGCAGAGGAGGATGAATTAGCTCTGTCTATGGGAGCGGGAATGAGCCTGAAAAAGAGAAAAAGTGATCAGTCTTTTGCTAATCAGGATAAAGGGAAAGGAAAACTTGAGTACAAGAAGCGTAAATATATCACTGAAGGTGTGGGGGAAGACACTCTGGACAGTATTGAAAACCCTTTTGGAAACTTTTCTATAGGTTTCTATGGTTCTAAGGCTGAGGAGGCGAGCCAAAGCAAGCCCCCAAAGCCAAGATGACTATTATTAGCTGGAATTGTCGAGGTTTGGTGGCTACCTCGACAAGTAGAGAGCTTCAAGACCTGTTAAAAGGTCAAAAGCCTGCTATTTTGTTCCTAATGGAGACTAGAGCTCAAAAGGAGCGTGTTGAAAGAGTTAGAAGAAAATTGAAGTTCAAAAATATGTTCTATGTCCCTGCTCTTGGTACTGCTGGAGGTTTAGGGATGTTTTGGAATAATTCTTATGATATTCAAGTGCTGGAGTCTTGTAGAAACTTTATTCATACTGGAGTTAAGGAAAAAAAGTCTGGTAATATGTTTGAAATGACTTTTGTGTATGGTAATCCTCTGTTTAGACAAAGGAGGCACTTATGGAGTAAGCTTGCTGCTTTAAATCCTTGGAGAGGTGGTCCCTGGTGTTGTGTGGGTGATTTCAATGAGATGATTTCAACAAATGAGAAGAATGGTTCTCTCCCTGTGGCTCCTATTAAAATGTCTCTTTTCAGAGATTTTCTGAACTCTAATGGCCTTATGGATATGGACCTAAAAGGTAAGAAATTTACTTGGTCTAGCAACCCTAGGGATGGTATTGTCACTTTCCAAAAAATTGATAGAATCATTATGAATTGGGGGTGGAGGTCTAGTTACCCTCATGCTGTGGGAATTGCCCTTCCCATTGTTTCTTCTGATCACTCTCCCCTTGTGCTTCACCCTTGCCCCCCAGAGAGGAGGCCTGTGTATTTTAGATATGAGAACTTTTGAGAAGAGCATGCTGATTGTAACAAAGTTGTGGCTGAGGGATGGAGTTCATCTACTGTTTCTGATTCTAGTTGGGACAAATTCATTGCTAAAGCTAAGAACTGTAAAAGATCTCTCTCTACTTGGCACAAGAACAATTTCAAAAATGCTGCCATTGAGATAACTAAGTTAAAAATCCAGCTACAGAGTATTCTTAATGGTTTTGATCCATCTAGTAGGTGGTCTGAAATCCAGGATATTAGGAAGAAAATTGAAGTGCTTTGGAAACAAGAGGAATTGTATTGGGGTCAAAGGTCAAGAGTTCAATGGCTTCAAAATGGAGACAAAAACTCTAACTTTTTTCATGCTTCTACAGTGCAAAGGAGAGATAGAAATACTCTCTATAGGTTGAAGGATGCTAGTGGTTCTTGGGTGGAAGGCCATTCTGGTATTTTAGTTGCTATTGTTGACTATTTTAAAGATATATACACGGCTACTAACTCTGAAATTGACCCTCAGTGCTTATCTGTTATTCCTAGTTCTGTTTCTGATGAGACTAATGCTATGTTGTTGGCTCCAGTTTCTTTAATGGAGGTTACAAATGTCGTGTTCTCTTTAGGTTCTCAGAAATCTCCTGGTCCTGATGGGCTCAATGGTCTATTCTATCAAAAGAATTGGGAAACAATTAAAATGGATGTATTAGCTGTAGTGGAGGAATTTTTTATTTCTGGTGGTCTGGGGTTCTCTGTTAATGATACTATAGTGGCTCTTGTCCCTAAAGTTCAACACCCAGAGGCTATTTCTCAGTTGAGACCTATAAGTTGTTGCAATTTTATCTACAAAGTAATCTCTAAGTTGATGGTCAAAAGGCTTAAACAGAGTCTGAGTTCTCTTATTTCTCCTCAGCAGAGTGCTTTTGTGGGGGGGAGACTTATTCAAGATAATCTTGTGGTGGCTCAAGAAGCCTTTCATTTCCTTAAACAGAAAAAGAGTTCTAAGTGTCTAGGTTTTGCCATTAAATTGGATATGAACAAAGCATATGATAGGGTAGATTGGTCCTTTCTTAGAGCAGTCTTGATTTCCTTTGGTTTCAGTGTGTCTTGGGTTAATCTGGTCATGTCTCTTGTGTCATCTGTTAGATACCAGTTTCAAGTTAATGGGGCTAGGAGTAGGTCTATTTGTCCTTCTAGGGGTCTTAGGCAAGGAGATCCGCTCTCTCCTTACCTATTCATTCTTATGTTTGATGTGCTCTCAAGGCTAATTTCTCACAACTGTTCGCTTGGTCTTTTGGAAGGATTGAAACTGGCTCCTACAGCCCCTTTACTAACCCATTTATTTTTTGCAGATGATGCCATTATCTTTGGCAAGGCTAATACTAAGGAGGTGTATCAAATTGTTAAAATCCTAAACATGTTTACTGGTTCCTCAGGGCAAATGATTAACTTACAGAAGTCTGGTCTTGTTGGTGGAGCTGGAATGTCTGATATTCTTAAGAACTCTCTGTCTAATGTGCTTCATATTTCTATTTGGGACTCCCCAGATAAATACTTAGGTATTCCAGCTGAATGGGGGAGATCCAAATCTAGGGCTCTTCAGTGGATAAGAGAAAGGGTTTTGAATAAAATGGAGGGTTGGAAGGAGCATTTGCTATCTCAGTCTGGTAAAGAAGTGTTGATCAAGTCTGTAGTGCAAGCTATTCCATCCTATGTAATGACTATGGTTAGGCTTCCAAAGAATTTTTGTCAATCTCTCTGTTCTGCTATTTCTAATTTCTGGTGGAGTTCCAAAGTGAGGAAAAGAGGTATGCATTGGAAGAGCTGGGATACGATGTGTAGTTCTAAAAATAAAGGTGGTTTAGGTTTCAAGGATTTATCCATTCAAAATTCAGCTCTCCTCTCTAAGCAAGCCTGGAGATATTCTCAACATCCTAATCAATACTGGGCACTTATTCTTAGAGGTATCTATTGTGAGAGAGTTGATTTTTGGCATGTGAAACCTAAGGCAGGTGTTTCTTGGGTATGGAGAAGTATTCTTCATGGGAGAGACCTTCTTATGAAGAATGGTAGATGGAATATAGGCAGTGGGAATGGGGTCAACATCACTAATGACAATTGGCTAGCTACTGGTGGGAAAGCTATGGTAGTGGATGGTTGCTTAGCTACAAATGTGAGTGAATTGATAGATCAAACATCTCACCAGTGGGATTTTGGTAAGCTTAGAGGGATTCTTGATCATTCTTCAGCCATTGAAGCTGTCAAGACCCCTCTAGGTAGATCAAATCCTGATGATGTTTTGTTTTGGCCTTGGACTTGTGATGGGTGTTACAGTGTTAAATCTGGGTACTTTAGTATTAAAAATGCTCAGGGTTTGCATAAAGAGGTGCCATCAACTTCTTATAATCATTCTGAACTATCCTGGAAGGCTATCTGGGGAGCTTTGGTTCCTGAAAGAGTGAAGGAATTTGGGTGGAGGATCAAGCATAATGCTTTGTTTACTAAGCTCAACCTTGCTATAAGAAAGCTTTCTAATGATTCTACATGTCCTGTTTGTAAGATGGAAGAGGAATCCCTTGAACATTTATTCCTCTTATGCCCTTGGACAGCTCCATTGTGGTTTGGGTTACAAATTTGTCAGGTGCCTACTAAATTCTCTGTTTCATCTATCTATGTCTGGTTGGAAGGGTTTATTACTAGTATTTTCAATGATGTGCCTAATGCTAAGGAGATTTTTGCTAAGATCCTTTTAACTCTGTGGAATATATGGAAATCTAGGAACTCTAAAGTGTTTGATGATAAAAACCCCAATCCTACTGAGGTGCTCTTCTCTATTAACAAGCAACATTTAGATTTTGCTAATGCAAATATAAAAGTTAACCCTAGTAGTAATCCTTCTACCATTTCGGTTAGGCCTATTGGTAGGTGGATCCCCCCTAATGATGAATTCATTAAAATCAATGTTGATGCTCATTTTGATATTAGTTCTGGAAGAGCATGCACGGGTATTATTGGTAGAGATGGGAACAGTACCTTTGTGACTGGGTTGAGCAACAATTTCTTTGCTGCTTCTGCGCTTGTAGCGGAATCCATTGCAATCAGGGATGCTGTCACCTTTGCGTCTAGTCTTTTCTTCCTTGAGGTCATTATTGAATCAGATTGCTTGGTTGCAATAGATGTATGCAATGGAAAATTGGTTAGAAAGGAAATTGATCACTTGATCGAAGATATTCAGAGTTTGAAGAACAATTTTACCTCTTTAATCTTCAAGTGGGTTAATCGTGATGGTAATACTGCTGCCGATCAAATTGCTAAACTTGGGGCTTCTCATCGTCTTCCTGCTAACTGGATCTCCGATTTGCCATCATCGATTAGATCAATTGTCTGTACTGATGCTGGAGGTTCTACTCGCTGAAGATTTTCGATTGGGTCTATTTGATTAGTGGGTTTTTGTTCCTTTCTGGGTTCGCTGTTTGGGGTTCGATTAGGGTTTTCTTGGTGTTTGTTGTATTTTGTTGTTTCAGTTGTTTTGGTTTGCCGTTTGTGGCGTTTTTTTTTCTTTCGTTTTTGTCGTTTGGTTTGGGCCGGGGTGTGTCTGGCCCATCTCGTGTGTTTTGGTTGTTTCGGTAGGGCTTGGCCCATTGCAATGAAATCCATTACAGTTGTTCAAAAAAAAATAAAATAAAAGTTTACCTCTTCATTTCTTATTCATCACTTTTATTTTAGAGGGAAAAGGAAAAGAATAGAGAGAAGGGAGTGAGAGAGTTCAAAAGAGAGGAGAAATGGCAAGAAAAGGAAGATTGCTCATGCATCATCACTTCAAATTCTGAACTAGCTAAGAATCAAACTCATTTCATCTCCTCTTTTCAAGCCAATCGAAGCTCTTCTTCCCCAAACCCTAAAAAACCAGAAATTTTTACAAAACTCACTTCTCCCCATACATTTTGATGAGTTGCATGTCATTTGGGAGGGAGGTTTTGGGAGCTACATTGTGGACTAGTTTGAGTTGCTTGGGAACTTCATTTTCTCATTTTGCACATTTGAGACTCAATCCTAATAGTGAGTTCTTCACCCCCTTAATTGTGCATTTTGTAATTGTTTGAAGTGTTGATAAGATTGATATTTAAACCCTCCTGTATGTTAATTTCATGGTCCCTATTGTGTTATGAAATTGCCTCTTGAAGTCATGAATGTGTTCCTTACCAAATTTTGATGATTTTAATGGTGATTTGAATTGATTCTTGCATGTGGGTTGTAATATAAATCATAACATGAAAATTGATTTTGTTATGTTGAAATGTGTGTAAGTTGATAATACATGAATGGGGAAAGTAAGGATAGTCATTGGAAGAATTGCACAGCACCAAAACAGCTAAAATGTGAAATCTGGTAGTTCACCACGGACCACGGGATCCAACATGGACACCCGTGTTGGCTTCGGTTTGACAGAAAAATTCCTGCAGCCTTCCAACTTGTTTTTGACGTAACTTTTGATCTGGAACTCCGATTTAGGTGTTCTTGAATGCGTTGGAAAGCTAACGAAGAGAACTAAATTTATAAATAGATATGATTTGGTGTTTTTCATTTATTCCAATGACCATCCCAATGCTAATATAATTGTGATCATTCAAGCCTGTGGAAAGTGTTTGTTTGCGTTAGTAATTGATTTTTATTTGCGTATCATGATAATATGAAGATTGTTTACTATGTGTGAAGGATTGATTATGAGTATTTGATGGCGTCTAGTTATATATATATATATATATATATATATATGATTGATGCTTAATGATGATGGTTATCGCATTGTATGACTAACTATCGAGAGTGAGAACAAATTGATGGTCAATTCATAATACACATTCCACATCACAAGATTAATTAGCATACTTGGAATGGGAAGTCATGATTCCTGAGGTCAAGGCCCAGATGGTTATACTCAACATTCCGATGGGTTTGGGTTCTCCACTAAAACTGATATTATTCAGATTTCTTATTATGGATTATGCTAAAGAGATAGAACATAATTAAAACACTACGAGAGATATATGGTGAGGTGTCGCGGAAGGACTCACTGAGATTGTAATCTCACCCTTTCATGTTTGTGGTTTTACAGATGATCTGGAGAAGGTCTTATTTGATGAAGAGGAAGCTATGAAGCTTTATTTATTTATTATTGATAAAGTCCTTAATTTATGTATTGAGATATGAGACCCTCTAGGGATTCTCTATTTATTTCTTGTATTACCTTTAAAAGTAACTAGTACTATACCCGTGCCTCCGCACGGGCCGATCGCGTTACGTCATACAATTACCTCAAATAGAAACGTTAGTTTGAAATCTCATTAATCTAAAATCAATTGTAAAATATAGAGGATGACTTGCATACGGACAGGTGCTGTCATGTGCTTTTTAGGAATGAATTTAGACAGTATTTAAATAGTCTGAACATTACCCCGTGAAAATAAAGAAAAATTTAAAGTAGATAAAAAAGGAGTTTCAAATAAAAAATTGATAAATATTAAAACTAAAAATGTAAAAGTATCATTTAAAAACAATATGTGCATTTATCCCGTGTGTTTTTATATATCAGTGCATTTAGATAGTTGTTTTCAAAAACTATAATTATCAATGGCAAATATTAATCCCATGTTTTTTTATATATCACTGCAGTTATCTCCGTGTTTTTTATATATCTGTGCAGTTATCTCTGTGTTTTTTATATATCCGTGCAGTTATCTGGTAGTTTCAATTGATTATTTTAGTTGATAGTAGATTACAGTAGATAGTAAATTTGTTAGGTAGTAGATTATCAATAAGAAATAATTGTTTTAAATATTAATTAGTAATTTAAATAGTCATTAAGTCTGCTTATTTTTTAGATAGTAGGTTTGTAGTAGTAGGTTTCAAAAAATTTAATTATCAATGACAAATATTAATCTCGTGTTTTTTTATATATCAGTGCAGTTATCTCGTAGTTTCAATTAATTATTTTAGTTGATTAATAGATTATAGTAGATAGTAAAAGAGAGATAGTAGATTATCAATAAGAAGTATTTATTTTAAATATTAATCAGTAGTTTAAACAGTCATTAAATATTATTGTTTTTTAGATAGTAGGTTTATAGTAGTCTTTAAAAAATTTAATTATCAA
Organism: Astragalus membranaceus; assembly: GCA_039519185.1. Lineage (NCBI taxonomy): Eukaryota > Viridiplantae > Streptophyta > Magnoliopsida > Fabales > Fabaceae > Astragalus > Astragalus membranaceus. The sequence continues at coordinate 55,963,579 of CM076851.1, forward strand.
TGACAAATATTAATCCTGTGTCTTTTTATATATATTTGTGTAGTTATCCCATGTGTTTTTATATATCATTGCTGTTATCTCATAGTTTCAATTGATTATTTGAGTTGATTAGTAGATTGTAGTAGATTATAGTAGATTATTGCAGTTATCACGTGTTTTTTTAGATAGTAGTTTTATAGTAGTTTTCCGAAATTATAATTATCAATGGTAAATATTAATTATAAATTGTCAAAAAAAATTATAAATATCAATGGTAAATATTAATCCCGTGTTTTTTTATATATCACTGCAGTTATCCCGTGTTTTTCTTTATCAGTGCAGTTATCTCGTAGTTTCAATTGATTATTTTAGTTGATTAGTAGATTATAGTAAATAATAAAAGTTAGATATTAGATTATCAATAAGAGATATTTGTTTTAAATATTAATTACTAATTTAAAAAGTCATTAAATCTTCTTGTTTTTTAGATAGTAGGTTTATAGTAGTTGTCTTGAAAATTTTTAATTAAAGTAGTGTTTGTATAAATTTAGAAATTTAGTTATTAAAAGAATTAAAGTGAAGTGATAAGAGAAAGAGAATAATTATTTATAGGAAAAGTAAAGTAAAAAGAAAAAAAAGGAAGAAATAGAGTGTAAAAGAAAAGTGAAAAGGAGGAAAGAGAGTTTAAGAAGAAAGAGAAAAAAGGAAGAAATAGATTGTAAGAGAAAAGTGAAAAGTAAGAAAGAGAGTGTAAGAATAAATACAAAAAAATGAAGAAATAGAGTGTAATGACATTATTACCCTCAAAATTTTGAAGTGTCTTTTAGATAGAATGAGGGTATTGGTAAAATCATATGTGGTGAATTTGTACAAATCTATAGTAGATTTAATTAATTTAATTATCAATGACAAATATTAATCCTGTGTCTTTTTATATATTTGTGTAGTTATCTCGTGTGTTTTTATATATCATTGCAGTTATCTCATAGTTTCAATTGATTATTTGAGTTGATTAGTAGATTATTGCAGTTACCCCGTATTTTTATATTTGATTATTTGAGTTGATTAGTAGATTATAGTAGATTATAGTAGATTATTGTAGTTATCACGTGTTTTTTTAGATAGTAATTTTATAGTAGCTTTCCAAAATTATAATTATCAATGGTAAATATTAATTATAAATTGTCAAAAAAAAATTATAAATATCAATGGTAAATAATAATCCCGTGTTTTTTTTATATATCACTGCAGTTATCCCGTGTTTTTTATTTATCAGTGCAGTTATCTCGTAGTTTCAATTGATTATTTTAGTTGATTAGTAGATTATAGTAGATAATAAAAGTTAGATATTAGATTATCAATAAGAGATATTTGTTTTAAATATTAATTACTAATTTAAATAGTCATTAAGTCTTCTTGTTTTTTAGATAGTAGGTTTATAGTAGTAGTCTTCAAAATTTTTAATTAAAGTAGTGTTTGTATAAAATTAGAAATTTAGTTATTAAAAGAAATAAAGTGAAGTGATAAGAGAAAGATAATAATTATTTATGGGAAAAGTAAAGTAAAAAGAAAAAAAAGGAAGAAATAGAGTGTAAGAAAAAGTGAAAAGGAGGAAAGAGAGTGTAAGAAGAAAGATTGAAAAAGAAAAAAGGAAGAAAGAGAGTGTAAGAGAAAAGTGAAAAGTAAGAAAGAGAGTGTAAGAATAAATAGAAAAAAGAAGAAGAAATAGAGTGTAATGACATTATTACCCTAAAAAATTTGAGGTGTCTTTTAGATAGAATGGGGGTATTGGTAAAATCATATGTGGTGAATTTGTATAAATCTATAGTAGACTAGGATGTTCGTTTCCTAAGTTTGGATTAAAAGGATGTACTGTAATGTAAGTAGTTTCATTTGTACCACAAGGATGACGGAGTTCTTATGATACTTGCATTATGAAAGTTCGTTAAAAATGCTTCTGTTGAACTTTCTTGATGATTATTTGTAGATATAATTTAATCCAAGCTTAGAATTGCGTATCTCTTATTAATCTAAAAATGTAATATGCTAGACTTTATGACGTCTAAAAGTTAGGATGTTACAATCTCGAAGATAATATCATGTTATTCAACGGTCAAATTAATAATTTTCATTTTATTCATGAAGTTATTAATTGGTGTAAACATCTGGTGTCAGTATATCCTCTATATATATATATATATATATATATATAGAGAGAGAGAGAGAGAGAGAGAAAGAGAGAGAGAGAGAGAGAGAGAGAGAGAGAGAGAGAGAGAGAGAGAGTCATGATATATTGACACTAGGTGTCAAACTTAACGACTTACACTAATTAATAATTTCATATTGACATTGAAACTTATCAATCCGACTGATGAATAACCCCACATTATCTTTGAGATCATATATATCATCTTTCATAAAAATCAAAATTATTTGACACTCCATCACACTACTTTACTTCGACGGCTAATATTTTATTTTAAAGATAAGTAACGGTGTGTTGTTAGATAACAAACCTACGAGTATCCAAAGTTTTTAAAATTTGATATACATGATCACAATAAGAATAGTGTTCGGATGTGGTGAAACATGATGTTTCTAATTTTATTTAGGAATTCCATGTGACAGGTATTCTTCCAAAAGCTTTCACGGCCTCTTTCTTGGCATTGATTCCTAAAAATGCTAATCTGCAAGGTCTAAAAGAATTTCGCCCTATTTGCTTGATCAGGTGTTTGCATAAAATTATTGCAAAAATTCTTGCGGGACGACGGAAGAAAGTTCTGCACAAAATAATCTCTCCTTGTCAGTCTGGCTTCTTACTTGGCAGGCAAATCTTCGATGGCATAGTTGTGGACAATGAGGTAGTAGGCTTCAAGAGGCATAGTTATGCACAAAGTGATCTCTCCTTGTCGGTGTCTTTGAATTATTTGATGTTTGTGTTGGACAGTATGGTGTTCTGGACTGGGCCGCAGACCACGAAGAATACTGGGCCGGGTCGAGTGGCCCAGTAATCATCCAGCATCACACATCGATCTGGATCGGGCCGCGACCCGTTAAGAATATTGGGCCTGTGCGAGCGGCCCAATAACGACCAAGTGCCATCTCATACCCACGATGGGAAGATCAACGGTGGAGCGGAATCCTCGCAGGATCCGACGGTCGCCTGCAGCATCCTTGGTACTAAATAATGAGTCCATGACATCACCTGACAGGTACGTTTTTGACCAATACTGTTATACTAAAAGATCACCCCACTGACTTGGGCGTTGGAGTGCCATCGCAGGTACACCCCGCGGGAGCTCTGGACGTGACCAACCTTCACACAGGATCGACCTCATTACCTGGCACCAAGCCTCCAAGTCGGCACCAGCACAGATAGACTTACTACAACAAAAGGACCGATCGCTCAAAGAAGAGTCCGGTTCATTCCACTGACTTGGGCGTTGGAGTTCCATCGCAGGTACACCCCGCGGGAGCTCTGGACGCGACCAACCTTAACACAGGATCGACCTCAATACCTGGCACCAAGCCTCCAAGTCGACACCAGCACAGATAGACTTTCTATAACAAAAGGATCGATCGCTCAAAGAAGAGTCCGGTTCATTGGCGACCACAGTGGAAGAGAGAACATTCCCACCCTGACTGACATGGCTCCGCAAGGCAGACCACGCGGCGCCCCGCACCCGCGAAACATGGCCGCAATTCCCCAGCGACAGCAGACGCCGGAGGGCGACGCCGCCGACGTAGGCGATACTGCGTCCAGTGCACAAGGGGCTCCTCCCGACCACACTAGCGTCATGCTGCCAAACGAGATACTGCAGGAATTGCGCGAGTTGTTGAGAACTCGAAACGGAAACATCGCCGATCAGGCCGTCTCTGGGAGAGCGTACACCGCGCAAGAACAACGTCGCCGTGAAGACGAATCGTCCAGACCTACAGGCAACCCATCCAGAAGACATAGGTCTCCCCCGAGGAGTCTACTAGTACACCGATCGCCCCCCAAGAAGGCGAGGGGTGGCCCAGCCACAACCACGGACCCCGCTCTCCTCGATCGACCCCACCTACTGGCCCGAGGAAGAGTCCTACCAAGAATCTTCATACGACTCGTCTGGGTCGCTAACTCGGTCCAGAAGCCGATCGCCGGAAAGGTTCCCTCGCCCATATTACGATGCGCCCCCTCCATCACGGCCTCGTCGATATGATTCACCTCCTCAGCAACATGGTCATCGGGGCCACCACCCCGAGGACCGACCATCTCGTAGGAGGGCAGGCGGTGATGGCCTGGGACCCTTCACTCGTGGAATCGATGAGTACCCCATCCTGCGAGCGCTAGAGAAGCCTCCCTCTGATCTCAGGATGTACAACGGGGTAAAGGACCCCGACGCCCACCTACGGTATTTTGATTTGGTAATGAAGTATAGGCGGGCAGACGGGCTAGTCAAATGCAAGATCTTCCCGTTGACCCTAGAAGGACCTGCTCTGGAGTGGTTCACCGAGTTAAGGCCCAACAGTATCTCCTCCTGGGAGCAGTTGGCTCGAGTTTTTAGCGCCCGCTTCACCGCATCAAGGGTAAAGCCTAAATCGCATGCTATCCTGAAGGCGATCAGACAAGGCCCGGAGGAGTCTCTCCGTGAGTATGTTGAGCGCTTTAACAAAGAGGCCGCCAACGTACGAGGGCTGGAGGACGATATGCGCTTGTGGTTCCTCCGGGACGGTCTCTGAACTGGTAGCTTGTTTGAGATAGAAGTTGGTGTGAACGAGCCACCGGATCTTGAAACTTTCCTACGACGATCGCAGAGGTTCATGAACTACGAGGAAAGAGCGATTGCCACCCAAGCCATCGCAGGGCAGGCAAAGGAGCTCCACTCGAACCGAGTCCAAGACCCCAGGAGCGATTGGGGAGACAGGGAAGGACCGTCCAGGGAATACAGGCAGAAAAAATTCTCCGATCGGACCAAACTCAACACCTCGTACTCCCAGATCTTGGCCGAGTGCGCAAACGCGGAGTTTAAAGATATAAAGAGGCCCGATCCACTCGTTCTTAAAGAAGGACAGCGCCCATCTCGCAGGTACTGCCGTTATCATAGAAGTAACGGGAATGACACCAACAATTGCATGGCACTAAAAGACGACATCGAAGAACTGATTAGAAAGGGAAAGCTAACCCAGTATGTCAAGAAAGGGCAAACAGATAAACAAGAAGAGAATGACAGAGATCGATCCCCTCGAAAGGTCATGTCCATCGTAAATGAAGTCGGGAAAGGCCTGAACAAGGACGAGGATGAGGACAGTGAAGAAAGAAATGACCAAAGGAGGTCAAGGGGACGCACTGTTGCGATGGTAATTACTGGAGGGTACCCCACGGAAGGGGGGGGGGAACGAATAAGTCATCGAAAAGGCGATGGAAAGAAATAATGAACGTCGCCTCGACCTTGTTTGCGCTCGTGTGTGCTATAATTGCAATATCAGTGCAAGTATACACGTCGTACAAGTAATAAAGTGGATAAAAGTAAGAGATCGTTCCCACGAGGATTGATTAACTTTCAGAATTCAAGTCTTTAAAACACAAGTGAAACAAGTAACAAATCGGCACTAAAAGTTGGTATCAAGACTAATAACATAAATAAAGCAAGTGAACAAGAAGTGGTTGTGAATATGGAATAGTATGAGTTGGATTGCTACATGCAAGTAAATCTCCTCTAGTCAGACGTTATAACGTTTATACGTTATTACGTACAAATGCTATGTTGCATAGACGTTATAACGTTTGAACGCTGTTGCAAAAGAGCTGTGCTTTTCAGTCACAAAACGTCAGAGCTTCAAGTACTAGAATTCCTATGTCTAGGTTCTAAGTAGGCCTACTCCTGTATTTTAAGTTCCCACAGCAATGTCCTATGAACTATTATCCATTCTATGTCTAGACTTAGATAAAAATGCCTAAATGTCTTTAGTGCACCTTTTCATTCACATAAATCTTTGAGTTCTTTTCATAGACCATGTCTGTACCTATGAATCTACTTATTTTAAGTGATCAGTTCAAAACAAGTTTGGAAATATTAACATGCAAAGATTTAAAACGCATAATCATCAATACTTCATAACATTAAACTAGAGGTTCATTACATGCAAAACAACAACCCAACTACCAATGTTTAGCTCATGATGAGCATCCTTACAGAAATAAGAGGAGTTAAAATCCAAATACCGTACATAGAGAAAAGAAGACTAAACGCAAAAGATACGCCTAGGTGGCCTTCCTTCATGCACGCTGTAAAGACGTTACAACGTCTGAGCCTTACAGTAATGGTTGCGAATGAAGATGGAACTTGGGGCCTTGAGAAAATTTAAAATGAAGAAGTCTGTCCAGAACTTCTTTTAGAAAAACTATCTCTGAAAAATGGAGGAAGGTGGATGATGAATGGAGTCGTGTGTAATCCGCATGGTGCACCCTTGCCTTTTTGTAGAGAGAGAATAGCCATGGTCAAAAGAGGGTCACATGCTTGCTGATGTCATTCCCCACCTTCCAAGTTTGCTTGCGAGTTGACTCTGCCCTGAAGTGACACCGCACTGCTACAGTGCGTCAGCCGTGTCAGCGCTGAGGAGAGAGAAGATCTTCTTCATTTCCAGATCTTTGACCATCACTACATGCGCGCCAAAATGAGATATTATTTTCTTGCTTTGCTGCCCTTCTTCAGACGTGATGAGAGACGTTGCCACATTTGGATTACTGCACAAACACAAGAAGCATCAAAACGCTCACAAAGGCGCCAATTGGCACCAAAATGCCTAGAACTTGTTATTTAGCCCCTTTCTAACTAAAAGCAATAAACTAACAGAAACTTTACTAGAAACAACCTACTATTGCCAGAGAGCTTGCATGATTTAACTTTGAATAAGTATAAATAACTCATATAAATATGAGTTATCACACCCCCAAACTTAAACCATTGCTTGTCCTCAAGCAATTGAAATACAACATATGAAAAGATGCAAGAAACTAAATACACCAACAGTTTACACCCTGCTCATCTATTCAAAAATTTTCTTCAAGGGGCTAATTCCTTCAGACTTACACTACACACTCACGCACCAATGCACAATTATATTCTAGATTCATTACTGCCCAAAGTGAGTGTGTGATCTCTGTATCAATTCTTTTCCTAGCTAGGTTCAGAAGCTACCCTAGCCTATGAAAGAGTGGTTTCCAAATGGTGAGAGTATAACATCTTTCAAAACAAAGAGTAGGCTAACATTTTCACATAAGACATGAGGGTTAATTGAAGCACAACAAAGGGTCTTATCTTGGGTGCTAGGACTAGATTTGTGCAAACTACTTTTCTAACTCACACAACACAAAACACACAGCTGCAACCCCTCATTACTGAGCAACTTTTCTTTTGATTTTCTTCACTTTTGGTTTGGAGCTTTTGTGATTTTTCTCCTTTGCCGATCCTTTGGATTTGACAATTTAGGATTGAGATAATTGGGGTACCCAGTATTTGTTTCGGGAATTTGCAGCAAACACAGAGGACATGTGGATTTTTTCACTTATTTGAAACAACACACACTTTTTTGGTCTTTTTGGAGTAGACATTATAACGTTTATAGGAGAGACGCTACAACGTTTGATAACACAGAACACAACACACAAACACACACGACATACGTTATAACGTTACGGGTGGACGTTACAACGTTGCACTCACACTACACAAGCACTAATCATCCTACAGTCTTTGCACCCAGCCTTAGTACAACCTGATATACCCCCAAACTTAGTTTCTACTGCTACTCTAAGTTTTTAATCAAGTTCTACCATCACCATAGTCAACCAGCACTAGCTTTGCATCAATTAGTCCTTAGCTAACTAGGTTTTCCTCAAAACAGAGTTTGTGTGGAAGCAGTAATCAATTCTATTCATTTAAGCATGCATCAGCTACTCACACAAATTCACACCAAGTCATTCTTAGATTTAGCCCAAAGAGAAACATTTTTGATGATTACTCGCGTAGGGAAGTAAACTGATTTTGCATTTGATTTCATGCATACACGAAACATAAAAATGATCCTCCCCCCCCAAACAAAAAGATGAGCAGTGTCCACACTGCTCACTGAATTTTGAAAAATGAGAGAGGAACCTTCACACAAAACAGAAACAAAACAACTACTGACTACTAACTCTCCAGACGTTATAACGTCTGGACAGCTATTTATTTGTACTGGAATTGCAAACTATAACTATTCTACTGCTAAAAAGAAGGCTAACTTACTTGTTCAGAGCACCAGACCTGAGCCTTCCACTTTGTCTGGCTGGGATGCTTGCTTGCACAGTCTTCTTTTTCTTTTCCTTCTTCTTCTTTTCTCCTTCACCATCACCAGCATCAACTGAGACTTCAGTTTCTTGGGGCTTCTTTACACTGCTCTCAGCAACTCTTTTCTTTTCTTCCTCCCATGCTTTCTGCTTTTCTAGCTCTGCAGGATGAATCTGTTGCTGCTCTTTGGGTTCCCCCTGGGCTTTTTCAACCTCTGGCTCATGAGACGTTGTAACGTCTGCAGCTTTTTCTTCAGCAACAACAGCAGGAGCATTCTCTGAACCACTAGCAGCGACAAATGCTGCACTGGTGGCTGTTGCTGGCTTGTCTTTAGCAGCTTCAGATTTCTTTTTTACCTGCAACTTTTGCCTTTTGGTTGCAGGAGCATCAATTAGTTGTTCTTCTTCTTCATCATGTCTTGCTTCTTCACTTGCAGCGGCTACTTCACGCCTTTTCTTCTTCCCAAATGGACTCTGGGTGGGTACAGTCTTGAATCTTTGCCTTTTGGGTGGGGGGATGAGTTGTGGGTCTGGGTTGGTTTCAACAGCAGATGGCTTAGACGTAATCACGTCTGCACTGGTTACTTCTGGAATGGATGGTTGTGATGGCTCTTTAGTTGGTTCAGGTTGAGTGGGGGTTGGTTTTGAAATGGGTTGATCTTGAGGTTCAGATTGTGGTGTTTTGGGGATGTTTTGGTCATGGGTGAGTTGTTCTTTAGCTGAGGGTTGGGGTTGTTTGTCTTTTGGTGATGGAGGAGTGGGTTGGGCTGGTTCTTTGAGTGTTTGGGTTGGTGGAGAGTCAGCCTCAATATCAGTCTTATCACTGGAACTTCCTTTCTCTTCTGAATGTGTTTCTTCCTCATCATCACTTAGGATTTCCCTACTCACCTTCTTTGATTCCTCCGCATCACTCTCACTGATGCTATCCATATCGGCTGATTTAAGCTCTTCTTCCTCACTACTTACCTTCTTCTGCTTTTTCTTTGCTGGGCTTTTTCTTTTTGTGGCTGGTTTTCTTGTTTTCTTGACTTTTTCCTTCTTCACTTTCCTGAGGTTCATTGTTGATAGGAGTATGTTGTCTTCATCTTCCTCTTGCATCCAATCTGGAAGTACTGGCTCTTCAATCACCATCTTGCCTTTTGTTGTCTGAGCATTTACCTTCTTTTGCCACTCAAATTGCTCCTTGACAAACTCGGCTAGGCTGTTTTGCTGGTCCACCAGACGTTGTAACGTCTGTGCATCAACTGACGTGGTAGCATCTGCAGCTCTCTGCCTAGCTTTGAACTTTGTAGAGAATGCCCCTTGGGGTTCCTCTCTTAGCTCAGATGCTTCAATCTCCACTCCAGCTTCCATGCAGAGATCAGTGATTAAACAAGGGAAGTATAGGTATCCATCCTTCCTGTTTTGCCATTTGTTTATCTCCCTGTTGATGAGCTTACCCACCTCAATCTTATCTCTTGACATAATGGCATCAATAGCAATCAGCCTCTCTTTATCAACCCAGAGAGTGTGAGAAGTGGGTATCAAGCAATGCCTAATGAAATGAAACCAAGCACTGGCCTCATCACAAAGGTATCTCTTCAAAATTTTGAATTCATTCCCATGGTCGCCTCTTCGCTCTCAAACAGCTCCTTCAACACATATCCTTTCTTTGATTTCAGCCATCTCTGCCACTCCGTAAGTCTTTTGCTTCACCACAACTGCCTTGCCATAGTAACCTAGCCCAAAGTAGTCATTTATGACTCTTATACCAAATTTGACTTCTTCACCTCGAACGATGGATGTGCTTGAAAGTTCTCCATCGGTTCTTTCAATGATTCCTTTATAAAAGTCATGCACCAGAGTTGCAATGTATTCCTTTCTGTGAACTACAAATTTCTGCCATCCCAATGCTGCCACTGTTGCGATAAAGTCAGGATTTGGGTTTTCCAAGCTGAATCCCCTTTCTGGCAGCAAGGCTTTCTTCTTTGAAGAAATTGGGATTTCTGGAATTGGAACTGAGGAAGAACTTGGGTTGACATTCTTTCCTTTACCAGATGATTTTACTGCAGCTTGCTTGGTTTTTGTCATGGTGATTGTATGAGTTTTCTGGAGAGTGGGGGATTTGAGATTTGAGATTTGGGAGAAGGGATAAGATTGCGGTTTCTGAAGGTGTATGAATGTGGTTTTGATGATTGTAACTGGTGTGTGTTCATTGGGGAGGTTTTATGGGAAGTTGAGAAGTAGGTGGTGGCGTGGGTTTTGGGAAAAAGGGGTAACCGTTGGAAGTGACGTCATGGTCACTTTGGCAGTCACGTCTCAAAAAAAAAATCATTTTTATTAAAAATTGTTTCGTTTGAAAACTGCTTGACTCATTTTCTTTTCTTTTTCATTTAAAACTTTACCCAGGCAGCAAACGCGACAACATCCTGGACACGCAGAGACGTTATAACGTTTACCATACTTCAGCTCCCATTCCTGCACAAAACAAAAATTTAAAGACACAAAATTGCTGGTTAGTTAAAACCATTGGGTTGCCTCCCAAGAGCGCTTGCTTTAAGAGTCTTCAGCCAGACTATCCCCTTTTTTGAATTCAGGGGTTGTTGAGAGCCACTGTGGTCTTGTCCCTAACCACATGTTCTCCATGGTAATGCTTCACTCTTTGGCCATTGACTTTGAAAATGGAATTAGTTTTCTCATCAAACAGGTTAGACTTTTACTAGCTTGAAAGGTCCTGACCATCTTGATTTTAACTTCCCAGGGAACAACTTTAATCTTGAATTAAACAACAAAACTGCTTGTCCTTCTACTAGCTCCCTTCTTTGAATTTTCTGATCGTGCCACTTCTTGGTTTTCTCCTTATACATTTTTGAATTCTCATAGGCAGTGTGCCTGAATTCATCTAGCTCATTTAGTTGAAGGAGCCTTGCTTCTCCAGCCTTTGAATGATCTAAGTTCAGTTGCTTCAGTGCCCAGTGAGCTTTGTGTTGGAGTTCAATGGGCAGGTGACAAGCTTTTCCGAAGACTAACTTGTATGGTGACATGCCCAGTGGTGTCTTAAATGCTGTCCTGTACGCCCACAATGCATCATCAAGGTGCAGGGACCAATCCTTCCTGTTTGGACCAACCATCTTCTCAAGTATTCTTTTAATTTCTCTGTTGGAAATTTCTGCTTGACCACTTGTCTGTGGGTGATAAGCTGTAGCAATCTTGTGCTTCACTCCGTACTTAGCCAATAGGTTCTCAATCAGCTTGTTACAGAAGTGAGAGCCTTCATCACTGATTATAGCTCTTGGAGTACCAAATCTTGTGAAGATGTTTTGCTTAAGGAATTTGCTGACTGATTTGGCCTCATTATTGGGCAATGCAATGGCTTCCACCCATTTTGACACATAATCCACAGCTACCAAAATGTATAAATTTCCATGAGACATAGGAAATGGCCCCATGAAGTCCATTCCCCAGACATCAAACAGTTCCACTTCAAGGATATTTGTCAATGGCATTTCTTGCTTGTTGGAGATGTTTCCAGTTCTTTGGCATTTATCACAGCTTTTCACTAATTCATGAGCATCTTTGAAGAGTGTTGGCCAATAGTATCCTGACTGTAACACCTTTGCTGCAGTTCTGGTTCCTCCAAAATGTCCTCCATAAGGTGATGCATGACATTGTTGTAATACATGGAGTTGTTCCTCTTCAGCAAGGCATCTCCTAAGCAACTGATCTTGACACATCTTATACAGATAGGGTTCATCCCAAAAATAGTGCTTCACGGTGTGGAAGAATTTTTTTCTTTGCTGATGGTTGAAATCCACAGGCACAATCTTGCTGACTAGGAAGTTAACTATATCAGCATACCAGGGAGCAGTAGCATCAGACGTTATAACGTTTGAAGAAATTGTCATAGACGTGGTAACGTCTTCAGCTACTGTGGCTACTGTCAGCAGTTTTTCATCAGGGAAATTTTCTTTTATCTCTTCTGCACCTGTACCTGCATCAACATTCTCAAGCCTAGAAAGATGATCAGCAACTTGGTTCTCCACCCCCTTTTTATCATGAATTTCCAAGTCAAATTCTTGGAGGAGGAGAACCCATCTAATGAGTCGTGGCTTTGCATCTTTTTTAGAAATCAAATACTTGATGGCTGAGTGATCAGTAAAAACAATAACTTTTGCACCCACCAAGTATGATCGAAATTTGTCAAAAGCAAATACAACAGCCAGTAACTCTTTCTCAGTTACAGTATAATTTAACTGGGCATCATCTAAGGTTTTACTAGCATAATAGATAGAGTGAAAAATCTTGCCATACCTTTGACCCAATACAGCCCCCACAGCGTAGTCACTTACATCACACATTAATTCAAATGGTTTGGACCAGTCAGGAGTGACTATCACAGGAGCTGTTACAAGGGCAGTCTTCAATTTCTGGAAGGCTTCATGACAATGCTCATCAAAGTTGAAGACGTTATCACGTTGCAGCAGCAGACACAAAGGTTTGGAAATTTTTGAGAAATCCTTGATAAACCTTCTGTAAAAACCAGCATGCCCTAAGAAACTTCTAATACCTTTGACAGTGGTAAGTGGAGGTAATTTGTCAATAACATCAATTTTTGCTTTATCAACCTCCAACCCTTTCTTTGAAATCTTGTGCCCTAAAACAATTCCCTCTTGAACCATAAAGTGGCATTTCTCCCAGTTGAGTACTAAGTTGGTTTCTTCACACCTTATTAAGACTCCTTCTAAGTTATCCAAGCATGCCTTGTATGAGTCTCCATAGACTGAAAAGTCATCCATGAAAACTTCCATGGATTTTTCAATAAAATCTGAGAATAAAGCCATCATACACCTCTGGAATGTTGCAGGTGCATTACACAACCCGAATGGCATCCTTCTGAAGGCAAAGGTACCATAAGGACAAGTGAATGTGGTCTTCTCTTGATCCTCAGGCACAATAGCTATCTGGTTATATCCTGAGTAACCATCAAGGAAACAATAGAATTCTTTGCCTGCAAGTCTATCCAACATCGGGTCAATAAATGGCAGAGGAAAATGGTCCTTCTTGGTTGCTTTGTTCAGCTTCCTGTAGTCCATACATATCCTCCATCCAGTCACTGTTCTTGTTGGAATCAACTCATTTTTGTCATTGGTCACCACAGTAACTCCACCCTTCTTTGGTACACATTGAACTGGGCTCACCCATGAGCTATCACTAATTGGATAAATGATTCCTGCGTCTAACCATTTGATGATTTCCTTCTTGACCACCTCTTTCATTATCGGGTTCAATCGCCTTTGTCCTTCAATGCTGTTCTTTGCATTCTCTTCTAAGACAATTCTGTGCATACAGATTGTGGGACTGATACCCTTGATATCTGCCATTTGCCAACCAATGGCTTTCTTGTGCCTTTTCAAGGTGCTAATGAGATCACTTTCCTGCTCTTGTGAGAGATTAGAAGAAATGATCACAGGTAAAGAATCATTTTCCCCTAAAAAGGCATACTTCAGGTGATCGGGCAACACCTTCAATTCCAGAGTGGGTGGTTCTTCAATGGATGGTACTATCTTCTTGAGATTGGAGTCTTCTTGCCCCAAAGATTCATACTTCTTTGTCCACGCCCTGGGTACAGGGGAGTCAGACGTGACAACGTCTGTGGTTGACGTTGTAACGTTTAACGGATCAGCTTCTTCTGATAACAACTCTTGAATCTCATCATTGCCCAGAATCTTCTCCAAGTGGTCATTATCTTTATTGAATTGCTTTTGAACCACATGGTCAAGGGCAACCACAAAGGAACATTCCTCTGTGTTAGGTTCTGGATACTTGAGTGCGTTGAGGACGTTGAACTTGACTTCTTGGTCATTGACCCTCATGATTAATTCTCCTTTCTGCACATCAATGAGTGTCCTTCCAGTGGCTAGAAATGGTCGCCCCAAGATGATAGGAACTTCCTTATCTGCATCAAAATCTAAAATAACAAAGTCCACTGGAAAAACAAATTTGTCAACTTTAATCAAAACATCTTCTAATATGCCTTCAGGATAAACTCTACTTTTGTCAGCTAATGTAAGACTTAAAGAAGTAGGTCTGGCAGTTCCTATACCAAGTTTTTCATAAATGGACTTGGGCATCAAGTTAATACTTTCCCCCAAGTCGCATAAAGCTTTGCCAAGGTAAAAGTCTCCAATGGAGCATGGTATAGTAAAACTGCCAGGATCTTTCAGTTTTCTAGGGAGTTTATTCTGCAAGATTAAGCTACATTCTTCAGTTAAAGCAATAGTTTCAAACTCCCCTAGCCTTCTTCGTTTGGTGATGATATCCTTTAGGAACTTGGCATAGTTTGGCATCTGCTGTAGAGCTTCAACCAAGGGAAGGTTTATGTGTAGCTGTTTTAGCATCTCCATGAACTTGCTGAATTGCTTGTCTTCATGAGCTTTCTTTAGTCTTTGAGGGTAGGGTGGAGGAGGATATTCAGGTACAAGCTTAGGAACAGTCTTGATTCCTGGTTCAGAGCTAGACGTTGTAACGTCTGGCTTAGACATCACAATATCTGGAATATTCTTCTCTTTTTCTCCACCTTCGTTTTTCTCTTTTTCCTTGTCTGGCACCTCAGATTCCTTAGGCATAGATGGTTCTGGATACTCAGTGCCACTTCTTAATGAGATAGCATTTACCTGTGCATTCACCACATCTTTACCATTTGGCTTTGATGAAGATGGTGTTTCAGTTGTGGATGGAAGAGATCCATTCTGTCTTTGAGTAAGAGCTGAGGCTATCTGTCCAATTTGGTTCTCCAAAGTTTTGATTGAAGACTCATGGGTCTGTAAGGTCGCCCTACAATCACTTATGAAAGTTTTCATCAAGGCTTCCAAATTGCTGTTGTTGTTATTCTGCGTATGCTGCTTTTGTTGTTGAGGGGGAAATCCTGGGGGTATTGCAGGAGCAGCATCGCTAGCATTCAAAGAATTGTTGTTCTTCCAACTAAAATTTGGGTGATTTCTCCAATTTGAATTGTAAAAGTTGGAGAAGGGACTGTTACCTTTGTTATGTGATACAAAGTTTACAGACTGAGGGTTATGGGGACACTCTTCGTAGACATGCCCTCCTTCACAATATACACACACTACTCCCCCAGATGGTGTTGGTTCAATAGCTGCAGCAGTCTGTGTTTCAGACGTTGCCACGTTTGGGGTACTCAAGTTTTTAATCATGTTGGTCAGAGAAGCAACCTGAGCAGATAGAGCAGTTACTTCACTTATCTCATGGACACCAGCCTTCTTTCCGGGAGTGAATCTATCAGAAGGCCAATGGGCATTGTGAGTGGCTATGTCTTCAATGAGTCTGCATGCCTCAGAGAAGGACATGTTTAATATGACACCGCCTGATGAAGCGTCAAGTATAAGCCTGGTAGGTTGATCTAGTCCATTATAAAAAGTCTCCATTTGAATAACTACGGGAATGCCATGGTGTGGGCACATTCTTAGTAATTCCTTCCATCTTTCCCAAGCCTCAAATAATGATTCCCCTTCCCTTTGTTTGAAGGAAGTGATGTCATTTCTTAACTTGGCATTTTTGTTGGGAGGGAAGTATTTTCCAAGAAATTTCTCTGCTAGCTCATCCCAAGTGTGAATTGAATTTGGCTCTAAGGAGTTCAACCAATTCTTGGCCTTATCCTTAAGAGAATATGGAAATAGCTTCAGTCGGAAGGCATCTTCTGAGACTCCAGGGATGACAAAGTTGCTACACACATCCAAAAATTGCCTTAGATGTGCATAAGGATTTTCTTGAGGAAAACCCCCAAATTGCCCTGCAGTTTGCAGCATTTGGAACATCATTGGCTTGAATTCAAAGTGACCAGTATGAATAGGTGGTCTTGCGATGCCTGTTTGTAAATGGGCAGGATTGAGTACGGCATAATCACGCATAGGCCTGTCTCTGTCATTGACCATGTCTTGTGGCCCTGCATTGATGAGTTGCTGTCTCTGCCAGTGTTCATCATCAACGTAGGTTTCTGTATGAGTTTGTGGTCCACGACCACGTCCTCCAGCATCAGAGTGCCTTCCTCCTCTTGGAGTGCGTCCACCTCTAGAGCTTCTACCACCAGTACCATGTTCAGACATGATTGGTGGCTGAAATTGCTGTTGTTGTTGCTGCCTTCTTAACCTTTGTTGTCTCCTTAGTCGCCTGAAGGTTCTTTCAGGTTCTGGATAGAATTCAGGTTCAGATCCACTCCCTGGTTCTGTTGAACTAGAGCTTGAACTGGAACTAAGCATACGCTGTAACGTTTACCTGTTCACTCACAAACACAACAAACAACACAGCAGAATTTTTTTTTTTTTTTAGTGTTTTAATTCTTGTTGAACAATAAAAGTTAAATACAATCCCCGGCAACGGCGCCAAAAACTTGTTTGCGCTCGTGTGTGCTATAATCGCAATATCAGTGCAAGTATACACGTCGTACAAGTAATAAAGTGGATAAAAGTAAGAGATCGTTCCCACGAGGATTGATTAACTTTCAGAATTCAAGTCTTTAAAACACAAGTGAAACAAGTAACAAATCGGCACTAAAAGTTGGTATCAAGACTAATAACATAAATAAAGCAAGTGAACAAGAAGTGGTTGTGAATATGGAATAGTATGAGTTGGATTGCTACATGCAAGTAAATCTCCTCTAGTCACACGTTATAACGTTTATACGTTATTACGTACAAATGCTATGTTGCATAGACGTTATAACGTTTGAACGCTGTTGCAAAAGAGCTGTGCTTTTCAGTCACAAAACGTCAGAGCTTCAAGTACTAGAATTCCTATGTCTAGGTTCTAAGTAGGCCTACTCCTGTATTTTAAGTTCCCACAGCAATGTCCTATGAACTATTATCCATTCTATGTCTAGACTTAGATAAAAATGCCTAAATGTCTTTAGTGCACCTTTTCATTCACATAAATCTTTAAGTTCTTTTCATAGACCATGTCTGTACCTATGAATCTACTTATTTTAAGTGATCAGTTCAAAACAAGTTTGGAAATATTAACATGCAAAGATTTAAAACGCATAATCATCAATACTTCATAACATTAAACTAGAGGTTCATTACATGCAAAACAACAACCCAACTACCAATGTTTAGCTCATGATGAGCATCCTTACAGAAATAAGAGGAGTTAAAATCCAAATACCGTACATAGAGAAAAGAAGACTAAACGCAAAAGATACGCCTAGGTGGCCTTCCTTCATGCACGCTGTAAAGACGTTACAACGTCTGAGCCTTACAGTAATGGTTGCGAATGAAGATGGAACTTGGGGCCTTGAGAAAATTTAAAATGAAGAAGTCTGTGTCCAGAACTTCTTTTAGAAAAACTATCTCTGAAAAATGGAGGAAGGTGGATGATGAATGGAGTCGTGTGTAATCCGCATGGTGCACCCTTGCCTTTTTGTAGAGAGAGAATAGCCATGGTCAAAAGAGGTCACATGCTTGCTGATGTCATTCCCCACCTTCCAAGTTTGCTTGCGAGTTGACTCTGCCCTGAAGTGACACCGCACTGCTACAGTGCGTCAGCCGTGTCAGCGCTGAGGAGAGAGAAGATCTTCTTCATTTCCAGATCTTTGACCATCACTACATGCGCGCCAAAATGAGATATTATTTTCTTGCTTTGATGCCCTTCTTCAGACGTGATGAGAGACGTTGCCACATTTGGATTACTGCACAAACACAAGAAGCATCAAAACGCTCACAAAGGCGCCAATTGGCACCAAAATGCCTAGAACTTGTAATTTAGCCCCTTTCTAACTAAAAGCAATAAACTAACAGAAACTTTACTAGAAACAACCTACTATTGCCAGAGAGCTTGCATGATTTAACTTTGAATAAGTATAAATAACTCATATAAATATGAGTTATCAGACCTCCGCGCCCGGTCGCCCCTCAAATAGGCCGCCTTTGGCATTTGGCGACAACAACTTACTCGATGGGAAACCAAATAAGTACGTCCCGCTGATCGTCACTGCAGTAATGGCTAATGTCGAAGTCAGAAGAATCTTGGTCGATCGGGGGAGCTCAGCCGATATGATCTTCGAAGACCTCCTCGATGTCTTGAGAATACCCAGGAGCGAGCTGACGTCCTATCGGGGATCTGACCTGATAGGTTTCAACGGATCATCCACCACACCCCTTGGAATGATGGAACTTATGGTAACCTTTGGGGACGACAGCGGGGAGAAACCCAAATGCAGAACCGTGAAAGTAAACTTCTTGGTGTTACCATGTAAGTCGGTTTACCAATGTATCGTCGGTCGTCCCACTTTGGGAAAGTTAGAGGCCGTAACCTCGACCGTTCATTTAAAAATGAAATTCTATTCAGACAGCAATGACGTGGTCACCGTTCCTGCGGATCTTCAAGCCGCTCGACGATGCCACTTCATAAGCATGAAGGAACAAGGAGAGCATGAAACGAGAAAGACGATCGCCGTGAATAAGGGCGGGAGTCTAGTCAATGTAGCCGATCTAGATGCCCGCTACGACCCGGACAGTGACGCAGAAGAAGGAGATGATGATCTAACTCGATAACTCAAGAAAAGAATTAAAAGACCAGAGCCGGACGGCGAACTCGTCCAAATACAGCTAGGGGACGACCCAGAGAAGACAGTAGCAATGGGAAACGACCTTCCCCCAGAGGTCCGAGATCAGTTAGTCCAGTGCTTGAGAGAACACGCTGATGTATTCGCTTGGAGTGCTGCGAACATGCCAGGCGTTCCGCCAGAGGTGGCGTGTCACCATCTGGCCGTTAGTCCCACTGCGAAATGGGTCGCCCAAAGAAGAAGGATGCAGAGTGAGGAGAAAGGACAGGCCGCCAGTAAAGCGGTCGGTGATTTGCTGGAATCTGGGTTTATCAAAGAAATCAAGTACACAACATGGCTATCCAACGTCGTTTTGGGCAAGAAAGCCAATGGGAAATGGCGCATGTGCGTCGACTATACAGATCTTAACCGGGCATGCCCTAAAGACGCGTTTCTGGTGCCTAGTGTGGACCGGTTAGTAGATAGCGCAAACGGGTTTAGATTACTCTCATTTTTGGATGCTTACTCGGGTTGCAACCAGATCACAATGCATCCACCCGATCAGGAAAAGACGGCCTTCATGACCGCAAGAGGGAACTACTGTTACCTAGTCATGCCCTTCGGATTGAAGAATGCGGGGGCAACGTACCAGAGAATGATGAGTAGGGGTTTTCAAGCACAGATCGGCAGAACGGTCGAAGTCTACTTAGACGACATGATCATTAAAAGCAAACAAGACCTTGATCATGTGGCCGACATTAGAGAGGTATTTATGGAAGCCCGCAAGAACTCACTGAAGCTAAATCCTGAGAAATGCACGTTCGGAGTCAGGGCGGGCAAGTTCTTGGGGTTCTATTTGACAGAGCGGGGGATTGAGGCGAATCCAGATAAATGCAGGGCTGTGACTGAAATGAAGTCGCCCACCAGTAAAAAAGAGATCCAGAAGCTGAATGGAATGATAGCCGCACTCTCACGATTTATTTCAAAGGCGGCCAGCAAGTCTCTCCCGCTCTTCAAACTGCTTAAGAAGGAGGCAAAGTTCGAGTGGTCGCCCGAGTGCGACCAAGCTCTAGATCAGTTGAAAAAGGTTCTCTTGCAGCCACCCATCTTGACTACTCCAGGGCCCGGAGAAACGTTATACCTATATCTCTCCATTAGTGACGAAGCCCTAGCAGCCGTGCATGTACGGGAGGACGGGGAAAAACAGAACCCCGTATATTTTGTGAGCAAAGCACTCCAGGGACCAAAGCTCAGGTACCAAAGGATCGAGAAGTTAGCCCTGGCACTAATTGTGGCAGCCCGAAGGCTGAGATCATATTTCGTGGCTCACCAGATCGTCCTCAGAACGGATCAGCCCATTCGACAGATCTTGCATCGACCTGACCTAGCAGGAAGAATGATCAAGTGGGCAGTAGAGCTCTCAGAGTTCGGCGTCAAATATGAAACAAGAACGGCCACCAAAGCACAAATCCTGGCAGACTTCATAACAGAGATGACCTCGATCCAGGAAGAAGGGCCTGAGCCGACTTGGACGTTGTATGTGGACGGCTCCTCAAACAGTAAAGGGAGCGGGGCTGCTTTGATCCTAGAAAGCCCAGAAGGGACGACGGTAGAGGTTTTGTTAACATTCTCCTTTTCCACTTCAAATAATCAGGCAGAGTACGAAGCGTGCATTGCAGGACTCATGCTCGCTAAGGAATTCAAAGCACAACGGGTCGAGCTTCGCTCTGACTCTCTGTTAGTAGTATCCCAGATTGGAGAGGCATATGATGCCAAAGATGAAGTTTTGCAGAGGTACCTCGCGAAGGTACGAGAACTGCTCGAGCAGTTCGAAAGCGCAGAAGTCCGACACATCCCTAGATCGGAAAATGCAAGGGCGGACGTGCTCTCGAAACTGGCGAGCACAAAGACCCCAGGGAACCACAGGAGCGTAATCCAGAAGATACTCCCTCAACCCAGCGTCCGATTAGAAACAGTCCCAATCACGAATGTCTGCACGATTGATCAGGGCGAGACTTGGATCGATCCCATCCTAAAGTACATCGTGCTGGGGGAGGAGCAGAACGACCCAAAGAAGTCAGCTCTCACGCGTAGGCGGGCATCGTCCTACTCGGTAATTGAAGGCAAACTGTTTCGCAAAGGATTCTCGGCACCATTACTAAAGTGTCTGACGCCACATGAGGCCGATTACGTATTGAGAGAAATCCACGAAGGCATATGTGGAAATCACCTGGGGGCACGAGCACTAGCTAAGAAGGCACTAAGGGCTGGGTACTATTGGCCCACGATGGAGGGCGATGCAAACGAGCTAGTAAAAAGATGTGATAAGTGCCAAAGGCACGCAGATGTGCACATCGCCCCTCCGGTCGAACTTAACTCAATGACCGCTCCATGGCCGTTCGCCTGGTGGGGAATCGACCTTTTGGCGACTCAGAGAAGAGCTCGATTTGGTAGAAGAACTCCGCACCAAAGCGTCATTGAAAGAAGCACTTGTGAAACAAGGGATGGCGACAAAATACAATTCAAAGGTCATCCCTAGGGAATTCACCGTCGGCCAGCTCGTCCTCAGGAGAGCGACAGTAGGACAAAGGTTCGCAGCTCAAGGTAAACTCTCCCCGAACTGGGAAGGGCCTTACCGGGTCGTCTCGAGGACGGGGAAGGGCGCCTACCAACTTCAAACCATGGGAGGCGGAGCAGTTCCGAGGCCATGGAATGCGGCCAACCTCAGGTGATACTCCATTTAAATTTTGTGCCTGAATTCAATTGTAACTCTATCATTGACACTTTTTGAATTGAATAAAGCAAGTACACTGGGCGGGACACTCTTTTCCCAATGGGTTTTTATTGAGGCCCGCCCGGCCATCTGCGCAGATGGAATATTTTTATATGTTGTCTCATCCTTCTATGTTTTCCATAACAGATTCATTAACCGCCAGGCGGGTTAAAATCAAACCGAGTTTGATAAACCACTGAGCGGGTTCGAAGATACTTAGTCGATCTAAGCCACACACGAAGCGACCTTAATCGAAAGTTGCACCCCAAGGGCGAGTTAAGTCTGGGCACGAAGCCTAGTAAGCTGCCTAAAGGCTAAAAGACGAATTAAACATAACGAAGCGACCACAATCGAGAGTCACACTCCCAAGGGCGAGTTAAATCTAGATACGAAGTCTAGTAAACTGCCCGAGGGATAATATACGAGTTAAACAGAACGAGCAAAATAAATTTCAAAACCAAGCATTGGTAAAGTACATATTACAAAAACAGAACGACTTAAAGGCCGCCCAATAGAAATGTTTCAGAAAAATACTTGGAGCATATTACAAGTTTCAAGATTAATGAGGACGGTCAAATACAACAACTTCTTCCACCACGACGTTTCCCTGCTCGTCCTCCTCGGCGGGTTGAATGATTCGACCATTTACATGAGAGTGGAAGAAGTTGATGATTTTGGGGTCGAGCTCTAGATCCGGGTAGACACACCGCACCTGAGCCAGAGCCTCGTCAAACCGCCCCCGGCAAATTGTAACGGTTGATTGGACGAGTCGATCATATTCTGCAGCGGCCTCCTCCTGCTCTTTCCGTAACGCCTCGATGGTCTTTCGCATCTCAGCAGCCTCATTGTTCAACCCACCAACCTCGCCTGACAGCTCCTTAACCCTGCCCACTTCAAGCTGGACCCTCTTCTCGGCTTCGGATAAAGCAGCCAGGGCATCATCCCGCTCTTTGGTGGTGGTAATGAGCGTCTTCCTGACGTCAGCAAGGGCATCAGTAGTGGGTTGGAGTGCGGCCTCCGACTCTTGCAGTTTCTTCTTGGTGGACTCCAACTCCTCCCGCACCTCTGAGATATAAGCATAAGCACGACTTAGCTTATCAGTTTTGTCTAAGTTATCACTCTCCAACCATAAATTGTGGGCGAGGAGAATATTACCTTTGGTCCGCTCCGTCTCTGCCTGCTTCAACTGGGCAATCAGGGAGACCCAGCCTTGGCCACCTCGGCCACAAATAGAAGGGGGTCCTCACGAAAACCACTGATGATGTCCGCCTCAAACATCTCGTCCAAATCAAACCCCGACCCAGGACTCTTTTGAGGCCCCTTATGAGCCCTGGACTTCTTAAGGACCGGGTCTTCCCGAGTCAGATCGACGGTAGGAGGAGTGCGACCACTCTTAGCCCCATCAAGAGGTGTGCTGCCCTCCCCTCCTCCAACAGCCACGGTGTCCTCAGGAACCGGGGAAAGGTTAGCAGTAGAGGAAGACGGGCCGGAATGGGGCTTTCTTCCCTTCTTAGCTTTCTTCATCAACTCGGCAAACCCTAGACCGGCCATTTCACCTGCGAAGAAGGATAGAATACGATTAAAAAAAATTGATGGGCCGACCACCCATACCAAGGGCGACTTTGAACTCAGCATCGTTGGCCGTTTTCACCAACTGGTAACACTTGATCAGGCCGTCCTCCATCCACGAAGCTAAGTTCTTAAGCAGCCTCAAAGTCTCAGTATTCTCCTCCCTGAGCTGACATCGGGTCCTATAGGTGGCAGGCATGCGGCGAAAGTGGGCATACATCCATGCTGTGGGATACTTCATGCTGGTTACTCGCCCCCAAGCATCCAGCGACCCGACCATCTTTTGGGACTCCTCACAAACGGGAACTACCCATAGGAAAGAATATTTCCAGGGTTTGAGCGAGTCAGAGAAAGGCTTGAATATTTTGTAGTCCGACTGGGCCTTCAGACTCAGATGCTCCCACCAGTTGCGATTGCTGCCCGGCTCCGGTCGCCTGCTCGTCTCAAAAATTTTAAAAAACGTCTGCCAGGTGCACTCTCACTCCATTACCCTCAACAACTGCTCGAACACCTTGATGAAGGCCCATGAGCTCGGGTGTAACTGCGAGGGAGCGACCCCTAGATAGCGGAGAATAGTGCGTTGAAAACAGGAAAACGGCGGACAGATCCCGATATCGCAAAGTACGGTCGCATACATGGTAAACTTGAGAGTGGACGGAATCATAGCTACGTTTTCTGTTGGAGAAGGGCCTTCGACCGCCCATATCTGACCCGGGTCACCAACGAATCTAGCGAAAACGGTAAGACTTCATCTTCAGGTTTAAAGATCGAAGGTACCCGGCCTAGCACGGCCGATGAGATCCATGAACGGTCTTCCCCTAATACCCCTCTCCAGTCGGGTTCCCTTCCTCCGACGAACGACTGGATAACCGGCTCCGAATGAGCCGAGGAAGTAGAGGGTGGATCATGACTCTCCTCTTCCGGGAAACACGCAAGGCGAGTGATCTCCGGATCGAACCCCTCCACCGGGGGCGTTGAACTAAACCCGCTCTCAAACAGACCGATTTGTAGATGTGCGAGAGCTGGAGGACGGATCCGTCGAAGAAGGTGGCGGGCTACCGGTTACGCGGGCGGTTAGCATCGCCTGCGCCATGAGAGGAATTAACCTGCAAGAAGGGAGCACGAAAGTCAGACCATCGAAGATGACCTATCGAAAGGGGGCAACATGATCGACCCCCGGGTCTGACACCCCCTCCTCGCCCGCGTTAAAAGAGTGTGATTTAAATTAAGAGCTAAAGAAGGAAAAGAGTACCTGGAGCGGGAAAGAAATCGATTGCATTGGCTATCACCAGAATGAGGCGATCGGAAGTAAGGTCACGCCGGAGTTTGAAGTCGCTGATCGGTAAACACCTTGCCAGAGTAGCCGAAAAGTTAGTCGCTCACCGGATAAAACAACTCGCCCTCGAAGCAAGAATTTTGGAATGGAAACGAAGGAATAGAAGGGGTGCCCCATATTTATAGGAGGGGGGAGCCAGAACCCGAAGGGGCATGACTCTTCCCCTGCACAATTAATGGCAGTTCTCGAAAAATGAATCGTCATCATTGCGCCCCCCCCCCCCTTGGGAAGCGTGAAGCATTATGTCAGTCCCATCGAAGCGTCACGCCTGTCCCTTCGGAACGCCATGTCCGTCAGAACGCCACGTCGCGAGAAGGCACGAGCGTGCTCCGTTGAATGGGAATTCGCTCAGACCGTCTCAGCGCAGGCGACCAAAAGAGAGGCAACTCTACCCACCAAAGGAAAGGTAATTCTTAGGCCTGAACCCGTCCCAACGAACGACTTCGACCTGGGGGGCAACTGTTCTGGACTGGGCCGCAGCCCACGAAGAATACTGGGCCGGGTCGAGCGGCCCAGTAATCAGCCAGCATCACACATCGATCTAGATCGGGCCGCGATCCGTTAAGAATATTGGGCCTGTGCGAGCGGCCCAATAGCGACCAGGCGCCATCTCATACCCACGATGGGAAGATCAACGGTGGAGTGGAATCCTCGCAGGATCCGACGGTCGCCTGCAGCATCCCTGGTACTATATAATGAGTCCATGACATCACCTGACAGGTACGTTTTTGACCAATACTGTTATACTAAAAGATCACCCCATTTACTTGGGCGTTGGAGTGCCATCGCAGGTACACCCCGCGGGAGCTCTGGACGCGACCAACCTTCACACAGGATCGACCTCAATACCTGGCACCAAACCTCCAAGTCGGCACCAGCACAGATAGACTTACTACAACAAAAGGACCGATCGCTCAATGAAGAGTCCGGTTCATATGGGTTTTGGTAAGAAATGGATAAAATGGATTAGAGCGTGCATTGGTTCTAGTTCTATGTCGCCTTTGGTGAATGGGAGTCCTACGGCGGAAGTCATTACGCATAGAGGTCTTCGGCAAGGAGATCCCTTCTCCCCTTTTTTATTTCTTATTGCAGCAGAGGGTCTCTCAAGGATAGTGGTTAGGGCCATCAAGAAGATTTTTTTCAAGGGTTTGAGGTTTCTCCCCACATTAATCATTCTCTTCTCCAATTCGCAGATGACACTATTTTGTTGGGGAAGACATCTTGGGAGAATCTGTGGAGTATTAAGTCTATTTTTAAGGGGTTTGATTTGGTTTCAGGTTTAAAACTGAAATTCTTTAAGAGTAAGCTCTTCGAGATCAACAATGAGGAGAAATTTTTGGAAACAGCTGCAGTTTTCCTTTCTTTTGGAAAGGGGTCAATACCGTTCAAATCTCTGGATTTCCCGATTGGGGTTAATCCAAGAAGGTGCAGTACATGGGAACCGATTCTATTCTTTTAGTTTGAGATTGACTTCATGAAAGGGAAGGATGCTATCAATTGGAGGTAGAGTGACTCTCATAAATTAATATTTGAATAGTTTACCTCTTTACTATTCTCTTTTTACAAAGCTCCAAAAGGGGTGATCTCTAAGTTGATTAAGATTCAAAGAAATTTCCTTTGGAGTGGTTTCGAAGAGGGAAGAAAGATTTGTTGGGTGTCTTGGGAGAATAGTTGCAAATCTAAGAAGAAAGGGGGTTTAGGAGTGAAGGGCTTGGAGGCATTTAATGTGGCATTATTGGCAAATAGGAGATGGAGGTGTATTTTGGATAGTAAATGTATTTGGAGAGACTTATTGGAATTTCGTTATGGAAATATGGTGTCATGCTTTACTTTCAAGGATCAGGCAAGTTGGGTGTCAAAAAATTCTCTCTGGTGGCATGATATTATCACCCTTGGGTCGGCCTATGATGGTTTTGAGTCCAGCTTTAGTAAAGGGCTGAATGGTGTGATAGGGACGAATTGGAATTCATGTTTTGGAAGAATAAATGAGTTGAGGCATATCCTTTCCAAGTTGCTTTTCTGGGTTTGTTCTCGACGGCTCTATATCAAAATATCACGGAGGCGGAATCTCTTTTATGCAAGTAGTGGGGAGGGAGAGGTGGTTTCTGGAGTAATTTATATAAAATAAAAGAAGAATTGTGTACCTGAGATGTTGTTGAGTACGTTGCTGGAGGAATACCGAAAGAGAAGGATATGAGAGCAGACTACCCTCATTGTCGTCTAGGTTTCAGCATTAGGATTCACCGTCTAATGGGGCAATGATTAAATATCTAAATGGTTGAGGGCAGAGACGCCTCATTGGGCTTAACTGAATGATTCAACCCATCGCGGTTCATTCAGAATTAAAAGCCAAGACATATTCATCAACTAATTAGTGCTTAATAAGCATTGACCATAATATATATTAATAATAATTCTTATATAATTGAATATGTCAGTCCACAATAGATTAAGTAAATAATTAATCTAACAATAGGAGCTTGCTTTAGGAGCAAGTAAACATTGCACGTGGACAATTGGAACGTTGAAGCGGTTGAAGAAAACATGAAGAAGCATTGTGGAAATGGAAGCGAAGATATTTCACCCCACTTTTCGTGCTAGTGGGCATTGTGGAGCGCTGCTCCTAGTTTTAGGGCACTTAAGCGTTAATAGACGTTGATCTTTGTCGATCCAATAGTGGTTAACTATAGCTTATACATTTGTAAAAACACGGCCAATCAATCAAACTACATTTTTTCTAAGTCTTTTACTTTCCTTTACTTGCATTTTTCCTTTTATGTTAGCCATTTAGATAATCCTACACGTCTCTCTCACCTAGCCTAACACTCTTTGGAGTAGTTAGGAAACCCATAACCGAGGAACAAAGTTCGTTCCTCAGTTTAATCGCTTGAAGAAAAAGGAATCAAGTGTCCAAACTCTTAGCCGATCCTTGGCTAAATCTAAAGTTTGACAGTAATTTTTAAAACACGTGAGTAGTAGCATTTTTCAAGAGACTGTGTGTGATTACACTCAGTGTAATCGCTTGAAGAAAAAAGAATCAAGAGTTCAAACTCTAAGCCGATCCTCGCCTAAATATTAAGTTTGACAACAATTTTTAAAACACGTGAGTAGTAGCATTTTTCAAGAGACCGTGTGTGATTACACTCAGTGTAATCGCTTGAAGAAAAAGAAATCAAGAGTTTAGACTCTTAGTCGATCCTTGGCTAAATCTAAAGTTTGACAATTTTTAAAACACGTGAGTAGTAACATTTTTCAAGAGACTGTGTGTGATTACACTCAGTGTTATCGCTTAAAGTAAAAGGAATCAAGAGTTCAAACTCTAAGCCAATTATCAGCTAAGTCTTACGTTTGACAACAATTTTTAAAAGAAGTGAGTAGTAGCACTTTTCAAAAGATGTGTGTGATATGTAAAAGTTGGGATTTTCGGGTTCAAGGTTAGTCTTGAAAAGGGAATTCGAAATATATTTATTTAAAGAAACACTCGAAAAGTAGCATTTATCCAAAAAAAATGCTTTGGGACTTAGAAAGAGACTTTGGATTGTCGTCTGTAATTATTTTTACTTATGTAAGGAATATTAAAATTTATCGGATTAACATTCAGTTACTTTTTTATAAGCAGTGATTCATTGATGGGAGAATTAGGAGCTCAATCCCAATATAACAACGAAAATTCAAAAGTTATTGATACAATGTAGGGCGTTGTTCTACCAAGAAGTAGCGGAAGAACTAGAATGTCTACCCAGCCCATAAACGAACCAATTCCAAGACATACATCTAACATGAGCCATTATGGAATCGAAATTAACATCCTCCCCCTAAACACACACCCATTCCGGGCTAACCAAATACACCAGCAAGATGACAACCATATCAAATGTTTGACCTTCCTTGCTTTAGTTTCTTTGCATAAGTCTCCAAAGCAAATAAAGTGTTGCACTATGTCATGTAAAGTAGGTACCTGAATAGCTAACCAACTGTTAATCTCAGACCATATTTTTCTCACCAAATTGCAATCGAGAAAGAGATGCTGCAAATCTTCATGCTGATCCCTACAAAAGCATACATCGCCACCTCCTTTGAATTAATAACATTATGCGTGATAAGAAAATGACGAATTGGGATAAGAAAATGACGAATTGGGATAGAGTTGGTGAGTATTCTCCACCGAAAAATAACAACTTTCGAAGGGAAAACTGAAGTGAGTATAATTCAACTGGAGTCACAAGAAAGGGGGGTTTAAATTGTGACCCTTTTAAAAACTTATGTCATTGACCAACCAAAACACTTAAGGAGGTGAGTTAAACTAATTTTCTTAAGAATAGAATGTAAGGAACGTCGGAAGATTTATTATTGTCTTCTGAGTAAAACATTCTCCTGAATGGATATGAATATAGGTTGGAGATAGTAGGTCAGTGTTCTAAGAAGATTTGGATAATTTGGTAGTTTTGTATAGGTATCTTCTTAGAGACTAGATAGTGTGAAGAAGATGAAATGATGGTAGAGTGAGTTTTGTAAAGGTATCTTCTCACACTAGTGATGATGTTGTGTTGAGATGGTACTTGGTTAAGAAGATGAGGTACTGTAGAGTTTTGAGATGATAGCTCAAGATGATTCATCTTGAGATTGTAAGATGACTCTTACAATAGAGTAGAAGAGGTTTCTCCTTAAAACAGGAAGCCAGAGGAAATAAATTATACGAAAGCAGTAAAGGACACTTAAGAGTTATAGTGGTTCACCCTAATCGCCAAGGACTACATCTACTCCTCACACCTAGTGATAATTCCACTATTTTCTAATTGTTTATAAGCCATCACAGGCTACAACACTGATAGTTTTATTCCACGGCTCTATCAACTATCACAATAGTTTTTTCCAGCAAGTTAAACCTCTAAGAAAAAATTCTTAGCCCTTTTCCCTAACAATACAGTAACCAATGCTTATTGTTTAGAAGGTATCTAACCCCTAAGACCTACTTAGTCTTCTTCATTAAGAACCCAGCAACAAATGCCTTGTTAAGAAGGTACGACGATAATGTAGTGTTTGGGTTGTGTTTGGGAATACAATAGCTTCGGTTAACAAATGATTTCTAACAAAATATAATCTCCATAGCTATGAACATACTCAGAAATGTTCCCATGAATACTTTGAAGTGCACTGACTATGTGGTTGAGAGAAGAGAAGTACTTCATAAGCTTCTTTAGAAGCTACTTTAAAAGCCATATGATAGGAAATATTGACCCAAGCTTCTCACCAATTCTCACAACTTGAATGAGGACTTCTATGAGGTATTTATAGCTTATAGCCCAAAAGAGTCGTTGGAAATGGCCTTGATACTCAATATATCCGTTTCTAGCCGTTGGGAGAATTCTGCAGCACTTTTCTGCACTCTGCAAATTCTGCAGCACTTTACAGCTGTCACTGTACTTTCTGCAGCACTTCTCTCAGCTTTTGAATTAGACCTTCTAAATGTATCTTCTAAACGAGGTATCTTCTAAGCAAACTAGCTTCTGAACAAAGTAGCTCCTTAACATGTCTTCTGAGCAATCTTCTGAAGTACCTTCTGAAGATTGTTTTGATGACTTCTTTATTTGTAATACATCATGGTTTATGTCTTCTTAAAGTTGTCAAAGAATCTTGACTTGGATTTTCTTATCATGAGAAACTTCTTATTCTTGCCATCTCATTATTTGGCTTCATGAAGAACTATCTTCTCGTCTTGAGAAGCAATCTTCTTTATCTGAGAAACTTCTTACTACCACGAAGAAACAACTTCTCATATTAAGAAACCACTATAGCTATCTTCTTTTACTCATCTTCTTACGACCTCTTTGACCATCATTCTTATCTTCTAAGGCTTTGTTAAGGCTTATTTCTTTATGAGGCTTCTTGAGTAGAGTCTTCTTAACTTGTGAAGTCACTATAGCTTATGTCTTCTCATCTTGGAAGATTCTTACTATACCCTACTCTTCTTGAGAGGCTTTTTGAAGATTCTCTTCACATATGAGAATCCATTAATATAGATGTCTTCATTCTTCTACTTCCTTATGCCCTCAATGCCTTCATACTTTTCTTCTAAGACATTAATTATGTCTTCTCATGTGGAGCTTTCTTAGCACATTGTCTTGTTGAGATTTGATTGAATAGTTCATGCACTTTAGATCACTCAAGAAAATCATTAGATCCATAATGGATCAGATAACTTAACACTTACTAAAATGGTTTGTTTCCATCAAAACTGACACAATGGATTTTGCCTCAACAATCTCCCCCTTTTTGAGGATGACAAACATTTTGAGAAGATTTTAAGTTGTCTGATATAACAGTTGTTTTGCCCATGTTTAAATATATGTTCCGCCTGAGAGTATGCATATGCTCCCTCTGAGGTTATGCATGTTTTTGATATGGCACAGATAATTTGCATAATAAACCAAAATGTAATTGTTCTGACATCTTGAATAATTTAGTTTGGAGGCATATATGTAACATAACAATTGAGACAAGCAACAACTTGTAACAAGCAAAAGGTTGTTTGGTCAGACACATGCTCTTAATAGCATAGATATAATCATATACAAGCACAATAGGAAACACTCTATACATAGCACAGATATGTTCCATGAAGCATGTAAAGGTTCTCTATAATCAACACAGATATTCAACAAAGCATGTGAGGTGCTCTATAACTAGCACAGATGTATATGATAAAAATATAACAACTAAATTGTACACTAACCTTTTTATAGACTTATTCTATCCTTTGCTTTTCTACCCTTTTCCCTTTTAAAGCTAACTAGCTTCTGCTAGCCTTTTCCTAAGAAGCTTGACTTCATTTTTCTTTCTCCTCTTAGACTCTAAAACCTAAAATAATAGCTTCTTCATTTTTTTCTCCCCCTTTGTCATCAATCAAAGAGGGGGTCAACTAAACATGTAGGGATAGAAGAATCAGAAGATGTGGAGATATACTCTAGCATATTAGGAGTAGGAACAAAAATGGGAATTTTGAGGGAAGGCTTGGTGTGTCACAATTAGCTTAAGGATAGACCATACTTTCCTCACTTGTTTCTCAATTTTTTTGTGAGCCTAGAACTCTCAGTTGGAGGATTATCAGAGTTTGTGCAGCAGACTGCTGAGGGATAAAGGTTGGATTTTTCTTAGAGTGTTTAGAGCTAGATGTTGGAGCAGTTGAAGAATGAAACATGTTATACAGAACAGAGGTTTCACGGTATTTTGGAGGATCAGGAGGTGAATTTAAAATATTTTGATTATCTTTCAAATTTGTAGGGCTTAAAGAACGGAGAGTGGATTCAGTTAGAGATATGTATGTATGAGAAGAGATAACAGTACCTTTGCATTGATCATGGATAGCTTTAGAAGCTATTTGATCATCAGAGAAGCCAAAAAATGTTCATTTGTAGGTGCTCCCCCTGAGAAGATGCTTTACTTTCATGCTTCTTAGAAGACTATGTCTTTTGACAATTTTCCATATATTTAGATGCATCAGAACTACTGAGATAGTCTTTCTCAAATTCTTTCTCCTTGTTGTTCTTCCCCTTGATCATTTTGTTTTTCACACACATGATCCTTCATGTTCTTCTTCCATAGAGGCTATGTCTTGAGTGAACTGCAGATATTCAGAATTGTTTTGCAGTAATAACTCCTGGAGTGATATCCAGTTCCACAATCTTTTCTAGAGTAGTTTCTCCAATAGTGACCTTTGTTGGAATTTTCTTGGCACGTGTTTTCCTTGTTCTTTTTCCCTTAAGTGCTTCATTTTCATTTTCGTTTTCACTGATAGCAACAACAGTTCCTTCTGTTGACTGTCTTATCTTTCTCTTTTGTTTCTCCTTTTTCAATGAGATTCATTTCCAATTTCATCTGCCTCAAGTTCTTGGAAATAGAACTCTCTTCTCTCATCAGAATAGTTGTAGTTCTCTAGTAGTATTCTTTCATGTAGGATTCTCACATGATACAAAGGTTTGGCACTATCACTTTTGACTTTGGATATTTGAGACTGTGAGTACATGGATGTTCTGGAGAGATGTGGGCATATGTGAGCCATTGTTCTCCAAACATTTTCTTGTCAATGATAGAAATTTCCAGATGACTGTAAAAGCCATTTCTGAATACTAGAGAGGATTGGATTTTGGAACATTTGGGATGACTAGATGCCGGACTTTGAAGGAAGGAGATATACTTTAGACCGTAGGAAGAAAGTTGCTATGTAGATACAGACACGAATGGAGAGAGAGAGAGAGAGAGAGAGAGAGAATACTTATGATTATTTCGAACAACTTGTAACTGTTATAGCTCAAGTGGAAGTCCTAACTACTCTCTTCTAATATAAACATTTAAGCACTTAAAACTAATGTTCAAATAAAAATAAATGTGAAATAAAACACACATCAAAACATAAAAGCATTTTTTCATGAACAGAGTGTGTCTTCTATCTTTAGAACATGGATAAGTGGATCTTACACATCTAATTCCACACAAATGATGTAAGATTGTCATGTATTTATTTCAAGTTATATTCTTCTTGCTTAGGATGTACCGGTCATATAATCAATAACACATGTAAGCATATATCATTTCCCATAAATCAAACTCAGCATCTATTCTCACTTAATTCCAAAGCAGTTCAGTTACATTGGAATGAAAAACCAAAATGAGAAACATTTTTGTGATCTTTCAAAAATAAGTCCAATATTTAGACATCATTTATAGAACGTGTTGAAGAAGAATCTGTTGCAATCAGCTTATTAGAATCTCAAATTTTGTAAAACCAAGTTCACATTCCTATAGTTAAGAATAATAGGCTTCTCAAGATATACAAACCAAGTTTGATGCCACCAAACTTTTGTTTTTATATCCATATGTGCCAAAGGGACTTTTGAAAACCAGATATAGCATTCAATATGCACAACAAGTCATATATGATTAAGAACAAGGTTTGTTATAGATACAATGATCAAATTATCAAAATGTTATAAACTAGACTTGAGAGAATAAAACCTATTTTAAGATGACTGTTTATCACACAGGAACACGATTGGAAGTATGCACATATCAGATTTGATAATAATACAGTTAGTGCACACTTTGATTACTTGCCTTAGAAAGGGTGAATTTTCATAAAATGATATCAATCCTTTTTGCACCCATTTTATACTTGAAGAATTTCACCTATAACCAATAATTGGTTCTTGTACATCATGTAGCACATAATCATGCATTAACTAACACTTAGCAATATTATCACATAGTCCAAAAAATACATTTTTGATTAACACTTGACATGTGTTTTTAAACAATAATAAAGCATAGTGAAATCACTTCGAACAACAAACCATACTTTCAAACATGTATATGAATTATCACATTAGTATGGGGATGTTTGGAAACAAAGATAGAGCAACAAGTTTCTTTCAAGCAATGAACATTCAAATACTTGTTGGCTAAGTTATGAGGGAGATCAACTTGCAATACAAGATGTTAAGACATTTAACATTTAGCATTTAGAACCACATCAAAGATATTAATTATGTTGTATAGCATGTGGAACTCATTTAAGCAAAGAATGACATTGGACAAAGAAACATTTATTTAACACTTTCTAAAGAATAATTCATTTTAAACACGTGTTTAACATGTGTTTATAAAGCACAAAGCATCATACAACATTTTAACTATCAACCCAAATTGCAAACTTGTTTCTGATCAGCATATTGGCATAAGAGTGACTTGAACTAGAGATTGTGCAAAACATATTTTGTTTAGAACCAGGCACAACATATTCAAGTTCAGAGTAAATTGTGATTCATACATTTAATCATTAAAGCATATATTTCAACAATCATTTAAGCATTCATTCATAATTTCAAGACCAAACAATCAATCTTATCACATCATATAGTCAGAAGACTCAAATATATCATAGATAAGATCTGTGATTGAATATACCTCTATCTGTAGTATTTCTTACTACCAGGATGTTGTGATGAGATTTATCCTTAATGCCTTTGGATGTTGTACTTAAGTTCAGCATTTTCTTTGAGGATACTTGAATGATGTCAGGAGATATATCTTAGTTGTATTCTCTTTGACATTGGATAATGAATCTTCTTGTGTGTTGCTGGGAGAGAATCATCCTCTTGTAGGAATCCTTTGTAATCTTCTAAACAGAGGATTACTATGATTTCATTGTAGGAAGCATAACATGAGTGAGTTTAGTTGCTGGAGGATAGTGAGTGAGCATTTCGCATTCTCAGCTTGTTCATTCTGAGCTTGTACATCTTCTAAATGAATATTCTCATTTATATTGCTCTTCTTGAGTTGGTGCCAACTCATGAACTACTTCACTTTTTTCTATTTAGCTCATTTCTCCTCATCTCTTTGTCACTTGCAACTTCATTACTCATTTCTTTTTTGATGATCTTGCATTTTCTCTTATCATCACAGATTTCTTTTAGCTTATCTTGTTCATGGCATTTGAATGGTAATCCTTCATGAGAAGAAACAAATAATTTTGGTACCCAAGACTTATTGGGTCCTTGAACTGTTAGTATACCTCTTCTCAAAATCAGTGTGATAACATTATATGAACTCAATCAAAATGATATAACATGAACATAATTATTGGCCCTTTGATGCATGACATAGAATTATGAATGAATATGTAAGAAAGTATGTCTGCATTTACTCTTTTTGACTCTTAACACTCATTATAATCACTTTTGAAGAATTAAGCATAATTATCATACTTGAAGAATTAAGCAAAATTTTCACTGAATAACAACAGAACAGTCTTAATCATAAATAAGACCATAAACCATCAGTGAAATACAGTGTTCAATATCGTACAAGAAAGCGGAAATAAATACATAACGCTAAAGACAAAATGTCTTGATACACAGATAACAAGGAAAGATAATACACTTAAGCATAAAGCTAAGTCTTCAGCAACCATCCAAGTACGACTTACTCGCGCCTCTTGGATCTCCACTTTCCCTGTTTCTCTGTAAAACAACAACATATAAACAGTGAGATACAATCTCAGTGAGTTCTACCGAGACCCCTACTAACACTCTCGGTCCAATTATAAATTTTTATACATTCGTAGTTTACTTTATAAACTACATTCTTTTAATTTAGCACGACACCGACCCCAGCTTTGGTAATCCCGGTGACTCGTACTAGTCAACATAGTATGATACCAGCCCCAGCTTTGGTAATCCCGGTAACCATACTATTGATATCTTTAGAATGACACCGACCCCAGCTTTGGTAATCCCGGTGACCATTCTTTCTAACTTTAACACGGTACCGGCCCCAGCTTTGGTAATCCCGGTAACCCGCTTCATAACTTTATTACAGCACCGACCCCAGCTTTGGTAATCCCGGTGAACTGTTTTATAACTGTAACATAACACCGACCCCAGCTTTGGTAATCCCGGTGAACCCCCTTACCAATAGTACTTTCCCTAATGGCATACGGGCCTAGGGTAAGGGATCATGACTTCCCCGCCTAGTATGTTAACCTCATGGGTCGTCACCCAAACTCGATATAGTATATATATATATATATATATATATATATATATATATATATATATATATCCACCCACATTTGGGCTAACTCCTATATTCGATATAATTTATATATCGTGAATCATAGACCGTTTTAGATGATTTAAATAATAATCATCCTGCGTCAGTTATACAATACCACATCGGACTTATAGTTCGTTTTCCTTTCGATAAAACATGACCTCACACGTGTTCTTATTATTCGGCTTTTTCGAAACGATTTGGACATCAAAAGTATTTTATAAAACATTTTTGGAACATACCCAAAATCAAGGCATTATTAGCCTAATATCATTATAGGAGGGTTAGGAAAGGATTGGGAGAGGATTGGAATCGAAACGGAATCATTTTGGGCACTTTGAAAATTTTGGACAGAACCAGGCGCACGGGTCGTGCCCCTGGACGCACGGGTCGTGCTCATTTGACAACATTGCAAAAATGGCCTGTTTTATGAAAATTTGCTTTCCGATCAATCCGAAACTCGTCCCGATCAATTCCTAACTCGAAAACAGACAATACCAGGCAATATTCCAGTCAAATCAACATCAAACAATCAAGCAATTTAATCAAAAACCCAACAATTTCGAATTTCGTCAAAACACGATATATTTCAAAATAACGTTTTCGACTCAAAATCCTTCGAAACCAAATCACACAAAAATGCATTTCAAAACGGAATAAACCTAAACGTGAGTAAAACTCACCCTTGAAGCGTGAGCCACGAGCGAGCCGAAATCATCGAGTAACCACACGAACGCTCCCCGCTCCGGCGACACCCAATCCGCTTCCAAAGTTTTCCACTCGATCGCGAAACCTCTTTTTGACCGAAATACCGAATTCCTCGAAATCTCTCTTGAACACTATTCATCTTCTTCTTCAACCTCAAGCCACTATTCACACATAACCCCAAAATTTGATTTCTCAAACCTAACTCACCCAAAACTTGATTTCTTCACTCCAAGCTAACAATCAACCTTGTATTTGAAGTTTCCTAACCTCCTTCACAAGAAATGGAAGAGAGAGAACTCAACATCCCTCACTTTCTCCATCAATTTCGAAAATGGTGGATTTGTGTAGAGCGAGTTGATGATGAGGATGTTGGTACCAAATCGAAGAGAAAGTAATGCTGAACGTTTTTCGTGTTGGAAGGAAGTCGTTTTAATGAACCGAAATCCTCCATTTTTCCTCTTCTTCCTCCTTACCCTTTCTTTTCTCTTCTTTTCTTTTTTCCTCTCTTTTCTCTCTGTTTCTCGCTGCCTTCTTCTTTCTTTTCTTTCTTTTAATCCATTTAATTCTTCCTCTCTTATACACACACATTCACGCACACACATATATTTATTTAATATATAATTGATAACGTGGTTAAATTACCATATTGATCTAAATCTCTTATTTCGATTCCAAAACTTCATTGACCCGTATTATCCGGTTAACGATCCGATGACAACTAATAAATAATTTTAGCACTCAATAAATTTACCAGTCAAGTACTAAAATAATCCAATTGGGTTAACATCCAAATAATTCTATTAATTATTTTGGGGATGTTACATATTGGAGATAGTAGATCAGTGTTCTAAGAAGATATAGATAATTTGGTAGTTTTGTAAAGGTATCTTCTTAGAGATTGGATAGTGTGATGAAGATGAAATGATGGTAGAGTGAGTTTGTGTGACACCCTTTACCCCGAAAGTAATAATAAAAGAAAAATACGAAAAATGAGTAAATTTGTTTTTCAAAATAATATTCGTAATTCATTTTCGAAATACCTTTCGCAAGTAAAAGATGTCATCAACTCCTTAAATCATATAAACATTATTTATAAGAACATTAAAGCCTAAAGCGATAAAACATTTCTTCATTTCTTTTAATACAGTAACTAGAATGACCTAAAATATAATATTGAAAATACAACTCAAGTCTCGATGTCACATGATCAGAGCAATAAACATTTAATCAATTAAATAAAAAGAAAGTAACATCAATGTATAGTATCATTCCGCAAGTTGTTGGGTGATCCGTAGTGATCACATCTCCACCACTGCACAATCGTAGAAGCTCACATCAACGACACCTGGAACTCAATCTAAAAAAATGGTGCACAGGTGAGAAAGAGCGTCCAAACCATATAAGGAACATAAGACCGAGACTAAAGCAACAAAGACAACCACAATCCATCAAATCAATATCAAACAGTCACTCTCAAAAGAGTGACAAACACAACATGTCTATACAGCAAGAGGTCACATAGTGAAACCACAAAGGGCTCGTACGTAAAAAAGTGATGATGTCACATCACACCGTAAAAACCACTACAGTATATACAATAAACATAACCTGTATACTCGGTTAATCATCATCAACAACAACAACAATAGGACCGGGATACCAAACGAGATATGTAACACCCCCCTTTCTACCCCATAATTTACACGTCACTTATCAGAGTGAATCTTTTTCGCAAAATTTAATTTAACTGATAGAAAGGAAATGCCACATCGTCATTAACAAAAAGAACGTCAACTAGCACTCATTAAAGTTTGCGCAACATCATCACCTGTCATAAAAATTAAACTCCAAGAGTTACGTCACAGCGGAATAAAACAACACTCACTAAATACCACTCAAACACGTCTCACACCATCAATACAATTACTAAACAATTTATTATTTAAAATAACAATTTCATCCACGCCCCCTAGGTGTCACAGTATCAGAGAGCGACTCGACAGACATCCCAATGGCTATAAAAAAGGCAGCAGGATCTTCACTCATGGTTACCTGCAGCGTTGCCACAATAGAGCAATATTCCAAGCAGAAGGGGTGAGAATTTCAACAAAACAAAATCAAGCACATAGTAGAGTAATATGAGCAAAACATCATATAACATCGTCATTATCATCAACCTCATCGTCACTAAACGCAAACCAAAGTCATAATTCATATCACCAGTCATACACATGTATGCGCATGAAAATGCAACCCACACCTGGGCATATGCATGATGGTACCATACTCGTCATAAGTCAGCCACTAGGGCACCCCGTCACTGTTTTTTTTTTCGTCAATAAGAGGCCGAAGCCTATTCGTCATAATATGCACATGCTATGAGACACTATGGACACATGTGCAATCACCAATTCACTCACCCGGAGTACTCGTCATCGTCATCATAGAACACTCATAGAGTGTATTCGTCGTAGTCACTATAATTAATATCACAACTTCTTCATAAACATCACATTCAAAATTGGGATAACAACATCCTTAAATCTTAAGTAACAATACATTAAAATTTAAGTGATAAACCATTTACATTTAAGTAACTAAATATTAACAATATAAGTGACAACCTATTTTAAAAAAAAAATCGAGCAACAACTTATTAAAATTTTTGGACGAACGACTCATTTTATGCTTAGGAAACATTACAATTAAATTGAGAGGAACATCCCATTTTCCAAGTGGAAAACATCACATTTTAATCGGAAAAGCAGTAGTAGAACAACAGCCCCATTAACACGCTCCTTTCATTTACAAAATAAAAAAAATTCGGGTCGCAAACAACAACAAATCAAAATGGAAAACAGTGGCTCTTGTAGGTGTGCAACAGTAGTATGAAAACAGCACGATTTACACACAAAAACAGCGCCTCACTTTTTTGTAAAATAGTGGTGCATTCCTTTCATAAAACAGCAACTCCTATATATAAATAACAGCAAGACAACAACCCTTTGTTTTGATAAACAGCAAACAGCAACATTTTTAATTTATGGACAGCAACATTTTTAATTTAGTGAAACAGCATACAGCAACATTTTTAGTTTAGTGAAACAGCATACAGCAACATTTTTAAATTAGTAAACAGCATACAGCAACACTGCCAATCGATATACAGCAACATTTTATTTGACACACAGCAAACAGCAACACTGTCAAGTGATATACAGCAACATTTTTATTTGATACACAGCAACAGCAACACTATTTTATTCCCAATTTCTTGGTATTATTTCAACTAATTGTAGGCATATCCATTAGCTTATCACGGCTCCTAATTTAATCACAGTTTATTCAATCATATATTCCTATCACCATACACATGAATTCGCTACCAACCACACCAATTTCACCACAAAATCGAAATTCATCTCATCATCTCCTAAGGGAAAAATCGCATATTGACACTAATAATTCATCAAAATAACACCACGTTTAATCTAATCCTTCTTCAATCTTAACATATACATCACTAAATCAATCCAACCCCAAAACCCCACAAACCCACCATATACCCAATTTCGTCAAATTGAAACGCTCACCCTTACCTCGAATATGAACGATCTGAAGAAGGCGAGTGGAAGCACGAACAAAATCACAACAACACAACGATCAGCTCGCGATCCTTCTTCCTTCGAAACCGTAGCCACGCCCACTTCCTTGATCAATGAGGAATCAACACAACGGAGATTAGGGCTCGAAGGCTACAACGTTAGGAAAGGAAGAAAAACGACGTGGAAGGATTAAGAACTCTTACCTAACAAAACTCGATAAAATTCCCTTCCTTCCTCTTCTCCTCAGCGCCGTACGATGCTCTCTCTTCTCACTCTTTCAATTTTCGTTTTCTTTCTCTGATGCAAGGAGTGAGGCGCAAAACCCTAATCCCTTAGCTTCAGGAGCCTCAGGAGCGCCTAAGCTATTGGGCTTGGCTTCCTGGGCCATTCTTCACCACCCCTGAGTTGCCAACATCACCCCCAATACTCGTTCCACTTCCTGAACCACGCCCATCATTTTAATTAATTTAATCACGCTTCAACTAAAAATTAATAATTCAACTTATCAAATTAATTAAATTAATTAAATTATTTTTCGGGGTGTTACAACTCTCCCCTACTTAGGATTTTTCGTCCTCGAAAACATACCTGATTCAAACAACTCCGGATACGACTCTCGCATCCTGTCCTCCAGCTCCCAAGTCAGGCTTTCACCAGCCGCTCCAAACCAAACGACCTTCACCAGATTGATCTCCTTACCTCGTAAGGTCTTCACTTCACGATCCTCAATTCGTACAGGCATGGTCTCCACAGTGAGATTGTCCCGCACCTCCACATTGTCTAGTTGAATCACATGAGACGGATCCGCAACATACTTCCGAAGCTGCGACATGTGAAACACGTCGTGCAAGTTCGAAAGATTAGGTGGCAAGGCCACCCGATATGCAACATTTCCAACTCTCTCAGTAATCTGATACGGCCCGATGAATCGAGGGGTCAACTTCTTCGATTTCAGCGCACGCCCAACACCAGTCATAGGTGTGACCCTCAGGAACACGTGGTCACCAGCTTCAAATTCTAAATCTTTCCTTCTCTTATCATGGTAGCTCTTCTGTCTACTCTGCGACGCTTTCATTTTCTCCCGGATCGCCTTTACTTTCTCAGTAGTCTCTCTGACTAGCTCAGGTCCAAGTACTAAACTTTCCCCAGTTTCATACCAACACACCGGAGTCCTGCACCTCCGACCATACAACGCCTCAAATGGCGCCATCCCGATACTGGAATGATAACTGTTGTTGTAGGTAAACTCGATCAATGGAAGATGGGTATCCCACGCACCTCCCTGCTCTAGAACACATGACCTCAACAAATCCTCCAACGATTGAATCGTCCTCTCTGTCTGCCCATCAGTTTGAGGATGATAAGCTGAACTCAACCTCAATTTCGAACCCAACTCCTTCTGCAAACTACTCCAAAAGTCCGAAGTGAACCTTGGGTCTCTATCCGACACAATGCACAAAGGAACGCCATGCAGCTTCACAATTACCTGAATATAGATCTCTGCCAATCTCGACACCGGATACTTAATGCCGATAGGAATGAAATGAGCAGACTTCGTCAATCTGTCCACAACCACCCAAATCGAATCATGTCCTCTCACCGTATTGGGTAACCCAGTCACGAAATCCATGGAAATACTATCCCACTTCCACTCTGGAACATTCAACGGTTGCATCATGCCTGCAGGCTTCTGATGCTCGACTTTCGATTTCTGACAGGTCAAACACGAATACACAAACTGCGCCACGTCGCGCTTCAACCCAGGCCACCAGAACATCTTTTTCAGATCTTGATACATCTTTGTCGCTCCCGGATGGATACTCAACTTACTTCGGTGGCCTTCCTCGAGAATTGCCTTTCTCATTTCCTCATCTTCGGGAACACAAATTCTTCCACGATACCTCAATACATTCTGCGCATCTATCTCGAAGTCCTTATTCTCAGACTAACCAATCCCACCC
Source organism: Astragalus membranaceus (assembly GCA_039519185.1). Classification (NCBI taxonomy): domain Eukaryota; kingdom Viridiplantae; phylum Streptophyta; class Magnoliopsida; order Fabales; family Fabaceae; genus Astragalus; species Astragalus membranaceus. Next base: position 56,005,962 of record CM076851.1, read on the forward strand.
ATCAGATCAACCAATTTCACGTCTAACTTCTGTGCTTCCCGGATACTAGTTATAAAATCGTTACCAATTCTCAACATACCCAACCTGATGCTTCGAGGTGTGACCTCACAAACTAAACTCATGTCCCTGAATTGCTCAATTAACTCAAGTTCTCTAGCCATCAATACCGACATGTGCAAAGTCTTCCGACTCAAAGCATCTGCAACCACATTAGCTTTACCCGGGTGATAACTCAATTCAAAATCATAATCTTTCAATAGTTCTAACCACCGGCGCTGCCTCATATTCAACTCCTTCTGATCGAACAGATACTGAAGGCCCTTGTGATCACTGAACACTTCGAACCTCGATCCATACAAATAATGTCTCCAGATTTTCAACGCGAATACCACAGCAGCAAGTTCCAAATCATGAGTAGGATAATTCTTTTCATGAGTTCTCAACTGTCTCGACGCATAAGCGACCACTTTCCCATTCTGCATAAGCACACCACCCAAACCCGTCTTGGACGCATCACAATAAACCACAAACGGTTCAACCGGATTAGGCAGGGTCAACACCGGAGACGTGGTCAACCTCTTCTTCAACTCATTGAAACTTTCTTCACATCGGTCATTCCAAACAAAAGCCCTACCCTTGCAAGTCAATTGGGTCAACGGCAGAGCCAACTTCGAAAACCCCTCAATGAATCTCCTATAATAACCTGCTAATCCCAAAAAACTCCTTATTTCTGTAACTGACTTCGGGGACTCCCACTGCAACACTGCATCAACTTTAGAAGGATCCACCGCAATCCCCTCACTAGAAATCACATGACCGAGAAAACTGACTTCTTTCAACCAAAACTCACACTTGGACAACTTCGCATATAGCTTTTGATCCCTTAGAATTTCCAACACCAACCTCAGATGTTCCGCATGGTCCCCTTCTGACTTAGAATAAATTAGAATATCATCAATGAAAACTACCACAAACTTATCCAGATACTCGCGAAAGATTTGATTCATGTACCCCATGAATACCCCCGACGCATTCGTCACACCGAAAGGCATTACGGAATACTCATAGTGCCCATATCTTGTCCTAAATGCCGTCTTCTGGATGTCTTCATCTTTTACCTTGATCTGATGATAACCAGACCTTAAATCAATCTTGGTGAATACTGTAGCACCCACCAACTGATCCATCAAGTCATCGATCCTCGGTAACGGATACTTGTTCTTGATTGTAACTCTATTCAATTGACGATAGTCTACACACAACCTCATACTACCATCTTTCTTTTTCACTAGCAACACTGGAGCTCCCCACGGCGACACACTCGGTCTTACAAACTTCTTCTCTAACAAATCTTCAAGTTGCTTCTTCAATTCTGCCAACTCAGACACAGACATTCTATATGGTGCCATTGAAACAGGCTTAGTGTCAGGGACCAGATCAATAGTGAACTCCACCTCTCTCTCTCTGGTGGTATATCCGGGATCTCGTCAGGAAACACCTCGGAAAACTCACACACCACCCGCAACTCATCAATCTTCGCTTGGCTTTCAGCAGACAACGATGCTAACAGAGAAAACAGTTGAACCTCTTCTTTCATTACTCTATGTAGTTGACCCGCAGATAGCAAACCAGACTGCTCTTCCGGCGAAGCAAAACTCACGGACCTTTCGCGACAGTTGATATGAACATGATTATCATCTAACCAGTCCATACCCAGAATGACATCCATCCCACTCAGCGGCAAACAGATCAAATCAACTAAAAATTCTCTACCATAAATAGATACAGGACATTTCGCACAAACAACGGAGGTAGTTACCGAACCCTTAGCTGGAGTATCGATAACCATCTCCCTCAACATATCAGATAAAACAAGACTCAGATTCTCAACACATGCGGCAGCAATAAAACTATGGGTAGCACCAGTATCAACAATAGCAATAAGAGGAAAATTATTGATATAGCACATACCTCGAATCTCATTCACCACATCAGGCTCAGCCAGAGCGAACACTTTTCCAAAGGACTTCTCCTTCTTGGGTTTTGAGCACTGTGTACTGATATGACCACTCTCCCCACAATTAAAGAATACCACTTCTTTTTTATCACAGCCGGAAGATATATGCCCCTCTTTCCCACACCGATAACATCTCTTCTTATCCCCACTAGGGCAATCTGGACTTTTATGACCTGCTTTCCCACACGTGTAACAAGTAATACTGGCTACAGCATCTCCCCCACTTCGCTTAGACCCACCAACAAATTTCCCTTTGCTCTTACCAGCAGGCGCCTCATATGGCTTACCACGACTTGAGAAATTCTTTTGCTTTTCTTTCATAACTCTGGAGAAGGTATTACTGTCCTCCTCAAAAATCCGGCAGCTATCGACCAACAGAGAGAACATACGAATTTGTTGATACCCTGTGGCTTTCTTAATATCAGCACGCAACCCGTTTTCGAACTTAATGCATTTGGAGAACTCAGCACCCTCCCCATCATAGTGTGGATAAAACTTGGACAGCTCAGTAAATTTTGCAGCATATTCAGTTACCGACATGTTACCTTGCTCAAGTCTCAGAAACTCAACCTCTTTCTTTCCGCGGACATCTTCCGGATAGTATTTCCTCCTGAACTCCCTCTCGAATACAGCCCAAGTAATTCCCTCATTGGCGACCGTCAACCTCTGCCTAGCTGCCATCCACCAGTCATCAGCCTCTCTCTTCAACATGTGCGTACCATAACGAACCTTCTGAGCATCGGTACAATCCATAACGTGGAAAATCCGCTCCATCTCTCTCAGCCACTCAAGGGCACCATCAGGGTTATACCCGCCTTCAAAAGCAGGAGGGTTCTCTCGCTGGAAAGTAGCCAAACTGCGCGTCCCAGCATCACCAGCACCAGGCATGTTGCCCACAACCCCAACTATAGCCTGCAAAGCAGCAGCAAGTGCAGCATCGTTCCGTCCTGCCATTCTAACACTGCAACAGAAAACAGAATTTAAATACGAGTAACAAAACATCAAATGCTACTCAACTTGACAACTCGACCACCGGCCGGACAGACCGAACTGCTCTGATACCACTAATGTAACACCCCCTTTCTACCCCATAATTTACACGTCATTTATCAGAGTGAATCTTTTTCGCAAAATTTAATTTAACTGATAGAAAGGAAATGCCACATCGTCATTAACAAAAAGAACGTCAACTAGCACTCATTAAAGTTTGCGCAACATCATCACCTGTCATAAAAATTAAACTCCAAGAGTTACGTCACAGCGGAATAAAACAACACTCACTAAATACCACTCAAACACGTCTCACACCATCAATACAATTACTAAACAATTTATTATTTAAAATAACAATTTCATCCACGCCCCTAGGTGTCACAGTATCAGAGAGCGACTCGACAGACATCCCAATGGCTATAAAAAAGGCAGCAGGACCTTCACTCATGGTTACCTGCAGCGTTGCCACAATAGAGCAACATTCCAAGCAGAAGGGGTGAGAATTTCAACAAAACAAAATCAAGCACATAGTAGAGTAATATGAGCAAAACATCATATAACATCGTCATTATCATCAACCTCATCGTCACTAAACGCAAACCAAAGTCATAATTCATATCACCAGTCATAAACATGTATGCGCATGAAAATGCAACCCACACCTGGGCATATGCATGATGGTACCATACTCGTCATAAGTCAGCCACTAGGGCACCCCGTCACTGTTTTTTTTTCACCAATAAGAGGCCGAAGCCTATTCGTCATAATATGCACATGCTATGAGACACTATGGACACATGTGCAATCACCAATTCACTCACCCGGAGTACTCGTCATCGTCATCATAGAACACTCATAGAGTGTATTCGTCGTAGTCACTATAATTAATATCACAACTTCTTCATAAACATCACATTCAAAATTGGGATAACAACATCCTTAAATCTTAAGTAACAATACATTAAAATTTAAGTGATAAACCATTTACATTTAAGTAACTAAATATTAACATTATAAGTGACAACCTATTTTAAAAAAAAAAATCGAGCAACAACTTATTAAAATTTTTGGACGAACGTCTCATTTTATGCTTAGGAAACATTACAATTAAATTGAGAGGAACATCCCATTTTCCAAGTGGAAAACATCACATTTTAATCGGAAAAGCAGTAGTAGAACAACAGCCCCATTAACACGCTCCTTTCATTTACAAAATATAAAAAATTCGGGTCGCAAACAGCAACAAATCAAAATGGAAAACAGTGGCTCTTGTAGGTGTGCAACAGTAGTATGAAAACAGCACGATTTACACACAAAAACAGCGCCTCACTTTTTTGTAAAATAGTGGCGCATTCCTTTCATAAAACAGCAACTCCTATATATAAATAACAGCAAGACAGCAACCCTTTGTTTTGATAAACAGCAAACAGCAACATTTTTAATATATGGACAGCAACATTTTTAATTTAGTGAAACAGCATACAGCAACATTTTTAATTTAGTGAAACAGCATACATCAACATTTTTAAATTAGTAAACAGCATACAGCAACACTGCCAATCGATATACAGCAACATTTTATTTGACACACAGCAAACAGCAACACTGTCAAGTGATATACAGCAACATTTTTATTTGATACACAGCAACAGCAACACTATTTTATTCCCAATTTCTTGGTATTATTTCAACTAATTGTAGGCATATCCATTAACTAATCACGGCTCCTAATTTAATCACAGTTTATTCAATCATATATTCCTATCACCATACACATGAATTCGCTACCAACCACACCAATTTCACCACAAAATCGAAATTCATCTCATCATCTCATAAGGGAAAAATTGCATATTGACACTAATAATTCATCAAAATAACACCACGTTTAATCTAATCCTTCTTCAATCTTAACATATACATCACAAAATCAATCCAACCCCAAAACCCCCACAAACCCACCATATACCCAATTTCGTCAAATTGGAACGCTCACCCTTACCTCGAATATGAATGATCTGAAGAAGGCGAGTGGAAGCACGAACAAAATCACAACAACACAACGATCAGCTCGCGATCCTTCTTCCTTCGAAACCGTAGCCACGCCCACTTCCTTGATCAATGAGGAATCAACACAACGGAGATTAGGGCTCGAAGGCTACAACGTTATGAAAGGAAGAAAAACGACGTGGAAGGATTAAGAACTCTTACCTAACAAAACTCGAGAAAATTCCCTTCCTTCCTCTTCTCCTCAGCGCCGTACGATGCTCTCTCTTCTCACTCTTTCAATTTTCGTTTTCTTTCTCTGATGCAAGGAGTGAGGCGCAAAACCTTCCCTTAGCTTCAGGAGCCTCAGGAGCGCCTAAGCTATTGGGCTTGGCTTCCTGGGCCATTCTTCACCACCCCTGAGTTGCCAACATCACCCCCAATACTCGTTCCACTTCCTGAACCACGCCCATCATTTTAATTAATTTAATCACGCTTCAACTAAAAATTAATAATTCAACTTATCAAATTAATTAAATTAATTAAATTATTTTTCGGGGTGTTACAAGATACATTTCCCAATAATGCTCTACAAAGAACAACGACGACAACCGCAGGACCGGGATACCATGCCCGAACAGGATACATTGCCTTATAATGCTCTACTAACAACAACAACTGTAGGACTGACACGTACATGAACCTAATCAAACCCAATGTCTAACAACGACAACAAAAGTAACAACAATGACAACTAAGGTAGCAACGACAACAAAAGTAACAACAATGACAATTAAGGTAGCAACGACAACAACTACAACAACGGCGGCAACGAGAACGACGATGACAATAACACCACCACCTATCACCATCACCATCCTTTGAGGTACCGCTCGCCCATACTGCGACGAGTCATTGCCCATACTGGGACAAGGTTCCTCCTATACAATTTCAACTATTGAGGTACGGCTCACCCATACTGCGACGAGTCCTTGCCCATACTGCGACAAAGTTCCTCTTACAATCAACAACTTTTAAGGTACCGCTCGCCCATGCTGCGACGAGTCCTTGCCCATGTTGCGACAAGGTTCCTTCAACAAATCTTGATCACGAAGATACAACTCGTCCTTACTGCAACGAGTTCTTGCCCATGCTGCGACAAGATTCTTCAACACGAACCAGCTTGCTAATCATCGACGAAGGATAACTTGCCCCTTGTGCGACAAGTTTCCGATGACAATACACATAAAACCAGCCAGCAATAAAACATTACCATCAAGTCACTTAATGACTTAACAATTCTGAGTCGATCTCGGCTACGTTAACAGATATTAAGATATCGATCGGGAACTCAAAAAATATTAATTTGTATCATTTAGTCTTACATATCACTATAATCCATTAGCATATTAGACATTAACTCATCCTATAACTGTTATAACTAACTCTTCATTCTCATTTTTAATTATGAGTAATACTCAAGTCATATGGGCTCATTAATTCGTTCTAATCATTTCGTTCATACTCTTAAGTCACCCTCACCGTCAACTCGATTCTTCGTCTTAATAACATGCAAGTCATTCAAATCAAGGAACGCCAGTCGACATACAATTGCCTACTCATACTAGAGTCATTTCCTAAACTCGGCATATTAGCGATATACATCCATATCATTAAATTATAGTCATCCAAATCATTATGTTACCGTCATCCCAATCAAATAATTTATAGACACCTAAATCATTTACAGACATCCATAATCCAAATTGAATTATATTGAATAATTGAATAAATTAAATAAATACAAACAAAAATAGGAATAGCGATAATCAATACTATTCTAGTCATATCCCCTATTCCCCATATAGAACAAAAACTCTTTCCCCCGAACCTGAAAGCAGAACTAATTTGTCAATTTAGCACCAAACGAGTATACGAAAAATTTACGGATCACTCGGGAAGCGGAAAACAGCTGAAAAAATATAAAACTAATTCTAAATAATTTTTGGAAGTTATTAAAACTGAAACGAATTTAAAACAGAACAAAAAGAGTGACCGGAAAGGTCTTACCGAGACAACAGGTCACGAGGGTCCGACGTCAATTTCATCGAAATAAAAAAGAGACTAGTGCTTCCCAAAGGTTTCGACGCATAGAATCCGAAAAGGACTTCCGTTTTTCCGATCGGAGACCGTGGTGGCCGGAAAGTGCAGTTTACAGTCCGCCCTTGAAGAAAGTACGGCAAAAACGGGGGTGGCGGCGCGCTTGCTGTGCGTGTTGAGATGAACCGTAAAAGTAATGTTTGCGGGGTTGGTTTAGTGAAATTGCGGGGATGTGTAGGAAGAAGTAACGGGGGTGCTGCCAGCATAATTTTAAAAACAAAAACAGGGACCCATCTGTAAGATTACTTTTCTTTTATTGTTAATTTCTTTTCTTCCTTTTTTCTAACATATCTCTATACAATTATAAAAACATATAGTCATGTCTAGATGATTATAATAATAATAATACTGATTGTTTTCTTCCACAGCTTTATCAACTGTCACACTAGTTTTTCCAAGTTCTAGCACTTAGACCTCTTAGAAAAACTTCTTAGCCCTCCCTAACAATACAGCAACCAATGCTTATTGTTTAGAAGGTATCTAACCCCTAAGACCTACTTAGGCTACTTCATTAACAATCCAGCAACAAATGCAATGTTAAGAAGGTACGATGATAAGGTAGTCTTTGGGTTGTGTTTGGGAATACAATAGCTTGGGTTAAAAACTGGTTTCTAAAAAAATATAATCTCCATAGCTATTACCTTACTCAGAATATGAATACTTTGAAGTGCACTGAGTATGGTTGAGAGAAGAGAAGTACTTCATAAGCTTCTTTAGAAGCTTTAGAAGCTACTTTAGAAGCCATATGGTAGGAAATATTGACCCAAGCTTCTCACCAACTCTCACAATGAATGAGGTCTTCTATGAGGTATTTATAGAGTTCCTAGCCCAAAAGAGTCGTTGGAAATCGCCTTGATACTCAATATATCCGTTTCTAGCCGATGGGAGAACTCTACAGCACTTTTCTGCACTCTGCGGAATTCTGTAGCTTTTTACAACCGTCACTGTACTTTCAGCAGCACTTCTCTCAGCTTTTGAATTAGACCTTCTGAATGTATCTTCTGAATGATGTATCTTCTGAGCGAAGTAGCTTCTGAACAAAGTAGCTTCTGAACATGTCTTCTGAGCAATCTTCTGAAGTACCTTCAGAAGATTGTTTTGATGACTTCTCTACTTGTAATATATCATGGTCTATGTCTTCTTAAAGTTGTCGAAGCATCTTGACTTGGCTTTTCTTATCGTGAGAGGCTATATGGATTGTGTCTTCTCATCTTGAGAAACTTCTTATTCTTGCCATCTCATTATTAGGCTTCATGAAGAACCATCTTCTCGTCTTGAGAAGCAATATAGCTTACAACTTCTCATATTAAGAAACCACTATAGCTATATTATTTTATCCATATTCTTACGACCTTTTTGACCATCATTCTTATCTTTTAAGGCTTTGCTAAGCCATCTTTCTCTATGAGGCTTCTTGAGGAGAGTCTTCTTAACTTGTGAAGTCACTATAGCTTATGTCTTCATTCTTCTATCTCCTTATGTCCTCAATGCCTTCTTACTTTTCTTCTAAGACATTAATTATGTCTTCTCATGTGGTGCTTTCTTAGTACACTGTCGTCTTGAGATTTGATTGAATAGTTCGTGCACTTTATCAAAATGGTTTGTTTCCATCAAAACTGACTCAAGGGATTTTTCCTACACAATAAGTGTCTTCCAAAGAGCCTTAAAAGCTGAACTGAGATCGTTGTCCTCACTGTGTACCAAATGCGCTTGAACCAAGTGGTTATAACATGATCGCACTATGAAGTTTTTATTGGATTCCAATATCCAAATCCAATAATCATCACTACCTTCCTTCAAAACAAAATCCAGCAAAATAGAGCTAAGGGCGTTAGCCTCCTCAAATAGCGGTGGATCGTTGGATTGACTCCAAGAAAGATTCCAACACCAAACCTTTTTATCCCAGCTGCCCAAGTCAGCCACCATTATGTGATTATCCTTGCAACCAGCAAATAAATTAGGAAATTCTTGATATAAGGGCCTTTGTCCAATCCAATGATGATACCAAAAGTCAACTTTCCGACCATCCCTGAAACCCCGTCTAATACACGCCCCAAGCCAGCCTTCAAAAACACAATCATTACCCAATCGAACTAGATCTCACCACCATAGTTAGTCAAATCGATTACCCGTTGAAGTGAAACTGTTCAACAAGTTTGTGGCTCGAACTCCATATCTATGACTTATGATATCTCTCCAACTAGCATCCTCGTAAGTCAACATACGCGACTTCCACTTGGTCAACAAAGCAATATTAAACAATTCAAGATTTTTGATTCCAAGTCCACCTTCATCCTTGGGTTTACACACCTTATCCCACGACACCCAATACATATCCCTAGTCTCCTCTTTAATGCTCCACAAGAAATCCCTCTGAATCTTAATCATTGAATTAATCGCCACCTTTGGAGCCTGTGGAAAGAAAAAAAATAAAAGGGAGTACTATTTAACATCGAGTTAACAAGAGTTACCCGACCACCAATAGATAAGGAGCATCGTTTCCATGAAGCAAGTCTTTTGCGGAGCATATTTAACACTGGTTTCCAAGTAGATTCACGTCTTGGATTGGCACCCACTGGAATCCCCAAAAACTTAAACGAAATAGCCTCCCTCCGACAATGAAGAAAGGTCGACGATGTTTCCAATAAGTCTTCCGCAACATTTATGCCGATGAGCTTACTCTTATGAAAATTGACTTTCAATCCAGACACAAGTTTGAAACTTCTAAGAATGGTTTTAATACTCCACAGATTCTCCAATGATACTTTCCCCATCAAAATAGTGTCATCGGCAAATTGTAAAATGAAAAACTGAATGTTATCATCCACCTTATGATCATCAAATGATTCAAAATCAACTGCTTTGGTAACCAAAGTGGCCAAACCTTCTGCAATGATCAAGAATAAAAAAGGGGATAGGTGACCCCCTTGCCTGAGATCTCTCATCACCTTAAAATCGTTTGTGGGACTACCGTTCACTAACACTAACATAGAGCTTGAGAAAATGCACGCTTTTATCCAATCTATCCAACCCTTATCAAAACCCATCCTCTCCATCATATACCTCAAGAACTTCCAAGATATCGAGTCATAAGCCTTCTCGAAATCAACCTTAAAAAGTAAGCATTCTTGTTTCTTCCACTTTGCAAGATCCACAACTTCATTTACTACCAACACGCCATCCAAAATATTTCGACCACCCAAAAAACAGATTGACATTTAGATATAACAATAGGGAGAACTTTCTTGAGCCTACTAGCCAACACCTTAGCAATAATTTTGTAAACGTAACCAATCAAACAAATAGGCATATACTCGCCTAGTCCTTGAGGATGATCATTCTTGGGGATAAGAGTGAGGAAGCCGCAAACGCTTTAGGAAGCGAAGCCTTGGTGTGGAACTCGTTGAAAAATGCAACCAAATCTTCTTTCAAGAAATCCCAACACTCATTAATAAATCTAAAATGAAATCCAAAATTAAAATCTAAAATTAAATCCATTCGGCCCTGGGCTTTTGTCTCCATCACAATTCCACACCTCCTCCCTGTTTTCGTCCTCCGAAAAAGGCCTCATCAAAGCTAGATTATCCTCTCTAGAGATTTGATTAAATTGAATTCCTCCCAAAGTTGGGCGATCGTGAATGGGTTCCTCAAAACACTTCTCAAAATGCCGTTTCACCACGGATTAAGATTCAGTTTTTAATTGAGTAAAGCAAAAATGAAAATGTATAATTTTTATTACTAACATGTTGGTTATTTTTAGCGAAACATTTTGAACGCTTTATTGTTCTGATAAGTTTAAAATGATGTGAAATTATAAAGAATACTTTCCAAGTAGGTAGCTCAGTTAGCGATCTAAGGGATACCGAATAAGTGCACCAAAGGAGTGCAAGCAGGAGGTCCCGGATTCAAACTCGGGAAACAAAGATTCCCCCCTCCCCTACTAACATTGCTTATCAAAAAAAAAAGAACACTTGGACTTTTTTTTTGACAAAGAACACTTGGACTTAATTAATGTAACACTTATTTGAATTTTTATTTAGTTATTATTCTTGGCCGATATGATCGAGGGTTAAGCTAAATGAGAGTTTGTTGTAAGGGTTTTGATCTATCATAATTAAATTGGAATTAATTAGTTGGAGTGTTGTATGCTAGTGTTGGTTACTTAAACTGTTAGTTAAAGACAGGAATGAGTTTAAGCCATTTTTTACAGAGAGTTTAAGCCTCTTTGTGGTTTAGCGAAATGTTTATGAATTGTGATTTGATTTTGAGATTGTAACTTGATTATAAGTAAATTAGTGTCTAATTTCGAATTTACGATATGGGGTTGGCGCTTGGAGCGCCGATTTCGAGGAACAGGATATAGGGATCGATACTTGGCGTATTTGCCTGGGCATACCTAATAAATGCATTTTCCTGATAAGAAAAAACTATCTATATTTGGCATGTCTTAACAATGCAATGAATGGGGTATGCGTGCATGCAATGTAAGCATGTGCAATGATCACTAGTGCAAAAAAGGGATTTAAAGTCAGGCGAAAAGGGGATTTAAAGTCAGACGCCCGCTTGACTTTTATTAAGTCGACTTTGTATGTCAGGAGTTTTAAAGTCAAGCGATAGCCTGACTTCGTAAGTCTGATTTAAAGTCAAGCATTTATTTCGCCTGACTTCGTAAGTCAGTTTTAAAGTCAAGCATTTATTTCGTCTGACTTCGTAAGTCTGATTTAAAGTCAAGCATTTATTCTTGCCTGACTTCGTAAGTATGATTTAAAGTCAAGCATTTATTCTTGCCTGACTTCGTATGTATGATATAAAGTCAAGCATTTATTATTGCCTGACTTCGTAAGTATGATTTAAAGTCATGCTTTAGTTCCGCCTGACTTTAAAAGTTCATTTGTTTTTTAAAAAAATTATTTGGTAGCCTTAATGTATCCCCATGCTGCCATAAATCAAAAAATACAGAATTCAAATTCTTTAACAAAAATTAGTACAACTAGCAATATATACATGAACAAAACTCCATATCCTTTGTATAATCCTTCTTAATGATAATATACAAATTCTTTAACAAAAATTAGTACAACTACCAACATATACAAAGCCTACTGATAAATAAAACTTGCTAATGATAATAAGCCTACATTTTTTTGTCAAGTATGCTTTTGACATCTCCAAGAACCTCGCCACCGTCCTCAAAACTCAGATCTGAAATCTTCCAAGAACCTCGCCACCGTCCTCTGCCTCAGCTCCTTCGGATCCATCTCCTCACATCCCATTGCCACCGCCTCAGCTCCTTAGAATAGCTGCTCACCTTACAGCTCCATATGAACAGAATCAGCTACATATGCAATGCAGTGAAGTGAAGTGAAGTGATGGGAGAGGGCATGGGCTTCACGGGTCCTATGATGGGTACAATCAATTATCAATCACTTGTTATTTTCTCCTCCTTTATATCTCAACCACGTATGCAGGCATTACAGTATATTATAAGCATAAAATATACAAATAAAACAAAAACAAATACTATGCTAAGAAACCTCATTTTGGGTGTTTCTCTTCTACTACTCTTTTTCGGTTGACTAGCTAGTTCTTTAATTTCTACTGTATACTCTTGTGTCATCATGATTCATGGGTGAATATAATGGGTGTGTAATGAAACTAATGTGATGTTCTATAGGTTGGTGACTTGGGGCTAACTAGCTAGTACTTCTACTATTATTGAATGATAAATGCTTACTTTAGGATGTTCTATAGGTTGGGGACTTGGGACTTAGGGCCTTGCTTCCCTTTAGGATCCCAATCAAGCATGATCTTCACCTTGAATTAACTTGAGAATGCATGAGACCAATGAAATTCTATCAACGGCATAAGCAAACCTGTCTGAGGAGCACGTGTCTCACTGCAGAGTCGATATAATCCTTGACTGGTTGCCCAGAAGAAATCATGTATCCATCCTTGAACTTCATGGATTTGGCTCTCTGGGCTCTCAATTTTCCACTGACAATGACCTACCAAAATCAAACAGCAATTACCACCGAATCATTACAGAAAACAAAATAATAAAATGGAAATTCAAGGTTCTTGGTGCAGAACAAACCTCACATCCCTTGGCCCCACTTTCCATAACAAACCTCAAAACACCATAGTAGGCCCTGCAACAAATAGTTCGAAACAAGAGTTATCTTGTGTATGATGGAAAAGAAAATCAAAAACAGAAGTTTTCAGAAAAAAAAAAATTAGCAGAGCTTAAAAAACAATTTGATATTTAAAATATGGAAATATGTAGTTGCAGAAAGATGAGTCTATGCTGCAAAACTAGCACTTATATCACCTTAAAGGTAGACCAGCATTAATCAACTTAAGCAGATTTTAATTATCACATCTTAAATTTATATACTTAACTAAGAAATCTGGGGTATGTTACAACATAAATAATATGAAAAAAAAAAAAAGAGAAATATGATTTCAGGCTTTAAGCATGAAGTAAACATAAAAGTTTTATGTTTACTTCATGCTTCAAGCCTGAAATAGTCAATAGCAGATAGCGTAGCGTAGCGGCCGACCTCTAAAACGCTATTGCGTTGTTTACACTGACAGAAATTTCTGCAGACTTATCCACGGACATTTTAGTATTGGAAGATTGAATCTTTGACTTAGCTGATGATAACTCTCTCTTCCCATATGGATTCATCTGTATATGATAGAATTGTTTTCAGATGCAAGCTTCTGGCACTCTTCAGAAAGCTTCTGAAGCTCTTCTCGGAGACTTCGATTCTCACCTCCAAGTGCCTCCACCCTCTTTTGTAACTCTTCACACTCAGCCTGGTTGGTACAAGAAATGAAAAAACACATCATTTCAGTAAAATAGTAGTATGAATATAAACAAACACCTTTTTCAACTAAGTAATGTTTGTTACATAGATCAGACACAAATAATATCTTATTGAAAAGAATAGCATGTCGTGACAACATTTGTTCTTTGTCTTGTAGCAAGTGTAGAATATAAGGCAACAATAGCAGCCACTAAATAAGTAGATATGATATGAGACTTCCCAAAATAAGCTATCTTCAATTCCCCATCTACCTGCTCCCCATAGCAATTAAATTTGGGAGCAAACAATTGATCACAAGCTAGTGCTCCAATGGCTTGTCTATTTTCCGGAAGAAAAACAATCAGCATATCATACCAAGGACCCAAGTCATTTTTAGGACCCAATAAAAAGTAAGCATGAAGGTGAGGAATACCAATAGTAGGGGAGAGATCATGGTTTGATTTGGAGTTGGAGATGAAGGTGAGAAGAAGACTACTCTTGCCAACTCCAAAATCTCCTATCAACAAAACCTTAAGAACATCAATAAACTTATAATATCAAAGTTAACCATTCACCAGAACAAAGTTCTAGAGTCGCTTACCAAAAAGCTGAACCAGTCCCAGCTCCAAAATCTAGCACCCTAGCAGGGGAGAAACCGGGAAGCCTTCTACGAACCTAAAAACACAAATAAAGCGTTCCATTGAGTTAAAAGTGAAAATAAGTAAAAAGTTACATGGAACACACCATAAAAATTCATAACTACTACAAGATTCTTCTAGTTTTCCTATAAGCGCTTGTTAAGCAACTGACTCTAAATCATGAAAGTTGGAAGTGTTACCTCAAAACAAATGGGGCAAGCACCATGCATTGCTCCTTCCACACAGTTGTGATTGTTTTTTAGCAGAGTTGAGTGCAAATGCAAATGCAAGTGCAAATTAACTGATCACAAATTAACTGGACTTCTAGATGTCGGCTCTATGTAGAAACAAGAGAGATCATCAGAAGATAATCAAGACTCCAACAATATTGCTCATTGAGATCAAAGTTCAGTGGGTTATCTAACCTGAGATGCAACCTTCATTATAAATATAGGTGAGCCTGGAACTTCACCTTGAACTTGCTTGAACAATGCCTTTACTTCATCAGCATTATGAACCTAAAATATCCACATGCCAGTCAGTTTCAAAAGCTTACCAAACAAATCATCAAAAACATGAGTGGCACAAAGTTTCTCAGTCTTATTATGGTTACTTATGCATTTTTCATATGGAAAATGTTTACTTACACCTGGATGACAAAATTAATTTAGAGGATTATCAATGTGGATACTATAAGATTTTACGAATGCTACAATATTGACTACACCAGAAGCAAACCTTTCTTATGCCTTTACCACCACCACCCCAAGATGCCTTGATCATTGCATGGCTTCCAATAACTTGGCAACTTGCAATTGCTTCTTCTGTAGTATAAACACATGCTTCATGATAAATTTCATCAGGAATAGTAATCAAGGAACTTTCTGGAGGAATTTCCACCTGTGAAAAAGTTTCAAAATCATAAGTTGAGCAAGCCTTATAATAGAAATACACTACAATAGGGGTAATGAAGTTCTGTAACAGGATGCTCAACCTATATTGCAAAACAATCGCACTAAATCACATGAGTAATCCCATGGGCAATTGTTTTGCAATATAGGTTTAGAACTTACAAAGCCAAAGCAACACTTTTCTGGAAAAAATACCAAAAGAACAATGCCATAAAAACATACGATTTCAAACATATATAACTAAAACAGATTCAAACAGATTCACACTAACTAAAACAGATTTACAATCTCATATAACTAAAACTAACACTTACAGTAACAGATTCACAAATATTAAATAAAATGAAGAAGAGAAAGAGAAAGCGGGGAGGAGAAGAAAAAAGAGCCAAAGAACCAGCGAGGATGATGGAGAAACGATTGAGGGGAGGAGATCAGAAATCAACAAAGGCACAAAATCAACAAAGACACAAAAAAAACAATAGAGGAACATCTGGGAGCATGAATGAAAAAACGAAATAAAAAAAAGGGGCCAGAGTCATACCATTAATTCCGGCCACCGCTTACGGTGGCCGTTTGTCCCAAGATCGCAGAAACGTAGTGAACCCCCCACCTCCGCGTTTCACCTCGTCACCGTCGCACCATCAATCACCACCGTGCAACCCCAAAGCCACGAACCAAACCGTCAACGGCCATCATCCTTCGCCCAATCACCTTCAACACGAACACAGTAACCACCACCCATGACCATCTACACCGCACCACAGTAACCATCCTAATGACTAAACCCTCTACACCACCGTCAACTATCACGCCTCACCACCAACAGAGCCGAACCATCGTAGATCGTCCTTCTCCCTTTGCGAATCGCACCCATCGCCCTCTTCTCTCTACTCAGATCTCTCGTTTCCCCTCTCTCCCTTTTCTATTCCGAAGAGCGTCGTGTTGATAGTGAAAAGAGAGTGGTGTGAGACGCGGTGGAGGAGAAGGAGAAAACGAAGTCACGGTGGAGGGAGAGAGAAAGACCACGGTGCCGTGAAAGAGGAGAGGATGAGTAGGGTGCTGAGGCTCAGTGACGAGAGGAGAGCGAAGGCTGAGTCTGTGAGGAATAAAAACATTTAGGGTTTCAGACTGAGAATGCTAGTACGTGAGAGTGAGAATCGAGAGGAGTGTTCTGAGAGTGAGGCAGTGAAATTCTTTTTTATTATTTTAGTACTTTAGAAGTCAGACGTGTATTCGCTTGACTTCTCTAGAATCTCATTTTTTTTATTTTGGTACTTTAGAAGTCAAGCGAATACACATGCCTGACTTCTAAAGTATTAAAATAGAAACAAATAATTTCACCCTTAATTACAAGTTTGCCACCGCGTCACTTATGTAGTCAGGCGAATACACGCCTGACTTCTAAAGTCTACTTTTTTTCCCTATTTGTTCACTTTAGAAGTCAGGCGTGTATCCGCTTGACTTTAAAACTCGCGAGTTTTGCCTTTCAATTACAAGTTTGCCACCGCGTCACTTATGTAGTCAGGCATCTGAGCGCCTGACTTTAAATGTCTAATTCTAATCCCATTTTTGCACTAGTGGATAGGTGTTTCCTGGGGTGGTGAATGAAATGTGGCACATAATGGGTGTTTGAAGTTGATGGAATATGAAAGTTGACAAACAGTGTATGTGGATGCAGATAAGATATGAATGTGATTCTAATGATTATATGCAAATGCTATGGTGAATAAAAGGAAACACATGAATGCTTGGTAAATGATATGATTAGTGATGTAGAGAGCTTTTTTGGCAATGATGAGATCGACACTTGGCACGTCTATCGAAACAAAAAGTTTTATATGTGTGCATGCATGTAATGTGATGAATGTGCAAGGTGAAAGCAAATGAACTACAAAAGCCCGTGTATTGTGGATGCTGGAGCTGGTCAGAAACAAAAATTGATAAGCTGTGTATGCGAATGCAGATAACATGCGAATGCAAATGTACTGTTTAGATGCAAGTGCTATGGTAGATGTGTAACACCCCGGTATTTTTATCGAGTAAAAATACCCAAGTGTACCATCATAAAATAATCAGATATATTTTTCCTGTTTTAGATATTGAACATAAATAGAAACAGCTCATAACCTAGAGTCCAATATCCAAATACCAAGAAATAGCGGAAAACGATTTTACAACTTTTACTGGTACAAGTTATACAATCGGAAATACAAAAATCTCGAGGGAAAGACATTAACAATGAAAACTAAGTCTTCACCGTCTTCATAAGCACCCACCTAGCTGTGCTTCTTCACCTTTACTTTTTCCCCTGCTTCTCTGTAAAAACCACAAAATATAAACAGTGAGATACAATCTCAGTGAGTTCTACCGAGACCCCTACTAACACTCTCGGTTCAATTATGAAATTCTGTTTAACTTAACACGACATCGACTGCGCGAACGCTACTCCCGATGAACCACATTATTTTACACATAGCATTCCACCGACTGCGCGAACGCTACTCCCGGCGAACCTGCTATAATTCAGTACGACACCGACTGCGCGAACGCTACTCCCGGTGACTCGTGTCTCATGACCTTTGATACGACACCGACTGCGTGAACGCTACTCCCGGTGACCCGTATCGTTTAACTTTTATTACAACACCGACTGCGCGAACGCTACTCCCGGTGAACCGCGTTATAAGACCTTTTTACGTACCACTGACTGCACGAATGCTACTCCTGGTGAACCGTGTTATTTTTCACATAGCATTCCACCGACTGCGCGAACGCTACTCCCGGCGAACCTGCTATAACTCAGTACAACACCGGCTGCGCGAACGCTACTCCCGGCGAACCCCCTTACCAATAGTACTTTCCCTAATGGCACGGAGCCTAGGGTAAGGGTGCATGACTACCCCGCCTAGTATGTTAGAACCATGGGTCGTCACTCAAACTCGATATAATATATATATCTACTCTCAAATGAACCACCCAAATTGGGCCGACTCCTTTAATCGATATAATTTATATATCGTGAATCATTGAGTGGTTTAGACGAATAAATAATAACCATCCGCACTCGTGTACTATTGTTCGGTTTTTCGAAATAGTTTATAACTTCAAAAACAGTCCATTATGCCATTTAATTTATATAAATAGATAGGTCTTTGAATAAGCTTTCAAACGCCCCTGAGAACACCTCAATCGGGTTCCCGGATCAAAAGTTATCGCGAAAACAAAATCAGTGTACAGTTGTTGGAAAACGGCAAAGCGTCGCGACGCGAACTGCTGTCGTCGCGATGCGAACTGCTGTCATCGCGACGCGAAAAGCGACAGAAATATTTGCGTAACAAAACTGAGCCCGGTCGCGACGCGAAGGGGACGGGTCGCGACGCGACCATCTGCAGAAAAGTGCAGGTTTTCCGTTTTCTTGCGAAATTCGCTATTCCGCTCAATTCCGATTCTTGTTCCGATTGAAAACAGTTTTGACAACCATAAAAACAGTCTCAATCAAAGTCACACAATCAATCAAATCAATCAAAAACTCATTTTAAACGAATTGTATCAAAACGCGACATATTTTCAAATAACGATTTTTAACTCGAAATCTTTCGAAATCAAATCACCAAAAATTCCATTTCAACACGACACAACTCGAGACTCGCTCCGATCGATTCCTAACCCGAAACAGACAATATCAAGTAATATTCCAGACCAGCGAAAGCGATAAAACGATCAATCAATTAATTCGAAAAACAAAAATCCTAAACGTGAGTAGAACTCACCCTTGAAGCGTGAACCACGATCGAGCCGAATTCACCGAGTAACCACACGAACATTCCCCGCATAAACTTTTCGTTCCGACGACGCTCAAATCCGCTTCCTAAGCTTTCCACTCGATCACGAAACCTCTTTTTGACCGAAATACCGAATTCCTCGAAATCTTCCATGAACACTATTCATCACCCCTAACCTCCAAAACTACTATTCATCCATAACCCCAAATCTTTGATTTTCAACCCCAAATCACCCAACTAGCTTCCAATCTTTCAATCGAACATCCTTCACCGATCCATCATCCTTGGGTTCGCGCCAAACACAATCCTAAGCTATCCTTAAGCTTCAACCATCGAAACCTCACTTTTGAGCTCAAATTCGAAAATGGTGAATTTGAGGAGAGTGAGTTGATGATGAAGATTTTGGTACCAAATCGAAGAGGAAGTAATGCTGAACGTTTTTCGTGTTGGAAAGAAGTCGTTTTGATGAACGGAACTATCCCACTTTTCCTCTTCTTCCTCCTTACCCTTTCTTTTCTCTTCTTTCTTTTTCCTCTCTTTTCTCTCTGTTTCTCGCTGCCTTCTTTCCTTCTTTTCTTTCTTTTTATTCTTTCCTTTCTCACACACACACACACATATATATATTTATTAATATATAAGTGGTAACGTGGTCCAATTACCATATTGATCCAAATCTCTCATTTCGATTCCAAAACTTCTTTGACCCGTATTATCCGGTTAACGATCCGATGACAACTAAGAATTAATTTTAGCACTCAATAAATTTACCAGTCAAGTACTAAGATAATTCAATTGGGTTAACATCCAAATAATTCTATTAATTATTTTGCGGATGTTACATTCTCCCCAACTTGAAAGAATTTTGTCCTCAAAATTTCGTCAAGTCTTTCATTTGACTAACCGAGAATCGACATTCTCAAAAAGGTCTAAATTTGCTGGAAAACAATCTCAAACTATCAAAATGAGTGTAGAAAATCTTCCCAAGTTGGCACGCCGATCTTTAAGTATGTTCGACTACTACCCTAGAACGCTTCTAAGATTACAGTCCGAACTCTCTTGTTACGAATCAACACGAGAAACTCCTCTTTCGCCTACATAGGCTCGGCACCGCGTTCGAAAACACTTCCGAAGCTTCATTCCTCACTTGCTCCCCAACTTTGATTAATCCAAATCAAAGGGTCTAATATAAGACACTTGATAGAAATACAGGCTGAAATGAGATCCACAAACTGGTACTCCTCGGTAGAGGTAAAAACAAACACGATTTCCTCGAAGGGTGTAAACACTTTCTCCACAAATCTTCTAAAATCCATAACAGTTCTCGTACACATTGACAATGTGACAGAAAAGTCATCTGTGAAACTCCTTGACTCGCCCCCAAGATTTCGAGACAACACTTTTCAAAAAGATGAAATGAGGATTTTACAATAAGCTTTGACCTTAAACGTAGAAATAAACCGCGGGGACATCGAATAAATTTGAACGTAATGAAAATCACCTTTGTTGTTCTCAAAACAACTATCAAACAGAACTTAGAGCTCTTTTTCCTCTATTGCAACTTCATCACGAGGTTTTTACCAACGACGCATCTGATTCCTTTCCAAATTAGTCCATAGCGTTGAGAACTTCTCCTCAACCAAAGTAATCCTCCTAGGATTTTCTTCCTCAATCTGATCCTATTAGCCTCTTGATTCGTTCCCAAAATTAACTTTAGCATGCGGGTTTTCACAAAATGATTTTTCAAAACTACCATACCGCACGCCAAACTTCACTTTGGAAATTTCAGTCACTTGCAAGAAGATCCATCAAATAATCCTTTGGTGGTAAATCGCAATGTGAAAAACAGTCCACAGTCACCTCACTTTCATATTCGTATTCACGTTTGACTTTTCAAACGAGGTTAACAAACTAATACCTCACCACTAATACATCTGCTTTATATTCTGTACACCCTGGAACAGAATATAAACTTCGGTGTGCTTTCTCTAACACTTGCCTTCGGGCTGCTCGTGACTCCTTGGAACTCTTCCTTGCAAGGCACCTATTTGTATAGTGACCTTCTTCATTACAATAACAGCACCGATTGATCTGTGCTGACAATCACACTGTGAGGCTTTCCACAGTTAGAACATCTTCTGACCTTTGAAGAATCAAAGAATTGCATCTGCTTTTCCTTTGATGAAATTATCTTAGGACTTTGCATTCAGAGTTGATAAATCAACTACCTTCTTTCCTTTCCCATACTCCTTATGAGATCATCCTCGGCGACATAGGCTGGTTGCACTAAGGCAACAAAATTGGTAATAGTATAAGAACTGAGACCCTAAGTCATAAAAGGACTAAGGCCCTTCTTATACATCTGCATTCTCCATTCGTCATCCGGAGCTTACTTTACCACTTGGTAAAACTGAAACAACTTTCCAAACTTAGCGGTGTATCCTTCCACCGACATGTCACCTTTCCTGATGATACACCGGTTGGAGATTCCGGTTTTGGTTGAGGACTGCGTCTTGATCATCCTTCCATAATTCCGCTCATGATGCACTAAGTATTAAGTTGATCAGGCTCAATGTCTCTTAGCATCACAAGTGTAATTACAAAAAGGACTAGCAAGGAATCGACTCAACCCTAAACTAAGTCCGACTAGGTCGAACTGCTCTGATACCAACTGTAACACCCCGGTATTTTTATCGAGTAAAAATACCCAAGTGTACCATCATAAAATAATCAGAGATATTTTTCCTGTTTTAGATATTGAACATAAATAGAAACAGCTCATAACCTAGAGTCCAATATCCAAATACCAAGAAATAGCGGAAACGATTTTACAACTTTTACTGGTACAAGTTATACAATCGGAAATACAAAAATCTCGAGGGAAAGACATTAACAATGAAAACTAAGTCTTCACCGTCTTCATAAGCAGCCACCTAGCTGTGCTTCTTCACCTTTACTTTTTCCCCTGCTTCTCTGTAAAAACCACAAAGTATAAACAGTGAGATACAATCTCAGTGAGTTCTACCGAGACCCCTACTAACACTCTCGGTTCAATTATGAAATTCTGTTTAACTTAACACGACATCGACTGCGCGAACGCTACTCCCGATGAACCACATTATTTTACACATAGCATTCCACCGACTGCGCGAACGCTACTCCCGGCGAACCTGCTATAATTCAGTACGACACCGACTGCGCGAACGCTACTCCCGGTGACCCGTATCGTTTAACTTTTATTACAACACCGACTCCGCGAACGCTACTCCCGGTGAACCGCGTTATAAGACCTTTTTACGTACCACTGACTGCACGAATCCTACTCTTGGTGAACAGGGTTATTTTTCACATAGCATTCCACCGACTGCGCGAACGCTACTCCCGGCGAACCTGCTATAACTCAGTACAACACCGGCTGTGCGAACGCTACTCCCGGTGAACCGTACAACAAACTTTCTAACATAACACCGACTGCGCGAACGCTACTCCCGGCGAACCCCCTTACCAATAGTACTTTCCCTAATGGCACGGAGCCTAGGGTAAGGGTGCATGACTACCCCGCCTAGTATGTTAGAACCATGGGTCGTCACTCAAACTCGATATAATATATATATCTACTCTCAAATGAACCACCCAAATTGGGCCGACTCCTTTAATCGATATAATTTATATATCGTGAATCATTGAGTGGTTTAGACGAATAAATAATAACCATCCGCACTCGTGTACTATTGTTCGGTTTTTCGAAATAGTTTATAACTTCAAAAACAGTCCATTATGCCATTTAATTTATATAAATAGATAGGTCTTTGAATAAGCTTTCAAACGCCCCTGAGAACACCTCAATCGGGTTCCCGGATCAAAAGTTATCGCGAAAACAAAATCAGTGTACAGTTGTTGGAAAACGGCAAAGCGTCGCGACGCGAACTGCTGTCGTCGCGATGCGAACTGCTGTCATCGCGACGCGAAAAGCGACAGAAATATTTGCGTAACAAAACTGGGCCCGGTCGCGACGCGAAGGGGACGGGTCGCGACGCGACCATCTGCAGAAAAGTGCAGGTTTTCCGTTTTCTTGCGAAATTCGCTATTCCGCTCAATTCCGATTCTTGTTCCGATTGAAAACAGTTTTGACAACCATAAAAATAGTCTCAATCAAAGTCACACAATCAATCAAATCAATCAAAAACTCATTTTAAAAGAATTGTATCAAAACGCGACATATTTTCAAATAACGGTTTTTAACTCGAAATCTTTCGAAATCAAATCACCAAAAATTCCATTTCAACACGACACAACTCGAGACTCGCTCCGATCGATTCCTAACCCGAAACAGACAATAACAAGTAATATTCCAGACCAGCGAAAGCGATAAAACGATCAATCAATTAATTCGAAAAACAAAAATCCTAAACGTGAGTAGAACTCACCCTTGAAGCGTGAACCACGATCGAGCCGAATTCACCGAGTAACCACACGAACATTCCCCGCATAAACTTTCCGTTCCGACGACGCTCAAATCCGCTTCCTAAGCTTTCCACTCGATCACGAAACCTCTTTTTGACCGAAATACCGAATTCCTCGAAATCTTCCATGAACACTATTCATCATCCCTAACCTCCAAAACTACTATTCATCCATAACCCCAAATCTTTGATTTTCAACCCCAAATCACCCAACTAGCTTCCAATCTTTCAATCGAACATCCTTCACCGATGGTGTCCTTCATCTTGCAAAACTATTTGACCGTATTTGCAGACTCGCTTATTTTGCTCTCCTATGATGGTGTCCTATGATGATTGATTTTTAGGTCCACAAAGTTAAGTGAGTGAGTTTCCGACTTCACATTATGAACTTGTGCTCTCTCTCTCTCTTTGAAGCATTGTTTAATAAACATGTAGAGTAGTGCAAATACAGATGAATGAGTCAGTTGACTTGGTATGACAAATATGACACGTGAGGGGATGAATGGTAGGCTTTTGCCAAAGTCATGAAAGGTAGGTTTTTCCAACTCAAGAAATGTGGAACTTCCCTGATTTAGACTACCGGTGAAGGTGATCGAATAGTCTTCCCCTGTCTAGTGATGACAACATTAAGGGGTGTAGAGGAAATTATGAATTGGGAACGCCATGACTTTGGAATGAAGGGTGGCAGGCGAAAGATTTTGTCTCAACCCATAGTGTTTGGTGTTGCCCCAACTATGACAAGGACAAGGTTGCCCTGACTAGGGTTTGCGAAAAGCTGTATTTAGGATGGTGGTTTGAGAAGTTGCCCCGGTATGGTTTTATTGATGTGAATAAGGGAATGAAATGGGTGTAGGGCGAATTTCCCCAGTTCTGAGCAGAGTGAGGGGTTAATGGTGACAGGATTGCCCCCCTTTGGAATGATATTTCTAGTTCGAGTGAGGTAGGGGAAAGGTGACAGAGTTAGGGTAATGGGTTTGTGAGTTGGTCGTATGGCTATATAGACTGGGTATGGTATATGGATGGAATGGACGCCGGAAAATTTCCCCAAGTTCAAGAAGAATGAAGGGTGAAGGGACTGCTCCACTTTGAGATCTAGGTGATGGTCCTAGTATAAACTTTTGGTTCTTTTAAGATGACTCCCACAGACTATGATAATCCTGATATGATGAAAATTTCATTTGGTGATCGCTAAACCTTGTCTTGATATCAGTGCAAGCCTTTTGAGTATTTTTTTTAGAATCATTTTTTTGGAGCAAATATATTATCGTAAATAAATAAACTTACTTGTCCCAAAATTAAAACTTTTAGAAAATGAAAGCAATCAATCATTGATCAAAATGGACTTGTTAGGGTTGTAACGTGGCCAACGGTTGGGGGTTTATGTAAAAAAGGGTTGGTAATGTGGCCAATGGTTAGGGGTTCATGAAAGAAAAGGTTTGTAATGTGGCCAATGGTTAGGGGTAATGTATCAATGGTTAGGGATTTATGAAAAGAAAGGATAATTGGGCCTAAAGAAGTGTTTGTGGGTTTAGACAATGATCTTTCATGAAAGAAAGGATAAGTAGGCCCAAAGGAGTGTTTAAGGTCCATTGTTTGAGTTTCGTGAAAGAAGTGCTAATTTGGCACAATAAGGTGTTTGAGGGCTTTAGACAAGGATCTTTCATGAAAGAAAGGATAAGTAGGCCCAAAGAAGTGTTTGAGGCCCATGGTTAGGGTTTTGTGAAAGAAGTGCTAATTTGGCACAATAAGGTGTTTGAGGGCTTCAGACAATGATCTTTTTATTTGCGGTGCAATGTGGCTAGTGGTTGATAATTTATGAAAGAATGGGTGAATGGGCTCAAAGTGTTTGGGGATTGATGAGGCAAATGATCTTTTTATTCAGTGGTGCACTTCATGATATGATGTATCAGCTCAAAGATTTATGCCGTCTTTTTATTCAAGACTTTTGTCTTTTTTTTGAAATATGATTCTCATTTTTTTCATTCTTTGACAGCATATGTCTCTTGAGCTAAATAAACTGAAGAAAGTAGTGCACCATCTTTAAATGGGGAATAGATCATTGTCTAGGGTGATTGAAAGATTTTTTTGATTTTTTGGCTCAAAGTGGGTTGCAAAGGGTATTTTTTTTATGCTTTTTGAGGATACGAGAAGATGACCAAACTTCATTTCAAATCATGATGACTTGTTTTCTCAAAGATTAACTCAACGACAAAAAATTATTTATTTTTATATATTTGCTCTTTTTCTTTATTTCTTTTTATATGCCCTAATTTTTGCTTAGGCTGCTCTCGCGAGTTTTCAACCTAACAGGCTTTTTTTGAGTATTTTTTTTGTAAAGGACTTGCACCAAGGGAATACAATGTTGACAGATATCTAGTGATCACCAATTTGCCCCAGTTTTGGGGATCCAAGTGTTAGTTTATGAAATTTCATCATTGGGAACAAAACCAAAGAGTCAACTAAGAGCTTGTGTGGAGAATATGCACTTTATGGAGTGGTCGGGGTGAGACTGGACATGAACAAGGGATGATGATAGGATGGAAAGGTGTGGACACTAACTGACTCAAACAAGAGCAAATGCACATCGCATACAAGTTCACCATACGAATGCTTCATAGAGTTAACATAGTTAGAGACATGATAGAAGAATTTTGATAACACATTAGTTAATAAAATGGACCATTTTGATCGTTTATCATGGGATGGATGGGATGCGTCGTTTTGCTGACAAAAATTGTGGACGAGCTACAACATTGAAATTTTTTTTGAAAATTGAGTGTCTTGAAACACCTTGAGTTTGCAGCTAAGTTCGACCTTGTAAAGCTAAACTTTTCCAAAGAAGATTAATCAATTTCGTCTCATCTCTCATCAATTTTGTGAAAAATATGCTCATGTTTTTTTACCACATGATAATGTATATGCATGATGGAAATGCAAAGGCAAATGCATGAAATGCGTGAATGAATGATCACTTGAAAAAACCAATTATTCTAAATGATTTTTGGAGGCAACGCAACATGTAGATGATGCAAAACGCAAAATGCTAACTAAAAATAGATTTTTTTTATGATGAGATGCATGTTGGTACCATGATAATGGGATGTATATGAAAGCAATGATTTTATTCTATTGTGATTGCATGGTGATTTTTTTTCTAGAAAAATGTAATGCACACGATGATAGATTTGTATGATGAGAACGCAAATGCATGAAATGCGTGAAGGAATTGATCACTTGAAAAGATCAATTATTCTAAACGATTTTTTGGAGACAATGTAGATGATGCAAATCGTCGTTTATGGCTAACTGAAATATATATTTTGGATGATGAATGATGCAAGAATAATGACATGAGTTTTTATTTTATTTTTTTATTTTGAAAATGATGCATGCCTGGAGGAATGATACATTTGAACATGAATGAAATGATGTATGAACGTTATGCTTTCTTTTTTGAAATGTAATGACGTTACAAGTGATGTGATGCCTACACTATGTGATGGTGATTTTTGGGAATGATTATGAATGAATGGCAGTGCATGCTAAATGAGATGCTAATGTTATACGGCTAAAAATTGTTTTTCTTGTGTGAGGAAATAAAATGCATGACACTCGCAGTGATTTTTTTTAATGCATGATGCTTGACATGATTTTAAACATTTTTTTTTTGGAAAATGTGAACCAGATGCATTAGTGTTGACGAACCAGCTTGCCTTTTTTCAAAATATAAGTACATGAATGAATGAATGAATGTCGATGAAATGCGAATGTATGGTTTTATTCACCGCGTCGGGGAATTGCAAGTTTTTTATTAAAGTATGATTCTGGTGGTCTGACTTTCAAATGCATTTTTTTATACCTTCATCCACCTCTCTTATATAAAAAGGTTTTGTAATTCCCCGGCAGTCAGTGAAATGCATGCAAAATGATATGTTTAGATATTGTTTTTGATGATATGCAAACAAAATAAGAATGCATGAGATATGTTTCTAAAAAATAACTTGCAAAAATGAAATATGATTTTTGGTTTTTTTGTTTTTTCTTTTAAGAAAATGGAAAAAAAAATGCACTAGTGTTTGTTGGAATGCAGGGGTATGAAGCTCATTTGTGTCCTAAAAAGGGTTCCTTTGAGAAAGGATTTAAGGCTTTTTCTATTGAGTAGACCTTTCAATGGTAGCTCTATAGAGTCCTAAATAAGGTTCCTAGAGCCAATGACCCCAGTTAATAACGCTGATCCCAACAATAGGTAAACTATTAGGAGTGATAGCATTCTCAAACGGGACCAAACTCTAGGTGAGACTTTCATGACCACCTAACATGATGTACATCCAGTAGGCCATCACTACGCGGTCTCGTTCTAACTTAGGTTATGCTCCAGTCTGGGTATAGGACTATTCTCACGTGTGTGCAGAAGTGTGATAGTGGAGTGTGTGAAGGAGTAAAATGTCAATTATACCCCCAAGCTGTAAAACAAACAAACTCATATACAAAAATGGTCTTCTATCCTAAGGTTTACATATCACATAAATATAATATGCAATAAAATAAAAGACAAGAGAAGGGTAAAAAGAAACATTAAATTAACGACTAATCCTACAACTAATTAGACTAGGTTTGACTCTCTAAATTATCCCCAGTGAAGTCGCCAGCTGTAGCGACCGAAAAATCCGGGTGAGGATTCTTCGAAGTTCAAAAATGAAGCCGCCACCAATGTTTAATTATAAGGGCACACATTAGTAAATCCCTTTTGGAATGGATAAGGGTCCTTGAGACCAGATTTGGGTTCGGGAGTCAGTTATGCGTGAGGAAGGTATTAGCACCCCGCTCCTACTTATCTCCAGGTGCAATGGAAAAATCAAAGCTACGTAGTTCTTGGGGTAGAAAATATTTGTGTGTTGGTTTTTTTTTATTACTTGAATGTTTTTGAAATTGAAGGGCGCTCATAATGCCCAAATAGATAAATCTAGAGTGGCCACCACTAATAGCCTATTTGAAAAATTAATGTTGTTCATAATAATCAAATGAGTTGATCTCAAAGTGAGCATCACCAACAATTTGTTTTTTGAATATGAACTTGATTTTTTTGGAAATGCTAAATTAAAACGTGGATTTGGAAGTTAACGAAAATGGCATGAAAATAAGTTGGACTCATTGATAGAAATTGAAAGAAAATGAGAATGGAGAACTCAAGATCCAAATAGGTTTAGGAAAAAAAACGAAAGACCAAAGGTGTTTATGGTAAAAGTGATTGATAGTTATTAAAAAATGAAATAAATAAAGATAATAACATCAACAACAACAAAAAGGTAAGGGGAGGGGGATCTACGTGCGTATATATACATTTACATAGTAATAGTAATAACAATTAAATAAATAAATGTTGTGTTAAAAGTAAGCAAATGAATGGGAGAGCAAAATAAGCGAGAGAGGGTCGAGAGTTAGCAAACTGAGGGGGTAAAAGTTAGTATATAAAATAATAAGTAATAAGATTAAAAGGAATAAGAGTGGGGTATTTAAAGGTAAAAAATTAGGGTTTGGGATCCTAATCTTTCACCATCAGCCGCAACCCACTTTCACGAGAGAGGGAGAAAGAAAACCGATAAAACATAGTGAGAAGGAAACGAAACTCAGAGGGAGAGAGGAGGAGCGTGTTGATTCACGATTGTGAATGGCAAAGCCGACGGCGACGGCGGTAGTGGGCCGGTGGTGGTGCGTCAGTGACGGCGACGAATGCCATGGCGGAACCGCGAAGGCGTGGTGGTTCTGGTGGCTGTTTACAGTGGTGGTTCTGGTGGCTGTTTACAGTGGTGGTCGGAAAAATCAGGTTCCTATCTTTCATAGGTATCTCATACTTTTCCTTATTCTCTATTTGATATTCTGGTTCTTTCTTGGTTTGATTTTGGAGATGGAGGGTTTGTGATAATGGTCACTGTTTCGGTTTTGAAGGGGTGGTGGTAAATGGGTTACAAAGACTATTTTGTGGAGGTAGTTCCCTTTTTTGTAGAAATCCTCTCTATGTTCTCTTATATGACTATCCCTTTTCTCAGAATCGTTTCTTTTCTTCCCCCTTCTCTGTGCTTTGAATCTGAATTTATAAACCAGTTATGTGGTGTAAGGTGGGGTGTTAAGTAGATGATTGTGGCCATAGGAGACAAAGGCTGTGGGTGCAGCTGCTGAAGGCGCAACAGCTTGCAGGGTGGTGCCTGCAAAGCTGTTTGGCTTGTGTAATTTTAGGAAAAATACAAAGAGACAAGGAGAAGGAGGTTTTGTGTTAAAGCTAGAAATAGCTTCCATGCCAATAGCAGCAACAACATGTGTAGCAGCGCAACATCCTTTGAAATTTTTGCAAATTAAAATTGTATTTCTTTTGTCTATTTTTCCAATTTCTTTTTGTACTATTTTGTATTTCTTTTCTTTGTAATATTGGTCGTAAACAAAATTGTTGGAGCTGTGTTGTGGTTGCAGATGCGTGAAGGGTCTGTTAGGTGTAGAGCTGTGGTGTTGTGCTGCAAACAGTAATCTACTTTGGTGAAAGATAGGAAAACATGATAAAAGAGCTATGAACTCCTAGCTCTAATTGGAAGATTCTCCTTTTTATTTACATTTATTTTTAATTGTTGTAATGTAAAAAAGTTAAAATCAAATATTAATACAGATTTTTAATTCTTTTGCTAATTAATTGTAAAGAAATAAGTTCTACTAATAACAATAATAAAAATGACGCAAAATCGCTAACGACTACCAATTGACACGCGTAAACGACAAACATCATAACAAACAATATTTTGGATTTTTTCTAATAAATTTTAAATTAGCCGGACAAAATTAAGGTATGCCAATTTCAAAACTCAAGCCCTTGTAACTCAAACTTCCCTTCACAATCAAAAACAGTAAATCAACCTAAGAGTGACCAATTCCTAAAAAGCATTAAGAATGGAGAATGAAGCATAAGAGTCATTCAATTAAAAGGGATTCAAATCAATCTTTGATCATTCTCAACAACGAGAAGTTTAGCTAGACATAGCAATAAAGAAAACAAAAGATATAAACAAAATAGGGGGAGAAGTCGACGATATTAAGCTCCAAGGACTTGTTCCCAAGCTTCACTCATCAATGGAGGTCATTGGCTTGTGAATATCCTAGCAGTCACCAGCTCCAAAAACACGTCCTAGGACTGTCTCCAAACTCCTTTGTTCACCCCAATTTCGAGATGCCCTAATTTTTCTTGAGTTTGGGCTTAAATGCTGTCAAATCCATACACCATCGCAACGCTATGCGACTCAGTCACGACGCGATGGAAGAATTTTTTCCTTGGCCGCATCGTGACCCGAGATGTTCACGACACGAAACTGTGCAGAAACTTTTCTTCCTTTTGTTTGCTTGGTTATCTCCTTACCTACGTAAGTGATGCACACAAAAAATGGAAGGTTTAAGACACAAAGAACACAAGAAGCGCTTCTTTACTGTCACTAGCTTGACGCTGCAATTTCACTATCATGGTGGATTATATGATACAAAGAACACAACATCCTTCTTCTTTCGTTTCTAGGGTAGGAAATTCATGAACTTGAGGTACAACTATAATTTCTCCCATACCCTCTCAAGGTGAAAAATGACGAACAAATAGAAGGAGTCTAAATAACGACCAAGAACTTCACTCTCGTGTTCCTTGCTGTTCAAAAGATGAGTATGGAAAATGATTTGTTGGGTGATTTCTTGTTGGATTTTCACACCTTCCCAAGAATGGGAATTTTGAGCTTCCCAACAAACAAGATGATCCCCCAGTTCAATTCTTTTTACTTCCTCATCTTTCTTATTCTCCCATGATTCTTCTTTTATTGAGCCTTGTTCTCCTTGTTCCACATCTGAAGTAAAACAAAGAGGCTCAAAGTTTCCATTCAGATTATTTCCCACACAGAAATCACAACGCAGGGGTTGTGGTTGGTCACTTAGATTTAGAAGTTGAATATCGATCTTCTAATTGGTGATAAGATACTTCAACGACTATCCACTTTGGCTCACAATAACAATACACAAGATCCTTCCCACAAAGATCACAATAAGAGTGTGTCACACAATTGCCATTTAAATGTGGTTCTCCACAAAAATCACAATGAAGTGACCATAGTGTGGACTCCATGATTTACATAGAATTCACCTGGCTTTCAAAGAATCAAGGGAGTGATAGTAATAAAGAGAAAAAATAAAATAACTGAAAAAATAAAATTTAATCTAGTAATTAAATATTAAACTGATGAAAATTTATCAATCCCCGGCAACGGCGCCAAAAACTTGTTAGGATTTCGCAAGTGTACCGAATCGCTGCAAGTAATATTAAAACGGTAAGACCGAGTGTCGAACTCAAGGATTGAGGTTAATTATCAACTAGCAGTATACCCGTGCATACGCACGGGTGTTGTCGTGTTATTTTTATTAATAATATTAGACATAATTTAATTAGTTCGAACATTGTCCCGTGAAAATCAAGACAAATTTAAAGTAGATAAACAAAAAGTTTCAAATTGTAATTGAGTTAGTCCAAACATTACCCCGTGAACATTTACCAGCTATATGTAATATTCCCTATAGAGATTAGAAAACAAAATTGTATTAAAGTTTATATTTTTCCAAATTGTAATATTTCCCGTAGAGACTAAACAAATCTTATTGATTGAGAAAAATGGAATATTAAAAATGAAGGAGACGTGTAGATGAAATTAAAGTAGATATATTGTGAAAAATAGAAAAATGAGATAGAGTTAGAGGAAGAAAGAGGAGGAGAGAGTGAAAAAATGTGTGAGAGAGATTGAAAAAGTTTGAAAAATATATGAGAGAGAGTGATAAGTAATATTTTTTCAAACTTTTTCAATCTTTCTCATATATTTTTTCAAATTTTTTCAAACTCTCTCTCATATATTATTAGAAAACAAAACTAAAGTAGATATATTGTGAAAATTAGAAAAATGAGATAGAGTTAGAGGAAGAAAGAGGAGGAGAGAGTGAATGGAATGTGATGCTCCAAGGACTTGTTCCCAAGCTTCAATCATTAATGGAGGTCAATGGGATGTGAATCCTAACCATCACCAGCTCCAAAACACGAACTCCTTAGTTCTCCCCAATTTTGAGATGCCCTAATTTTTTCATGAATTTAGGCTTAAATGCTATCAATTCTACAAACCATCACGATAGGATGCGACTCATTTGCAACTGTGCATAAACTTTTCTCCTTTTTTGTGTTGTGTTGCTAGGCAAGTTGTCTGGGTAGCTAACCAATGAAAGATCAAATAGAAGGTTATCTTTTTGCTTCCTTTTGGTTACTTGGTTATCTCCTTACCTAGCTAAGTGATGGACACAAAAAATGGAAGGTTTAAGAGTGCCAAGTATCCAAAAAAAACACTGAATTAACAACAAACCGAAGTCTTTGAATTGAAAACAACGTTATTCTACTTCGAAAACTATCTAATTTGGAAGATAAATAACGGAAAACTAAATAAAAGGGGGTAAACTATACACATATTCCAGAGCTATCACCCATCCCCATTACCGTCTCCATGCCCTCCAATCCGGTGGTGCTTTCCTTTTCCTCGTCTTCTTCTTTCTCTTCTCTATTTTCTTCCTCTCGTCCTCAACCTGTAAACACCAAGGAAGTAAACAGAGAAGAAATTTCCTCCGCCCACTTGGCGGAGAAGAGTCGGAGAACTTGGTTTCGGTTGAAGAGGAAGGAGTTCCGGACACGAGAGTGCGTTCTTCCCTCATGGCTTTTGCCCAGGAGCCTATTATGTTTCATCACAAGGCTAATGAAAAGGGTCAGACCATTGATTGTACTCCGCCTGATTACTCATGGGTCGATGCCGTCGTCGAAGTAGAGTCATGTTACAGATTGACAGAGGATCTTAGGGCTTTTAGGAGGGCGGTTTATCTCTACCGAAATAGCAAAAATGAGAGTAGGGGTGTCAAAATGATGCATTTGTCCACCGGATATCCGGTCCATCCATAAGAAAATCCATCCAATCCATCCATTACAAAAAAAAAATATTAATGGATTGGATTGAATCCATCCGTTTGATTTTGTGGATGGTTGTGATCCCTTCATTATATTTTCTAAATCCAATGGATTACAATAACTACAAAATCAAAATCCATTGGATAATTACTTTTTTTGAACAAATCCATTGGATAATTATAAAAATACTTTTTTTACCACAAAATATTTTTTAAAATATATTTTTTTCCAGAAATTTTTTTTTAAAAAAATTCACTCAAAAAATAGTTTTTTTGACCAAAAAACATTCAAAAATTAATATAAAATATATATAATATAATATTATCAGCCACCACCAACCACCAGAGGGCCGCCGCGAACCACCGCCGGCCACCATCCACCGCCGCCGCCGGAACCACCGACGGCCCCCGACCGCCGCCGCCGGAACCACCGCCGATCGTCGCCCGCCACCGCTGGAACCACCACCGGATGCCAGAGCTCAGTCGTTGGCCACCGTGCCGGCTGCCGGAGCTCCGCCACCGGCCACCGCCTGCCACACCACATATATATATATATATATATATATATATATATATATATATATATATATATATATATATATATATATGTATGTATATATTTATAAATCTAAAAAGTTCAATTTTGTCCAAAAATAATAATAAATTAAATTTCTGCAAAAAATAAAATATTAAAAAAAAATTCTTTTTTTGACTCATAAAAGATTTTTTTATCAAAAGAAAATGTGCAAAAAAATACTTTTAATTACTCAAATACTTTTAATGTGCGAAAAATGTGCAAAAAAATGGGCTGAGCAGGATATTCCTTGTGAAAAGAAAATGTGCAAAAAAAATACTTTTAATTACTCAAATAAGAATTAAAGACAACCTTTTAAAATGTTATAAGTATTATTTGAATGCTATTTTTTTAAATAATTAAAGGTATATAAAATATCGGTTGGGCATTGTACCAAAAAAATATATCGGTTGGACACATTTAATATTATTTTTCCAAAATAAGTCTCCTTTTAATAACATATATTTGTAGTTTCTCAATTAATCCAATAAGAAAATATTAAACATTTATATAATAAAAGATATTAAATATTTCAAAAACCTTTAAGGAACTACTTTTATTTATTATTTTATGGTACAATTGAAAATTTACTTTATAAGTAATTAGAAAAAACAGGAACAAAATAATATTCAAATTCATTACATTTGAATAATACTTGTTTATTACCTTTTATTTGTATTTATAGACATACCACTTTTGTTTTTCTTTTATAAACACACATTTGTTTTGATTTAAGATAGTTTAGAGATCTACTTACAAGTTTGAAACTAGTTCATGGGCTAATTTTTTTTTAGATAAGCAATAATTTCATTAACGGAGCACTAGGGGTGTTCGAACCCAAACAACAATAAGAGTTACATATTGTTTAGGCATTGGAGTGGGTTTAACCACCAAGTTGTGATGGACAAATTTGAATTACAACCCAATCTATAAATAAACCAACTTCACGTTAAGCTCTTGATGCGAATAATAATAGAGTTCATATTAGCCTCCTCGTTCTTGAAGATAATACCATTTCGAGACATCCAAATGGTGAGCTAAGGGATATCGAAGGAGTGCACCAAAAGAGTGCAAGAAGGAGGTCCCGGGTTCAAACCCCGGAAACTAAAATTCCCCCATCCCACAAACATTGCTTATCAAAAAAAAAAGTAGTTAAGCAAAACAAATGCTTAGTTTTCTTTGGCTTCTTCCCCTCACAAAGCTGTCCACACCTATTTATTTATATAATATGCTCCGTGAGTATTGACTAATTGTTGACTAATTTTAATGAACATAATGACCTAATTAAAAAGATTTTAATTGGCATACATTGTCGATGCAAGACTTTTACACCGTCAACTGGTCAAAAGTCATGTTATATGTGACTTTTAAGTTTTTTTTTTTACAATGACTTTTAAGTTTGTTGAGATAAAAACAAACATTCTTTTATGAAATATAATTTCGTGATTGGCTAACAATGTAAAAAATATGTTACATTGACAATGTATTTAAATTAAATCATTTTAAAGAACTATATTATTTAAGTGACTTGATTACAACTTTTTTTAGTTGAGAAACCTCCTTAAAAATTTCCAAATATTTTAGAACTTATAGAATAGTTAATCCTTTTTTTATTAAGATATGTTGACCAATAATTAATATTTGTTTTAGGAAACTGCTTTATTTAATGCTAAACTTTTTATTGATAAATTTTAACGTAACACTTTGTTCTTCATTAAATGTAATAATTTAATTTAATAAAACTAAATTTAATGATTGTATTAATTTAATTAACTAATTAAGTCAATTTAAATTAAGTCAAATAATTTCATTATTTGAATTAACTAAACTAAAATAAATTAAACAATAAATTAGTCTAGCAATTTAATTACTTTAATTATTAAAATAACTTGCATTATTTATCTAAAATAATTAAACATTGACTTTTAAGTTAAGGGCATTTTTGTCTTCTCAATTTCTCAAATCTATTTCATTTTCTTCATTTTTTTACTTCTAACACTCTCTCTATCTCATCCATTCCTCTCTTTAAAATCTCTAATCAAATAGACCCTTCAATGCTACTATCTATCTATTTAAAAAAAGATAGGGTTGTTTAAAAAGATTACTATTTATCAATTATTATTTTGCTTTTGGGTCACGACGAGTAAACATAATAAGATACATCTATCTATTTAAGAAAATATAGGGTTGTTTAAATTACCAAAGTGCTCCTCCATCTATTTTTAAAAAGTTTACTATTTATTAATGGAAAATACTAGATGTTAGGAGAGATTTTTGCAAGAAATAGAAGAATACTATGTGATAGCATAGAAAACACTCACAAATTGTAACTACCCACTCTCCCATATATTGTTAGCAAGTTGTTGACCCATGCGCCAACGAGTACGGTGTTAGTAAAAACAAAAATAAAAAAACAAGAACCCGTCGTTTCCCAACTCGTTCGCCCTTTTCAGCTTTCCTTAATTCTTTCTAACCTCAATCTCAAAATCGTACCGAAGCAACCAGCTCCTCTGGCCCAGTGGTCGGGCTGCCGTTGGGAACGTAGTGGGGGTCGATCCGGTTTGCTCCCGGGTTCGATTCCCACACACGTTAAAACAGGGAGTCGGCCAGCGAAACCCTTGCCGCAAGTAGCGAGCGCAGATTAGTCCTTCGACGAAAGCGTTGGGACACTGCGTGGGTAGCCAGCAATAGTTAGAACCAAAAAAAAAACCGTACCGATGCTTCTCCACACACACTCCAATTCCACTTTTTTTTGGGGTAAACTCAGGTATCCTCCACGTCGACTGTGGAGACTAATCCTTCGAGGTATCTGAGATCCATTTAAGGGATTGACCTCTCCCAACAAATGTTTTTTCATACGCACCGGTCAGGGATCGAACCCATAACCAAATTGTTAAGGGATTGAAGTATACCACTTGTGCCATCATGTTGGTAATTCCACTTTGGTTTAAATACTTTTTACCCCCTTGCAAATATACCCATTATCCATTTACCCCCCCGCAAAAAAAAAAGTTTAAAACAAACCTTGCAAAATATAATTTTATCCAGTTACCCCCCTGCTGTTAAATTTTCTGTTAAAAACTGTAAAATTAACATTATCCAGTTACCCCCTGCCACGTGTCACCATATTATTGGGCCTCTGTGACACGTGGCACTGACTGCCACGTCAGCATCCTGGTCAACAGTGCCACGTCAGCAACCAATGGATGGCTGCCACGTGGCACTGTTGTTAATTCAAAATAAATCTTTAAAATACCTAAAGTGAGACTTGAACCCATGACCCCTTACTCACACCCACAACTCCTAACCATTGAGCCAAATTAATACTTGTGATTATTAACTCAAATACTAATATATATTACATCATTGTCAATTAAATTAAAAAAAAAACATCATTGTAAATAAAATTAAAAAAAAAAACATCAGTTCATCATCAATACAAGTTCCTCATCTATTTCCAGATCATCATCATTTCCAGTTCCTCATCATTTAAAAACATTTCCAGTTAAAAACATCAATACGCATCATTTCCAGTTCCTCATCAATACCCATTAAACATCAATTCGTCTCAAAGGACATCAATTCGTGGCACTATCAACAGAGTACCAGAAATTTGGTGACGAAATCGTTTCATAATCAACGTTCAACAACGAAGGTCACAGGAAAACGAAAGAGGAAAACGAAAGAGGAAAACAAAATTCTGGATCTATTTGGAAAACGAAAGAGGAAAACGAAAGAGGAAAACGAAATTCATCAACAAAGATAGAGGAAAACGAAATTCTGGAGGAAAACGAAATTCATCAACGAAACGGTTTCTGGTTGTTTGTTAAGATTCGGTTTTCGTTCCAGATCTATTTGGTTCTCTTCTCCAGATTCGGTTTCGATTTGGTTTTCTGGGAAAATACAAACGAAACGATGTGAAAATGCAGAGAAGAAGCAGAGAACAAAAAGGAAACGATTTGGTTCTCAGCAACATTGATGAAGATCCAAAAAGGAAAAAACGAGGATCCAAAAACGAAGCGCAGATACAGAAACAAAAAAAAACGAAAAAAACGAAATGTAGATGCAGGGGGGAAACTAGTGGTGATTGAGAAGAGAAGAAACCACAGAGAAAGGAGAGATGAGGGAGAAGATGATCTGGAAATGGGTTACGTTGGATCTGGAAATGGGTTTGGTTTGTAACAGATCTGAGATTTTTTTTTTAATTTAATTGACAATGATGTAATATATATTAGTATTTGAGTTAATAATCACAAGTATTAATTTGGCTCAATGGTTAGGAGTTGTGGGTGTGAGTAATGGGTCATGGGTTCAAGTCTCACTTTAGGCATTTTAAAGATTTATTTTGAATTAACAACAGTGCCACGTGGCAGCCATCCATTGGTTGCTGACGTGGCACTATTGACCAGGATGCTGACGTGGCAGTCAGTGCCACGTGTCACAGAGGCCCAATAATATGGTGACACGTGGCAGGGGGGTAACTGGATAATGTTAATTTTACAGTTTTTAACAGAAAATTTAACGGCAGGGGGGTAACTGGATAAAATTATATTTTGCAAGGTTTGTTTTAAACTTTTTTTTTTTGCGGGGGGGTAAATGGATAATGGGTATATTTGCAGGGGGGTAAAAAGTATTTAAACCTTCCACTTTTTATATCCAATGTGGCTTTGCAAACCCATTAATTATAACTACACTTTTTTATCTACTCTACTACAATATAATAAAACACAATACCAGCAAAATGTCATTTTTAGACACTTTACAAACTTGCCACGTGTTAAAAATTGAGGATAAAATGGTAAATGGCAAACCAACAAAAAACAAACAGCTGTTTTTTAAAGAAAACTTTTTTCCTACAAAAAAACTGACGCGCTACAGTAACAAGCTGACGCGCTACATTGCATTAAAAGTGTCGTTACAGTATAACGCCTGACCTGCTACAGTACCCAATACAATACCGCTACAGTTTTTTTTTTCAAATTTCAATATTTTTTTTAAAAACTGATTTTTTTTTTGGAAAAAAAAATTTATAGACTGTTTTTCTTTTAAAAGTCTTATTTCCATCATTGTAAAAATTTAATTTAATTAATATTTTAAAATTTTTTTTTTAAATTCGTTTTTTTTAAAAAACACTGATTTTCTTTTAAGTTTTTTTTTATAATCTATTTTTATAATCTGCTCAAACTACTAAAATTACTAAAATTAATAATTTTTATAATCTACTAAAACTACTAAAATTAATAATTCCTTTTGATAACGGTAAAATTATTCATTTTAACAACTATCCATGGTCAAAAAAAGAATTGTAAAAAACTTCAACCCCTACCAAAAATTACAAAATAACTACTAAAACTTCAATTTAACTACTTTTGTTAAAAATGAGTAAAATGTCAACGGGGGTGGCAACGAGAGCGCCAACGTTTTTAAATTTGTTTCTAAATCTGTTTTTTTTAGAAATTCGTTTCATTTTTTTTATTCCAGTTTTTGTTTGTCAAAAAATAAAATTTTTACCCCCTTTTTACTAAAAATAATTACTCACTATTTTTATAATTTAGTGAATCTACTAAAATTAATTATTTTTTTACAATGGTCAAATTAATGATTTTAACCACGGTCAAATTAATTAATTATTATTTACTATAATCTTTGTATTAAAACTATTAAAATCAATCAATTTAACCACTAAGAATTATAAAAAAAACAACTTTAGCCACTACCCAACTTTACAAAATAACTTACTTATAATTAAACGAATATGATTTAATTAATATTAAATCATGTAGAAATATGAGTTAACATGTGGCAATGGGAGCGACAATGAGAGACCGGCAATGAGAGTTGCAACGGGAGAGGAAAAGGGATTTTTTTGTCATAAAAATAAAAAAATTTACCCCTTTTTTACGAAAAATAATTACTCACTATTTTTATAATTTAGGGAACGAGAGAGGTAAGGAGAGGGCTAACGAGAGTGCCAACGGGACGGTCATCGAGGATGCAAACGGGAGGGTCAACGGGGATGCATATTTTTTTTAGTCTTTCTTCATAATTTTAAAAAAAATGATTTAATTAATATTTTAAAATGTGTTTTTTTTTTAAAAAAAGTCTTTTTTTCACCATTTTTTTACAACGGGACTGCCAACGACAGTGGCAACGAGAGCGCCAACGGGAGTACCGACTTTTGCCAAAAAAAATTGTCAAAAAAACCCATACCTTTATCAAAATTTATAAAAAAATTCCAAACAACTAAATTATCAAAAAACTAAACTATTAAATTCATATTATACTCAATAACTAAATAATTTAAAATATATTATTTACTATAATCTCTCTATTAAAACTACTAAAATTACCAAATTAATTTCTCTATTAAAACTACTCAATCAATTTAACCACTACAAAAAATTACCAAATTAGTATTTTATAGGCTAAAGTACTCCCGGGGTCCCTTATCTTTATTTAAAGTAACGATTTGGTCCTTTATCTTTTTTTTGTCCCAAATCAGTCCTTTATGTTTTAAATTTTTGACACATCAATCCTTTTCTGTCCCAAATCAGTCCTTTATGTTTCAAATTTTTAACACATAAATCCTTTTTTTTTGACATATAAATCAGCACTGTTAACGGAAAAGGATTTATGTGTCAAAAATTTGAAAGATAAAGGACTTATTTGGGACAAAAAAAACATAAAGGACTAATTCGTTACTTTAAATAAAGATAAGGGACCCCGGGAGCACTTTAGCCTATTTTATAATTGCTAAAAAGGAGTAAAATGCCAACGGGATGGCCAACGAGAGGGCCAACGGGGATGCAAATGGGAGGGCCAACGGGGATGCGAAATCTCATTTTCTTTTTTCTTCATTTTCACTCCATTATTAACATTATAAAAAATACCGACATTTTTTAAACTTTTTCAAACACAACTTATGAATATCAAATCATATATTTTAGACATTATTCACGATTTATAATTATTTTAAAAATTATTATTATGAAATTATTATTATGATTTATGGGAGTAGAAGTAGGTAAAAAACTAGTTTTGTCTAAAAAGAAGCGTCCAATCCAACCGCGTAAAAAACCACGCCTCCCCAAACAAACATGATTCTTCCAAATCCAAAAAAGCCCCTCCTTGGTCAGAGTCACCGTCAAAGTCCACACCAAATCGTGTTCACACTCTCCCACACGTTTCCTCTTCTTATAAATCTTCCAAACACCCAACTCCTTCCAAACGTGAAAATCTTCAGCGTTCACACTTATCAACTCAACAACAAATTCAAAATCAAACCACACCACACCACACATACATGGAAATAGATCCCCTCCCATTTCTCACCCAAGAAGACTACCCTCATGACTTCTATAACTTCTCCAACATGAATTCCAACAACAACGAAAACAAAAAGAAGCGTAACATAAAAGACAACGACGAAGGTGGCGGCAGAGAAAAAGAAGATAAAGGAAAAGGAAACAACGGTAATACTAACAACGATTACAATAACATAGACGATATCATGGCTTCGATAATCCTGTTAGAAGAAGAAGAGAACCAAGAAGAACAAAACCGTGTTGTTGACTCAGAACAACACCGAGCCATGTTCAATGCAAATTACGATCACCAAGCTCGACTAATGAACGATTACATCGATGATGTCCAAACTCATCACTATCAATTAGATGAGTTGGTTCAAACCAGATCCAAAAAAGCTCGTCTCTCCGCTGCTGCATTTGCTGCAACCGCTGCCGGTTCAGTTTCCGAAGAACCCAGTTCGGTTCAAAATAAAAGTAATGATGTTAATGCGAACCAGTCACATCAGCGAAGGCTTTGGGTGAAGGACCGGTCGAAAGACTGGTGGGAGATGTGCAACCGGGAAGATTTCCCGGAGGAAGAATTCCGGCGATGTTTCCGAATGAGCAAAGCAACGTTCAACATGATCTGCGACGAGCTCGATTCAGTAGTAACAAAGAAAAACACAATGCTACGCGACGCGATTCCGGTTCGGCAGCGCGTGGCAGTTTGCATCTGGCGGCTGGCAACCGGTGATCCACTCCGAGAAGTATCAAAACGGTTCGGTTTAGGAATATCCACGTGTCACAAACTCGTACTCGAAGTTTGCGCCGCAATAAAAACCGTTTTATTGCCAAAGTATCTCAACTGGCCAGAGGAAGAAACGTTAAAGAGAACGAAGCAAGAGTTCGAGGGTATTTCCGGAATTCCAAATGTCGGTGGAGCAATTTACACAACACATATACCAATAATTGCACCGAAGATCAGCGTTGCTTCGTATTTCAATAAACGACAAACGGAAAGGAATCAGAAAACGAGTTACTCGATAACGGTTCAAGGTGTAGTTAATACAAAAGGTGTTTTTAACGATTTGTGTATAGGGTGGCCAGGTTCAATGTCAGATGATGAAGTATTAGAAAAAAGTGCTTTATATCAAAGAGGAAGAGGAGGGTGTTTGAAAGATGTTTGGATTGTTGGAAGTTCAGGGTATCCTTTAATGGATTTTGTTTTGGTTCCTTATACACATAAGAACCTGACGTGGACACAACATGCTTTTAATGAGAAAGTTGATGATGTTCAAAGAATTGCTAAGGAAGCATTTGTTAGAGTGAAAGGGAGATGGGGTTGTTTGCAAAAGAGGACAGAAGTTAAGCTTGATGATTTGCCAGCTGTTCTTGGTGCTTGTTGTGCTCTTCATAATATTTGTGAGATTATGAATGAGGAAATGGATCCTAAGTTGAGGTTTGAGCTTTTTGATGATGAGATGGTTGCTGAGAATGGTATACGTTCTGCTAATGCTATGCAGAAAAGAGATCAAATTGCTCATTTTTTGTTACATCATGGTCGTGCTGGTACTGGTTTTATGTAGCCTATTTTGTTTTTTGTTTTTAAGATTCTAGTATTCTTTTGGCTACATTAGAGAATAAGATAAGATGCTTGTGCTGCTTGAATTAAGTCGACATTTGTGACTTGCTATAGGGATTTTTTGCCGACTGAAAGAAGTAATGGATAACTGAATTTTTTTGCTTGTTAGATTTGGTTGTTGACGTGTCATTGATTCTTGTTTTATGTTTGATGCCACCGCGTTCCTTTCTTCCGTGTTGTGCTGTGACCCACAACATTCTGACCCAAAAAGATTCGATTTTGCTTTTTGACTTTTGTTATGTCAGCAGCGTGGAAACCTGTCAACCCGGGAGGCACATCACTATTCCTCTTCACTAAGTGTGGGAAGCCGAACTGCGTTTGCGGAGCCTTGGCCCTGGTTTGCCTTCAATCGTCATTTCATGAATCATACATATATCAAAGCTAGCTTGTAAGTTTTCACATGATCAATCAATCAACTGTCGCTTACAATTGGGGAGCATTAGAATATGTTACAATATAACAGAAACAAAAACATGCTAAAACCTGCCGAGGCTTTGATTCAAGCATGATTAGTAATAATAAAATAGCAAACAATATACCAAATCAATTGCAATTTCTATACTAATACTAATCAAACAATGACAGACTTCAATCGAACAGAAATTAGGGATTAATCAGAAATTCTAATCAAACAATAAGAAATTGGGGATTTCAGTTCATACAAATTGAGATTTGGGGATTAATCAAAAATTTCAATCAAGCAATCAGAAATCGAGGATTTCACAGAAATTGGGGTTTTCACATAAATTAGGGATTTCAGTTCACACGAATTAGGGTTTACTAGAGAGAAGAGGAGAAGTTGAAAGTTGGATCGCAACAGTCGCAGGAAGAGGAGAAGAAGAAAGCTGGACTTCACTTCAGTGCTTCACTTCGTGGCTTCAGTGCTTCGCCCAGGAAGAAGAGAGAAGAGAACTGACGAATGAAGGCGTGCGGGGTGGTGGTGTCGTGGTGGTTGTCATTCGTCACGCAGGAAGAAGAGAGAAGAGAGAGCCACCGTGTCTGTGTGTTGGGTCGCGAGGGAGAGTGAAGAGTTTCATCAAGGAAGGTCGTGAGAGAAAGAGAGAGAGAAAGAGAGGGAGAGAGAGGGGTAAGTGGAGTTTGGGTCTTTGGTGTAAATGGGTGAAAACTTAGGCTACTAGTGCAATTTAAAATTTTCAGGTGCTACAAAAAAATAATTATATAGGATGGTAAGCAGAATTAATTTTTTTCCAAGGGATTCAACAGAATCCCCTCAAGTGTATGTGGGTCCGCCTCTGTGAGCCAGGCCTGTGACCTGTCGTAGGCTCATTTTTTCGACTTGGCCTAGCCTTTTTGAAAGTTTGTTAAGGCCTGAAAACCCGTTTAAAAGTCTGTTTAAAAGTCTATTTCACTATTTTTTTTAACAATTGCTTATGACCTTTAAGTGATGTATGTTTTTGTAA
Organism: Astragalus membranaceus; assembly: GCA_039519185.1. Classification (NCBI taxonomy): domain Eukaryota; kingdom Viridiplantae; phylum Streptophyta; class Magnoliopsida; order Fabales; family Fabaceae; genus Astragalus; species Astragalus membranaceus. Next base: position 56,050,643 of record CM076851.1, read on the forward strand.
AGGAATTAAGAAGCTAATAGGTCAGTAAAATTAAGTTTTATTTTATATGACATCCAATTTTAATTTTATTTAATAATAATAACTTTAAATATGTCAAAACGTGATGTATGTTGATATGTTTAAATTAACAGAAAATATTAGCAAATTTATGATTTAACACAATTGATTGTGACTACAGGTGCGAAGGTGAAATTATTACAAAATTGATTGTTTTTTCAATTTATTTTATGATTGGTCAAGACTTCATTAGCTTGCTCTCTGACCCTTGGATTAATTGTTGTTGTTTTTGTTAATTATTAATTAATTATTATTAATTAATCTACTCTATTATAATTACTATTATTAATATTAACTATTAATTAATTATTATTAATCTACCCTAAGAAAACAAATGAGTTATTAAAAGACAATTTTAGACATTTTTAACTTTTTTACACATCACCATTTTTCTGTACAATAATGTTAATTGTTACTTTTATTTCTCATTTTTTAGTTCTATTTTCACTTCTTTCTCATTTTTTCTTTCAATCTCACATTTCTCAATATTTCTCACTTTTGACGCATCTACTATTTGTTTGTGGTGTCCACACCCTTTATTTGAAATTCTTTATTTTCTCAATATTTTTTAATCAACTATATAACATAATATGATTTTTTTTTTTTTGATAAGCAAAAATATATATAAAAGGGGTGCAAACGGGCACCCAAAACATTACAAATACAATGGGCCTTATTAAAACCTCTCTGGGCCAAAACCTCATGGAAAAAATACCCAAGGAGGAAAGAGAGTACCCTAGGAAGAATGAGGCTAACAGCCAGTTAAATCGAGTCCATACAATCAAAAGGATTAACCCACTAATCAGAGATCTTAAAAGTAAAATTGCGACATTCTAAGCTTATAAACCAAGTCCATGTTATTGACTTAACATGGTTAACACCCACCTGCGGATTACAAACTTGACCTCTGAAAAGAATATGGTTCCGATGTAACCATATACACCAAGTAACAACCATCCATATCAAATACTTCAATCTACACGCCTTCTTCAATTCCAATTGCAAACCATAAGCTCGAAAATGTTTGACCCTTACTAGAGTATTTGAAATCGCCAAACCCGACCAATTCTGAATAGCATGCCAAACTATCCCAGAACACCTGCATAAAATAAATAAATGTGAAATCGACTCATCCTTCTCAAAATTAAAGGGACAGCAAACCCCGTGAGGATCATTGATAATGCCCTTAGAAATAAGAGTATCCCGGGTTGGGAGCTTCCCCATCAATAATCTCCAGCCAAAAACTCCCACCTTAGTGGGAATAGATAATTGCCACATATCAACAAGAGCACTCTGAATATCGCTATCCAACCTAACATGTTGTGTCAAAATTTAACAACAGCACATAACAAAATTTAACAGAAAAAGAATGAAGGTTTTCATGGCTCTACCACCAATGATCTTTCTCTGAATCTTCGGGATGAAATGGATTAAGAGTGGCCAACAACAAATCCTGCACTTCCCTCTCCTCCACAGACAAGTCACGACTCCACTCAAGATTCCACCACCAGATATTGTCATGCCAAAACTCGTGCTCCAAAATGCTACCCTGTTTATGCTTAACCACTTCAAATAGGCTAGGAAATAAATCCTTAAAAGTGTCATTGCTGGCCCACATGTGACCCCAAAAAGAAATCGGATTCCCCTTCCCCACCATAGGCCTAAGTGCAGATACAAATGCTCCCTGCCAAGAAGGATTACGATCTTCCAAAAGTAATAACTCCTTCCACCATAAAGAATCCTTGGTAACTCCTCTGGGCACCAGAGCCCATGTGAAAATATGCCTCAAGTCCCCATACCGATGATTAAGAAGCTTCCACCAGCTTGTACTATAATCTTTGATGCATCTCCACTTCCCCTTGCACAGAAGAGCCAAATTGATGGCTTCCAGATTCTTCACCCCAAACCACCATCCTTCTCGGGTCTGCAAACCTTGTTCCACGACACCCAATAAATAGGGAGACCCTCTCTAGTACCCCTACAGAAAGTCCCTCTGAATCTTGACTAGCTCCTGAATAACAATCTTGGGGGCTTTGAAAAAAGAGAACATATAAAGCGGAATACTAATGAGAACCGAGTTAATGAGAGTCACTCTACCCCCGATAGACAATAAACGTCCACTCCACGGTGAAAGCCTCTTTCTCACCTTATCAATAATTGAAATCCGTGTATATCTTCTTCTAGGATTGACTCCCACCGGAATACCCAAAAACTTAAAAGGAATATTAGGAGAGTTGCACGACAAAAAAGTTGCAGCCGCCTCCAAAAAATCACCGTTTAAGTTAATGACATAAATACAATTCGAATGAAAGTTCACCTTCAACCCCGAGAGCAATTCAAAAATTCTGAAAATAGATTTAATACACCATAAATTGTCCCAGGTGCCCTTACCGATCAAAATAGTGTCGTCCGTGAACTGGAGCATCGAAAAGCTGATGTAGCGACCGAAGAATCCGAATGAGGGATTCTTCGAAATTCTTGAAATGAAGCCGCCGCCAAAGTTTAGTTTAAAGGCAAACATTGGAAAATCCCTATCGAGTGGATAAGGGGGATTTTGCGGACTAAGTTTAGGCTCGGGAGTCGTTTCATAGGGAATGTATTAGCACCCTACGACGTCCTTCCTAACGAAGGCTACCTTTTAACTAAATAAGGGTATGACACTACCCCTCTTTATTTATATTTTACTAGGAAATATGGAGGGCTTCCAAATTTCTCGAGTAAAATAGAAATAAAGATAAAATGACACTAATTTTGTGGCACATTACTGATTTCCCAATCCTAAAAAAAAGTTTCAGACACTATTTTTTTCTCAAAACCGATTTGGTCATGCCCCTCCTCACTCCTATTGGTCGTACTCATTTTCGGACCACTGAACACATACTAAATAAAAAAAGATAATGAAAACAAAGTTAATATGACAGAACTATGTATTGTTCAGTATATAAGCATCTAAAAAAAGAATTGAAGCATGATAGACTAAATGTCTACATATTTTTTAGATTTCAGATTGTATAATGGAAGAAAGGAAAAGAAAGAAACCTATTCTGCTTACTGCTGCTTCTCTGTTACTGCTTCTGTTCTGTTTCAGAAATTTTTGATGTTTTAGAAATTAGGGTTTCAGTGTGAAATCCTACATTTGTTGCTCTGAATTTCTCTGAATTTTCGCAAAATCTGTTACTGTGTGTGTATGTGTGCGTATTTTTTGTGTATTCCTCAGTCACTGCCTCTGTGTGTCTTTTGTCCCGGAGTCACAATGTTACTATTCGATATTTATAGGTGGATTGGTGAGGTGCTGAGGAGTCAAAAAGGACAGCAATTAGAGAAAACTTAGGGCACAAAAAGGACAGCAATTGAGGACGAAAAAGGACAGCTATTTGAATGGGAAAAGGACAATAGCTGGCAATGGAGGAAGGACAGCATTCAAGGAGAAACCCTAGCTAGGGCAGCCAGCAACAGCTGATGCGCCCCCTTTTCTTCTTTTTTCTTTTTTTGAAATTTTGTATTATGATTTTTTGCTGTTTCCTTTTTTGGTTCATATGTGTAAAGAAAAACTATATTATATAACAAAAAAACCTTTGACTATTCAGCTTCTTTACTTATTTTTTGTACCAATAACAATAGACTAAATAAGAACAATAACTGCAAAAATAAAATAAAACGAGCATAAAAACAAACATTGGACGAGAGTGCCAAGGACACGCGCGTGATACAACGAGCATAAAACTTTTTTGGATTTTCGACGTCCTTCCTAACGAAGGCTACCTTTTAACTAAATTAGGGTATGACAGCTGCCCCTCTTTATTAATATTTTACTAGGAAATATGGAGGGCTTCCAAATTTTTCGAGTAAAATAGAAATAAAGTTAAAATGACACTAATTTTTTGGCACATTACTGATTTCCCAATCCTAAAAAAAAAGTTTCAGACACTATTTTTTTCTCAAAACCGATTTGGTCATGCCCCTCCTCACCCCTATTGGTCGTACTCATTTTCGGACCACTGAACACATACTAGATAAAAAAAGGATAATGAAAACAAAGTTAATATTACAGAACTATGTATTGTTCTGTATATAAGCATCTAAAAAGAGAAATTGAAGCATGATAGACTAAATGTCTACATATTTTTAGATTTCAGATTGTATAATGGAAGAAAGGAAAAAGAAAGAAACCTATTCTGCTGACTGCTACTTCTCTGTTACTGCTTCTGTTCTGTTTCAGAAATTTTTGATGTTTTAGAAATTAGGGTTTTAGTGTGAAACCCTACATTTGTTGCTCTGAATTTTCGCAAAATCAGTTACTGTGTGTGTATGTGTGCATATTTTTTGTGTATTCCTTAGTCACTGCCTCTGTGTATCATTTGTCCCTGAGTCACTGTCTTACTGTTTGATATTTATAGGTGGATTGGTGAGGAGTCAAAAAGGACAGTCAGCAAAAGGACAGCAATTAGGGAAAATTTAGGGCACAAAAAGGACAACAATTGAGGACGAAAAAGGACAGCTATTTGAATGGGCAAAGGACAATAGCTGGCAATGGAGGAAGGACAACATCCAAGGAGAAACCCTAGCTAGGGCAGCCAGCAACAGCTGCTGCGCCCCCTTTTCTTCTTTTTTCTTTTTTTGAAATTTTATATTTTAATTTTGTCTTATGATTTTTTGCTGTTTCCTATTTTGGTTCATATGTGTAAAGAAAAACTATATTATATAACAAAAAACTTTGACTATTCAGCTTCTTTATTTATTTTTTGCACCAATAACAATAGACTAAATAATAACAATAACTGCAAAAATAAAATCGAACGAGCATCAAAATAAACATTGCACGAGAGTGCCAAGGACACGCACGTGACACAACAAGCATAAAAGTTTTTTGGATTTTCGATTACTCGGACAAATTAGGGTATGACAGCTGCCCCTCTTTATTTATATTTTACTAGGAAATATTGTGGGCTTCCAAATTTCTCGAGTAAAATAGAAATAAAGTTAAAATGACACTAATTTTGTGGCACATTACTCATTTCCCAACCCGAAAAAAAAGTTTCAGGCACTATTTTTTCTCAAAACCGATTTGGTCATGCCCCTCCTCACCCCTATTGGTCGTACTCATTTTCCGACCACTGAACACATAAACAATTATCGTCAAACAATCAATCAATCGAAAACTTATCAATCGAAACGTTATTTTCGCAAAACGGTTTTCAACACGAATTATCGCTAAACGGGGACAGACTCAGAGTACAAAATCCATAAATCATAAAACAATTCCCTAGTGAGTATAGAACTCACCAATTGCGATGACAATCGCAAAACGCCAAGACTTCGAGAATTACACCGATCCCAAAAAACACGAACTCTCCTCGGACTCGATCACAACACGAACTCAGCTACTCACTCACTTGGACAGCAACCCAAACCGAACTCAGCTACTGAAACACTTTTCCCCAGCTACTCAATCGAACCTCACACAGGATTTGGCTTGAAGATGGGTCTTTTAATACTGGATATTGGAGTTGGAGCAAGACATGCAAGGTCTAAAACTCCATTTTTATGCTTGGAGGTTTGCAATGGTGTAGGAGAAGGGATGAGGTTTGTGTGCTGTTCTTGGTATCAAGAGGAAGAGGAAGAAGAATGGGGGATAATGGCGGAATCAGATGCAGCATGCATGAATGTTTGAGGTAGGATCCCCCTTTCTTCTCCACCCTCTCTCTCGCGAACCCTCTCCTCCTTCTCTCTATTCTATTTCTGATTTTCCTGTTTCTGAAAATGAGGATGAAAAATGAAGTGGCTGACTTGGGGGGTGGGGTTTCAGCTGTGAACTAAGTCAATGTGGGGAATTTACCCTATTACCCTTCAGCTAATTATACTCCCCATCCTATCTAACACTTGACTTAAGTAAATTAATTTATCTCAACAATCAATCACCCAAGCATTACCAAGTAATTAAATCATTATATCTCTTCCTAACATATCACATATAAATACGATTATGTTAAATAAATACTAGACATTGCCTAATATCGCTTATATAAGTATTTAACCTATTACCATAACTCTTAACGGTCGATGAAGTTTCTAAGATTTAGGGATGTTACACTATTCAGCTTTTTTATTTATTTTTTGCACCAATAACAATAGACTAAATAATAACAACAACTGCAAAAATAAAATAAAACGAGCATCAAAACAAACATTGCACGAGAGTGCCAAGGACACGCGCGTGACTGTCGTGACACAAAAGCATAAAACGTTTTTGGATTTTTGATTACTCGGACAAAATTAGGGTATGGCAGCTGCCCCTCTTTATTTATATTTTACTAGGAAATATGGAGGGCTTCCAAATTTCTCGAGTAAAATAAAAATAAAGATAAAATGACACTAATTTTATGGCACATTACTGATTTCCCAATCCTAAAAAAAAGTTTCAGACACTATTTTTTTCTCAAAACCGATCTAGTCATGCCCCTCCTCACCCCTATTGGTCGTACTCATTTTCGGACCACTGAACACATACTAGATAAAAAAGGATAATGAAAACAAAGTTAGTATTACAGAACTATGTATTGTTCAGTATATAAGCATCTAAAAAGAGAAATTGAAGCATGATAGACTAAATGTCTACATATTTTTTAGATTTCAGATTGTATAATTGAAGAAAGGAAAAGAAAGAAACCTATTCTGCTTACTGCTGCTTCTCTATTACTGCTTCTGTTCTGTCTCAGAAATTTTTGATGTTTTAGAAATTAGGGTTTCAGTGTGAAACCCTACATTTGTTGCTCTGAATATCTCTGAATTTTCGCAAAATCAGTTACTGTGTGCGTATTTTTTGTGTATTCCTTAGTCACTGCCTCTGTGTATCTTTTGTCCCTGAGTTACTGTGTTACTGTTTGATATTTATAGGTGGATTGGTGAGGTGCTGAGGAGTCAAAAAGGACAGTCAGCAAAAGGACAGCAACTAGGGAAAATTTAGGGCACAAAAAGGACAGCAATTGAGGACGAAAAAGGACAGCTATTTGAATGGGCAAAGGACAATAGCTGGCAATGGAGGAAGGACAGCATCCATGGAGAAACCCTAGCTAGGGCAGCCAGCACAGCTGCTGCGCCCCCTTTTCTTCTTTTTTCTTTTTTTGAAGTTTTGTATTTTAATTTTGTATTATGATTTTTTGCTGTTTCCTTTTTTGGTTCATATGTGTAAAGAAAAACTATATTATATAACAAAAAAAAACCTTTAACTATTCAGCTTCTTTATTTATTTTTTGCACTAATAACAAAAGACTAAATAATAACATAACTCCAAAAATAAAATAAAACGAGCATCAAAACAAGCATTGCACGAGAGTGCCAAGGACACGCGCGTGACTGTTGTGACACAACGAGCATAAAACTTTTCTGGATTTTCGATTACTCGGACAAAATTAGGGTATGACAACTGCCCCTCTTTATTTATATTTTACTCAGAAATATGGAGGGCTTCCAAATTTCTCGAGTAAAATAGAAATAAAGATAAAATGACACTAATTTTGTGGCACATTACTGATTTCCCAATCCAAAAAAAAAAGTTTCAGACACTATTTTTTTCTCAAAACCGATTTGGTCATGCCCCTCCTCACCCCTATTGGTCGTACTCATTTTCGAACCACTGAACACATACTACATAAAAAAGGATAATGAAAAAAACGTTAGTATTACAGAACTATGTATTGTTCAGTATATAAGCATCTAAAAAGAGAAATTAAAGCATGATAGACTAAATGTCTACATATTTTTTAGATTTCAGATTGTATAATGGAAGAAAGGAAAAGAAAGAAACCTATTCTGCTTACTGCTGCTTCTCTATTACTGCTTCTGTTCTGTTTCAGAAATTTTTGATGTTTTAGAAATTAGGGTTTCAGTGTGAAACCCTACATTTGTTGCTCTGAATATCTCTAAATTTTCGCAAAATCAGTTACTGCGTGCGTATTTTTTGTGTATTCCTTAGTCACTGCCTCTGTGTATCTTTTGTCCCTGAGTCAATGTGTTACTGTTTGATATTTATAGGTGGATTGGTGAGGTGCTGAGGAGTCAAAAAGGACAGTCAGTAAAAGGACAGTAACTAGGGAAAATTTAGGGCACAAAAAGGACAGCAATTGAGGAAGAAAAATGACAGCTATTTGAATGGGCGAAGGACAATAGCTGGCAATGGAGGAAGGACAGCATCCATGGAGAAACCCTAGCTAGGGCAGCTAGCAACAGCTGCTGCGCCCCCTTTTCTTCTTTTTTCTTTTTTTGATATTTTGTATTTTAATTTTGTATTATGAGTTTTTGCTGTTTCCTTTTTTGGTTCATATGTGTAAAGAAAAACTATATTATATAACAAAAAAAACCTTTGACTATTCAGCTTCTTTATTTATTTTTTGCACCAATAACAATAGACTAAATAATAACATAACTGCAAAAATAAGATAAAACGAGCATCAAAACAAACGTTGCACGAGAGTGCCAAGGACACGCGCGTGACACAACGAGCATAAAACTTTTTTGGATTTCGATTACTCGGACAAAATTAGGGTATGACAGCTGCCCCTCTTTATTTATATTTTACTAGGAAATATGGAGGGCTTCAAAATTTCTCGAGTAAAATAGAAATAAAGATAAAATGACACTAATTTTGTGGCACATTACGGATTTCCCAATCCTAAAAAAAAAGTTTCAGACACTATTTTTTTCACATTACTGATTTGGTCATGCCCCTCCTCACCCCTATTGGTCGTACTCATTTTCGGACCACTGAACACATACTAGATAAAAAAGGATAATGAAAACAAAGTTAATATTACAGAACTATGTATTGTTCAGTATATAAGCATCTAAACAGAGAAACTGAAGCATGATAGACTAAATGTCTACATATTTTTTAGATTTCAGATTCCATAATGGAAGAAAGGAAAAGAAAGAAACCTATTCTGCTTACTGCTGCTTCTCTGTTACTGCTTCTGTTCTGTTTCAGAAATTTTTGATGTTTTAGAAATTAGGGTTTCAGTGTGAAACCCTACATTTTTTGCTCTGAATTTCTCTGAATTTTCGCAAAATCAGTTACTGTGTGTGTATGTGTGCGTATTTTTTGTGTATTCCTCAGTCACTGCCTCTGTGTATCTTTTGTCCCCGAGTCACTGTGTTAATGTTTGATATTTATAGGTGGATTGGTGAGGTGCTGAGGAGTCAAAAGGGACAGTCAGCAAAAGGCCAGCAATTAGGGCAAATTTAGGGCACAGAAAGGACAACAATTGAGGACGTAAAAGGACAGCTATTTGAATGGGCAATGGAAAATAGATGGCAATGGAGGAAGGACAGCATCCATGGAGAAACCCTAGCTAGGGCAGCCAGCAACAGCTGCTGCGCCCCCTTTTCTTCTTTTTTCTTTTTTTGAAATTTTGTATTTTAATTTTGTATTATGATTTTTTGCTGTTTTCTTTTTTGGTTCATATGTGGAAAGAAAAACTATATTATATAACAAAAAAAAAACCTTTGACTATTCAGCTTCTTTATTTATTTTTTGCAACAATAACGATAGACTTAATAATAACAATACCTGCAAAAATAAAATAAAACGAGCATCAATACAAACGTTGCACGAAAGGGCCAAGGATACACTCGTGACACAACGAGCATAAAACTTTTTTGGATTTTCGATTACACGGACAAAATTAAGGTATGACAACTTCCCCTCTTTATTTATATTTTACTAGGAAATATGGAGGGCTTCAAAATTTCTCGAGTAAAATAGAAATTAAAGATAAAATGACACTAATTTTGTGGCACATTACTGATTTCCCAATCCTAAAAAAAAGTTCCAGACACTATTTTTTTCTCAAAACCGATTTGGTCATGCCCCTCCTCACAGCTATTGGTCGTACTCATTTTCGGACCACTGAACACATACCAGATAAAAAAGGATAATGAAAACAAAGTTATAATACAGAACTATGTATTGTTCAGTATATAAGCATCTAAAAAGAGAAATTGAAGCATGATAGACTAAATGTCTACATATTTTTTAGATTTCAGATTGTATAATGGAAGAAAGGAAAAGAAAGAAACCTATTCTACTTATTGCTGCTTCTCTGTTACTGCTTCTGTTCTGTTTCAGATATTTTTGATGTTTTAGAAATTAGGGTTTCAGTGTGAAACCCTACATTTGTTGCTCTGAATTTCTCTGAATTTTCGCAAAATCAATTACTGTGTGTATGTGTGCGTATTTTTTGTGTATTCCTCAGTCACTGCCTCTGTGTATCTTTTGTCCCTGAGTCACTGTGTTACTGTTTGATATTTATAGGTGGATTGGTGAGGTGCTGAGTAGTCAAAAAGGACAGTCAGCAAAAGAACAGCAATTAGGGCCAATTTTGAGCACAAAAAGGACAGCAATTGAGGACGAAAAAGGACAGCTATTTGAATGGGCAAAGGACAATAGTTGGCAATGGAGGAAGGACAACATCCAAGGAGAAACCCTAGCTAGGGCAGCTAGCAACAGCTGCTGCTCCCCCTTTTCTTCTTTTTTTTTTTGAAATTTTGTATTATGATTTTTTGTACTATTTTTGTCTATTTCCTTTTTTGGTTCATATGTGTAAGGAAAAACTATATTATATAACAAAAAAAACCTTTGACTATTCAGCTTCTTTATTTATTGTTGGCACCAATAACGATAGACTTAATAATAACAATAACTGCAAAAATAAAATAAAACGAGCATCAAAACAAACATTGCACGAGAGTGCCAAGGACACGCGCGTGACACAACGAGCATAAAACTTTTTTGGATTTTCGATTACTCGGGCAAAATTAGGGTATGACAGTTGAGACTATTATGAACCTGAAACTCAGTAAAGCATCACGCACAGATTTCTGAACCATTCTGGTTAAACCCTCGGCGGCAATGAGAAAAAGGAAAGGAGGCAAATGATCTCATTGCTAAAGACCCTATGCATCATAAAATCCTCAATTGGGCTTTTGTTGACAAGAACAGATATCGAAGAATTATGAAGACAAGGTTTAATCCAATTAACCCACTTCGACCCAAATTCCATCCGACCCATCATGTACTCAAGAAAGCCCCAAGAAATAGAATCATAAGCCTTTTAAAAATCAACTTTAAACACCATACACTCATCTTTTCTTCGCTTTGCCAAATCCACCAATTCATTAACAACCAGAACCCCATCCAAAATCTGCCGACCCGAAATAAACGTCGATTGACAAGGAGAAATAATCCTAGACAAAACCTTTTTCAATCTACTAGCTAACACTTTAGCCAAGATTTAATAGATACATCTGATGAGACAAATCAGGTGATAATCCTTAAGCTCTTGAGGATTCTCCTTCTTGGGAATGAGAGCAAGAAACGAAGCAGAAATGGCTTTGGGCATCACAACATTAGGATGAAATTCACCTACGAAACCAAAGATGTCCTCCTTCACCACATCCCAGCAATTTTTAATGAAATTAAGGTTAAAACCATCAGACCCTGGGCTTTTATTCCCATCACAACCCCACACTTCTTCTCTAACCTCCTCCTTCGTGAAAGGAGCAATGAGAAGACAATACTCGTCCTCATTGATCTTACCAAACTCAACAGCCCCGAGAATTGGTCTTTGAAAATGCTCCTCGACATAACTAACTTCGAAAAATCTTTTCACTTCCTGCTTAACTTCCTCCACCTCCTCCAACATCCTCCCCCTATCCAAAGAAACGATCTGATTAGCTCTATTACGATTCTTGATGCAAGCATGAAAAAACTTAGAACTATGATCCCCTTCTCTTATCCAATTGGCTCTAGATTTTTGTTTGATCATACTCTCTTTGATATGAATCTGCTTCCAAAAAGATGAAGATACCTCCTTCAACTTAGCCACATCTTCCAACCCACCCCCCTCTGCAATAACCTGATCAAGCTCATTCATATCAGAAACAAAATTACTAATACTAAAATTCATCTGACCGAACACCTCCTTATTCCAAACCTTGAGCTTAGCTTTCAACAATTTATAATATGATTAAAATAATATTAAATGATTTACTATTCACTATTTACTATAATCTACCGAAACTACTAAAATCAATCAATTTAACTACTAACAATTGTCAGCAAAAATTCTTTCACCATCGATTCAATTGTCAACAAAAATCCAAAAATAACTTATTTTTTAATAATTTAACTAAAACAGTTAAAATAATATTAAGTGATCTAGAATTTACTATTTATTATAATCTAATAAAACTACTAAATCGATTCAATTTAACTACTTACAATTTAAAAAAAATGTAACCACTGACAAAAATTTTAAAATAAGTTTTTTTAATATTTTAATAATTTTATTAAATTGATTGCATTAATATTAAATGATCTAAAATTTATTATTTACTATAATTAGTCTATTAAAACTACTAAAATCAATCAATTTAACTACTAAAATAAATTTATCTAATAAATAGATAAATCCATTTTGTAAAATATCTAATAAATAAAAGTGATAAATCTGTTAAATAATTAAAATTAATTTTTTTTTAAAATAAAATAGATATAAATATCGGTCGTCTTTTGGTTCATTTTAGTGTGTAGATATTCCTTTACACGTGAAGATGTTGTACGCCAGGTGAATAATTTAGGCTAAAAAATCGGTGTTCGGGCAACCTTATCTGATTGTAATGAAACCACAGTCATTAAATCCGAAAAAAAATCAGGGATCATAACTCCCCCAAAAATGGACTTCTATTGGGATTGTGGGGCTCAAAATCCCAAATTCCATCATTTACTATTTTTTATTCATTTTTTTAATTTTTCATAATCTCCAAAAATCTAAAAAATTTGCATAACCTTATTTTGGTTTTACTAGATTTTTAGTGGTGTTTTTATAATTTTTAGATTAGTTTGGACTCTTTTTAACAGATTTTTAGTAGTATTTTTATAACCTTTTTAAAAAATTTAAATAAAAAAAACATTTTTTAATAGACAACGGATTTACCCATTTATTAGATAAATTCATTATTAAAAAATTACAAAAACGGATTTATGTTTGATTTGAGGTAATTTCGGTTTGCAAAAAAATAAAAACAGAATTAGGTAAATCATTTTTCTTCTAAACGGATTTATCTAATTTAAAGATAAATTCGTTTTGTAAAAATCACTAAAACTGATTTATCTTTAAATTAGATAAATCCCTGTGAAGAAAGTTATAAGGGCATTCTAGGAATAACAAATTTTGTGGGGTATAGAGGGATATGGTGGAGGTACAAAAAAAACCTAATTTGCTTAGCTTGAAATGTATTCAGGGCCAACCCAACACTAAATGAGGCCTAAATCGAACTTCAAAATGAGGCCTTTTATATTCTAGAAAAATTGATAACTTTATTTTTTTATTTAAAATTTTATTTTTCGGGCTTTTTGAGGTGCAAAATTCACTTATTAAATTATTGTAATCAATTTCACGCTTTTCACCATTTGACAATTTTTGAAAGTAAAGTGATGAAGAAAAGTGTCTAGGAAATTCATCCTTAGGAAAATCTATATCGGTAACTTTAATAGGACCATTTTAATTTCTACTAATAAATCTCTCAAACTTGTATCAATATTTGTCCATTGACTTGGGTCATATATATTTTTAGCAGTAGATTCTTCTAATACTTCTCTATCTTCATCGTGAGTATCAGATTCAATACAATCTTGCTCATTAGTCAATACCTCTTCTCTATTTTCATTTTCATTTGTAGTGTGAACTTGTTCAATAGCTATTCCTTCTTTACTATTTTCATTTTCATTTTCATTTGTGTCTACATTGTTAACTTGTTCATCAACCAATTGTTCATCTCTACTTTCTTTGTGTCTACATCGTTAACTTGTTCATCAACCAATTGTTTTTTTCTATATTCAATTTCATTTGGGTTCGCATTGTTGATTTGTTCATTCAATAATCTATCAAATTCAACTAAAATAGACTATGAAATCAAGACAATAGAGACTACAAAATTAAAATAAAAGTAATTAAATTAAAAACTATAAAGTGAGATAAAAGATTGGAACAATAAAACCTGATTGTGGGCAAATTATTTAAGACAAAAGCTTCTTGTGATCATTTATCCAAACAAACACTTAAGTCGGGAGTAGTACGAACAGTATAATTATTATATTTTTTTGGTTCGGCCAACGCGGCTAGACCACGAATTGTTCCGATACTTTTAACGAAAGACTGATCTCCACTTGTGTTTAGGATCAAATTTTATACTGACCAACACCGAATTTGTCTATTGCAAAAATCAAACCAGCTTGCACCAAGTAAATCCCGTGTCCTGGACTAAATTAAGTCACTTGGCAAACCGGTATAATTATTATATGTATGTTACGGTCATAATATGTAAAAGAAAATTCAATATTGACGTTGATATCGTGTTTGTTTTTTTAGTGCCCCAAAAATGTCCAAATAAAGCGTCTGTCTAAAAATACAAAATAAGTATACTTTTCTCAAAACACCAGCCATTGATGCTTTGAGAGATGTTTGTATTAAATTAAATAAACAGAAAGAAAGAAATAGCAAGAGTATGGTACGGAATACGGATGTTCAATGATGAGTCACATGTTATAGACCTCGGATTCTCCGACAAACACCGTAGGATCACAATTCCAAAACAACAACACAAAACCAACAATCATTCAACACATGTCAAACACCCATAAAAACATTGTTCCCCTTCATCATCATATGTTTATTTTAGAGGGTCTCCTACTTTTGTTGTTCTGATCATCCCAAATTGAAGAACAAAGGAGAAAATAGGGGTTTTGGTTTTGGTTTTTGGGAATGGAGAATCACAAGGTGGAAGATGAGGTAGTAATTGTAGATGAAGGAGGTGATGATGTGAGTCCCATACCTGATGAAGATCAAGGTGATGTTGGTTCCAGCATCACCATGGAAAGGGTAGAAGCTGCTAAGAAATTCATTGAAAATCATTATAGGTCTCAAATGAAACACATTCAAGAACGCAAAGAGAGGTATATTGTTCTTTTTCATCAAACTTTTTTTTTTATTTAATTTCTTCTCATTTCTGTGATCTATTTTTTCTCTTTGCATGTAGTTAGAGGATTTTTAATTCTCTCTTTTGGTGCTTGATCTGTTTCTTCTTCTTTCCTTTGTATTTTTTTGTACCTAATTACCTACATTTTGTGAAATGTGCATGCATTTATCCTTGTATTTATTAATTTATTAATTTATTAATTTGTTAATGTCAATTTGCTTATCGTAATAAAATATTATGTGTATATTAATTAATTGTTGAAGCTTTGGATTTTTGTTACCTCTTTTTGGGTGTTATAGGTGCATGCTTAATAACGTTGATTAATTCTAAATGTTTTTTTTTGGTTACTAATTCTAAATGTTTTTGTTGGTAACATTTGGATACAAGCAATCTAGGAGCTCATTTACTTTATTGGGCTGGAAAAAAAAATGCAACTTTTCTTCTTTTTGGAATAGTTAATTGTCTTTATGGGCACTTTAACTTAGATTCTGAAGAAAATTTAAGCTGTACCCTCTTTCCCTAGCTGTGTGGTGTGCAACAAATTGTTCATGCTTCTTCAATAAAATTTGAGCTTCATTGAATCATTTATTAAAATAGTAATGCACTTAATGATGGGACTTGAACATTTATTTAGTCATCTTGTTTTGCTCTTTTTTAGTTTTGAAATCTTGGTTGGTAAGCTAGTGAACATGATTGTATTATTATTTGCAGGCGTTCAGTGCTACAAAAGAAGTTAGAATCATCTCATGTACCAGAAGAGGAACAGCTCAATCTACTGAAGGATTTAGAGCGCAAGGAGACGGAGTATATGCGATTAAAAAGACATAAAATATGTGTTGAGGATTTTGACCTTTTAACCATCATTGGCAGGGGAGCCTTTGGGGAGGTACAAAATGCACTTTTGTGTTAAGATAATTAGTTCTTTTTTTTTGACATGGTATTTATTGAATGTAAGTTGGTAATCTAGATAGTAAAAATCATAATCAATTAATTGTGGTTTCACAGGTAAGACTCTGTCGAGAGAAGAAGTCGGGTACAATATATGCAATGAAAAAATTGAAAAAGTCTGAAATGCTCAGTAGGGGACAGGTGAGCTTTTCATATTTACATTACTTCAATTTATAAATATCAAAAAAGAATGTTCTTTGTGCTAATGTTTTTCAAGTTTCATCTTCAAATTTGAATTGTTTTGCATCATAGGTTGAGCATGTTAGAGCTGAAAGGAATGTACTAGCAGAAGTTGCAAGTGACTGCATTGTGAAGCTATATTACTCTTTTCAAGATCCTGAATTCTTATATCTTATAATGGAGTATTTACCTGGTGGTGATATAATGACTTTGTTAATGAGGGAAGAAACTTTGACGGAAAGTGTCGCGAGATTTTACATTGCTCAAAGTGTTTTGGCCATCGAGTCTATCCACAAACACAATTACATTCATCGGTTAGAATTACTTCTACATTTTAAACCATACTATGGTCTTATTCTTATTATAACCATATTATTGTGTTATAAATTTCTTCATGTATCCCTCAGGGATATAAAACCGGACAACCTTCTATTGGACAAAAGTGGTCATATGAAACTGTCTGATTTCGGTCTTTGCAAGCCACTTGACTGCTCAAACCTATCATCTATAAATGAAAATGAAATATTGGATGATGATAACTTGAATGATACTACGGACACTAATGGATCCGTATCAAATAACAAAAATGGTAGGCGTTGGAAAAGTCCTCTTGAACAACTTCATCATTGGCAAATGAACAGAAGGAAGTTGGTAATTTTTTTCTGCCTACATTTAGAAATTTGTATTTGATGCTTTCCTGGTTCTTGTTTATCGAATCATTTCGTGGCAGGCATTTTCCACTGTTGGAACGCCAGATTATATTGCTCCAGAAGTGTTACTGAAAAAGGGTTATGGTGTGGAGTGTGACTGGTTTGTTGATATTCTTTTTTCATGTGTACTATGGAATATATATATATATATATATATATATATATATATATATATATATATATATGTTGCTTCCTTTTTGGGATGAAATATCCTCCTTGTTTCTGATATGTATTGTGACTTCTTGCAGGTGGTCTCTTGGTGCTATAATGTATGAGATGCTTGTTGGTTATCCCCCATTTTACTCTGATGATCCTGTAACAACATGCAGAAAGGTTTCCTCATTACAATTTGTTTAGTGTCTTTACTTTTTCAGTAGCATTGACAGTAGCAATATAAATGATGTGTTACTTTGTTTGCCTGTTGATGTTTGTCTTCAGATAGTGCACTGGAAAAACCACTTAAAATTTCCAGATGAGGTAAGATTGACACCTGAAGCAAAGGATCTGATATGCGGGTTGCTTTGTGGTGTTCCACATAGGCTTGGTACAAGAGGAGCAGAAGAAATTAAAGTGTGTAAAATGTGCTTTCCTTTCACTCTTTTAGAGGTTACATTAAATCAAAATGTTCCCTGATAACATCACTGGTTCTTAATTGACCAGGCGCATCCTTGGTTCAGAGATGTCGTATGGGACAGGCTCTATGAAACAGAGGCAGCATTTAAACCACAAGTCATTGGGGAACTTGACACGCAGAATTTTATGAAGTTTGATGAGGTATAACATATTATGATATTTGAAATCTGAATTTTTGCATTATTCATCTGAATTTAGTGATTGTTTCTCCAGGAATAATATGGGCTAAGAAATTGTATATGAACTCGCCTTCTTATGCTTATGTTTCCATATTTATACGTGCATGGATTTTGTAGCGTTTCGTTTACATGGTTCGGTTACTATTTGATTAGGTGGAATTGTGACATTTATTGTAATTTTGTTAATAGGTTGAACAACCAAAACCAACTCGAACTGGATCCGGACCTATCAGAAAGGTAGAACTCAGTTTTCTTGAAGATTGAGATTTGTTATGCTATAGTTGAATTAACTTGCCTTAGGCGTTCACTTCTATTATGCATTATTCAATTCCAAGAAAAAGTTTTATCTACTTTAGAATATATAATCCATTATAGTAATCCTTGGATCCGCCATCTTTAAATGTGTAAATGCTCAAGTCTTTATCAAAGTGCGATGCAACAATAATTGCATGAACGAGTTTATCTTCGCGGAGCTTACAGAACAGCATTTAGCTCCATTACAATCATTGTAATTTTCATATTCTTAAGGGCACAATGTGTCTCAATAACTTTTTTCTCTTTGAGGGTGTTGCATACTCTAGGAATTCTGGCTTATGTCTAACTCATCCTCGCAAAATCGGCGCGCAAGGCGAGTTGTGCCTAAGCTTTATAGACACTACTTGAGTCATATCTCTAGGCGATGTTGGACTAAACAAACCCCTCATGCCCCACACAAATAAGGTGCTAGAAGCTGCAACAAAAGCAACCCTAAGGTGTTGGAAGCTGAAATGAAGGCAACCCAAAGTTGCCGGAAGGAAGGAGGCTAGGGGAGACGCCAATTAAGGCAGATTTTTTAACACACCCCCTCGCGCCCAGGCAGACTCATTGAGCCTAAAAAATAGCCGGTTCGTGTGGCCCAACAAAGGATCTAGGATAGGTTTTGATACAATATTAGAATTTGGGTTAAGTTTAACTGAACCCTACAAAACCGACTTGTAAGATGGGGAGTGTCCAACCTCTAGAAACACTACTTAGAGCAGGCAATGTGGCACTAAATACACCCCTGGAACCCAACACAATTAAGGTGCTGGAAGCTACAATGAAGGCACCCAAAGTTGCTGCAATGATGGCGACTAGGGGTGATCACAATTAGGGCCAATTTTCTAACACATACATTGAAGGTTGATGGTGCTTTAGATAAATGTATGAACTTATCCATTGGCTTTATGTGGATTCCCATTAAATCTTTAGCTCCTATTCTTTCTCCCCTGATAAAATCATCAGGTCTAGTTGTTTCCACCGGCACAAATCAGTTCCCGGCTAAATATAAGTTAAGCAATGCTGTGCAATAAAACTTATTTAAAGTTTTTTGTGTCATCATTGTCCACAAATGCTCTTAGTTACTCAAGATCTTAGTTTTGTTGGCTATACATATAAGAATTTTGCCGCTGTCAAGGGGATCAGTCCTAGATGCTTACACTGACACAACTGTAAGTTGAGCAATTAAATTTATCTAATGTTTTTTGTATTATCATTGTCCACAGACACTCTTAACTACTCAAGATCTCAGTTTTGTTGGCTATACATATAAGAATTTTGCCGCTGTCAAGGGGATGCTTCATTCTACTGGTAGGTATTTTTCTCCTAAAGTATAATATGTTACTACTCCTTTTTTCCTTATCAGTCCTAATCTTTTGACTCCACTTGTTATCAATTTATAATGCCTCTTTCTAAATTTTTGTCAGCATTTTACATTTTCTTTTTGTACATGAGATCATATTATTAATGGTATATAGATATGCAACATTAGTAATATGCTTCAGAGACTAGAATCAAAATTCAGTGCAAGTATATGTAAACAAGTTTGCCTCAAGTTATTCTGAAATTCAGGTAGAAAGTATATTATGGTGAAGGGTGTAATTCAACTTGCAAAGAGTTTAGGACTTGTATAAGCGAAGGAAGGACTAATGGGGATGTCTGAGTTATAATGTTGTTGACTAGAATGAATGTTCTCTCTCCTTATTATTCACAACTATATGAACAATTGTGTTAATAGATGAACTGACCTTATGTTTTACAAATTCCAATAGTCAACCATGTCCATTAGACTTCTATTAGATATTTCATTTTATACATTTCTATCTAGGCTTATAGCTAATGAATACTCTATCACTTTGTTTTGCACATGATACAGATCAGGGAAGCGTGTCACCGCGCTCATCAGTTGACTCCACACACAGTAATGGAACCTAACTTTGATAACTACTAACAGTGTTCAGTTATACTATTCTAACTGACCCGTTTTATTCTAGGTGATTCTGCAATAAACTATTCCACCTAAGACTCAATTGACACCACAAAAGCATCTATGAAAATGGAATTACTCTATGGGATTGTGTTTTTGTTTGTGAACACTGTGATGACCTGACCTTATTTTCATGTATAGGACCTTCTAGTGTTATAAATAGATAGATGGACATTCTGTGATGATGCAGAACAGCCACATATCATGCAGAAGAAGTAAGTGTACAGGGATTTACCTACCTTGAGGATTTGTTCACTTGTAGCTCTACTAGTAATCATATATGTGAGTTTTGAAGCCAAGTTATATTTATAAACTTGACAGTGGCATGCCCAGGTTGGCAAAGAAAGATACATGTGCCATCACTTGTGGCAAATTCTGACCCTTTTGTCTCAGTTCTCCTTTTTTCTGTAGTATATCAAATCAAACTAAACTAGGCTATTAGTCCCTTTTGTGATACCTTAAATGAAAACACCTCTGGTAACATAACAGTAAATAATCCTTTTCTTCTATCATTTTAGATGAAGTTCAGGTTGTTGAGTTGTGATAATGTAATGTTGATAAATAACAACAGTGGTATCAATGGTACCTTTGTTCCAATTATTTTTTTGGTTACATCAGGAGTTGCACTCTTATAACTATGTTTTGATTCTGATTGATCATTGATACTTATTTGATATTATTATTATTATTATTATTATTATTATTATTATTATTATTATTATTATTATTATTATTATTATTATTATTATTATTATTATTATTATTATTATTATTATTATTATTATTATTATTATTATTATCCCACACAGTTTAGAGAGTAAAATACAACAACAATGTCAACTATTGACAACATACTCTCGAACACTCTTTTTAACATACCTTTTTGTTGGTCAAAATTCATAAAGGTTCCACAAAATTTACATAGGATTTTGTTAAAAACGGCAGAAGCTCAACTATTCTAAATTGCTATTCATTGAATTGAATCTTCCTCAATTGAATTGATTACATTGTACTGCTCTTAATATATACAGCAGTGTTGGGAGTTAATCAACTGATTTGTTTTGGCTACTTAGTTACAAGAGAGGGGATCCTATGTATAGGGTTACATGATAAGCATACGATGCAGGGGATCTAACTAACTGATTAGGTTCAGTTAGTTAGTTAGTTACAAGGGAGAGGAATCCTCTATTCAAGGTTACACTATAAGTACAAGTACTATAATACGTGTTAGTAAGCTCAACTGGTTGTCATACATGCAGTTGCTTGGACCTGTTCCTCAAATTTGGTGGGAGGGAGAGGCTTGGTCATGATGTCTGCACATTGAGAGATACCAGGAACAAAGTCAACCTTGAGTTCTTTTTGAAGAACTTTTTCTTGCAGAAAGAAGAGGTCCAACTCCATGTATTTAACCGAGCACAGAGGGCATAATTATGAGCCAAAGCTATGGTGCTCTTATTGTCACAAAAACACATTAGGCATAGAGAATGGAACTCCTAACTTAGTGAGAAGAGGTTGCAGCCATAGAAGTTCAAAAGTAGCACGTGCAAAGGATATGTATTCTGCCTCAATTCTAGACCTTGAGACTGCTAATTGCTTCTTAGCTCACCAAGATACCAAATTATTGCCAAGGAACACACATGCACCAGATGTTGAGATGTTGACCTTCTGCCTAAGAACACACATGAACCAAATGTAAACCTTGAGGTGGATTCCTCGTCATATAGTGCATTTTAAATACCTGAGTATCCTTTTGACAGCTACCCAGTAAGTATCTAGAGCCCGAGCCATGGACTTACTATTCGGGTTTCGCGAGATAGCCATCAAAATAGCATAACCTCAGAGTGGAATAACCCCTAACCAAGGAACACGTAAGCACAAAATTTTCACATTAGGTTCACGTGTTTACCTCATAAAGTGAATAAGAGACAATGAGGATGGTCACCAGCACCACAAAATCGCATCACCTCTACTCAGTCCACGCAAGTGACTTCAAAGTTCTGGGCTAGCAACCATATGAGGAGCGAGGCACCAGTGTGTCTTAGGGTTGGAAGAAGCACATTACTTATGCACTCTTCCACTCTCTTGTTGGACTTAATGGGCTTCGCACATTACGAGCCCAATTCCCTTTTTCCTATTATTTTATTTATTTAATTAAATCTTCTTTAATTAAGCAATTCTCCAATTAATCACTTCATGTGTGTGACCCTATAGGTTTTCACTAAATTGACAATATTATTAGATATTAAAATAATATAAATATTTAATTAATATTTAAATATTATAAACAATGAGTGGCATCTGGCAATACATCATTGTTACCCAATTTATGAAAATATCGGTGATCCGATTATTACCTTCCCGCGACCACAATTTTTTGTGTCGTAATTGTCCCTTCAGCCAAATGTACATCACTCACACCCCTCTGCCTGATTTATTGCAAGCCCAATAACCACCGTTATGATTGTCTTGTTACAATCAACATTTGATGGGCATAAAGACTACAACTCTTCATCTAGAGATCGTAGTGACTTCAAGTCGAAGAACTACTCACAATGGTCGCATGAGAATAACTAATGACACTTGCATAAATATTATGTAGCATTCTCATAGCAGGTCAATCCAACACAAATATTACTCTTAATATTTATACCTATGTGATGACTTGATATCTCATATCCATAACTCATGAAATATGGTCATCAATCCACTCACATAACTATTACTGTTGTCCCAATTGACAGTAATACTTGACTACGGGTACTTTAGGATAATATCTTAATGTTTAATCAGTTCTCACGATTAAGTCACACTTAATAGTCCATTAAACATGTTAACTATTCTAAGGACTTTATTATGATTTAAGTAAATTCGCATAATTAATAAAATGCCTCATATTGGTTAATTTCAGTTAATCATTTGTAATACTGATTAAGCACAGTGGCTTAGTTAGCTAGTTTCTTTTAATTTTTTAGTTAGTAGAAATAGTTGTACACTCTCATATAAAAGGGAACCCTTGTAACCGTTTTCATTTTAAGTGCAATAATACAGATACTTTCCCACCAATTCTGTTACAGTTTCTCTCTGAAATTCTCTCTTTCTCTCTCGAGTGTTGTTGAGTGTGAGTGTGAGAAATCGTCAATTCTCTCTCAATCTGTGCAAAAATCACAGATTGTTCCAACAGATTTGGTATCAGAGCTTAGATACTGCTGTGGATATGGCGTCCTCGCGTAGCAACGGAAATTTTCCTGCGCGATTGCCGATCTTTGATGGAAAGAATTATGAACGCTGGATTGTGCAGATGAACGTAATCTTTCGCTATCAAGACGTAGTGGAGGTTGTACGTGACGATGTTCCTGAACTCACCGGACCTACGACGGAGGCGCAGCGAAATGAATCATGATTTGAAGAAGAAGGATTCGAAGGCGTTGTTTCTGATTCACCAGTGCGTCGATGCAGAGATATTTGAGAAGATTGTTCTAGCAGAAACGGCAAAGCAAGCGTGGAGCATTTTAGAGAAGACGTACAGTGGAGATGCGAATTTGAAGAAAGTGAAGCTTTAAGCATTGCGACGTCAGTATGAATTGCTTCAAATGGAGGAATTAGAATCAATTGTGGAGTACTTCACAAGGTTAGTAACAATTACTAATCAAATGCGTAATTGCGATGAAACGATTACTGATGAAATGAAAGTAGAAGGTTTAGAGACACTACAAGAATATTTGATTTCAAAAGATGGTTTCTTGTGAAACTTTCTATTTTGAAAAGATGGTTGAATCTCTAAATAGAAAGTTTGAGGAACTGCAAGGACGGGTTGTTAAGTTGGAGGATGATACCGAGCGTTTGATGAGCGTATATGTCTCTTGTGGTGGAAATAATGAGGAGGAGCTTTTTGCTGATAAATGGGTTACTTTTAACGAAAAAGATGAAGGGGGTGTTCATGACAATGTGGAAATTTCTTTACAAAGAAATGGAAACATACGCCACTCTATTGGAGCTGCTGCCGACAATGCTCAAGAGAGTGTCGTTTCAAGAGAATGGCGTAGGTATCTGTTTAGGGGTAGCAGACATTAAATATATAAATGATAAAAAATAATAAAAAACCATAATACTCATAATAATACAACAACATATCCGACACTAAATTAACGGTCAAGATCTTGCCGACACTAAATAGTGAATAGTGCAGCGTGATTATTGAATAATGAATAGTGATTAGCTTGGACACTAATTAACAGTCAAGATATTGCCGACACTAATTAACGGTCAAGATCTTGCCGACACTAAATAGTCAATAGTGATTAGTGTCGACACTAATTAACGATCAAGATCTTGCCGACACTAAATAGTGCTGCATGATTATTGAATAGTCAATAGTGATTAGTGTCGATACTAATTAACGGTCAGATCTTGGCAACACTAACTAAATAGTGAATTTTGATTTTGGCTATTTGCGTCGGATATTTGGGTATTTGCGGCGGATTTTGGGCATTTGCGGCAGATATTTTGGGTATTTGCGGCGGAATTTGGGTTCTTGCGGCGGATATTTGGGTGTTTTAAAAAAATGCGCGGTGTTTTAATTTGATATATCTGCCGCAAGGACCCACAATCCGCCGCAAATCCCCGTTTGAAAAATAGGCGCGGATATTTAATTTCAAAATCCGCCGCAAAGACCAAAAATCTGCCGCAAAGGGCCTTTGCGGCGGATATTTCCTTTTGACCGTTGGCTCCGTTTTCCTATATATATCCCTTCCTCACTTCTCATTCTTCACACTTCTAACAATCCTCTCATTCTCTTCTTAAAATTTCTCTTTTACTCTCTCCAAATTCTCTCCTTCTCTACTAAATCTCTTTTTGAAGTGTAGCACTTCCTCCCTACGAATTGTCTTCTCCTCTCATTGGGAAATTTCTTCAAGGTATGTTTTTGAAATGAGTTAATAGTTTTAGTTTTTAATTTTTTTTTATATTCGTTTTTAAATTATTTTATAATAATATGAGTTTGTTACTAATTGTATTGTTGTTTGTTTAGGTATTGTTTGGGTTCTTCCTTTTTCCTCTCTGCTAGAGTTCAGGATAAGCTTCAAGCCAGAGCCTTCTCTTCACTACGGTTAGTTGTTAAAGTAATTAATAAAATATTACTTACTTCACTATTTATAGTAAAATTTTGTTACAAATTTTGTTTGCAATAATAATACAAAATAATTTATATTGAAAAAACTTATTTATTAAGTTCACTTATAAATTTTATTAACATATATTGTCTTATAAAAATTGAAATTTAAAATTAAATTTGGAATTATTATTTATAATGTTTAAATTATTAGTATATAACATTATCAAAAAATTAATTGTGTTACTTGTAATTGATAGTTTATTGAAATATCAAAATAAAATGAGTAATATATAAATATATATATCAAAATATGAAGTAATTGATAGTTTATTTTATTTATATTGTAGTGTAGTATACATAGTTCTTGAAAATGGATCGTAGTTGGATGTATGATCGATTGTATCCTGGAAGATCTGGTGTAAAACGACGTTTTGTAGAAGGAGTAGAAGAGTTTATTTTTTGTGCTAAGTACATTGATCATGAAGAATTTGGGCGACAAGGCGGTATTAGATGTCCGTGCTTGAAATGTTCATTTGGAGCTATAAAAAATGAACATGAAGTTAGACTTCATTTGTACAATAATGGGTTTAGGCCAAATTATTGGACATGGAGTCGTCACGGGGAAGGAGCGCCAGGGGTAGCTGCAGTTCCTGCGGTTAATGTTCCGGTTGAAGTAGTAGATCACACATCAAGTAGTTATCCAGCGACTACGACATCTGAAGGATGGGGAATACAACCGTTAGATGTTTATCAGGGAATGATAACTGGCGCTGTTGGAGTAAATTTGGATTTTGAAGAACCAGATGCTGACGAAGTTCCAAATGAGGAAGCTCAAAGGTTTTACATGTATTTGAGTGAGACAAATAAACCCATATTTGAAGGATCTACAGACTCAAAATTATCAATGTGTGTTCGGTTGTTGGGTCTTAAGTCTCAATTTAATGTTGCTGAGTTGTGCATGGAATATATGACCAAAATGATGTTGGATGCAACCCCCATTAAAGGGAGTTTACCGCAAAGTTATTATGAAGCAAAAAGAGTGGTATCGAAGCTTGGCTTAAAATCTAAAAGGATTGATTGTTGTGTGTCTGGTTGCATGCTCTATTATAACAATGAGTTTGGCATAAATGATGGAGAGTTGTCGGAATGCAAGTTGTGTGGACAACCACGCTATCGTGTCAGTAGATCAGGGATGAGCAAAGGCAAACCGGTTCCACGAAAATCAATGTTCTATCTGCCTCTTATTCCAAGGCTACAGAGGATGTTTACTTCAATGGAGACCGCGGGTAAAATGACATGGCACCATCAAAATAGAAATAATTCTGGTGAATTACGTCACCCATCTGATGGTGAAGCTTGGAAGCATTTTGATCGTGTTCATCCAGATTTTGCCAGTGATCCACGCAATGTTCGGCTTGGTTTGTGCTCTGATGGTTTCACACCATATATTCAAGCCTCGGCAACACCGTATTCATGTTGGCCAGTTATTGTTACCCCATACAACCTTCCTCCAGAAATGTGTATGTCCAAACCATACATTTTTTTAAATTCTATTATTCCAGGGCCAAGTAATCCAACAGCTGGTATTGACATCTATTTGCAACCTTTGATTGATGACCTAAAAAGGTTGTGGAATGGTGTTTTAACTTATGATGTGGCACGCAAACAAAATTTTGTGATGAGGGCGGCTTTGATGTGGACCATTAATGACTTCCCTGCCTGTGGAATGTTGTCTGGATGGGGGACACATGGTAAGATGGCGTGTCCGATTTGCATGGTTGACACAAAAGCTTTTAGTCTTAAATACAGAGGAAAAGTTTCATGGTTTGACTCGCACCGTAGGTTCTTACCTATGGATCACCCATTTAGAAAGAAGAAATATGCGTTCATCAATGGAAATGTTGAAACAGCTGGACCTCCTCGTCAGTTGACACCAGAGGAAGTTTGGAATAGTGTTAGGGATATCCCTCCTGTGGAAGTCGTAGCGGGTGTTGTTTCTCGTCCAGATGGCTATGGGCAATGGCACAATTGGACAAAAAAAGTATTTTTTTGGGAACTTCCCTATTGGAAAGATAATCTATTGAGACACAATCTCGATGCCATGCATATAGAGAAGAATTTTTTTGACAACATATTTAACACTGTCAGGAACGTGAAATGCAAAACGAAAGACAATGAGAAAGCTAGGAAGGATATAGATCATTTCTGTAGACGAAAGGATTTGTTGTTGGTTGAGCAAGGTACTAGGATTTTGAAACCCAAAGCCAATTATACTTTATCTACCGAACAAGCGAAAGCAGTTTATCAGTGGATAAAAGAGTTGAAAATGCCAGACGGTTATTCTTCCAATTTATCTAGATGTGCGGATGTGGATAATGGGAGGTTGCATGGTGTTGCGTTAAAAACACACTTAGAGCAAGTGTACTCTTTCGCAGAAGTAGTATAAAAGATTATCGTGTCCACAGGGATTAATTAGCAAGTACCAAACTAATCGAGATTATTTATTATTTAGACGAACAAATATTTGAATTGTAATGGAACAAATAAGAAAGAAATAAATAACAATAATTAAAATACTAGATTTAATAAATGGAGAGAGGTCTAGGGTCACAGTTTCACTTGCAAGCTTTGATTCCCCCTATGTCTAATCCTACCTGAATTCCCTTATTTTACTTAATTACCAATCCCTTTACTAAAACTATTAATCCGTTTGGTCATTCGCGATTAATATTCTTTTTCCTAAATTAACCCTCGTTTGGTCATGCAAGAATTTAAATTCAAGAAAAGCATAAAGAGTAAAAAGGTTGAATGATTGGAAGACTAAATTATGGTTTGGCCATGCCCTAATTATAGCCCCAATTATCCTATAGGTCCACCAACTAATTGCAGTACGGTCGCTGATCAACTAATTGATTTTAAGCATGCAAATGGTAGCTAATCCTATGATAAAAACAATAGGACAATATTAATTAAAATAAAAACAGGAATTCAAACCAGAAATTAGAACATAAAAATGTCTCTAATCATGCAAGATCCACCTAGACCCTAGAAGAGGATTTAGCTATCCAAAATCATAAAGAACAATAAAATAGAAATTAGAGTCATGGATTACAGAGATAAAAATAACCCAGAAATTAGAGAAATTATTATTCTGAGTCTCCAGTCTCCTTTTTCTGCTCCAAAAACCCAAAAACCTCTCCTATGCGTTGCCGGCGGTACTGTTGTGCCGCGGCTTCTGCTCCTCGTTCCTTTATCTAAATTGCCGTCCTCGCTTTTTCATGTACGGCCTCCCTCCCCTGAATTCGCTTTTTCATGTACGGCCTCCCTCCCCTGAATTCAATTTTGCTGCCCCTTTTATTGTTGCATCCTAGGGTTATTTGATTGAATTACCTTCTCTCCAAGTCACCAACCAACGTCCTTTTTTTTTTTCATTTTTTTCAATTGAGGCTTGCTGTTAGTTTAGTTGGGCCGGACCTTTAGGTTTGTTATCAAAACCAAAAATTGGCCATCAGGCCTTTCTCTTCAAATGGGCTTATCTCAATAAATTGGACATTTATTTCTTTCCTACAAAATATAGAGTAAATTTAGTCAACAATTTATATAATTGATAATAATTGCTCTAAAAAGTAATCCAAAAGTATCCCAAAAAATGCACTAAATTAGAGTTTATCAACTCCTCCACACTTAAATTTTGCTTGTCCTCAAGCATATTTTCTGGCTCAATAAAATTTCCAAATAAATAACAGAGACAGCCAAATAAGGGACCCTAAATTAGAAGCACAATGACAGACTATAGACAATATAGAACACATGAGGTGTCAAAAGGTTGCCCAATTAGAGGCTCATGTCCCTGAAGAATACATTTCTGTGAACAGAGACACTCGCTCACAATCTCTCTAAGTGTTTAGGGACTAGGGAAATATACACTCAAGTTTCCACAAAATGCACATTACCATATGCTTGTAATTTGACCAAATCTCCACTAAATAGTTCACATGCATGCAAAAGATGGGGCTTCATGGGTTGTAATGGGGCCAGGGTGAATTCATGCAGGGTAGGAAATAAGAAGGAAGGGATAATCAAAGGGCTAAAAAAAACAAGAAATAAATAGCAACCTTTGAAATCAAATATGAAGCTCCTATCTATTTTACAATTTTTGCCCAAACTCCAAATTAATTCCATTTCCTTCTTCACCCTTTCATTTTTTTTTGGATTTGCCCTTTGGCTCTTTCATTCTTTTGATGTGCCTTTTCCTCCTTGTTGCTTTCCTTTGTTCTCCTTTTTTTTCTTTCCAAATTTTCATTTTTCTATATTTTTCTTAGGAGGAAAAGGTACTTCTAACCACATTAGCCACTCCTTTTTTGATTTTATGTCCCGATGAGATAGACAAGGACAAAATTGTAACTTTCAATAGTTGCTCCAAATTTAATTTTAAATGGTTATCACAAAAAAAGAAAAAATTATATCTGGGTACCAAAGAAAAAATATAACAAATAGGCTCAAAGGGGGCAACTAATGGATAAATTCAACAAACAACTCTGAGGCCAGAAAAATACCTAAATTCCCCAAATCTTTTTACATGATGCAAATCAATTTTTGCCTTGAAATGGTCAAAAGACAAATTCTAGAATGTAGCAAATTGAGAAACACACTCATAGAAAGAAAAGGGGTAAAAATTTATGATTTAGTATCAATCCCCTTATGAAAGCTCAGATCTCACATTTAGAAGCTAGTTCACAAAAAGTACTCAACAGGCACAATGCTAATTATCAGCTTCCTAAGGACAACCTCACAGTTACAATTAAGCATAAGTCTGTCAAGTAAATTAATTATGGGATCCCCTAGAGGCAAAATTTCTTTTTTTTGTTCAACTTGAGGCATAAGTCGCTAAAATAAGCCAGAAAAAATGCTATCAACATATACGGTGGGTATGTGCATTAATAAAGATCAAGTGACAAAATAACTCTCCTCCCCCACACTAGCATGAAGCATGGTCCTCAATGCAAAATATCAAATTGGCACAAAAATAAATAAATGAGAGAGTAAGAGTGACTTCCCTGAGAGAGCTTGCAGTCTGAGCTTATTCCTAAAAAAAAAATGAAACTAATTAAAAGTAAAAATAACTGAAAATAAAACACAGGTTGCCTCCTGCGAAGCGCTTGTTTAACGTCGTGAGCCTGACTATAGTTGGTGCTTAATCAGGGGGCTCTCTGAGAGCAAATTTAACATCTAATGCTGTGCACCTTCTTAGCTTTCTAACCATCTGGTTCACATTGTTCTTTCTTTTTCCACATGGTGGATGAACTTCGAAGGATGGTGAAGTTTTTACTTTATCTCCATCCACCATTATGCTAGGATCCTGCAAATTAAATAACACTTTTTTCCAAAAGGTCCTGCATCTTTAATTCACTAAAAATGTTAGTTTCAACCACATCATACAAATAAGGAAAAGTTAAAGAGAAAATTTCATTGAAATTTAAAGCTTTAATAACATCATCTTCTTTACCACTCCTTAAAGTTACCTTTCCCCGGTGAACCTCAATCACAGCATCGCCAATGGTTAAAATAATTTGCCCAAAAATGGGCACTTTCTCCTCTTTCTCCAAATCCAGAACCATGGGATCTTTCTCACTGTCCTCACAAATGCTCCCTTTAGTAGGATCTTTTGTTTCAATATGACTCCCTTCGGTAGGAGCTACTATTTTGATTTGACTCCCTTCAGTAGGAGTCTCCTCATCTTTCTTGAGAGCTTCTTCTTCCAGATTATATTCCATGGAGACACCTTCATCTCTCGTTGGAATACTTTCTTTGTATTGCTCACCTTCTTCATTTTGGGTAGACTTAGTTTGTGAAGGAGTTTCTTGGGCCTCTTGAGATAACAAAGCAATGAGACTTGAGATTTGACCCTTCAGGATTCCAAAGTTTTCATTTGTCTGCTGCATAAACTTTGCCAATACATCATTGGTATCTTGTATCTCCTCCTCTTGCCTATAAAGATGTAGTGGCTCATAATTATCCCAGTTGGAGGAATAGGGAGGTGGCTCATAGTCATCCCAATAGTTTGAATAAGGCTCATAAGGAGGAGGGGGAGGAGGAAATGGGATCTGACATTGAGGCATATACCAAGACGACTTCTCCAAATTCCTTTGTGCCTCTGCCTCTCTAATATAATCTCCAATTGTCTTAACCATGATTAAAACTTTTATCTGCAAACAAGGTGAACTGCAGCGGTCTCTTGGGAAAGTATTAGCAGCTTTTTTTTTGTATTTTTTTCAATAAGAAAAACAAAAAAAAATAAAACTAGTGCATAAAAAAAATGCCTAAAGCAATAAAAATCTTTTTCGTTTAATATTGCTAAATTAATCCCCGGCAACGGCGCCAAAAACTTGTTGCGTTAAAAACACACTTAGAGCAAGTGTACTCTTTCGCAGAAGTAGTATAAAAGATTATCGTGTCTACAGGGATTAATTAGCAAGTACCAAACTAATCGAGATTATTTATTATTTAGACGAACAAATATTTGAATTGTAATGGAACAAATAAGAAAGAAATAAATAACAATAATTAAAATACTAGATTTAATAAATGGAGAGAGGTCTAGGGTCACAGTTTCACTTGCAAGCTTCGATTCCCCCTATGTCTAATCCTACCTGAATTCCCTTATTTTACTTAATTATCAATCCCTTTACTAAAACTATTAATCCGTTTGGTCATTCGCGATTAATATTCTTTTTCCTAAATTAACCCTCGTTTGGTCATGCAAGAATTTAAATTCAGGAAAAGCATAAAGAGTAAAAAAGGTTGAATGATTGGAAGACTAAATTATGGTTTGGTCATGCCCTAATTATAGCCCCAATTATCCTATAGGTCCACCAACTAATTGCAGTACGGTCGCTGATCAACTAATTGATTTTAAACATGCAAAGGGTAGCTAATCCTATGATAAAAACAATAGGACAATATTAATTAAAATAAAAACAGGAATTCAAACCAGAAATTAGAACATAAAAAGGCCTCTAATCATGCAAGATCCACCTAGACCCTAGAAGAGGATTTAGCTA
This sequence comes from Astragalus membranaceus, assembly GCA_039519185.1. NCBI lineage: Eukaryota > Viridiplantae > Streptophyta > Magnoliopsida > Fabales > Fabaceae > Astragalus > Astragalus membranaceus. The sequence goes on from CM076851.1 coordinate 56,082,835, forward strand.
TCCAAAATCATAAAGAACAATAAAATAGAAATTAGAGTCATGGATTACAGAGATAAAAATAACCCGGAAATTAGAGAAATTATTATTCTGAGTCTCCAGTCTCCTTTTTCTGCTCCAAAGCTCTCTCACGATGTCGAAAACGGTACCCAAAAACCTCTCCTATGCGTTGCCGGCGGTACTGTTGTGCCGCGGCTTCTGTTCCTCGTTCCTTTATCTAAATTGCCGTCCTCCCTTTTTCATGTACGGCCTCCCTCCCCTGAATTCAATTGTGCAGCCCCTTTTATTGTTGCATCCTAGGGTTATTTGATTGAATTACCTTCTCTCCAAGTCACCAACGAACGTCCTTTTTTTTTCTTTTTTTTCAATTGAGGCTTGTTGTTAGTTTAGTTGGGCCGGACCTTTAGGTTTGTTATCAAAACCAAAAATTGGCCATCAGGCCTTTCTCTTCAAATGGGCTTATCTCAATAAATTGGACATTTATTTCTTTCCTACAAAATATAGAGTAAATTTAGTCAACAATTTATATAATTGATAATAATTGCTCTAAAAAATAATCCAAAAGTATCCCTAAAAATGCACTAAATTAGAGTTTATCACATGGGATGAAGAGTCATTATTGTCACGTATTCATGGAGTGCTTACTTCCTATCGCTTTTAGTTCATTGTCAACACACGTTTTGAATCCGCTCATTGAAATAAGTCAATATACTTTAAGAATTTGTGTTCTGCAACGCTAAAAGCTGATGATCTTTCAAAAATGGAACAAGACATCCCACTTATCTTATGCAAGTTGGAGAGAGTATTTCCGCCTGGTTTCTTTGATTCTATGGAGCATCTACCGGTGCATCTCGCATATGAAGCTAAACTTGGCGGACCTGTCCAATACAGATGGATGTATCCGTTTGAAAGGTCAGCTAATTTTTATAATATAAGAAACAAGTTTAAATTAAAATATATGACTATTATATTAATATCATATTCTCTAGGTTCATGGGTGATTCAAAAAATCGGTGAAAAACAAAGCTAGAGTTGAAGGATCGATATGTTCTTCTTACTTACACCGTGAAACAACACATTTTTGTTCTCATTATTTCAAGAATCAGTTTGCTCCTGGAAGCAGTCGAAATGAAGTGGATACTGAATGGCCTAGACATCCTTTGGCTTTGTCTGTCTTTTGTCTACCCGGTCGTCCATCTGGGAAGGAGTCAACTCACTGGCTAACAGATGAAGAGTTAAGTTCAGCACATGTTCATGTGTTGATAAACTGTACTGAGGTGCAACCATTTATTGAGTATGTTCCTCAACATTAACAATCGATCTTAATTAGTTAATATAAAGTAGACAAGTGTAACAATTAAATTATTTCTTTTTAGGAAGTTCTTGTCATCAGAGGCAGTACGTGAAGACCAATCTTCTGCTCATATTCATGTGCATTTTCCAATGTGGTTTAGTCAATATGTGTATTCCGTCCCGCCAAATCCTACCAACCAACACTTGAGGAACATATCAGACGGTCCTCGAAGATGTGTTAAAGAATGGCACACATACTTTGTCAATGGATACAAATTTCACACCAATGAATGGACACGGGGCAAAGAGACAGTCAATAGTGGAGTGTGCATGAAGGGGGTCACAGGAGGAGGTGAAGATGATTTTTATGGTGTGGTTCAACACATATATGAACTTCAGTACCCCCATCTAGATTTTAGTTCAAAAGTAGTGGTTTTTTATTGTAATTGGTTTGATCCGTCTGCTCAAGGAACAAAGGTGAATCCAAAGTCAAATACAGTGGACATTAAAATGAATGGTAGATATCGACAGTATGATTCGTTCGTCATTGCACAAAATGTGAGACAAGTCTATTATGTCCCTTATCCATCAATGCGGACTGATAGGCGTAGTTGGTGTGTCGCAATTAAAACAAAACCAAGAGGTCGCATTGATCAGACAAATGATGACACGGTGGAAGATATGCCATATCAAATGGAAGAGATGTCTAATGTAAATGAAGTGATTCAAGTTGAACCCATTGTTCGTTTATGTGATGAGCCAAACACCGGCGATGAAGTTGTTGATGACGAAGATGCTGATGGTGAAGATGCAACAGACCACATTGGTGTATCAAGAATTCACTCCTCCGATGATGATGATTTTGAGAATGAATGGGATTCAAATTAGTTATTTATGTTTCAATCAATTATATAAGGATGTAATTTATGTTTCAACAATTCTATTTTTAATGAAGGATGTTATTTTTAATGAAGGATGTTATTTGTTTGAGAATGAATGGGATTCAAATTATTTATTTTAATGAGTTTTGTATATATTTATGTTAACCTTGTTTAGTATATGTTTGTTTGTTTAAATGTATATGTCTAGATATAGATATGGCATCTCATGATGACTCAGGATCCGATCATGACGGCGCATATGTTCCTCCTCCACCTCCCAATGCCGCCAGCACTAGCAGGCGGAAGACATCTACTCGCCTAGGGCGCCGTGTTCAGCCTACACGTGTTGTTGTTACTACTGGCGGATATTTGCCACCACCTGTGTCTGAGGATGGTGCTAGTACTAGTACTGCAGGGGGCCCATCGATTCCTGTTAGTACTGAGGGCTTATCCCCGACACATGTTGATGCGGATGGGGTACGCACATTCATTGATGGGACTGATGTGATTAGGGTTACACCTGATGGGCGTATCATATTGCAGATTGTTGGCGATTCGTAACTCTATTTATATATATATATATATATATATATATATATATATATTATTTATTAATTTATTTTTGTTGCCATTTATATATAACTTATATTTGGTGTAACAAAATTCATCTTTTTTTAATGCAGTTTTATTCCTTCGAAGGTTTCAGCTACCGCCATCACAAAAACAATCAAGGAGAATTTTACCAAGAGCTGGAAGAACTGGACGGAAGTTAGAAAAGATAAGGATGCAAATAAGAAGATGTTAAGATCATTTTTGGTAAGCTATTCTACAAAATAATTAATTTGGTGTATTATCTTATTGACTTGATTAATTAATTATTGCCTTATAATTAACAACATTATTGTAAATTTCTTAAATAGGAAAAATGTACATGGTATATCTAGGGGAGCAAGCCGCAGTTGAGAGAGTGTTCCATAAGAGATGTTCTCATCGCTATTCTGAATTGATGCGGAGGGCGCGCAATACGGGTACGAAGCCATCTTATATGGGAGACTCAACTTGGGCTGAGTTTAATGAGTATTGGGAGACAGATCAAGCATTTAAGAATTATTGTGAGAAAGCCAAGAAGAACCGTGCTTCTGAAAAAGGTGGCTGCACACACACGGGGGGAGTGTTAATACTGCAACGCATTACATGCGTTTGGTAAATTTATTACTTTATTAATTAATTAATTAATTATTTATAATAATTAACTAGTCATTTTCAATATGTGTATTTAATTAATAATATATATATATATATATATATATATATATATATATATATAGGTGGAGAGGAACAAAGGCCAATCACTTTTCCTGAGTTGCATTGCCACATGCATATGGTGGAGGAGACTGGTGAGTACGCTACAGATCGGGCGAGGCGTATTCAGGTAAAACTACTTTTACAATTATATATTAATTAATGTTTATTATTTATATTAATAATTAGTTATTTATTTGTTGGGTTATTTTTTTCAAGAGAGCTTCGAGGGTGGGATGGCTGAGTACCATCAGTCACAACAGAGCAGTGGGGCAGCTGTCGATCCAGTGGAGGAGGCTAGAGTAGCTCGTGATGTTTGGGAGAGAGCAGTTGGTCCCCAAAAGACTAATCGTCTGGTAGGATCAGGTGGTATTGGACCGGCTACTTTTCGAACAGGCATTATTCCGAGTCTATCATATTCACATTCTGGATCCTCGACTGGTCGCAATTATGTTCCCAATGCTGGTGAGTTGAATGATGTTAGGCAATTGACGTAGCTACTGAGCGAGGCTCAGCGTCAGATTGTCGAGCGGCAGGAGCAAAGTGATCGAGAAATGCAGGCACTTCGGGATCAAAGTGATCGGGAAATCCAGGCGCTTCGGGATCGAAGTGATCGGGAAATGCAGGCGCTTCGGGAGCAGGCTAGGGTAGCTGAGGAGCGCATGGAGGAGCGCTTTAAGTTATTGCAGGATCAGATGATGTCTCAGCACTCGAGGCCATCCTCATCAGCATCCTACCCGCCGCCGCCACAACAGCATTACTACCAGCAGTAGTATGCACCCTAGTATCCCCAGTCGTATGCACCCCAACATCAGTCACCCGCCAGCCATACCAGCAGCCCCAACATCAGTCACCCCTGATCCAGCCAAACCAGCAGTACCCCCAGCAGCGGTCACCCCCGCTGGACATTGATCTTAATGTCCAAATGTCATCGTTTAGTGCTTTACTTCAAGATGATGATACATATTATAATAATGTTGATGAGATTGACCGGCAGGCACCCCAGTAGCTTTAGATTATTTTATTTTTTTGTATGGATATTTTATTAATTGTATGGATATTTTTTTGGTGATAATATTTTACTGCTTTTCCCAATTTTTATTTTTTTAAATTATAAATTAATTATTTATTGGATTTTATTTTTTTATCAATAATTAAAAAAATTAATAAAATAATATATTTTTTTAATTAAAACGATTTTTTTAAAAAAATAATATTTATATTTTAAAAATAATAGTTTTTTTTTTAAAAAAAAAAGGGTACTTTGCGGTGGATATTTGGACTTTGCGGCAGAATTTTAAATAAAACGTGTTTTTAAAAAAAATTATATTTATTTATTTTTAAATAAAACGGGTACTTTGCGGCGGATAACGAGTATTTTGCGGTGGATACTTTGCGGCGGATATTGGGAACTTTCCGGCGGATATTTTGCGGTAAAAATTTGTCCCTTTTCCGTCGGATTATCCGCCGCAAAGTTCCGGCAGAATTTGCGGCGCTACTAAATCCGCCGCAAACGTGCGGCGGATAATCTGCCGCAAAGAGTTTGCTTTGAGCTGGCTACGGGCGGCAAAATTCCGCCGCAAAGTCCAAATATTCTCGGCAAATTTGGCTTTTGCTGCGGATTTTGCCCGCCGCAAAGTCCAATTTTTCTTGTAGTGAGAACTTTAACTCTGAAATTTGATAACATTGTAGTTGCGATGGAGCAATCTAAGGATTTTGCAACTATAACTGTGGAAGAGTTGCAAGGTTCGTTAGAGGCTCAAGAATTAAAACTGAAGGAGAGAAATTCTGTTAGGGAAAAGAATTCTGAGAAAGCTTTGTTTGCTAAAACTCAGAATGTGAATAAGAACAATTATGATGTGAATAAATATAAGAAAAATAAGGCTAAGTTTATGAATAAGAAGAAGAACAGTGGCTCTAGTGAACAGAATAAGGAGGGAAACAATAAGAATGGTGATAATTCGAAGAACAAAGGGAAAAAGAAGTTTGGTAACAGTAAAATTAATTCAATGTTATAACTGTGATAAGTGCGGAGGTAGCTAAGTCCAAAGCAAGGCTGGTGGTGAAAGGTTTCATGCAGAGACCTGGTCTTGATTTTACTAAAGTCTTTGCTCCAGTGGTAAGAATAGAGACTGTCAAACTTGTGGTTGCTATTGCAAGCAAGAAGGGGTGGACTTTGAGCCAGCTAGATGTCAAATCGGCTGTAGCGACCGAAAAATCCGGGTGAGGATTCTTCGAAGTTCAAAATGAAGCCGCCACCAATGTTTAATTATAAGGGCAAACATTAGTAAATCCCTTTTGGAATGGATAAGGGTCCTTGAGACCAGATTTGGGTTCGGGAGTCAGTTATGGGTGGGGAAGATAATAGCACCCCACGACATCCTTCCTAAGGAAGGTTACCTTCTAATTAGTTGTATGAAAATGATGTTAATTTTGAAAATATTTATTTTACCCTTTTATTGTGAATTAAAAAAAAAATACTTGTTTTTTGTGCTTGACGGGAGTGTGCCCCGCTCCTACGTATCTTCAGGTGCGATGGAGAAGTCAAAGCTACGTAGTTCTTGTGTAGAAAAAGTTTGTTTGTTGGTGTTTTTAATTAGGAGTTTTAGAGCTTTTGATCCGTACGGTTCATTCGTCCTAAAACGATGACTCACCCGGTCGTACGACCTACTTAATCCCCTATTTTGAAAATAAGATTTTTATTTGTGGAGGAAAATGGTTTGTGTATGGAGTGATTTGATTTTATAGGTATTTTAAGACTCTTGAGCCATACGGCCCATTCATCCAAAAAGATGACTAACCCGGCCGTACGGTCGACTTAATCCCCTATTTTTGAAAATTTGATTTTTGGAAAGAAATGTGTTTGTAATTTTAATTTAGAAATTTGTTTTAAAAAGGGATTTTAGGACCCGATCCGTACGGTTAATTCGTGGTCCTAAAAAGCAGACTAAACCGACTGTGCTGTCGACTTAATCCCCTATTTTTTTCTAGAATTCCTTTATTTATTTCATGGGTTTTTTTATAGGGAAAATATATGTAGCAAAATAAATTAATTTTAAAGAAAACGGAAAAGGGGTGTATTTAAAAAAGGGGGGTGCGTAAAGTAGCAACGGGTTGTATTAATGAAAACAGGGGCATGAGTAGTAAGCTGAACTAAAACATAAAAAAAAATAAAAAAAAAATAAAAAAGGAATATATAAGGCAACTTAAAAATCTGAAACCCTAATTTCTTCTCATCTCATTAGCGCCGCACAAATGAGAGAAGGGGAGAGAGAGAGAGAGAGGGAGAGAGAGTTTGAAAATTGAGGGAGATAGAAGGCCGTGATTTTCGTCGGGGAAAGAGGGAGTGAAAAACGTAGATGAGAGAGAGGGAACGAAAGGAAAACGAAAGGGAAGGGAAGAGGAAGCTTCACGGCGGCGGTGGGCGCGATTCCGACGAAGACAACACTTGGCCGGCTGTTCCTTGGCCGGCGTGGAAGACGATGGCAACAAAAACGAACGGGTTTCAATGGTGATGGCTACGGTGGGAGAGGAGGACGAGAGGAAGACGATGGCGTGGTTGTCTATGGGCGGAAAGACGGTCACGATGGCAGAGGCTCGTTGGTGCGCCACTGACGGAGGTAGCCTGAAACTCAGGTCTGTTTTTTCATCTCTTTTGGATTTTTATCTTCTACTCTATCTTGATTCTATGTTATCTTCTACTGATTGCCTTTTTTTTTTGAAGAAGAAGATCAGTTCTAGTTTTTGATCTATTTTTAACCTTTATTTATACATGATTATCGTTGATTATAACAACACAAAAACTAAACCTTTTTTTATACGTACTACTCAATTTTTTTATCAGCAAGACAAGCCAAGGTTGTTTATGTAAACAGAATTACTAACATTTTAGTGAACGTAGTCCACTGTATGATAAAAAGAGTAGGTTAGCATACTTAATACATTTTAAGACCTAACTACGAAACATATTTTTTTATTATAAAAATTGAATAACTAATAACGACACCAACCTTTTTTCCAGCCTCTGATATTCTCCTGTTGTTTGCTCTACTGCTGTTTTTCGTTTGACTGGCGGCTACTGCTGTTCCCACTTGTTTCCAAATTTTTTGATGCTTTGTGGTTAGGGTTTTAGCGTGAAACCCTAATTTTTGCTCTGAATTCCTCTGAATTTTTTGTCTGATTTTCTGTGTATTTTTTGTTTGTATTTCTCTCAGATTTTGTGTGTGTTTCACTGTTACTGTTCCCTTGTATTTATAGTCTAAATATGTGCGGTGTAGGTGTGGAAGGAAGCAGGGGATCAAAACTCATAGAAGACAAAAGCACAACTACCTCTGAATTATACAGGCAGCATCAAAGGGGGTGCTGCAGTGATTTTGCTCACAATGAAAGAAAACAGAGAGACAAGATGAAAGCAATTTGGGCTGGTAGCTCAAAACAATATTTCCACTACACTGCACCAGCAGCAAGGACAACAAGGTGTGCTGCCTTGCTTTTTAGTTTTAATTTTAATTTTTTTGGTACTATTTACTTTTATCATTTTGTCTATATGTATGTAAAAGTTGACTTTTATATTGTACCATTATTTCCAAAAAAAACTGTTTATTATAACAATAATAAAAACAATATTCAGATCTGATTTTTCATTACATTTTCCTATAATAATAAGAAACTAAACTTAATAACAACAACTATAATATCAACAATAAAAAAACGAGTATGTTCGAACACGATGGAGAGCGAATACGCGCACGATGAGCGTTAAAGACACGCGTACGATTAAAACAATACGTGGTGGCACGGCGAGAATAAAAAGAAAACTTGCTTTGGATTTTTCCAATAAATTAATTGGACAAAATTAGGGTATGACAGCTGCCCCTCTTTATTTATATTCCGTAGAAAAACTGAAGGGTTTTCATAGTAGGAATAAAAATAAAGATAAGACAGACACTAAGTTTGACCCTCTTTATTTTTATTTCGTAGAAAAACTGAAGAATTTTCATAGTAGGAATAGAAATAAAGATAAAACAAATAATATTTTTGTCCATTTAGAGGAAGGTTGGGGGTTTTGAGAATTTACAAGTTTGGTTAACACTTGGCATGTTAATGAGAAAGCTAAAAAGAAGGGTGACTGGGGATCCGAAGGAGCACTGGGGCTCTGAAGGTCCAATTCGCAGTCGATGTTTGACGCATCGATTGGAGTTAAACTGAAGGACTGACGGTGTCTGAGGGGCTGCCTGGGCCTTGATGGACCAAGATGGTCTGATGGAGCGCTACTAGCTATGGTACTAGTAAAACAGTCTGCTTGATGGTGGCCTTCGCTCGAACGGGCGTGAGTGTCAAGATCAGGTGTTGAACTGATATGTTGACCACAGATGATTTACGCTATGTCTTAGGCAAACATAACTGATCTGGAATGTCTGATGATCCGTCACGCTCATTGGTGAAGTAGTGATCTGAAGGTAGAGTTCGAAGTCATTACTTTGATGTGTTAATTCGAACTAAACCGAACGACCGATTTGGTCTGAAGGATCTATGCTAGAATTGGTGCTAACATTGTGATTTGGTTTGATGTAGGATCGATGCTCATCGCGTCGACTTTAAAAACTAGAAGGATCGACACTTGAAGTCGAAAAGCAACATATGCTATGCATATGACTTGCATGTAATGTATGCATGTGTAATGATTGATTTTAGGTGGAATGATGAATGAAATGTAATTGATGACTTTTGCTTTTTTGACCCTTTTTTTGGCTCTTTTTTTTGTGTCGTCAGCTAGCAAGACTTTTGCTGTGGGACATGAGGGCCATCCAAAGCGGTGGTATCGCGGGATTGAAGCACGGGCTATTATTATCATTTGTCTTTTGAAGTGATCCTGCATGTATTCATCCTTTTATTTATGAGAGATCGCCTCCTTTCTGTGATTTTTTAGAAATTTCATAATAATTTGTAATGCTCTTAGTCATGCACATGTTTCGCAATTCAGTATCATTTATCATAAAACGTAATTTCAAAAACAAGTGAGAATAAGGAAGAAAGGAAAGTGTTTGACATTAAGATTGGAGCCGAGTATGCGGAAGGAACACTGCCTTGAGAGTATATTAAGAATTTGAAAGAATCGAAATGCTAAAATACTACGCAGATCTCTTGGTAGTTAGTGTCCTTGAAGTAACAATGTTGGCCGCCCATATTCATGACCTTGATCACTCATCATCCGACTTTTGGAAGTGTTGGTTGCCTAAACACTTATTTAGTCCGACTTATTGACCCTAATTTTTACCTGGATTACCCTTTTGGGTTTTCAATCCACCAGGTCGCTCTAACTTTTGCCTAGGCCGCCCTTCTGGGTTTTCGACCTAGCGAGCTTATTTTTTGTTTGGCTCATTTTTTCTCTTTTTTTTCTATGTATTTTTTCTTAGGCATGATACTTCTTTGCTGCATTAGAATTCGCCGGGAGTAGGAGGTCTTCACCATCCATTTTCGTGAGGATTAAGGCCCCTCCAGAGAATGATTTCTTTACCACATAAGGTCCTTCATGGTTCGGGGTCTATCTCCCACGGGAATCCCTTTGGGTGGGTATGATTTTCTTGGGCACCAAGTCTTCCTTGAAATTGTCGGGGACGAACCTTCTTCTGTTAAGCTTTCTTTGCTCTTTTCCGATATGACACGAGACAACCATCCTTTTGTTTGATGAGGTTTAATGGAAGTACTACTTCCAACGTACAGAGTTGCCCCTGTTGAAGTGTGAAACGAGGTCCGATCTCCATGTAAAGTGAAAAGGAGCATTTGAAGGTGACTATCATCCCTGATATTCATTGTTTGTTACCACAACTGCCCCATTCATTTTTTTGGGTGGTACGGGGAGGGATTATGATGCTCGACTTGGAGTCTCCACACAACCCTTTCACCATTGTCCGTAACGATCTTATTTGGAAGGTCGTAACGGCAGACCAAATCATAGATTTTGTTACACCAGTGGGTATCTTGTGCCAGACAAGGTGATGCAAGTGAATTTTCTTGATTCGCTGTCCTTTTGGTGTGATGTTAATTTTAAAACCTTTTTATCTTCTTCTGTGCCCAAGTTAATCATTTCACTTGATTCCACGCGAGGCTGGATCACTTTATCCTTTTGTTCCATTATTCTCATTACCTCTAGAGGAGTTTCCCAGTTATCTTCAACATCTCCTTAGTTTTATTAATGGGCGATCAAAGTTATGATATGAGTAACCGACGTTGTTATTTTCAATGACAAGTTGTTTAGATCTGCATTAGTAGAAATTGAGAAAGGATAGAAGAAAAGCGAAGCGAGCGAATGAGTAAAGAAGAAATTTATTGGAGAATGCTATTTTATTAATATTGATGCTGAAAAGAAACATGAGTGCCCTTATTGAAATTTCCTAAGGCCTTGAGCAGAGCCATAGGATTTGCATTACAGAAAATTACTTTGAACTGAAAATCACAAGAAAATCAACAATCTCCCAATTCATATTCAGTTATAGGACAAAGGCGCACAAGGTTGATGATCATGTCCTCTCCAGCATTTTGACCACCTTCGATAGCATTGACAAACGAATATTCATACCCCTGGCAAGGGGTTAATGCCTACGTTCGGAACATCCTCATTGAAGTTCAACCATTTGGATTCAATCAGATCCCGAATCACTTGTTTCAGCGCCTTGCAGTTTTCCACTGAATGCCCAACTGCGCCTGCGTGAAATTCTCATGTAACATTTGGGTCATAGACCCTCGGGAAAGGAGGTTCAATGGGACTCATAGGGCAGGGGGAGATTAAGTTGTGACTGGTGAGGTGGTCGAATAGGTCTGAGTAGGACACGGGAATTGGAACAAACTGTACATGTCTCCTTTCTGGGTAGTTTGGTGGTCTATGGCCTTTGTTGGTTTGGGTAGAGAAGTGCAGGGCTTGAGGATGGTTCTTGGAAGTGTAAGAGACTTTCCCTGATCCTGTTATGGAATTGGTTTCTCCTTCATTGTTTTTAACGAATCCGGAGAAGGGCTTCTTTGGGTTATTGGTTTCGGCTGAACCGTGAGTAATTTTCCCATTTCTCATTCCGCTTTCCAACCTTTCCCTTATGGTGACCATGCCTGAGAAGTTAGAGGATACGCTCCCAATCAGCCTGTCATAGAAGGGTGACTGCAAGGTGTCCATGAGCATGGATACCATCTCTTTCTCCAGTAAAGGTGGTACTACCTGCGCTGCCAGTCCTCTCCAACGTTGGGCATACTCCTTGAATGATTCATTGTTTCTTTTCACCATATTCTGCAACTGTGCTCTATCGGGAGCTATATCGATGTTGTATTTGTATTGCTTTAGGAAAGCATCAGCCAGATCTTTCCAACATCGAATGTGGGTGCGTTCCAACTGCATGTACCAGATTGAGGCTGCCCCAGCTAGACTGTCCTAGAAGTAGTGAATGAGCAGTTTGTCGTGATGTGCAAATGCGACCATTTTTCTACAGTACATAGTCAGATGGCTAGCAGGCCAGGTTGCTCGTCTGTATTTATCGAAGTCTGGCACCTTGAATTTGGGGGGAATGACCACATTAGGGACGAGGCACATGTCATAAGCATCTCTTGCCCCAATATTGGATCCTTCAACTGCTCTCAATCGTTCCTCAATCATTTGTAACTTGTCTTTGGCTTGAGGATTCTCTATACGGGAATTTTGAGGGAGCCCACTCATACCATAGTAAGGATGAATTATCGGAACTATGACTGGGTTTACATTTGGGATATGTGGATGAGTAGGGTTCTTGAGATTGGATCCATGAGCTAGAGGATCAACTGCCAGCGGTGGAGTGTAGCCAAGTGGGAACCTTTGTGGCGCGACAACATGGCTTGGGATTTGAACCTGTGGTGCTCCTGTATTACCATTGTGTCCTATTGGTGCACATTGTTTTTGCCCCACGACTCCCGAAGGACCATCTTCCGAGTTGCCATCGGCAATTGGAGGTGTATAACCCGGCGGAAGTCCGTAGGCGGGCCATTGCATAGCTTGGAAGTTTGGACCATTAGCTCCAGTAGGGTACACGGGATGTGGGATCTTGGGTCCATTGGGAAGAGGAGGGTTGGTAACTTGATTTTCAGTGTTCCCATCGGAGACATCTTCATCTGTATTTCTGTTCCTTAAAGCTTGTAATACTTTTAAAATTTCAGCCATTTGTTTTTTCATCTAATCTATTTCTGCCCTGAGCTCCTGATTGCCTTGGTTTTGATTACCCTGAATTGGATTGTCCTGATGTGGATTATCCTGGTTTCGATTTGTCTTGATTTGGATTGTCCTGATTTGCCGCCATGTTTCTAGCCTGAGAACGAGTCCAGTAGTGATGATGACGAACCAGCTTGCCTTTTGTTCTGTTTTTTTTCAAAGCATGATGTAAGTATGTGAATGAATGTGTATGAAATGCGATGTATGGTTGCGTCAGGGAATTAAAAACTTCTTATACAAAGTATGATTTTGACTTTCATATGCATGGTTATACTTTGAATCCTCTCTCCAAAAATAAAGTTTTTAATTCCCAGATGGTCATAGGAATGCATGTAACATGATACGTTTTTGTTTTTTTTATGTAATGTAAAGAAAAAGAAATATACGTTTAGGATCTTTACACCTACAATTTATATGATTTTTAATTTATGATTTATGATTCATGATTTATGCTTTACTTTTTTCCAAATATGTGCCTAACATGAAGAATAGGTAAGAAATCAATGAATTGAAATGCTTCTTTTGGATGAAAATGTATATATTTGTTTTTATAGTTTAAAACTTTTATTTTATTTCTTAATTTAAATTAAAAACGTGTATAATACATTTATTTTTTATTTTAAATTAAATATATTATACACGTATAACACCGAACTTAATTTAAAATAAAAACATGAACATATTAGACGCGTATTCTCTCCATATCCCATACATATTTGTATTTTGCTACACTTTTGGAACATTTTTTTGGTCCAAATAACATTACTCTAATTTAAATCATGTTTCGCAGAGAGCAAATGTAACGTCTGTGTGTTTTACTACCGAATTACACTTTTGAGATACACACCTATTTTTTTTTGGTATAAACCGGACTAATCCCTCGAGCCGGGTAGGACCACAATTGGGGCAAAGCTCTCCCTCAAGATATTTAACACTGCTGCATGCCCAAAGCTGGATTCGAACCCATGACATTGGTTAAGATGGAAGAGACCCCTACTATCTCATCCAAGTGCTATTGGGTATACATAGAATCAGAACAAGAGAATATATAACGGTTATAATAATAATAATAATAATAATAATAATAATAATAATAATAATAATAATAATAATAATAATAATAATAATAATAATAATTATGAGAATAATAATTATAAATGTCCATTTCATCACTGTTTTTGCTGTCTGAAAATGACATTTAGCATCGGTTATTTGAAACAACCGATGCTAAATGTCCTGAAAAATGACATTTAGCATCGGGTGTTTGAAACAACCGATGCTAAATGTCCTGAAAGTGACATTTAGCATCGGTTGTTCCAAATAACCGATGCTAAAAGTCATTTTTGACAAAAAAAATGACATTTAGCATCGGTTATTTGAAACAACCGATGCTAAATGTCCTGAAAGTGACATTTAGCATCGGTTGTTCCAAATAACCGATGCTAAAAGTCATTTTTGACAAAAAAAAATGACATTTAGCATCGGTTGTTTGAAACAACCGATGCTAAATGTCATTTTCTTGATAAAAAAAAGACATTTAGCATCGCTTGTTTGAAACAAGCGATGCTAAATGTCTAGTTTCTTTTTATACATGCCTCACAAACATCGCTTACAACATCAATTCATACAAGAAGAGAATAATATTCAAGAACTATGGTAATTACAGTCTACAACAATTAGAATAATATTCCAGAAGAGAGCCATATATGAAAACTGAAAACACAAACTGAACAAGAATTATGGTAATTACAAAGGAAAAGGAGTATGCTTGTGATCATAAGCTACTGACAGCATGGGAAGCTGTAGCAAGCACACCAAGATGTATGCTCTGGCTTGATATCACAGATGAAAGCATAGTACTTTACTGTCTAGCCATTCGCCTAACACCAACTCTCAGTTGTCCATGTTCCCCCCTTAGGAAAACAAAAGCATCTCCAGCAACTAATCATTTCGACACGACAAATGTGCTCCAGCCGGCTGTAAGCAAGTGCCTCCTGGTTGACCTAGATAACATTAGTGGAAGAGATTAGCCAGAATCACACTTCCACATCACGGTAATGAAGCAATATAAGAACTAGTTGGAAAGCATTTCTCATTCAATGCAAGTCATAATACTCATCCATTCCAGAAGCTGAATATGCAATTAAAATCAAACAAAGAAGGCTTCCAATATAAGTGCCAAATTACCTCTATTTATATGTCAGCCAGTAAATAAACAAATACTTTGATCACTTCTATTTCTTTCAAGAACAATTCAATATACTCATAAATCAACACAAAAAAATGACGAATCAGAAAAATTAGGGTTTCAGAAGCATTTATGAAGCATACCTTCTCAAAGGCATGTCTCAGAACTAGAGGATCATAAGGAGCTGAAGGAATAGCCTCAGAGTACCAAAGAGGATACCATCTTCTAAACCCACCATCTTTGCTAGAGTACAAGTGACCATGGAAAACACTCAAAATGTTCACAATCATCATTCAGATCTTTCATTTCTGATGAAATCCAAACAGAACCTGAATCCATAGAGGTGTTAAACTTATCAAAATTTGCACATAAATGCTATAGATTTAATTCAAAGTTAGGAGATTGTATAACTTTAATTACTTTCTAATCCCCAACCAATGTATAGGGAAGTGACTCCTATAGCATCTAGTCCCCAATCAATTTATCATTATCATTAATAAAAGAAGTTATAGAATTATTGAACCTGAATAACAAGTATACCTGGTTTGAAAAATGTTCTGGATCATCTTGCGAGGCGATTCTTGTGCTGCATCCTCCAACAGAAGCAGCTCGTCCGAGGAGAGGCGCCAACCCAGAGCACCCAGATTTTCCTCTGCTTGTGTTATTGACTTGACCCCAGGAATTGGCACTGTACCTTTGCATATTATGCACCAATTTATTGCAACCTGTCATGATAAAGTAATGCATTAGAAGATGAACTTAATTGCTCGGTAAAGGTTGGTGTAAGTGGTCAATTATATCATTTGTCACACGCCTAGGACAAGGACAATTAAGTGAGTTGCTCGGTGGTTCTGAAAAATGCTTTGAAGAACATTCACAATTTCAATGGACACATACAACGAAATTGAAATAAAGTAACTATACAACATCACTGCTGTAAAAAAAATGCAGATTTGCTGCAAGCACTAGTCTGGCTGTATTAGAGAAAGCTTTAGTATCTGGTCTAAGGTACCATCTTTTTAAAGTCTTATTTATTGGATTCAAACTACTAATGACAACATTTGGATTCAAACTATTAACCACAACAATATGAAATTGTTGATCATATATAAATGATAAGTAAAACCAAGTTGATATCAAAGTAAGTCTATTCCAAATTAAATAAAAGGGTGGCTCTGTTAGGTACTAAATCCAGAATAGAAGGAATACTGAAATATGAATTGATGACTAACTTTCATAACAACATAGGAAATACTGCTATAGCAGAACAATG
This sequence comes from Astragalus membranaceus, assembly GCA_039519185.1. Taxonomy (NCBI): domain Eukaryota; kingdom Viridiplantae; phylum Streptophyta; class Magnoliopsida; order Fabales; family Fabaceae; genus Astragalus; species Astragalus membranaceus. The sequence continues at coordinate 56,098,992 of CM076851.1, forward strand.
CTGAATTATAGGTAAAAGATAAATGCTGCATTCACAAACACACCAGACCTGCTTCCTTCCACAGTACCTGTTCCAGCATATATATCCAAGCACCTAAGTCTGATCTTATGTACAAATTTTTTGGCCCAATAATATGAAATTGTTGATCATATATAAATGATAAGTAAAACCAAGTTGATATCAAAGTAAGTCTATTCCAAATTAAATAAAAGGGTGGCTCTGTTAGGTACTAAATCCAGAATAGAAGGAATACTGAAATATGAATTGATGACTAACTTTCATAACAACATAGGAAATACTGCTATAGCAGAACAATGCTGAATTATAGGTAAAAGATAAATGCTGCATTCACAAACACACCAGACCTGCTTCCTTCCACAGTACCTGTTCCAGCATATATATCCAAGCACCTATGTCCTATAACAAAAATTTGCCAGTGTTAAATCAATCTTGGTTATTCCAAGGAAATAACAAAATTTAGTGGAGTAAAAGGTAGTATTAGCTTAACCTTCATTTATCAAAATATAGCTATGAAAATTCCTTAAATCATTACATTTATTAAAGTCCCAGTTGGGACTTGAGATGGTGAATATTTCCCAGTAAGCATTCCAAGTCCTAGAGGACTATAAGCAATCATGCGAATACCAAGAGAATCACATATGCTCTTGATCTCTAGTTGATCTTTCCCCATGCTTAGCAAAGAAAATTGCACCTGAAATGTTGAAATTATAAAGAAGATCAATGTCACCAACTTTGACAAGTTCATAAGTTTTTTCAATGTATTTCACAATCATCTCATAATCATTTGAATCCTTCTTTAAGTGAGAAATTGAGCAACAATAACAGATCAATGCTTATAAAAAAATCAATAACACCGGCAATAACAGATTGATTTCAATAATAACCTAACCAAAGTCCATCAAAGAAATTCCATGAAAAAATTCCAAAACACTATCGTAATTTTTGGAACTAAAAACAATGAAAAAAAAACGAATGGATTTATAGAAGGAAGGAAACATAGGTCTGGAGAAGACAAAAAGAAGAAGAAACTAACAATTTCAAACTATAAGCCGAATCAGAACAAATGAAGACAAAGCTTCAAGATCTATAGCATTTGAGAACCTAATAAGCTTTTGCACAAGTAGAAAACCCTAGAAATTAGAAAAAGGGGTACCTGAAGAAATGTGAAGAAAACCCTACAGATTGCGACTAGTGAGAGAGACGACGGAGAGGAAAGGCAGCGACGGAGAGGAAAGGCGGTGACAGAAACGAAAGGCGAACGGAGTGAACTTGCGCTGCGTTACTAAGAGAGTGAATTTTGCGAGACGACGTGGAGAGCACAAACGGCGTGGAGAGTAGTGACGGCGTGGAGAGAAGAGACGGCGTGGAGAACAGTGACCTTGGGAGAGAAGACGAAGTGGATAGCAGAGACGGCGAGAGTGGAGAGAGCAGAGGCGGCGAGAGTGAAGAGCTTGAAGTTTTAGCGTGAGAGATTGAGAGAATACGAGAGAACGCGAGGTATTGGAAAAAAAATATGGGACCTTTAGCATCGGTGGTTTATACACCCGATGCTAAATGTCTAAAGCAAATACATTTAGCGTCGGGTATATTAAACACCCGATGCTAAATGTATTTGCTTTTAGACATTTAGCATCGGGTGTTTAAACACCCGACGCTAAATGTATTTGCTTTAGACATTTAGCATCGGGTATTTAAACACCCGATGCTAAATGTCTAAAGCAAATACATTTAGCATCGGGTGTTGAAACACCCGACGCTAAAAGTAGGCGCGAAATATGAGATCTTCCATTTAATTGCAAAAATGCCACCGGTTCAACATTTAGCATCGGCTGTTCAAACAACCGATGCTAAATGATGCTTAATAATGTCTTTTTTCCACTAGTGCAGAGAGCAAATGTAACGTTTGTGTGTTTTACTACCGAATTACACTTTTGAGATACACACCTATTTTTTTTGGTATAAACCGGACTAATCCCTCGAGCCGGGTAGGACCACAATTGGGGCAAAGCTCTCCCTCAAGATATTTAACACTGCTGCATGCCCAAAGCTGGATTCGAACCCATGACATTGGTTAAGATGGAAGAGACCCCTACTATCTCATCCAAGTGCTATTTGGTATACATAGAATCAGAACAAGAGAATATATAACGGTTATAATAATAATGTTATGGATTGGGCCTCAATGGCCAATCCACCAAAAAGGCCCAACACCAAAGGGTCCAATTCATCTAAGGGTGGAGATTGCAGACCTAGATCCAACAGCCCTCCTCCACTCCAGATACCTATAAATAAGCATTGAATGCTCTCATTAATGGTATTCATCTCTCACTTACTCTCACTTGTAATTGACTCACTCACTGACTTGAGCGTCGGAGTGTCATTGCAGGTACCACCCCACCTCGGACCGGAGCACCAACTCGGACAACCAAGGACACACGTACCAACTATCTCGGACCGGACTACCTATCCCGGGTCGGATACGTAGCAGGAGATACGGTACCGAACAAATAATAATAATAATAATAATAATAATAATAATAATAATAATAATAATAATAATAATAATAATGACAATAATAATTATAAAATTCCTTTCAAAACAATAATAACAAATTGACTAAGATATACTTATGGTCTTTTATCTTTTACTCAATTTATTTAAGTCATTTATTTTTTTTGACTCATTAAGTCATTTATTTTTAAAAAATCATTTTGACCAGTTATTTTCCAAATATACATAATACCTAAAATATTAAAAAATTAATATCTTATAAAATTGTCCTCACAAGAAAATAAATAGGTCCATCCTTGCTACTCACTTTCACTAATATCATTCCACATCTCTTGATTGATTGATAACATCTAAAACAAATTGGAGAAAACACGAAAAGAAAGTTGATAAAGAATTATTGTCTAATGGCGAACCGTATATCAAACTCTTTAATTTTCTTTACCATCTTGGTTTTAGTTTCTATAGGTACATCTTTTCACCATTTGATGCTATCTAAACTATATATGTATAAACAATAAATCTCACGATTTCTTTTTCTAATTTGTTGGAATACAGTGCAATTAACTGGAGTAGAAGGTCTTTGCTCAGGAGTTGTAGGAAGATGTGATAAAAGAGATTGTGAATCCCATTGTGATTCCTTTTCGGCTAGAGTTTCTGGGTGGTCATGTTCCTACAATAATCTATGTACATGTTGGTTCGATACTAATGAGCCTCCTCCTGGTTCAGGCTTAGCTTCTTGCGACATTGGATTAGGATTATGTGATAATTCATGTGATGAATCTTGTTGTAAATCAAAGTGCTCTCGAACATACAGTCGGGGTATTGGCCGTTGTATTGATGCCTTTGATATGTCGTTGTGCCTTTGTTCCTATAACGGTTGAATTACTCCTTAATTGAAATAAAGATAATAAATGTATTTGTTCCTATTTCAAATGTACTCATCTGATCCTTCTTTATCATGTATTCAAATTGAAACCATGTAATGAACTCTCGTAGTAACTGGGTTAGGATTTCATCTTCGAGTTTATAGGTGTCGCAGAAACTCGGTTGAGAGAGGAAAACTACCCGCCTTTAGGGTATGTTTGAGAGGGGGTTTTGGGAGAGGAAAACTACCCGCCTTTATGTCCGCATACTTCACAACCAAGACATCTATCTGCTTATCTTGAGATACTAAAACTCTCCACCTTCACTTCCGTAACAGGAAAAGATTAAGTAGTCAAAGGTCCTTCACCCAAACCCCCATCAAACTTTGGTTTCCACACGTCCGACCACCTAACCAAAGGGATCCTATTACCTGGCTTAGTACATCCGCACATAAATTCTCTTTGAATTTGAGCAACCACTTTCCTGACCTTAACTGGTATCATCATATAGGAGAGGGAGCATATTGGGATTCTATTGACTGCCATGTTGCAAGACTCCTCGGGTTAGCACCCACAGACATACCTAGCTAGATACTTAAATGAGACAACCCCAAGGCAAAAATGGAGAAACTCCGCGACCATTGTGGTGAATAATGGTATTATTTTAATTGTTATTTAATAATGATATTTTTAAAGCAAAAAGGGGGATGCAAAGGCATCACTCTAAAGACAAGTATCTCAACTATGTTGGCACCCCCAATCCTAGTCATCATCTGCAGCACCCTAGAAATTTATTAAAGAAATGAAGAGTTAGGGACATTCTCTTGAAAAGAAGACATGGAATGAGCCGAATTGGGGCATTTTAGATTTTCTTTAATAGCATTTACTACATTCTCATTAACTCGAATAGAACTTTCCCCAATTGGAGGTTGGAAATTATCAAATTCATGACTATTAGCTTGTACCCAAGAGTCACATTTACATTATTATCTTTATCCAATTTATGTTCATCTTCCTCTAAATTCTCTACGGTTCTCTTAGAATCAGGCCCCTCCATAGTCTTCTTGGGAATATATTTTTGAAGAGGTTTCTTGGTATTTTTGGCACTTTTTGTAGTATTCTCCTGACCAAGAATCGAATTATTACTACAGTTGGCAACTTGGTGGCCAATATGCTGACATTTAGTGCAAAAAGAGAGTATTCGTTCATACTCAGTTCCAACAAAAAAAAAATGAATCCTTCTTTTTCACTAGGATTTGATCATGAAATTCACAATTTCAATCAATATCTATCAAGACCCGAGCAAAATGACCATAGCTATTGTCATTGGTTTTCCTCATTGTTGTAGCATCTAGAGCAATGTGGGATCCTAAACCACCCGCAACACAATAGAGAAAATATTTTTCGGCCTCTAGTAGGCAAACCCACAATTCCAATCCAACATTGTCGATGCAATTGGGAAATATAATTCAAGTTAAAGCCCGACATCCGGGAGAAAAGACGAATAATACAAGATCCATGCGCTCATACACTGCGAATGTCCTCGAGAGATGAAAATGAGAATTCATAAAATCATTTCCCAAGCAAAATAACACTCCAGCCTCCAATTGGTTTCCATAGCTTTATTAACTTTTCACAAAGTTTTTTCATGAGAATAGGCACACATCACCTTTTGAGAGCATTAATCAACAGTGTACATTACTTGTAACATTTTAAGCCTTCTTGATATTCATCTTCGGAAATTTTAATGGAAAGTGCATTTCCTTTCAAGCAAGGTTTGGGGAGTTGATTAATGGAAACATCATAAGAGTCATTTAAAATCTGGGCAAAACTCCGCTTCTTGGATTGATCGGGAGGGGTAACGGCGGCCACTTGGGATTTTTCTGTGAGACAACTCCAAGGACAAATGTTCTTGGTATTGGCCATAACCAACATCAATAATCTCCCATAAGAATAAGAGATAAGAACTAGAGGACAATCTTGAAGGAAGAAGGAAGAATCTTGAATTAATTTGGAAAAAAATTTAAAGTTGTAGTTAATCAACCAATACATACAATAACCACCCAAATGATATGATCTAAAAGTTTGTACTCCTTTTGTGTCAAAAAAAAAAGTTTGTACTCCTTCTTTGATTTCTAGGTAATCTCTTCTTATTAATGCTGGTTCTATATTCAGCCATATGAGCGGCAATCCTTCCTCCATTCCTATTGCTATCTCACAATCCAATGTGAACACAAACATGGTTCACTTGTTATAATAGATGTGAACACAAACTGGTGCACTTGTTATACTTTTAAAACCTCCACTGTAGCCAACTCTATCACAAAGTCTTGTTGCAAATCTACTGCTATATCACAAATGCAATGTCAATAGAGTCAACTTGTTTTTTTCAACAACTAAACTGAAAAAATGGAGATCAGCAAGGTGAACACGACCATATTTCACTTGTTTTCAAATTAAGGAACATAGCAATGATATGACATTATACTGTTGCGACTTTGACAATAGATAATAGCTCAACAAAAGCTGGAGAATTATTCTTACTTTCAACCAATTAAAAAATACCAAATCCATATGCATTCCCACGTCGAAACTACTTCATTTCACTATGTACTCCAAATCCAAACTCTTGTTCTTCCCTCCATAATCCAATGCTAACCTCCTCCCTTAAATGCCATTGTTGAGAAAATGGCATTTTGGTTCTGCATCCATCCTACATTATGACATGCAACAGTGGATATGTTGAAAAAATGTGCTTCTCTACAATACATTTTGCTTTATGCATGCTCTCCTACAACTAGAGCTGTCAATTTGGCCCATATGGGCCAGCCCAGCCCCAGCCCCACGTGGCCCTAGGGCCAAAAGGCCCATGGGCCAAAAAGCCCACATTTCATAAGCCCACATGGCCCCAAGCCCCACTGGGCCAGGGCCAGCCCCAAGGCCCTTAATTTTTTATTTAATTTTGTGGATGGTTGTGATCCATCCAATATATTTTTTAAATCCATTGGATAATTATAAAAATATTTTTTAACAAAAAAAATAAATTTCAGTTTTTCAGTTTTTTTTTCAAATTCAGAAACTATATATATATATATATATATATATATATATATATATATATATATATATATATATATATATATATATATGTATAAGCCACCACCGACCGCCGGAGCGCCGCCTCCCGCCGCCGTGTGGGTTGCCGAAGCGCCGCCGTGAGATCGCGGAGCGCCGTCGTCCGCCGCCGCCGGTGTTGCCGGAGCTCCCCCTCCAGCCGCCGTGGGGTCGCCGAAGCGCCGCCGTGGGGCCGCTAGAGAGCCGCCCGGCACCACCTCCATATTTTATTATAAATATATATTTATATTTATATATATATATATATATATTATAACTATTTATAAAAGTATTTTTTTAATAATAAGAATATTTTTTTGGCTAAATATATATTTTGGCCCTTTATCTTTGGGGTTGTGGTCGCTTTGGCCCTTTATCTTTTTTTTTTCTCATTTTAGACCCTCATGTTTTTTGTGTGTGTCATTTTGGCCCCTGCCGTTATCATTTTGGTCCCTTATGTTTTTAATTGATTTCATTTTAGTCCCTTATGTTTTTAATTGATTTCATTTTGGTCCCTTATGTTTTTAATTGATTTCATTTTCGTCCTTAAAAATTTGCCTAAAAAAACATAAACATAACGGCAGGGGCCAAAATGACACAAACAAAAAACATGAGGGTCTAAAATGAGAAAAAAAAAAGATAAAGGGCCAAAGTGACCACAACCCCAAAGATAAATGGCCAAAATATATATTTAGCCTATTTTTTTAGTGAAAGATTTTTTATGTTTTAAAAATATAAAGGAGGTGGTAGTGATGGTGGTGGTGGTGGTGAGAAGAAAAAGGAGGTGGTGGTGAGTGGGAGATGGTGATGGTGGTGATGGTTGTGGTGAGAGAGAGAATGAGGTGATGGTGAGAGTGATGGAGAAGAGGAATGGGGTAAAAGAATGAAAGAGAGATGTAAGTAGTAGGAAAAGAATGATAAAAAAAAAATTGGGAGCCAACCCACAAAGCCCTGGCCCCAATCCACTAAAAAATTGAAAATGTGGGTTGGGGCTAAAAAAAGCCCCATTAATAGGGGGCTGAAATATTTGGGGCTAAATTAGGGGGCCAATGGGGCTGGGCTTGGGGCTTGGGGCCAAATTGACACCTCTACCTACAACTAGGAATTTAAACATCCATATGCACCCAAATGTAAAGTACACCCACCATCTACTGTCTTTCTATTTTTTTCTTCGGCATCTCTCCCTCTTCTAGATCTTATTTCGAAAATTTCTTGGCTTCTCGATCTTCCTCCAACTTCATTTGATCTTGGCTAACATGTTTTCTCTGCTTTTTTTCTATTATAACAGAAACCTGAAACAAAATTGCTACAAGTTGGTTAAAGTTCAATCTGTCTTCATATTTGTGGTTAGTTGTATATCTAAATACTTCAATCTCATTATGCTAATTCAATCTCTTTCTGTTAGTTCAATCTCATTATGCTTTTGTTATGATATCTCATCATGTTACCTTTGCATTTCTTTTTTACACTCTATTTAAGGTTTGAGGTTTTCAGATTCAGACCATTTTGTAAGGGAAAATGTTTCAGTTTTTCAAGCATTACACTCTACCTTCATCTTCTTCAAAGGTAAGAAGCTTCTCTTTTTCCTATATATATTAGTTTTCTTTTCCTATCAATAAAACTGCTTCTGCCTTTGAATTTCTGTTTTGCTTTTGTTTTTTTCATTTCCCCAATGAAATTTTAAATGTAACTCTTAATGGGTAAGTCACACATCATCATTATTTGGGGTTATTTGGTCTAAAATTAATATAAAAAGTCTATAATTCGGTTACCTAGGCCAATTCCTTTTCAGTTACATATATAATCAAAACTTGCTGAACAACAATAACATGCAGGAGGTCAAATTATTCCACATCATTTATACCTTATTTTTTTTGATATTATATCTCCACAACTTCCTAACACATATCATTACCTCTTACTTTTGCAGAAAATGAATGGAACTAGAACAAGTATTTGACGTTTTAGACTTGAGAGGTTTTGAAAAAACACTTTACCTTGATCTTATATTCTCAGCGAACTCTTCTTTGTGCATTGTCTTCTAGGTCCAGCTGCAATTTCATAGCATGGAGTTCTTGCATTGTCCAAAAATGATAGCCTTGATAGCAAGCTTTGACTCAAAACCTCACTTTCATGACCCTGCTAACTACTTGAAGCCAAAAAATAAGGTTATGAATATGAAGCATTTTGTGAATGTAAAAAATAATATGCTCCAACATTAACAACATTATTAGGGATCCCACACACAATCCCGGTGATGGTTATTGATTATAGGCTATATGATAAACAACATTAACATGCGGGAGTTCAGATGGTTCTATCATTTATACCTTACTATTCTCACTTAACGCATCAAAGGAAGTGCTGCTTCCTCTGCTTCCTGAATAATGATGATGTGTGACAGATTTTTTCTTCAGTACAGTGAATGTAAAGAGTCAAAACCCTGCATTTTATTCACTCTAAAGCCAATGGCAATTTAAGAGTTCGCTATTAACATATGACCAAAACACCAATCTATTAAAATAATTAATCATTCACTTAATCACTTTTTGTTGGCTTCGAAAGTTAAGTGACATGTTACTTTCAGGCAGCTTCGAATGAAAAATAAAAAATTACTTCAAATCTTCCTTTTTTTTCTTTTTTTTTGGGTGGAGAAGAACACAACAAAAACCAGATCTTACATGATATTTATAGTAATAGTCGTACCTTAACAATTCAGTTATCCGTACTAATACCACTCTTACAACTTATTATGTAGGCGTCGCACATCTCATTGGGAAACCCGGATTTTATAATAGAAATTCAATGTAAAGTCCTTTGGCTACCATACTTTTTCTTCACCTTTGTGCCTAACACAGTTACCATGGTAAATAATTCCTACCACACCAGCTATTTACATGTGATAAAGCATTTTTCGTAACACATATCTGCACCGTATTATTCCTTACACTACAACATTTTGACCCAAAGGCAACGCCTGAAAATCATTGCGTAAAGCAAAAAAATCGTTGCCTTAACCTTAGGCAAAGGTTCCAAAACCGTTGTTCCTGCGGGCGTTGCCTAAACCATAGGCAACGGTTTTTTGTGACCTAAGGCAACAAACACGTAAAACCGTTGCCATTCCTAACATAAACGCAACGGTTTTGATTCTCAGGTAATTGAAACGGTTTTGAACTGTTGGCAGTTAGAGCAACAATTAGAAACCGTTGCCATCTATAGCAACATTAAGAAATCGTTGCCATATTTGGAAAACAAATGGGTGATTATATTGCAACTAGAACAATATTAGCTCATGGAAGTTGGTGGTTGTTTGACTCATTGTGGTTCTGGTTCAATGATAGAAAATCTCTATTTTGGACACATTCTTGTTATGTTGCCTTTTTTTACTAGACCAAGCTTTATATTCAACATGAAAGGATAGCTTCCAAACACATGACAGCAAGAAAATATCAGAGCATGACAAGCTGAACCAATCTCTATAAGAGAAACTTATGATAAAAGTCTATATAACAGGTTAATTTGTGAATGAATTTATAGTTGTTTCCTTTAGGAGATTATATGGAAAACTATACAATTTTTCACTGTCGCATTACTCTGCAAATACCACAAAAAAGTTTTCCAGAATTGTCCCAGCCAAACAGTTTAAAATGACTTGCAACAATACAATCACTCTATTCAAAATATCTAATTCAAAGATTAAAAATCATCAACCATGGAATAATCGTAATTTGTAATCCATATAAGCCTTGAAAAATAAAAAGCCAAGAGTGAAAAGCAAATGGTTTTCTTCATATCAGAGCATTGAACATAACAATTCCTTTGTGATCATTGTCCAACAAATAAGATTGGTCAATAGCAACTAAAAAGGCCAATTAATTGTCCAACAATTCCTTTATATTCACATCTGTATTATGCACAGAAATTGAACTTGCTTAGTTCAATTAATTATCAAACCATTTATATTAGGAAAAAACAGAATAAATTGTTATTATAACATTCTACACATTGTGACTCTGCAGAATTGAGGCACTTATATCCAATCCAGAATTTGAGGCCATTGTTCCAGACTCTAAAGTAGCTGCCAAAGCCTCCACATTCAACCTTGAGTTGCTTGGATCTAATACGGTCTTTACTAGAAGTTGAAACTTTTCCTCCATCCCTTTCTGAAAATTTTCGTTTTTCCCTTGTAGTTTCTCTTCAAGTTCATTGATCTTATTGGCATGTTCTTTTCTTAGTTGTTCCATCTCATTTGCATGTGCTCTCTTGATTTCTGCAATTTCTTCATTTCTCTTCAACATAGTAGTTGTTACCGCTCTTCCATGGGTACGTACTCTCCCTGATTTTTCTTTACCAACCACCTTTTGAAAAGCTTCCGAAGGAGATTGACCAGAACTCACCGAGTCTTGAAGTTTTATCTAGCATATTTAAAAATCAATCACAGTTAAAGATATACGTTATTATATTTGAAATGATAAATTCATTAAATAAAACTTACAATTGTATCATTTGTTTCTTCGTTCAGTTGCTTTTTCTTCTTACTTTGTCGTGTTTCGATGAACAACTCAACTTGAGAAGGAGTCTCTCCATCCTCACTACTTGCACACTACCAAGAAAATAAAGTCATTAACACAATAGTATAGTCAAATTATTTAAATATTCATTTAAAACATTAAAATTTGGAATACCATTGTCTCCCTTATGCTAGCAAAGCTTACAGGACCAGCTCGATGTCTGCATTTTTGTTGAGCTATATTTTGAGCATTTTGCTGACAGGTTTCCTAAGTAATGGACATTGCATTTTAGTAAATTTGAGAAATGAATGTAAGAAAAAACGCAAATATCACTATTTCTTACTTGAATGGGCGGAAGGCTCCAATATACCACCAATGCTTTAAAGTGTTCCTCTGGTATGTCATCGGGACGATTTTTCCAAAAAAGCATTGTGACAATCAATACAAGGGCATAGAATCTCTTTTCCTTAGGGTTTTCCTATGGTGTATGCATAATTTAGGAAAAACTCAACACCAAGAATGTACTCTGGGCTATCTCTTGCAGATTTCATCCACTCTTTATCCATCGAATTTACTAGAATACTAACAAATAAGAAGGTTGAAGAGTATCTAATTGTTAACAAATACATAATGAAAAGAACTATCAACACTACAATTATAATAACAATAACAATATAACACATATTCAAAACAAATTCAAAAAATTGAAGCATCTTAAGACATGCTTGTTAAGAGGCAAAAGCATTCCACAAAACCTTTCTTCCAATCAGAGATCTATAAATAACATAACATGACAAAAGTTGTTGTTTGAAAACGATAGAACTAATGTTTTCTTAGTATCAAATTAAATATCACCAGATTTTTATTTCTTTCAAGATCATTGATTCTCAGCATGCTTGCAAGTAACTGGAAAAAAATTGCAACAGAATGACATCAATGGATGAATTGTGGACTACTTGTTTGTGTGATATGGTAAAATTAATCATATTGCAACATAAAATGTTGTCAAATTAACATATATTAATGGTTGAACTTTTTGAAAACAAACTCTTGCTAAACGTTTTCTAGGAACCAAATAATTATAGTTTCATCAGTCCTTCCAAGTTATTCAAGACTACTAGTTGCTGTACTAGTTCAAACTCTGCAAACAAAACTGAACACTTGTCACAAAACACAACTTCTTGCAGCGGCTTCTACACACTTTCGTTAAAAAAACCAAATCCACAAGTACAACCACCAATAAATAATACTGATTGAATAGAATATGGAGGCCAATAAAGATGAAACTCAATCTTATAAACAACAGTAAGACTCAAAACTGTTGAAGCATATTATAATAACCTCTCCCTCTCATTCCTTTTTTTCCTCTCATAATAAATAATTAAATGGCTATTGTGTATCATATAATTTCCTCACATAATTGTTCCTTTCTTAATCACTCAAGCTGAACACAATTTCTTATTTTAAGTTATTAAGAAATGAAGAAACATCAAAAATTGCTGTAGAGAGAGAACACAAAAAACGGCTAAAATAGATTAATTGCTGATAACAAGCAAAGAAATTATTGAAGATAGATAGAGAGAGAGAGAGAGAGAGAGAGAGAGAGAGAGAGAGAGGCGAACCAGAGAGAGGTGATGAAATTATCGCTTCCTTCTCTGTGTGATGAAATCGCTTCCTTCTCCGTGTGATGAAATCGCTTCCTTCTGTGTGAACCAGAGATGAAATCGCTTCTCTTTGATGCCTTTCACGCTTCTGATTTCGATAGATGTTGATGAAATCGCTTCCTTCATGCTTTGGGTTTTCACGCTTCTGATTTTTAGTGTTGAGGGAGGAAGAACTTCATGCAATTCTGATTTTAACGTTGAGAGAAAGGTTTTGCTGGGTTTTGATTTTTAGGGTTCACGTTGATTTTTAGGGTTGAGGGAGGAAGAGTTTCACGCTTTGCTGCGTTGAGAGAGGTTTTGGCATGAATGGTTTCAGAGAGAAGACTCTGCGTGAGTGATTTCGTGAATGGCTTTGCTGCGTGAATGGTTTCTCAAATGACTTTGAGTGATTTTTTGTGCGTGAGTTATTCTTGGTGTTGTGTTTTTGGTTTGGCACAAAAAATTTGGGAATTCAGAAAACGCGGTAGAATTTAGTGTCTAAGTTTTTATTTTTTTTTAATATTGATCGATATGGCAACGGTTATAACTCGTTGGCTAAAGTGTAATCAAAAAGCCGTTGCTGTAGATGTTTTGGAACCATTGTCAATAAAAAAAATTAAAAAAAAGTGAATCAGCAACGGGGTCAAAAAACCGTTGTCATTAATGCGTGGCAACGGTTTTTTTTGTGTTGGAATTTTAGGCGTTGTCATAGGATGAAAATGTTGTAGTGCTGCCACACCCCGCGCATCACACATGAAATCGTCCCCCATAGTTTGTTTTTTGATTGCACTCCCTTTGCTTAAAAAAATATCTCAATTAAAATAATAATATTAACAAAAGTTTACTACCAATATTAATGACAATACAATGTATGCAAAATATATAACAAATCCCCACGTCTTCCTAACCAAAATGTTTTACCAAAATTTTCTAACCAAAATTGTTTTTTATACTTTAATGCCCCCACCCCACCCCCATGCAGTGGTGGATCTTGAAAAAAAATTGGGGGTGCCACGTTAGTAACAAATGTATAATTTTTTTATCATACAATATAAATTGTTTTATTTAATGCAGTGGTAAATTTTAAGTATGTCTAAATTATTGTGTATGGTTCAAATCTTAATAGGAGCAGTTTTTTGTTGTAATTTTGAGAAAAAAAATACAAAATGACTTCCAAACAAGAAATGATAGCCGCAGGATTCAAACCAAGGACTTAATGATCAATGAAAACACGCCTAACCACTAGCTGCTTGAGATGTTTGTTGATTGTTGTCCGTTTAACAATATATAACCTAATTTTATGTATAAAATATATGTATATATAGTAAATATTTAAAAAATTGGGGGTACCTTGGCATCCTTTCGCCCCCAACAAGATCTGCCTCTGTCCCATGATTAGTCCTAACATTTATTCCATCTCAATTTATTCATACGACTATTGACAAATGTCCCTAACATTTATTCAATGTCCATTTATTTTTACCACTATTGATGAACTACATGTTGCAAACATTTTCTTGGTAAAACATGTTTGCCTGATATTATTTCCTACCACACTTCGAGCATCGCATGGGTGATTGTCCTAGTTCTTCTAATAACAGTATTGTTTGTAATCATTTTTTGAATAATTTTAAATCAAACCTTAATACATTAGTGATAGTTTTTAGGCTTAAATGTATTTTGGTTCCCCCATTTTATCAAATCCACAATATTAATTATTCATTTAAGCTGAAAACATTGAATACGAAAAAGATTTTGACTAATAATTATTCCCCAGTTCTATATACGACTTATTTTTTTGACTAATAAATTGCTATATATTTTCAACAAAACATATTAAATAATTGTATTTATTTTATGCCTTATATTTAATTTATATATTGATTTTATCTATTCAATGGTTAACTTTCTATATATATTCGATATTAAATACTAAGAGCTTTTCAATATATAAATACCATATATGAAATATTATATTTTTTTATGATAGACAATGTTAGTGGGGGTGGGGGAAATGTTAGTTTCCAAGTTTTGAACCCAGGACCTCCTTCTTGCACTCATTTGGTGCACTCCTTCGGTATCCCTTAGCTCGTCAACTGAGCTATCTCTACAATTTTAGTCCCCATCCAAATTTTGACGGCAATGCTGACGTGTCTAACGAGTGTTGTGCGAAAACACTCAATGATGACGCCAGCACAGAACGCGTCTGTCACCTAAGCATCCCGGTCAAAAATTAGATTGCAATTTTAATATGGAGAATTAAATTGCGGATTTGATAAAATTGGGGAGCCAAAATTGCGACAAATAAAATAGGGGGACCAAAATTGCGAATTTGATAAAATTGAGGGATTAAAATTGCGAAAACTAAAATAGGGGGATAAAAATTGCGGATTTGATAAAATAGAGTGACCAAAACTGCAGTTAAGCCTAAAAACTATCACTAATAATTTTTGTTGTCAATATTAAATAATATTTAATAAAAATAAATAATATATGATAAATTTTAAAATAAAATCATCGTATATTTTATGTTGTAGTCCACATTAATAGTTACACTACCTTTTTCAAATAATATTTAATATTTATAATCATCAATGAATAACTCAAATACAATCATATAATATTTCATATATGGTATTTATTGAATTTTTTTTAGTATTTAATATCTAATATATAGAAAGTTAACCATTGAATAGATGAAATCAATATATAAATTAAATATATGACATAAAATAAATACAATAAATAAATTAAATACAATTATTTAATATGTTTTGTTGATAATATATAGCAATATATTAGTCAAAAAAATAAGTCGTATATAGAATTTATTGATAAATGACACAAAATTTCGTTAAACGTATTAAATGTTTTGAGCTTAAATGAATAATTAATATTGTCACTAGTAAAATTCATTTTTTTGGGTAAACCTGGGTATGAGAGGTAAGACAGCTGGCCCAGAGTTTTAACGCTGCTCCGTACCCAAGGCAGAGATCGAACTCCCGACCCTTGGTTAAGGGAGGTTCAGCCCCAACCGCTGAACCCCACGCTCTGGGTTGCAAAATTCCTTTGAAATAATGTAATTTGCAAAAACATACTTTTCTGTTCTTTTATCTTTTACTTAGAATTTATTTTTTTGAAAATTCATTTTGACCCTTTAATTTTCAAATGCTGCACTTAGTCAATATTGAGATCAATAATCAATACACATAATACATAAAATAGTAAAAAAAATAAAATCTCATAAAAGTTGACCTCACAAAAAAATAATTAAATAGGTTCATCCTTACTTCTCACAAACAGTACATCTTTTGATTCATTGATAACATCTAAAACAAATTGGAGGAAAAACCAAAGGAAAGTTGATAAAGAATTATCGTCTAATGGCGAAGGGTAGATCAAACTCTTTCATTTTCTTTGCCATCTTGGTTTTAGTGTCTGCAGGTAAAATCTCTTCACCATTCTGATGCTAGTTAAGCTATACTATGTACTATAAACAATATAAATCTCACTATCTGTTTTTTTTTCTGATATTTTGTGGGAGCACAGTGCAATTAACTGTAGTAGGAGGTGTTTGCTCAGCAGTTGTGGGAAGATGTGATGGTAAAAGAAGTTGTGAATCCAAATGTCAATCCTATGATTCCCTATTATTAAAGTGGTCGTGTTCTTTCATGGACATATGTGTTTGTTGGTTCGATGAACATGGGCCTCCTCTTGGTTCAGGTTTTGCTTCTTGTGACATTCCAATAGCTCGCTGTGATGATTCATGTGGTGACTCATGTTGCAATTTTAAGTGTCGTCTCATATACCCCGGTCGCGGTAGTGGTCGTTGCACCAATGCCCTTGATGAAGTGCCTGTGTGCCTTTGTTCCAATCCGGGGAATTGAATTACTCCTTAGTTGAATTAAATATAATAAATTGAAATTATAAGAAAATTTTGCAATTTTAGTTTCATTGAATAACTGATGTATCTGGTCTATAATAAGAACCAGATACATCATTTATTAATTAACCTAAAACTGCAAAATTTTCTTATAATATAGATCGCAGGGAGTATATTTGTTCGTATTTCCAATGTATTCATTTGATTTTTGTGAACTTCTTAATATATCATGCTTTTAAATTGAAATTACACGATGAACTCTTACGACAATAAGAAAAAGTGGAACAATGTAAAGAGAACATTCAACATTTAAGCTCTTGTTTGATAAAAAGTATTGGATAGCGAATAAGCTATTGAATGGCAGATAAGTTCAGTTATAGGGCAAAAGTCTTGGCACACTCCAAATACTAGTGTTCCGTGATCCAATTTTGAAGCTAAACCCTGTCAAAACAGGACACACGGTATTGTTTACACAGTTCGACCAAACTTTGCCTACGTCTGCGACTACAGAGTAGCTGTAGTTCCGTTTTATTGATTGTGTCTCCCTCCTTGAGTACAAACACTAAAGCGTTTAAATAGGCTTTTCTATGAGAAAACCTAACGGGCCTGAGCCAAATACATATAAATAAATCTACAAATCTACTATTTACAACTTCCTTATTTCCTTATTCACATATTGATGCGGGTCTTCAAGGAGCATCAATTTGCTGGCAAGAAACTGATGGCGTGGACAAGGAACAACTTTGGTGAAAATATCTGCAACTTGAAATTGAGTATTGATATGAGGGATGGATATAACATGATTATCATAGGCTTCACGAATAGCATGAC
Source organism: Astragalus membranaceus (assembly GCA_039519185.1). Lineage (NCBI taxonomy): Eukaryota > Viridiplantae > Streptophyta > Magnoliopsida > Fabales > Fabaceae > Astragalus > Astragalus membranaceus. The sequence continues at coordinate 56,116,370 of CM076851.1, forward strand.
AATCAACTTCGATATGCTTAGTGTACGCTCATGAAAAACCGGATTTGCAACAATCTGAATGGCACTTGTATTGTCAGCATAGAGAGATGTCGGTTCAGTTTGAGGAAATCCAAGTTCACCCAAAAAACCATGAAGCCAAAGTATTTCGGAGCATGCCGTAGACATAGCACGATACTCCGATTCGATTGAGGACTTAGAGACTCTCGCTTGCTTCTTGCTTTTCCATGAGATCAACGAAGAACCAAGAAACATGCACCAACCAGTGACAGAGCGGCGAGTGTCAGGACACCCAGCCCAATCAGCATCACTGTAAGCACTGAACTTAAGAGGGGTTTCACTAGGAAAGAATAAACCCCGTTGAGAGGTACCTTTCAAGTAGCGAATTATACGACGAACCCCTGCCAAGTGAAGATGACGAGGACAATGCATGAACTGACTTACTTGCTGAACAGCAAATGAAATGTCGGGTCGTGTAATGGTCAAGTAGTTTAGACTACCCACGAGCTGTCGATACAATAAAAGACCATTCAAAGGTGCACCCTCGTCACGGTGGTATTTAACATTAACTTCAAGAGGAGTATTCACAGGATTAACAGATTGGAGGCCAGCCATAGCAATAAGGTCGGTGGCATACTTATGCTGATGGAGAAATATACCCTTAGAGGTAGAATGAACCTCGAGTCCAAGAAAATAATGTAAAAGACCAAGATCTTTCATTTGAAATGAGGCTTGAAGCTTTTGTTTAACTTCATGTATGGATACTGCATCAGAACCAGTAATGATCATATCATCAACATAAAGAAGGAGCAGAACAATGCCCGTAGATGTGCGGTGAATGAACAAAGAAGAATCATACTGACTTTGAGTAAAAGAGAACCCAAGTAGAGTGGAACGCAATTTCGCATACCAAACTCCAGGCGCCTGTTTCAAACCATATAGAGAGCGTTTGAGCTTGCACACCCCCTTAGATGAAGAGAATAGGCCCTGAGGGGGAGTCATATAAATATCTTCAGTCAGGTCGCCATGAAGAAATGCATTCTTCACATCCATTTGGTGGAGAGACCACCCATGAGAAGCAGCTATAGAGAGCACCATTCTAACAGTAGTCATTTTAGCAACTGGTGCAAATGTCTGATCATAATCAATACCATATTCCTGCTTGTTACCTAAAGCAACCAATCGAGCCTTGTACCGATTGAGAGATCCATCAGAATTCAATTTCACAAAATAAACCCATTTACAGCCTATGGGTTTGATACCAGGAGGGCAAGGAACAATATCCCAAGTGAAATTGTCCTGAAGGGCCTGAAGTTCCTCATGCATGACATTTACCCAAGAGACATCTTTAACAGCCTGCGAATAACAAGTAGGAATAGATGTGCCAGATAGAGAAGTAGTTAAAGCAGTATGTGAGGAATCAAACCTGTCTGGAGAATATCTATCAGGTGCTCAAGACATTCTACTAGAACGTCGTGGTGTAGGCGGTACAGGATCAGGATCAAGTGGCGGATCAGCATCGGAAGGGGAAGTGGGAACGAGTCCTGGTTGGAAACGTTTTATAGGTGAACGCGGGGTAGAAAATTGGGGAAGTATAGTAATTTCATTCAATCCAGGAGAAGAGCAAGGAAACATAAACTGATTATCAAAAAATGTCACATTCCTAGAAATGCGAAAATGATGGTTAGAGACATCATAACACACAAAACCCTTATGAGACTGACTATACCTCATAAATGCACATTGGACAGATTGTACTCCAAGATTATGTATTTCATTGGATGGGAGGTGAACAAAACATACACACCCAAAAGTATGTAAACTACTGTAATCAGACTGAGTTTTAAAAAGGCGAAAGTAAGGAGAATCAAACCCAATCACCGTGGAAGGAAGACGGTTGATCAAAAAGACAGTTGTGGAAAGAGCCTCCACCCAAAATTTGGATGGAACAGAGGCCTGGAGAAGTAAGGTACGCGTCACATCCAACAAGTGACGATTCTTACGTTCTGCAACACCATTTTGCTTAGGGGTATTGAGACAAGATCTTTGAGACAGTATACCTTGTTGAGGAGTATTGGGACAAGATCGTTGAGACAGTATACCTTTTTGCTGTAAAAACTCCTGAAACTCATGACACATATACTCACCACCAGAATAAGACCGAAGAATTCTAATACTGGTTTGAAATTGATTTTCAACATACATCAGAAATTTCTTAAACATAGAAAACACTTCAGATTTAGATTTAAGAAAATAAATCCAAGTAAAACGGCTATAATCATCAATAAAGGTGAGAAAATATTTATAGTGAGCATGAGAAGCAATAGGAGAGATTCCCCAAACATCACTATGAATCAAATCAAAACAAGTAGAAGCACGATGAGCACCAGACGGAAAAGGAAGTGTTTTACTTTTAGCTAATTTGCAAACAAAACATGAAATAGAGGTACTAGAATCCATCAGTTTAGTACCTAACAAGCCAGTCTTAAATAAGTGAGACAAAACAACAGAGTTTGGATGGCCCAATTTCCTATGCCAATCCTCACATGCATTCAAAACACTATTACAAGCAAGAGATAAATGATTTGAAATAAACTGGAGTGGAAACACTCTTCCAACTTTATGCCCCTTCGCGATCACCTTCCCCGACACCCGATCCTGCACAAGACAACCATCTGGAGTAAGATTAACATCACAACCTTCATCTACTAATTGACCAGCAGACAATAAATTTGAGGCAAGCCCAAGTGCTACCAGCACATTTCAAAAATTAGAATTTATGTCACCAACATTAGTTATAGGAAGGGTACTGCCATTAGCAATTTGAATTTTCTGATTACCAATATAAGAACGTACATTGTGCAGGAGTTCAGAGGAACCCGTCATGTGATTCGATGCACCAGAGTCAAGTAACCAAGATATCATGAAAGAAGACATACCAGTAATGCCCAAGGCAGAAAGAGTAGATGGTACCATTTGTTGAATTAATTCAGGCTGTAGAGTACCACCATCATATGCACCAGTGGTGGAAGGACCAGCTGTACAGATAGTAGTGGCATGGAATGCCTGCACCGGACGCTTAGTCGGTCGAGGAGGACGCGTAGGACATGCAGAGATGATATGACCCAGCTGCTTGCAGTAATTGCAAAATTTCTTAGGACAACTACGAGCAACATGTCCAAATTGTTTACAAGAGAAGCATTGAGTTTGTCGCATATCATGGCCCACACTTCTATTTTGCGTAGCATATGCAACTGTCACAGGTTCAGAATGGATGGGATCATTAAACATGGTGCCTTGAGTATTAAGACATTGTTCTTCCCTGAGCAGTTCACCAACACAGATATCCAAGGAAGGAACAGGGTTCCTATTCAGCAAAGCACCTCGAACGGCCTCAAATTCCGGACGAAGTTTCATATGAAATTGATCCTGTTTACTAGTATCATAAACATCACGAACGACCGACAGTGACGCCTTGGGAACAACAACATAGATAATAGCAGAGTGTTCTGTCCATAAATTCAGAAAGCCAGAATAATATTCTTGAATTGACAAATTACCTTGTTTGTAATTGGCGATCTCTAACTCCAATTGAAAACGCTTGGCTGTATTGTCCTGGTTGTAAATACGCTGCAAAAAATTCCACATTTCTTGAGCAATTGAAAATGCTCGCAAATTATTGATCATCTGAGGATCAATAGTACTGAGGATCCAAGAAATAATTTGACCATCTTTTACTTCCCACGCATCTAAAGCAGATTTATCTTCCAACGCCTTAGAAATCCCATCAAGGTGACTCCATAAACTTTTCCCTTTGACATAAATTTTAAATTGAAATTCTCAAGCAGCATAGTTCTTAC